>CM047810.1:112815831-113483331 GCA_026214975.1 Gentiana macrophylla | reverse complement strand
CGGATGAATTGGATTAAGATAATTAATTGTGTTAAACCGAATTATATATATAGGTTTTTTTTTTTTTTTTCCTATGTATCAAAAATAAAAACGGGTGGACTTAGTCCTCAAGCCACTCCAAGATCCGTCCTTGACCACATTCCAATGGCTAGTGAAGGAAAGTCTTCATTCTACGGAGACCCCTTCACAACACTTAAACACTCTTGTGTTTTTTTTTTTTTTTTGGGGAAGACTCTTGTGTTTTAATGTATATCAGGTAGAACATTGGAAATTAAAACACAAATATTTTTCAATGAAAATACGTGAATTAAATTGCCATGTTGTTTCCATGAAAGAATCTCACTATAACAGTAATACTCTCTTATATATTTTGATGTATCAAAAGAAAATATTGTGAAATTATACTCCATGATGATGATGATGATTTTTTTTTTTTTTTTCTTAAAGATCCTGATATCCGGGACCAACTGGCAAGTAGAAGATTATTATTTATTTTATGGCGGAGACAATGAAACTAAACATTTGATAGACATTTTAATTTTCTGAATTGGAAATGATAGAGTTATTCCTTCAAATCTACAAGCATTTTTTTCGCTACACTAACTTTTGCCACTCACAATAAAAAAGTATAGCTATATACTTACTTTTAGTCACAATAGCGTGGCAAATGAGTCTAACTAAGTATATATTAGCCACACTTTTTTAGTGTGTGAGGCAAAAACTATTTTAGCAAAATGGTGTTTTTGCTTGAAGTTTTCTATAACGCCATTGTCCTAGATACCGAATTCTTATCTGGATATGGAACGTTCGACGCGTCACATTTAGAGTAAACCTTAAATCTCACATAAGTCTCGTGTCATATCAGAGTAGTAAAAGATTCGTGCGAAAGAAAAAACAAATAGATGACTCAGGAAAATAGACCCTCAGGGTCTTCCATACAACCAACTCAACCAGAACTACAACTGATGTCAAACTACATCAGAAATAACTGAAAGCAAAAACTATTATCAATTACAACTCACTTGTTTGAAAAGAAAGAACAACTATAAAAGGAAACTAAAACATAAACGACTTCATTGCTCCACTCTAAGCTAGCACTCCAATCTCGTCATCAAACAGCATGTACCTGCAATCTTCATATTCCAAATAAATGAGTGAGCACCAGTTGTATGCTCATTAAGGAGAAAAAAGATCAAAAGAGAGATTCATCTTGCATGCGCTTGTTCGTTTCATTAATTACTCACTTATATGGTTAGCATAATGATAAACCTTGGGGAAGCCATTCAATAACACATACCATACATGCCAAATAACTGAAGCATATTCGTGTCTTGTTTGTCTCGTTTCAGTTTCTTACTGAGCATGTTGTCTTTATTGTTCTATTTTACTCATGGGACTTAAAGCCCACCGGTCTTCATGGGACTTACAACACGAGACTTAGCATAAGGACTTGGTGCAACATGGCTAATATGACTCACACACCTCCAATCGTGGGACTTAAGGACCCGCGGGACTTAGGGACCCGTGGGACTTAGGGACCGCTGCCTCGAGAACGACGTGGATTAGCATAGTTAGTCATACCTCTGATGCAGGACTTAAAACCCATAGTACTCCGTATATATAGTACGTCACAAAGTCACTAACCATAAACACGTAGGAGCACGTAAAGCACATAGATTCATGTCTAACCTATGGGAACATACAAAGACTATAACAACACCGAACTACCATATTATCCCCACTATTCGTAACCAAAAGCACATATCAGTTTACCAAAAAAAAAACTAGGAATAGAATAACATTCTAAAAATGTATTCTGGCAAATGCCCGACAACGCGTAATTATGTCTCGTTTGTGTAGTTGAACATCAAAGAGTAATCAAATTTAATGCATACAATTTGCACACTACTTTGTTTAGTAATGAATGATAAAAAAAATTAGATAAAATAATGCATTATTGTTTTTTCGAAAGTATGTTGTTAGTCAAAGGTGACTTGATCTCTACGTCTGAATCTGTCAAACCTAAAATCTGGAAGACTCGGCTGAAGTGGTGTTTAGCTGAGGTATTTGAGTCTGGTGTGTTCAGCTGAGGTATTCTCAGCTGAAATCTGGTGATCTCGTCTGAAGTTTGGTGCTCACGTTTGAATTAGCTTTGAGTCTAAATATTGTTACATCTGGTGGCCTTCGTCTGAATTCTGTGAAAAGTATATCTAGGGTACTTTGGGAAATACTCAGTTGGACATTCTGGCGGCCAGGGTTAGGTTCCCAAAACTATAAATACCAACAGTTATTTTAACAAACATGACAATATATTTGTAAATTTTTGTGCATGATAAAATATTATCTTCATTCTCGTGGACTAGTCGGCATATAGCCGAAAACCACGTTAAATATGTGTTTCTTCTTGTTTCTGTTCGTCCTTGGTCAAACGAGTCAAGTTTGGTACAATCCTTCACCCTTCAGCTACTTTAGTTGATTTGTTTTTCTGTCAAACTTGTTACTCAGAAGAAAGCATTGAGTTTTGAATGATTGGTTCTCTTTAATCAAAGGATGATTGGCATGTTTTCTTCTTCTGGTTTCTTTTAATTTTCATTCAAATGCTATCGCATTTGAAAAATGATTGAAAACGGCCGAATATGATCCAAGATTTGGAAGACAAAGAATACCTTTTTTGTTACCCAAGAAATTTAATGGCCCGTTTATTCGCACCGCACCACAACAGATCTACTTGTTGTCCTACACCTACCGATACACCATATTATTTTCACAGAATCAGTCCCGTGAAATTCAAATATACAAGGCAACATTCGACTTCCCGCACTGTCGAAATAGAATCGACACGGGAAAAGTCGAATGTTGTCGTGTACATTCGACTTTCACAAGGTCGATTCTAATGCATGTAGTATGATCGCGTGCAAAGCACTTACTAGCAATAGGACTAGGTCTATCATAGCAGAGTACTGGCGAGTCAAGGTCGAATCCCACAGAGACTCGTAAGAACGTCTAATTATCAAGATTGAGTTGTCACAATAACAGTCTACGACCAACTAAATATATAGACATTAGTATCGGTGCCTCAAACTAACAAGAATATGCAAGTTCAACTAAGCAACAAGAGTTTCTAATGTATTAGTTCAATTATGAGTAATTAGTTATTTCCCCCACACATGCAACAGTCCTCCCCATTGGTGAATTTATTCATTGTTCAGCTACAGGTACAACTCCTAACCCTATCTACTCCGACAATGGCAGTAGATAATCTATACACAAACTACCCTCCTTAATTGGTCCGTAATAGCTCATACGCATAAAGAACTAGAGCTGCCGATATTGAGTGTTACCTCATACCGCAAACCCGCCTAGACAGCTGTCGACATTGACTAGCACGTTCCTAGGTTCCATTCTAGATAATGTCCTAATTAACACTTCACTTGCAGCCCTTCATGTTAATTTACGATAACATGCAAATAGTTGATCAGGCTAAAAACATGTAAATTAAATCTATCGATCAAAGTAGCTGGCGCCGATTATCATGAATTAGTAATTTACTAGGTATCCAGATCTAGCGATATAGACCGTCGCAGATCTGAAGAACGCAACTACTATCTCATGATTTATTCACCAACGAATCAGATATATAACACATGGGGTAAAATAAACTGACTACTACATAATTAAACTAAATAAACAATTAAAACATACTAGTCGAATATAACGACGATAGATCTACATCTTGGAAAAGATAGAAAATCATACCCTCGAAGACGAGCGTAGATCTCCTTCGGATCTCTCCCTAGGCGGCGACTACGTCGTCTCTCCGACCAGAACTCATAAAATAAATGATGTGTACAAATGCTACCGCCACCTTTGGATCCCGGAAATAGCCTATTGGACCCTTCAGACCAGATAAAGATCCACGACCACGGCATCGGTGGTGAAAGCCAACCAAGTCAAGGTCGCTGCTGTCGAACCCCACCCAGAACGCTGTTGGACCAGGGGGCCCACCCGCGACCTTGGACAAAGGTCCTTGAGAGGCCGCACAAGACTTGATGAGAAGTAGCAAGGAGCAAGAGCAAGGCCGGACAACAATGCCGGCGACCTATGTGATCCTCAGAGGTCGCCGCCGAGATATTCTACCCACTTGCAGTCCAGATATTTAAGTTTACTTAGCTATTAAGTTTACTTAATGACTAAGCTGTCATATAACACATGTCCCTTACTTATCTCCTAAGCTTCCTCCTCCTATAAAAGGAAGGCTTGTGTAACGTAAAAAAGACATACTAATAGAAAGCAGGCCAAAGCTCTACAAAAATACCACTTCTCAAACGCTCCTCATATCGCCGTCGTGCACCACCGACTACCATCCACATAATCACCAACTAATAAGCCATATATCCATCAGTCACACACCGCTGAGCCTCCGTGATGATTTCAACCTCATCAATAAAGAACAAAGAACTTTTATTGCATAATTTCCTTGAATAATTTGAGTACATTATGTTCTGAGGTGAACCCTCTTATTTATAGCTATCTAAACCGATTTAAAATCATCTAGTTTGACCCCTCGTCCAAGAAAATACGTTTCGGAAGATTCTGGGACCTCGGGTCGGCACCGCCCCTCGGGTTACCGAGGGTATTTTCACCATTTTTCTTCCACCGACTTAACTTGGATGCTTCTAGAATACCCTAGGCCCATTCCTTTCGTCCAGTCCATTCCAGATTCATCCATCATGCTTAGCCCAATATTTCATATCCTAAAAATCATCAAATAAATCACGAAATAATCTCGAAACAGGGGAAATAAATGCTAAGTGCAGATTTGTCGACTCACGAACCCGACATATGATAATCTATGTAAATGGTTCATATTTATAGGTCGAAACAACTATTTTTAGCTCGTAATGGTTAGAATATTGATGTCGTAGGATAGACTATTTTAACCGTCACCAACTTCCCCCCACTAGCCTTTTGCTCATCCACGAGCAGAGTATCAAGGCGGAATGTACCTCCAAGAACAATCTCCATCAACTACCACATATTCAATAAAGATTTCCCGCAGAAACATACATCAAGCCACAATCCATAAGCTCCCCATTAATCACTACTTATCACGCATCAATGTGTCGTGTAATGAATAAGTCGTGATAGTGAGTTCGTGAGAAGAATCAAGTTGTATTAACCACACAATCTTAACTTGCTTGCACATACACTTGCTCATCTTGCCTTCAGACTTGGTTACATGGTACCGATATTGGTTCGGGCGGACTCGGGGAATGAGCATCGCTCTTAAGTCCTATTTTGTTTCTTTTCATGCGAGGGTCGTGCCCTTTTTACACGAGTTCGCTTCCCTCACTACCTTTATTGCAAATTTTTCTCTTTTTCTCTTTTTTAAAATTTTTTTTCTGGCAGATTTCCTCACTTTTTTCTCTTTCACTCACAAGTCCGTTTGTCCCGGTCACCTTTCGTCATCCAAGTTGCTTCCCTTATCTTACAACAATTTGCTAAAATATATAAACAGACAAATAATGATTCCCGGTTAAAACAACTCATCATCTAATCTTAAATACTTCTCTCAGATTATGTGCTCAAATATTGATTGCAATGATAGAATAATAATTATTAAGTTACTACTTCACGCAACATAACACATGCTCATTCTTCCATAATAAATTGAATATGCTATAGCTCACTTCAAATTGAACTTGGGCTCCTTTTCTACCGATTCCTTACTCGAAAACGTGCAAATAGAAAGCTAAAAACAGTGTTAAAATTTCAAAATATTCCCTTTTTCGACTACCCAGCTAAGACACCTTACCTCCCACTTTTTATAGACATTGTCCCCAATGACTAATAATAAAGAAAATAAAAAGTACTTAGCTCTGGAAATGTCGGCTGAGTCAAAACGAATCTTGGAGCAGAATCCTTAGCTCCTATGTTATTCCTCTTCCAAGTTCTTACCTGCTTTCCAAAACTCTTCCAAAAACTATGAGTAACATGCGAAGGGCAACAATAAAATAAGGTGGCGGTAATTGTGCATACCAGAGGAATGCGCAAAAATAGTTTAAGCCACTTTATTCTTTTATCGGCCTAAGCAAGACGCAAAAACTTTTACGAGGGTATCACATGAGAATCGTGAAGGAAAAAACCACATATATCTCTTATCAACTGACTGAAGATATATGTGATGAAAAAAACTTGCGATTGTCATGCTACTTTATTGACTCAAAATAAAATAAACAAAAGCAATATATAATGGTTTAGAAATAGTTCTGAGTTTATAGTCGTCAGCTCGACTGTACTAATAGGGCTCCTTCATTCATACTATGGTTCTTCTAATGAAAAGACTTCCAATTCAGGGTTATAGTTGTGCTCTATGTAATGTTTTAGCATGTGGCTATTAATTGTGAAAATTTGCCCAGAGTGCTCATTTCTAACTTCACATGCACCTGAATTGTAGACTTTCGTGACTACATGTGGTCCATACCATCTAGACTTCAACTTTCCAGGAAAAAGATGAAGACGCGAATTTTATACGAGCACTTTATCTCCAACTTGGAATGTGCGGTTCAGAATCTTCTTATCATGCAAGCGTTTCGTTCTTTCCTTGCAAATCCTTGCATTCTCATACGCTTGAAGTCTAAACTCCTCCAATCTATTCAACTCTAGCATTCTCCTTTCACCGGCTAAATCCTCATCCATGTTTAGAAACCTTGTAGCCCACAGTGCTCGGTGCTCAAGTTCTACCGGTAAATGACATGCTTTTCCAAACACTATCATACATGGTGACATCCCAATCGTGGTCCTATAAGCTGTTCTGTATGCCCAAAGAGCGTCATCTAATTTTAAAGACCAATCTTTCCTCGTGGGATTCACAGTCTTCTCTAAGATCCTCTTCATCTTTCTATTCGTGACTTCTACTTGTCCACTTGTTTGGGGGTGATATGCTGCTGCAATCTTATGTTTAACCCCATATCTCATCATCAACTTCTCAAACAACCTATTATAGAAATGACTCTCTCCGTCACTAATTATGGCTCTAGGCACACCAAACCTCGTCAAAATGTTCTTCTTAAGAAATAAGGACAACCGTGGCATCATTAGTAGGTGAAGCCACTGCTTCCACCCATTTGGAAACATAATCAACTGCTACCAGGATGCAACGATTCGATTCTGACGATGTGAATGGCCCAACGAAATCAATTCCCCAAACATCGAATAACTCCACTTCTAAGATACTCTACAGTGGCATCTCATTCCGCTTAGAAATATTACCAGTCATTTGGCCGGAATAACAGGATCTTGTAAACTCGTAAGCAGATTTATGAATTGTTGGCCAATAGAATCTACACTGCAGTACCTTTGCTGCTGTCTTGTCTGGTCCATAGTGACCTCCAGCTTCTCTCGCATGACACATGTGCAAAATACTTAGAATCTCATCATCATGGACGCATCTCCTAAGAATGGCATCAGAGCACAATTTGTATAGATAGGGATCATCCCAATGATAATACTTCAGATATGTGAAGAACTACTTATTATCTACGTTATTGAATTCTGGTGGTAGGTACTTTCCTGCTAAGTAATTGACAATGTCAGCAAACCAAGGGTATACCTTACCCACTCTTGATGTAGGATATTGGGTCTGAGATTCAATCCAAGCTACCACTGAGACGGCAGATAGTTGTTCATCAGGAAAACTTTCCTTGATCTCAGTCGGTTGCTCTTCTTCCAGCAAAGTTAACCTCGACAAGTGATCAGCCACCTGGTTCTCAGATCCCTTTTTATCTTTGATTTCCACATCAAACTCTTGTAAGAGTATAATCCATCTTAAAAGTCTCGGCTTGGAGTCTTGCTTGGTCAGAAGATATTTCAAAGCTGCATGATCAGTGAATACAGTGACTTTCGATCCTATCAGATAAGGTCGAAACTTGTCAAATGCAAAGATGACAGCTAAGAGTTCCTTCTCCGTAGTCGCATAATTCCTCTGGGACCTTTTTAAGGTACGACTGGCGTAATAAATAGGCTTAAAGATTTTATCCTCCCTTTGTCCTAGGGCTGCTCCAACTGCCGTGTCTCTAGCATCACACATAAGCTTAAAAGGTTTATTCCAATCTGGTGCTACCAGAATTGGAGCGGTTGTAAGCATTCTCTTCAATGTGTTGAATGATTTCTTGCACTCTTCTCCAAATACAAAAGGTACATCCTTTGCAAGTAATTCCGCCAAAGGTCTAGAAACTTTAGAGAAGTCATTGATAAACCTCCTATAAAATCCTGCGTGGCCAAGAAAGGCTCGCAACGTCTTCAAGTTCATTGGAGGAGGTAACTTCTCTATCACCTCTATCTTTGATCTATCAACTTCCATTCCTTTCTTTGAAATTTTATGACCCAACACTATGCCTTCTGTAACCATGAAATTGCATTTTCCCAGTTAAGTACAAGGTTGGTCTCTTCACATCTCTTCAACATTTTACTCAAATTGTCCAAGCATTTATCGAAACTATCTTCAAATACAGAGAAATCATCCATGAAAATCTCCAGAAAATCTTCCACCATGTCTGCAAATAATGACATCATGCACCTTTGGAATGTTGCTGGTGCATTACATAACCCAAAAGGCATGCGATTGTGCGCAAATGTTCCTTGTGGACATGTAAAAGTTGTTTTCTCGTGGTCCTCAGGGGTAATATGGATCTGATAGTAACCAGGACATCCATCTAAGAAACAATAAAATGCATGACCGCTTAATCTTATCGACATTTGATCAATGAATGGTAGGGGAAAATAATCTTTACGAGTTGCATCATTCAGTTTCCTGAAGTCTATGAAAACTCGATGTCCAGTAATTAATCTCACAGGGATTAGCTCATCAAACTCATTAGGGTGTACAGTGAATCCTTCTTTCTTGGGCACCACATGAATCGGGCTTACCCATTCACTGTCTGCAATTGGGAAAATGATTCTCATCTCCAACATCTTTATGATCTCTCCCTTAACAACATCCTTTAGCTGTGGTGTCAACCTCCTTTGAGGTTGTGCTACTGCTTTCTTCTCAAGGTCTACGGAGATCTTATGCATGCACACTAATGGGCTTATTCCTCTTATATCTGCAATCGACCATCCAAACGCTCCATTGTGCTCTCTCAGTACTCTCAAAAGTTTCTCCTCCTCTAAGGATGATAATGACACTGAAATTATAAGGGGGAGGGTATCATCTTGTAAGTACACGTACTTCAGGTGAGAAGGTAATGGATTTAACGTTAAGTTCCTTGGTGGCTCTTCTAACTATGATCTTAACAACTTACCAGTCAATTGTAAGTCAAAGAACTTGTGCCAGGAAGGTCTATGAATGGTTCCTCCTAAATCCACAGAAGATATAGGCTCGATTTCTCGCACTCGACCTTCACTGCACTCAGGCCAGGTTTCCTCATAACTTTCTTCTTCCTTCAGGAGTAAACTCTCAGCTACTTCAGGGTCTAGTGCCACTTGCTGATATAATTCTAAAACAAGTTCTTCTATGGCATCTAGCATGTAGCATGCTTCTCCTTCATCTTTAGCATATCTCATTGAGTTCATCACATTGAACACTACTTTGTCCTCATTCACTCTCAGAATTAGCTCACCATTATAAACATCTATCAATGTTTTGCTCGTAGCTAGGAAAGGTCTTCCTAAGATCAATGGAACATCGTGATTAGCTTCTATGTCTAGCACCTCAAAGTCTACAGGGAATTCAAACTTATCACTTTCACCAAAACATCCTCCACCACTCCACAAGGTTGGTTCATGGACCTATCTACTAATTGAAGGGTTATAGATGTTTCATTCAACTCCTTCATGCCTAATTTATGAAATATAGAGAGTGGCATCAGATTGACACTGGCTCCAAGATCACATAAAGCTTTGTTCAGGCATACTCCTCTAATTGTGCATGGTATGAGGAAGCTCCCAGGATCTTTACACTTAGGAGGCAGTTTGCGTTGCAAAACTGCCGAGCATTCCTCGTTCAGGCAAATGGTTTCAAGCTCTAACAATTTCCTCTTGGTAGAGATGGCTTCTTTCAAGAATTTTGCATACTCTGGCATTACGGCCAGAGCTTCTACCAAAGGTATATTCACTTGCAACTTTTTAAACATCTCTATGAACTTTTTATAACACGCATCATCATTATTCAGCTTATACTTCCTTGGGGATAGGATAAAGTAGCAGGATTAATAGCTATAGTTCATGAAGACTTACCTATTGACTGTTGTTGCTCTGCCTGCTTGTCTGCTGCATTTTCAGACTCCCGGTTTACCGGAGCATTGTCCCGGGTTACCGGCCCCTCTTTTTCTCTAGATTCTGCTGCGTTCTACAGCTGACTGCTTTCCGATTCTTCTTGGACAGTTTGTATAACTGGTCCAGGAAATTCCTTTCCGATTCTATTCATAATTGCATTCACATCCTTCGGATTCTTCTCAGTATTACTTGGCAATCCTCCCGGATGACGGGTTGACACTTGTTCTGCAATCTGTCCCACTTGGTGCGACAGATTCTGCACTAAGGCTTCTTGATTGGTCAGTCTGGTATCATTTTTCTGACAATATGTGGTGAAGTTTGTATTCAGCTCAGTCATGGATTTCGTAAGTTGATTGACCGTGTCGGACACAATTGAGCTCATTTTATCCAAGGCTGCTTCCCAACCACCGGAATTGTTGAATTGAGGCATGAATCCACCAGTTTGTCTCGGTCTCTCTCCACCGTTTGCATCGCTTTGTCGAAAACCCCCTTTAGGGTCACTCAGTCTAAAACCAGGGTGGTCGTTAGAACCTGGGCGATATCCGCCCCCATAAGGATTTCCATGCCTCTCGATATAGTTCACGTCCTCAGTGTTGGTCGTTTCAATCTCTTGAACTTTCTCAACCTTGGCCATGCGGTCTTGCATGCCATCTATCTTTTCGTTCATTGCCATTAGCTGGTATAAGATCTTTTGAGAAGTATCTTCTCCAAATACGCCTTCAGCTAATTTGGCGGTTTCAACATGATGTGTTCCCCATTGACTTGTAAGCGTGATTTGCTCCAATTTCTCTTCGGCTTCTTCAGGTGATAGCAACGCAAAACATCCGTTGCATGATGCATCAACTCTCATTTGCTCACTTGGCCACAATCCGTGATAAAAATATGCCTTCGTACGGGTAAATTGATATCATGATGAGGGCATCTCCTCTGTGCTTCCTTAAATATTTACCAAGCTTCTTCAAAGGTTTCAGTGGGTCACTGCTTGAAATTCATAATGTCTTGTCTCATCTGTAGTGACTTCCCAGGTGGGCAGTAATTATTCATAAATTTTTGCAACAGATCGGTCCAAGTTTGGATCGATCCCGGTGCTAGAGACAATAACCATATCTTTGCTTTGTCTTTCAGAGCGAATGGAAATAATTTCAACTTGATATTGTCTCCTGGTACTCCTGTTGGCTTAACCGTGTTGACTATTTCCAGAAAATTGGTGATGTGTACACTAGGATCTTCGTTCATTACTCCATGAAAAGTAGTGTAATTGGTCACCATTTGTATAACATTCGGTTTAGGGTGAAATACCTCAGCTGCATCCTCAGGCTGAACAATTGCTAGCACGAATTGCTCAATCGTTGGCATTGCATAGCTCTGTAGAGTTCTCCTATCTGCTTGTACCACAACTCCTGCTCCATTCTGTCCGTTCTGTCCATTCTGTGCCATAGTATCGTCCAAAGGTGGTATCTCTTCTTCCCTCTCGTTGTGATCTCCTTCGTTCAAAATCACGTCGTCCACCAGCCTAATAGATCTCTCTCGAGTTTCCTTTCTCTTTTGTCTATCAAATTTTTCAATCTCAGGTATGAATCTCTCGAGTTTGGCTGCTGAACTATGTGTAACGTACTACAAGACACAAAAAGAAAATAAAAAGGTTAGCACTTGCCTCGGCGGCTGTTACACTCGCCTGGCAGACTCAAAAATACAGACTCTGACTACTGACTTGACTCTGAACTAACAGAAACGGTTCTGGAAAATCGGGACCCTCGGTTTATCGGAGGTACCCTCGGTAAACCGGTGGTAATTTTCTTCCAGAATTCACAGAACTGACTCTATATGATTCTAGTATTAATAGACTATAAAACAGACTCGATTAAACAGACTCAAATATATATAGCAAACTCAATCTTAAATAAAAAGTATTCTTGACACGAGTCCCCGGCAACGGCGCCAAAAATCTTGATCGCGTGCAAAGCACTTACTAGCAATAGGACTAGGTCTATCGTAGCAGAGTATTGGCGAGTCAAGATCGAATCCCACAGAGACTCGTAAGAACGTCTAATTTTCAAGATTGAGTTGTCACAATAACGGTCTACGACCAACTAAATATATAGATAGTAGTATTGGTGCCTCAAACTAACAAGAATATGCAAGTTCAACTTAGCAACAAGAGTTTCTAATGTATCAGTTCAATAATGAGTAATTAGTTATTTCCCCCACACATGCAACAGTCCTCCCTATTGGTGAATTTATTCATTGTTTAGCTATGGGTACGACTCCTAACCCTATCTACTCCGACAATGGAAGTAGATAATCTATACACAAGCTACCTGATGTATGACTTTTATATGATTAAATTTACGTGATTTTATTACGTTTTATCGACAAATTCTATATAAAATATATGAAATTATGATATAATTGATATAAAATATTTATCTTTATAGTTTAGTATAGTTAGTAGTAAAAGTTAGTATTTATAGTAAAGAAGTTGTAGTTTTTGTACCGGTTTTAGTGACCGGAGTGTTGTGTCTATTTTACACGGGTATTTTGTGTTTATTTCATTGCAGAATCCTAAGATGAACTGAAATCCCGAGTAGAAACACTTTTTGAAGTCAATTCAAGTCGTTGGAAGGGAGTTATAAAGCATCACTCAATTTAAATGGTCAAGTGGGTAGTCGCTTTTAATAACAAAATCCCGAAAGCGACACGTATTGGAAATGGCTCATCGAGAATACGTTTTACAAGAAGTGGTCTTGATGGAAGTTGTAGAGAATTCAACGAGCTTTTCAAATGAAGTTCGATTATGTCATTCGATATCGAGAATTCAAGTTACGATTTTTAGAAGTTAATCGTGTAATTATATATAATTATATATATAATTACACAGCATCTGTGATGATTAGAGGGTAACATGGGCTCACATGCTTATAACTAACTGTAATGATTGTCATCATTACACCGGACCGATTCGCCATTTTCGTGGACCGGTCCGGGAAGGAGGAAAGTCTATATATAGAAGAAGCAAGAGGGGATCATTTGGGGTGTACCAATATATATACACCATATTCTACATATATTCTCTCTCCCCTCTTTTCTTTAGTTTGTAAATAGGCCTTATGCCGGGAATAAATTAGTAGTAGTAGTAGTATCGTAATAATGCTCGGGAAATTCTCGAAGGTTCGGTGTTGCTGAAATCGTTGAATACCTGGGAAAAGACGATTTCTGAGTCAACAGTTGTAATCGGGTAACTTTTCTGAAGTATTTATGTTTATGTTTGTTATTTTCATCTTTTAATCTTTTATAATGTTATTAAAAGGCTAAATCTAATAACTAGCCAAAGTTATGTAATCGTATTATTTCGATCTTTTCGTTAAAAGAATGATGTTAAAATAAAATTGATTAAAATTGAGTTAAAATGAATCTTTTTCTATTTCGCTACGTAACGATAACATATTCGAATGAAGTAATCAATCATGATGAATACCACATATAACTCGACGATGAATGAACCGACCGCAGAAGTCGATATGAGTAAAAATAGAAAAACCGGAGGGTAAAATGGCCGTCTGATTAACGGAATCCTATTTCCTACCCGGGGCTGATTTGTCCTAGTAAAACAAATCTTATTAAAATTTGTACTCGAGATCTTAATAATGTTAAAATCACGCTTTAATTGAAACTACACCGTTTGTATTAAATCGATCCGCTTGACAACCGGAGCCTCTTGAATAACATCGGCCATCCGACAAATGGAATCACCTCTTTTATCCGGGGTAGATTTATACTGCACTGCTTTTGACTAACTAAGTTTAGCATGGGGCGCTTGTGGACATTGGATTGATGACAATTTGACATATGACAATTTCATACGCTCGTGTGAGGAGGAATTGTTGACATTAGAGTACACCGTTTCATTTACTCAATTGGACCTAATAAAAAGAAAGATCGAACACATTCTATTAATTGAAAAGATCGAATAAATTGATTACATATACTTTGGCTAGTCTAGTCTATAAACTATATATTGGTATATATATATATATATATATATATATATATATATATATATATATATATATATTACTATTTATGTACATCTATATATATTTATATATCTATATATATTATATTAGAATAACTTTTAAATTACGTATTTATTTTATGTTGGTTAGAGTAGTAGTAATCTGTGTTATAAAATTGCGGTTTAGATCGAGTTAATAGCAGCTCTTTAGTGTTTAACCACACTTAAAAGAATTACCACTTTTTCCCTGAGGATTCGACACCTGACTCACCACTTTATCACTACAATTTGACCCGGTACACTTTGCCGGTTAGGATCTGTAGATAGCCTAGGTAATGTCCGTCGACTTTTCGCGCCGTTTCCAAGGTTAGGTTTAGGTCTGTCAGCATTTTGGCGCCGTTGCCGGGGAACAAAGTCGCTATTTTTTTTTTGTGTCTTTGGTTACTACTTGTATTAGCTTAAAAATTCTCGAGGATAAGCCAACACTCTTCTTATCACATTTCTTTTTTTTATTTTTCGTTGGTATCTACTTTCTTTTAGTACCAATTTTCTTCTTCTTTAAAACTCGAGCATTTTTCTATTTTCGTTAGTTGATGACCAGAAGCGGTAAAGCTTCACTTACTCCTTATAAGCCTGATATAAACGCTTACGAAAGGTAGTTGCGGATAGAGAGTAAACGTGGTCAAACCAGCTTAGGACTCCTTGGAAAATCTCCAACGGAATCATCTTCTAATAAAAATAAAGAAATGGTCAAACTAGTGATGAAACAAACGAACAGAGGCTAGATCATGCTTTAGGGCATGGCCAAAACCTCGTTAACCCTAATAATAATCGTAATAATAGGAACAATCAAGATCTCAACCGTAATAATCGTAATAATCCACCAAACCCAAGACCTATCTCATGATCAAACTGCTAGGAGAAACCGGACTAATAATCCCATACTTTTACCTAATGAAGGAGCGAATAATTTCAAATTAAGTCTCATCTTTTGGTTTAATTGACGCAAGAGCCCAATTTCTAGGAGAAGATGATGAAGATCCACATCATCATCTCTATCTATTTGAAGAAGCGTGCAATACAAACCAAAAAGTCAAGGTGCTCATAAGGAATTAACAAGGATGACTATGTTTCCTTTTTCTAAAAAGGACGAGCCCGAGATTGGTTTATGTCTCTTCCACACCACTCGTTAACTAGTTGGGAGGATATTCAAACCGAATTTACAAAACAATATTTCACTCAGTGACGGAATTTGGAATTAAAGGTCGAGGTTGCTAACTTTAGACAAGGATCTGAAGAAACACTTGGGAATGCCTGGGAAAGGTTTAAAAAATTGTTAAGAGCTTGTCCCGATCATGGTTATTCTTTAGATATGCAAATTCAACTTTTCTGTCGTAAACTAAGAAAGGATTCACGTGCAGATGTAGATCATGCATGTGGTGGTTCGTTAATGATGAGTGAAGCTCAAACAGTTTACGATGCTATAGAAAAGATTTCCAAAAATAACAGAATGTGGGAAACCGGTTCTAGCACTAGAAAAGTAGCTTTTGCAGGAGAATGTACGTCAAACACGGAAGTTCTAGCACACTTGGAGAATTTGAGTAGAAAGTTTGATGGATTACAACAAGGTAAGAATAAAAATTCAGAAAATAGTATGCCAACCGAATACTCAAATCATGATAATGTGTCATTAGGGATAGAAGAACCAACAGGATATTCAAGAGAGGAGGTGAGTTTTCTTCAGCAACATAGGAATTTGAACAATGCATATTCAAACTCGTTTAATGCTATTAGAAGAGATCACCCAACTTTTAGATGGTCGAAAAACCCTAGTAAAGCCAGACAACCGCCGTATCCAGGTTCAAAGATAAGAATATGAATAATAATCAAGTTTATCAAGGAAATACATCTAATCGAATTTACAATCATTACCAAGATCCTATCCTCAACATACCACTCAAAGTATACCAAGAACTCGAGTTCAACTCAATCTGCAGAAGGGTTGAAAAATGGGAAAAACTTATATGGAAAATATGATGGGTGTAGTATCTACTCGAGCTAAGAATATGGAAACAATGATGACTTCTATAGGTTCATCAAGAAGGATATGAGTTCAATGAAAACATCTATGAATGGACATGATACGTAAATGAGAACGATAGAAGCTTCATTAAGGAATATGGAAGATCATTTGAGTAGGGAAGGTGAACGTAACAACAGTAGACCTCCTGGAGGATTACCAAGTAATACTGAAAGAAACCCAAGAGAGGTAAATGTTGTAGTTACGAGAAGTAGGAAACTCTACGGTAGTAATGGAGTAGAAAACTTCGGGAATAATGAAGTAGAAAATGATTTAGATAAAAATGAAGAGACTAAAGATGAACTTGACTTTATCGATGAGGAAGAAGAAATCATAGAGAATTTCTTGAAAAGGAATAGAAGTTTGGAACCCGAGAAGGAAGGTGAGAAATGGGTAAAAATCCTAGAATTTTGAAAGATCCCATGGATAAAGATTTAAGGAATCTATTTAAGGAACATGTTAGAATAGAAAATAAAGAAAACAAGGATGAAAAACAGGAAAATCAAGGAGTCCAAGTAGAGATTGATTCAGGGAACAAATTAAAAGAAAAATTCAAGAACTCAAAACATGGCGATCAAGTAATACTCAAAAGTTTAAGGATAAAGGAAAGAGAGAATGACTTCGAACCAAAGGTTATAGATTTAGAATCTTTACCTTTTCCTCCTAAAGATCAAATTAAAAGATTAAGACCGATCAAGTATGCTCGTTTCTTGATACTTTTAATCATATTCATGTTAATATCCCCATTATCGAAGCTCGATAAATATGCTCCGCCTATGGAAAGTTTTTGAAAGATATTCTATCAAATAAGAAAAATTAGAGGAATATGAGAATATATGCCTAAATGAAGAATGTTCTGCAATTTTGCGGCATATAAGTTACCACCTAAACTGAAAGATCTGGAAGTTTTACCATTCCATGTGAAATTGGAGGATTTCTGCTTAAAAGGGTATTATGTGATCTTGGAGCTAGTATAAATCTCATGTCTTATGAGGATTATAGAAAGCTAGGCATAGGAAAGCTTACTAAGATCGAAATGACTCTTGCAAATGGCGGATAGATCGATTAAGTACCCTAAAGGAATAATTGAGGACATATTGGTTAAGATAGACAAGTTCTATTTTCCAAAGAGACTTTGTAGTTATGGAAATGGAAGAAGGATTTTCAGCGCCACTTATCTTAGGACGTCCATTTCTAGCTACAGGGAGAACTTTAATCGATGTTCAGAAAGGAGAATTAATTTTGAGAGTCAATGAAGATGAAGTTGCTTTCAATATTTTCAAAGCTATGAACCATCAATATACATCACGTAATCATGTTCTTTTATAGAAGATATTCATTCTGCTCTATGATAATCGATTTACCAACTTTTGAAGACAGATTAGAAGAATGCTTAACTCTATCTATCTATAAAGAAGATGAGGAAGACATTGAAATGAAAGAGATAATCTTAACTCTAAATGAAGGCAGTTTTACTTTTAAACCACCATGGCATAAGTATTTGGAGTTAGAACTAGAAGGACCAGTTCTTAAATCGTCAATAGAAGATCCGCCGAAGAATCTGGAATTGAAACCGTTACCTTTAAATCTGAAGTATGCTTTTCTTGAAATTGATAATCTATTACCAGTTATTATTTCATCAACTTTAACGGAGCAACAAGAAGATCAATTACTAGGAATGTTGAAAAAGCATAAGAAAGCTTTTGGATGGACAGTTGCCGATATTCGAGGTATTAGCCCTGAGATATGTGTTCATAAGATAATTCTAAAAGAAGATGCTAAACCTTGTATTCAACCGCAACGCCGCCTCAACCCAAATTTGCAGTTAATCGTTAAGAAAGAGGTTATTAAGCTATTAGAAATGGGAATAATTTTTCCTATATCGGATAGTGAATGGGTAAGTCCAACTCAAGTTGTACCAAAGAAAGGAGGTTTCACGGTGAAAGAGAATGATAAGAATGAATGGATTCCAACAAGGAAATTACAGATATCGAATGTGCATTGATTTTAGAAAACTAAATGATCATACTAAGAAAGATCATCATCCACTTCCATTCATAGTGCAAATGTTGGAGCGTTTAAGTGGACATAAGTATTATTGTTTCTTAGATGGTTATTCAGGATATTTACAGATTTTCATTGCAGCAGGAGATAGGGAAAAGACTACTTTCACTTGTCCTTATGGAACTTTCGCGTATAAAAGAATGCCGTTTGGTTTATGTAATGCTCTTGCTACGTTTCAAAGATGTATGATGTCTATATTTTCTGAATATGGTTGAGAAATTCTAGAAATTTTTATGGACGACTTTAGTGTTTACGGAGACTCTTTTAATGGCTGTTTGTTACACTTAGAACGAGTGTTACAACGCTGTGAGGATACCAATTTAGTGCTTAATTGGGAAAAATGTCATTTGATGGTATCAGAAGGAATTGTACTAGGTCATAGAATCTCTGAAGTAGGAATCGAAGTTGATAAAGCTAAAGTCGAGGTAATCGAGAAATTGCCTCCACCAGTTAATCTAAGAACGTTAAGAGGATTTCTTGGACATGCAGGATTTTATAGGAGATTTATTGCAGATTTTTCAAAGATAGCAAAACCTCTAAGTCATTTGCTTGAAAAAGAAGTACCTTTTAATTTTGATAGTAAATGTATGGAAGCATTTAAGACCCTGAAAGCGAAGTTGATTACTGCACCAGTATTGGTAGCACCAGACTGGGATTTACCTTTTGAGATTATGTGTGATGCAAGCGATTTAGCTGTAGGAGCTGTTTTAGGTCAAAGATATAATAGAATTCTCAAAGCTATTTACTATGCATCACATACGTTAAATGCAGCTCAACTGAACTATGCAACTACAGAAAAAGAACTGTTGGCTGTGAATTTTGCCTTAGATAAGTTTAGATCGTATATTGTTGGCTCTAAGGTAATAGTTTATACAGACCATTCTGCATTGAAATATTTACTGAGTAAGAAAGATGCAAAACCACGTCTTCTTAGATGGATTCTCCTACTTCAAGAATTTGATATTGAGATTAAAGATAAAAAAGGAAGTGAGAATGTAGTAGCATATCATCTAAGTAGAATGGAAACTGATGAAGAGATAGGAAATGAAATTAAAGATTCATTTCCTGATGAACAACTGTTTAGAATCGATACTCCTTCAACCATGCAGTTATTAAAGAAAAGAATTCCTTCTAAGGAAAATTCACCTTGGTTTGGAGATATCATTAACTACTTAACCTGTGATTACATTCCGTCTCATTGGACTTGGCAACAGAAAAAGAAGTTCTTTTATGACTTAAAATTTTATTACTGGGAAGAACCAGACCTTTTCCGTAAATGTTCGGATGGGATAATCAGAAAATGTGTGCCTGATAATGAAATTTTAAGTGTTTTATCATTTTGTCATGATCGTGAGGCAGGAGGTCATCATGGAGGTTGGAAAACTGCTTTTAAAGTCTTGCAATGTGGTTTTTATTGGCCTACACTTTATAGAGATGCGTATACATATGTTAAATCTTGTGAATCATGTCAAAAATGGGGAAATATCTCGAAAAAACATGAAATGCCTATGCAACCTATTTTAGAATGTGAGTTATTTGATGTTTGGGGTATAGATTTCATGGGACCTTTCCCTATATCGTTTGGAAAAATATTTATTCTTGTAATGGTAGATTATGTCTCGAAATGGGTAGAAGCTGAAGCTCTTCCCACTAATGATACCAAGGTTGTCATATGATTCCTTAAAAAGAACATATTCACTAGATATGGCATTCCAAGGGCGATCATTAGTGATAGAGGGTCACACTTTTGCAATCGACCATTTACTAAGTTAATTGAAAAATATGGTGTAACGCATAAGTTAGGAACACCTTATCATCCGCAAAACCAAAGGTCGGGTAGAGGTGTCGAATAGAGAGATTAAAAGAATCATAGAAAAGACAAAGTGGACTCAAACCGTAAAAATCAAGCGGCTTAGACTAGATGATGCGTTATGGGCATACAGAACAGCTTTTAAAACTCCAATTGGCTGTTCTCCCTACAAATTAGTCTTTGGTAAATCTTGTTATCTCCTAGTAGAGTTAGAACACCGAGCCTTCAGGCTATTAGATTTCCTGAATTTCGATCCTAAGGTCACCGGTGATCATAGATTACTTGATTAATGTAATTAGAAGAATTTCGCCTTGATTCTTATGAAAATGCTCGAATCTACAAGAACGCACGAAATCCTTCCATGATAAGAGAATCTATAGTCGTGAGTTCCATGTAGGTGATCGAGTGTTATTGTACAATTCACGTTTAAAGTTGTTTCCAGAAAGCTTAAATCAAGATGGACAGGGACCATTTAAAGTAACACGAGTTTATAAATGAGTGTTGAACTAATCATGGGAATACAACTTTTATAGCCAATGGTCACAGGGTGAAACTATTTCTGGAAGGTGAAGAAGTCTCTCTCATAAATGAAGTGATGTTGCTGATCGACCCTCCAAAAGACTTAAAAAAAAGCAGTGCTCTGAAAAGCTGAAAGTATCACATTACCAGGTTTTATCTTTACTTTTATATGTCTAAACTAGTTTCGTCTTTTACCGGATAGACGTAAAAGAACTGGATGTCTTTTTTAGATAGATTAGGAATTTTTGTTTTACTTTTAAATTTAGGTTTTGATAGGGATATTGCCTTTACTATAGAAGCCTTAGTTTTTGGAAAGAACAAGCAATTGTTGAGAGAGAAAAAATTGAAAGAAGTTTGTAATGGTACGTCGAGAAGCTCGATAAAGAGAAGGGCTAAGTTTTTAAGGAAGTGCAGAATCTGTGGAAAGATTGAACACGATGGGCAATGTGGGAAAAATATAACTCAATCTCGTAATGAGTGTTTGAATGTAATTAAGAAGGAACGATTAGGTGGTTAACCGAAAATCCCGATGGAATTCCAAGACTTAATTCAAATGCTACGCTTTAAGGATTTAGTTTGCTTGAACGGTATGTTAGAAATCTGGAGTTTGTAGAAATTGAAGAATTAGAAACCCTGTAAATTCAAGTCTTTTATTGTTTTTAGTTTTATAAAAATTTTTGCATAACTTTGAAAATTTTATAAAATTGGATCTTTATAAAATTAAGGAGTTTTATAAAAGTTTTATAAAAAGTTTTTTAAGTTTTTAGATATTTTATAAGAATTAATAGAAATTTATTGAATTTTTATAAACTTTTAAATAAGTTTTATAAAGATTTTATAAATTTTGAGAAATTTTTATAAAATTTATAAATTTTATTTTTTAGTTTTATTAAATTTTTATTGAGTTTTATAAGTTTTATATCAAAAATCCAAAAAAATAAAAAAAAAATTCGAAAAATCATAAAAATTTCACACGGACCGATCCGGCCCTTATCCAGGACCGGTCCGGGATCGATTTAACCTAAAAGGACGGGACCTTTCTTTCTTCTTCATTTCTCCTCTTTTCTTCAAACAAAGAAAATTGCCATCACCACCATCCCCAAAAATTTTCTTTTTCTCTTCAAAAATACAAATTACACTATACCATTACATATATTCTTCCTCTTTTACTCTCCTCTCTTCAACACAAGTGAAAAATTCGAAAAAGATCGAACACAAGCTCCATTTCATCCCGGTGGCTTCTACGACTTTTCCGGTCACTTTTCACCGCTTTTGTTCACTATAAGGTATAATTTGTTTACTCTAGTTATCAATTTCATGATTATTATAATTTTTAGATTTATTTTCAACTGTTTGGATTTTTAAGTGTGTTGTGACATTTTATTTATGTTGTTTTTTTTCTTGTTTTTGTTGTTCTTTTGTTATTCCAAAATTCGTAGAATTGCCTCATCTAGTCGCAAAATCTCTAAGAAACGAAAGCCTAATATTCCAATAGAAGTACCAGTCGTAGGTCTTAAAGATTTAACACCGGAAGAAGAGTCTCATTAGTTTTGTTGCTCTGACTTCACCTCAAGCTAAGAATGCTTATAAGAATATCTATAGTAAATGTGGAGTTGTGTTGGAAAGAGGCTTAGATTTTGATGACTTAGGAGAGGAAGTTAGGCGTATTTTTGCAAGACGCAAATGGTTGGATTTTGCAAACCAGAGGGCAGGAGAGATCAATACTACCTTAGTGGCGAGTTTTATGCGCTTCTGTCTACTTTGACACCCACCGAGGATAGTATGATAGAGTCTATCCCCTTAGATCTAGAAATGTGTCTTTTAGTCCGGAACTTATCAATGCCGTTTTAGGGGTAGAAGTTTTTCCGTATGAAGAGGATTACAGAGTCATGTTTATAGATTAGATGATCCTACTATGTATGAGCAGATTGCCTCTGTGAGCTCGAGAGGAGTTTGATGCTCTGTTGTGAGAATGGGTGGACAACATGATTTAATTATGGGAAGTGTTTTAGAGATCGAGGGGCAATCAAAAGATTTTTGAGCCATACTCTATCCCACTACCAAACACACCGCTTTGGTAAAGAAGATTTATGCATTACTTGTGCGATGATTCATGATATTAAGGTGGATGTGGGAAAATTATGTATAGAAGGGTTTTCGAGTTTATTGTTCTTGCCAAGGCGAGGAGTCACATGTACTTTCCTGGCTTTATTTCGGATTTATGTCGTAGATCAGAGTTCCTTTCCTATCTAACGATAAGTTAACTATGGCGATGAGTCCCCGATAGGCCCTAGTCCGAGGAGGTCTCCGAGAGGTTCGATAGACTCGATAGTTAGATCGTAGTGCACCTCCACCATTCCCACCACCACAAAGATTTTCATCTTTTTCTCGAGCGGCGGCAGACTTCTCTCCCAAACACCATTACATACGATATGTTTCAATCTTTAGTGTCGGATGTAGCCCGAGGACAAAGCTAATATGGCTTTGTTTGTTGTGAGCGAGTAGCAGCGGTGGGTGATGATTTACGTAGAGGATGTTGAGACATGAGCGGATGCATCTTAATCATTCTTTCGATAAAACCGCCTATCCGCCTGCGCCAATCGACCCATATACTTTACCAGATTGGATAGCACCTATCCCACCATCTCGAGCTTTCATCATATGCCAAATCCTTTTGGAAGCCGATCCCAGTGGTCGTGGTGTCTTTTATACAGTTCTCGGTCTGTCGTTACATCTAGCTGGGGAGAGATTTTCGGATTTTGCAAGGATGACGTCAAGTATGAGTTCGATAGGTCTCGACAGTTTCGGACCACGACTACGTTTCCACAGCCAGTTACGTCATCGGTTCCAAGTTTGAATGATCCAGTTTACCCTGCTGAGGATGATGATGTTGACATTGTTTGATTTTGAACAACTTTATTATTTTTAAACATTTTATGTATGTTTATTTTTTTTTCCGCATTTTAACTTTATTAAATACTAAGTTTGCTAATTTAATAGTTTTTCGTTTTCATAATCGTTTTATGTCATAATAGTAAATTTAATCATTTTTAATAGTATTTAAATATTTCATCAAAAAAAAATCTAAAAAATATTTTCGTATGTCGTTTTTAAAAATATAATTCGTGTATCATTTATCCGTATCATTTAGATAATCTTTATTAATCTTTATAAATTTTAATAGCCTTGAGTCTATTAGACAAACAAGCGAACTTGAATTTTACAACCTTCACACGGTAAAAATATCTTAAAGCCGGACCGGTCCGGTCAGTTTCAAGACCGATCCGGGAGTTAAAAACTGCTTAGTCATATTGAGAGTGTTAATATACAGCCACGTATACTCTCAATACTTGTCCATTTAAGGAAAGAGAGCTGAGAGTAAAAAAATTGCAAATTCACTATGTAGCTTTCAACTTTCTATCTGTTATAATATTTTCATCTGTTTCAACTAAAATGTCAAACCGGTCATCACCATCAGTCAATTCATACGATCCGGAGGCATTAGATGTTTTTGTCCCGGAATCTTGCGCTTCAAATGTTAATTTGTTGGTGAGTGCAAGGTTTGCAAATTCTCCAATTTTGGTAGAAAGGGGTATCAATTTTGAAAAAATTGATCAGTCAGGGAAGGATTTAATTCAGAATAGAGGTTGGAGAAAATTTGTAAGGAATCCAAGAGGTAGGATTAATGTTTCTATCGTTAGGGAATTTTATTCCGCTCTCTCTCTCACAAGATAAATCGATCCGTCACAACTTGTATCCGTTAGTGGTACACTTATTCACTTGTCACCTCATATTATCAATCATATTTACGAAATACCGATTTTAAATCAAATCCATAATCTTCATTTTGAATATCAATGGGCGTTAGGGAACTCCTTTACGTTGTCAACTATGTCACGGAAGCTTTTCCGTATTTGTTTCCAGAGTTCGATCAAAATTACGACTCTACCACTTCCGCTCTACCTGCTCATCTGAGAGCATGGAAACACTTCATTAACTCACGGGTCTATCCGACTAGTGACTTTGCGTGGGTTAGTGACATTGAAATACTTTTGCTGTTGCGTTAATAAAGCGGAGCTCATGTGGACTCTGGGGATTTTGATTTTTAAGACGGCAGTAAACTTTGCAGTGGAACGTTATAATAATGGAAGGCCGATGCCTTTTGCCTGGTTAATTTCAAGATTGTGTATTCATTTGAATGAAGTCCCTGAAATTGCCTCTGACGAGATATATCCGTCTCGTGATTATCGTGAGAGGATTGCTACCGGTGGAGAATCCGGGTTGTTCGCCAACTATTTGAGATAGTTGTTGTTGGTTTTATTTAAGTTTGTTTAAGGTTGGTTTGCTTTAATAAGTTAGTAAGTTGGTTAAGGTTAGTAAGTTAGTTAGTAAGTTTGTTTTAGTTCGAATCTTTTAGTTGTAATAGTTTCTTTTTGTTTAATATATATTGATTGTTTGTTTTTAATATACGCGTGTTATCGATGTTTATAACGATCATCTATAATTTTAATTTAATTTTCGAACCTACTTTTTCATACTCATTGAACATCGGGACGATGCCACTTCGTAAGTGGGGAGTAGAGTTAGGTTTGAAAATTTCATTAAAATTTTCGAAAAAATTAAAAATATTTATAAAATATAACCTTTTTCATATAAATTAGTACTTTAATTACTTATTTCTTAGTTTTAATTTTTCTTGAATGATTTAAGTTAGTTAATATATGAATAAAAATAATATAATTTGAAAAGATTAATTTTTGATTTGGTAAAATATATTAGATATATTATGAATATGTTTTATATCTTTTATAAATTTTATTAAGATTTTAAGTATGTATGACTAAATAATTTTTGTCAAATATTTCTTTAATGGAATTATTCAAGTAATTTTTATATTTATAAATAAAAATTTTTTAGATAATTTTCTTTTCAAGATAAATTATGAATTTGGAATCGAAACTAGGGACGATGATTTTGGCACCACAAAAATATAACTATAAAATAAATAAATTTCTACCTAAATAAAAATTCCAATTTTGAACCCACCTCGACTTTTTAAGAGTGATCAAGACCTCACTCGGAATTTAGCCATTTTGATTAACTAGAAATTTCCGACCCTTAGCTTGTTTTGGTCTACATTTCTTTGACATCCTTCGAATTTGTACGTACTTATGAGAGGAGATGATGACAAAAAGAGTTAAGAGTTGAGGAAAAATGGTTATGCTGAGATTGGAATAGGTAGATAGATTCTAATATAGATGTTCTCACCTCATGACGCTTGCAAGATAGCTGATTTTGGCAATGAGTTCAGATGTGTTAGTGTCCTATGAAAAAATTATATTAAGAATTAAGGCACCATTTTTACACAGAATTAGTCAAATATCAGGCATCTTCCCTATCTTTGATCGACAATATAAAAATAATAATAATGCCTGATGATAGTAGTCCAGCTAGGGTATTATCTCGAAATGTCCTATTGCTGGGAATGAAGGCATAAGTCGAATCAAAAGATCTCAAGAATGATTACGGGTTTAAGGAAACCGGACTCGTAATTTTAGATCGAAAGAGTAGTACTCCGATCAATCTTGATGAAGCAATGCTTGTAAAATTTGATTTTTCTACACACACTCACGCTTTAGTTCTTAATATTAATATTTATGTTTAAAAGAAAAAGAAGAGAGAAAATCTGAAAAATAGTTGGAATAAAAGGATGTTACTAATCGGAATTGTTTTTTTTTCAAGAATGTGAAGACGTAGGTACATACGACTTACCTCTTTTTTTTTTGATTTCCTTTTCTATCTTTTCGATTAACCAATGTTCTATCCTAATATATTATAAGCCATTGTGTCTTCTATCTGACTTAGTTAATGATTCCAGAAATTCGTAATAATCGAGATAGAAAGTATTTCTAATATTTTATTTATATTTCTGAATTATTGCATGCATGTTTCCATCTAATTCATATTTGATACTTAATTCATTTAAGTTATATAAACTTTCTTTCTTAAATTTCTATAGAAGTTATAAATTATATGTTTGTAATATTGACGATATATATTACTTTTGAAATTTTAATCTGATCAATTATATTATCTGTTATTTATATATTACCGCTTATTTTTTCTCGAAGACGATCAAAAGCTAAGTGGGGAGTAGTTGATGTATGACTTTTATATGATTAAATTTACGTGATTTTATTACGTTTTATCGACAAATTCTATATAAAATATATGAAATTATGATATAATTGATATAAAATATTAATCTTTATAGTTTAGTATAGTTAGTAGTAAAAGTTAGTATTTATAGTAAAGAAGTTGTAGTTTTAGTGCGGTTTTAGTGACCGGAGTGTTGTGTCTATTTTACACGGGTATTTTGTGTTTATTTCATTGCGAGAATCCTAAGATGAACCGAAATCCCGAGTAGAAACACTTTTGAAAGTCAATTCAAGTCGTTGGAAGGAGTTATAAATCATCACCAATTTAAATGGTCAAGTGGGTAGTCGCTTTTAATAACAAAATCCCAAAACGACACGTATTGGAAATGGCTCATCGAGAATACGTTTTACGAAGAAGTGGTCTTGATGGAAGTTGTAGAGAATTCAACGAGCTTTTCAACGGAAGTTCGATTATGTCATTCGATATCGAGAATTCAAGTTACGATTTTTAGAAGTTAATCGTGTGTAATTATATATAATTATATATATAATTACACAAAGATCTGTGATGATTAGAGGGTAACATGGGCTCACATGCTTATAACTAATCTGTAATGATTGTCATCATTACACCGGACCGATCCGCCAATTTTCGTGGACCGGTCCGGGAAGGAGGAAAGTCTATATATAGGGAAGCGTTAGGGGATCATTTGGGGTGTACCAATATATATACACCATATTCTATATATATTCTCTATCCCCTCTTTTCTTTAGTTTGTAAATAGGCCTTATGCCGGGAATAAATTAGTAGTAGTAGTAGTATCGTAATAATGCTCGGAAATTCTCGAAGGTTCGGTGTTCTTTGAAATCGTTGAATACCCGGGAAAAGACGATTTACGAGTCAACATTATGTAATCGGGTAACTTTTACAAGTATTTATGTTTATGTTTGGTATTTTCATCTTTTATCTTTTATAATGTTATTAGGCTAAATCTAATAACTAGCCAAAGTTATGTAATCGTATTATTTCGATCTTTTCGTTAAAAGAATGATGTTAAAATAAAATTGATTAAAATTGAGTTAAAATGAATCTTTTTCTATTTCGCTACGTAACGATAACATATTCGGAATGAAGTAATCAATCATGATGAATACCACATATAACTCGACGACGATGAACCGACCGAGAAGTCGGGATATGAGTAAAAATAGAAAAACCGAGGGTAAAAATGGCCGTCGATTAACGGAATCCTATTTCCTACCCGAAGCCGATTTGTCCTAGTAAAACAAATCTTATTAAAATTTGTACTCGAGATCTTAATAATGTTAAAATCACGCTTTAATTGAAACTACACCGTTTGTATTAAATCGATCCGCTTGACAACCGGAGCCTCTTGAATAACATCGCCATCCGACAAATGGAATCACCTCTTTTATCCGGGGTAGATTTATACTGCACTGCTTTTGACTAACTAAGTTTAGCATGGGGCGCTTGTGGACATTGGATGATGACAATTTGACATATGACAATTTCATACGCTCGTGTGAGGAGGAATTGTTGACATTAGGAGTACACCGTTTCATTTACTCAATTGGACCTAATAAAAAGGAAGATCGAACACATTCTATTAATTGAAAAGATCGAATAAATTGATTACATATACTTTGGCTAGTCTAGTCTATAAACTATATATTGGTATATATATATATATATATATATATATATATATTTTACTATTTATGTACATCTATATATATTTATATATCTATATATATTATATTAGAATAACTTTTAAATTACGCATTTATTTTATGTTGGTTAGAGTAGTAGTAATCTGTGTTATAAAATTGCGGTTTAGATCGAGTTAATAGCAGCTCTTTGGTGTTTAACCACACTTAAAAGAATTACCACTTTTTCCCTGAGGATTCGACACCTGACTCACCACTTTATCACTACAATTTGACCCGGTACACTGCCGGTTAGGATCTGTATAGCCTAGGTAATGTCCGTCAGCTTTCTGGCGCCGTTTCCAAGGTTAGGTTTAGGTCTGTCACTACCCTCCTTAATTGGACCGTAATAGCCCATACGCATAAAGAACTAGAGCTGCCGATATTGAGTGTTACCTCATACCGCAAACCCGCCTAGACAACTTTCGACATTGACCAGCACGTTCCTAGGGTCCATTCTAGATAATGTCCTAATTAACACTTCACTTGCGTCCTTCATGTTAATTTACGATAACATGCAAATAGTTGATCAGGCTAAAAACATGAAATTAAATCTATCGATCAACATAGCAAGCGCCGATTATCATGAATTAGTAATTTACTAGGTATCCAGATCTAACGATATAGACCGTCGCAGATCTGAAGAACGCAACTACTATCTCATGATTTCTTCACCAACGAATCAGATCTATAACACATGGGATAAAATAAACTGACTACTACATAATTAAACTAAATAAACAATTAAAATATACTAGTCGAATATAACGATGATAGATCTACATCTTGGAAAAGATAGAAAATCATACCCTCCAAGACGAGCGTAGATCTCCTTCGGATCTCTCCCTAGGCGGCGACTCCGTCGTCTCTCCGACCAGAACTCATAAAACAAAGAACAAAGAACTTTTATTGCATAATTTCCTTGAATAATTTGAGTACATTATGTTCTGAGGAGAAACCTCTTATTTATAGCTATCTAAACCGACTTAGAATCATCTAGTTTGACCCCTCGTCCAAGAAAACGCGTTTCGGAAGATTCTGGGACCTCGGTAAGTTGGCACCGCCCCTCAGGTTTCCGAGGGTATTTTCGCCCTTTTTCTTCCACCGACATAACTTGGATGCTTCTAGAATGCCCTAGGCCCATTCCTTTCGCCCAGTCCATTCCAGATTCGTCCATCATGCTTAGCCCAATATTTCGTATCCTAAAAATCATCAAATAATATCGAAACAGGGGAAATAAATGCTAAGTGTAGATTTCTCGACTCACGAACCCGACATATGATATTCAACGTAAATGGTTCATATTTATAGGTCGAAACAACTATTTTTAGCTCGTAATGGATAGAATATTGATGCCGTAGGATAGACTATTTTAACCGTCATCATAGTACACAGTCGACGGCTGTGGTACAAATAAAGACTTCCAAAATAATCTATATCAATCTATGTCTTGTGTTTGTCGTTCTGTTTGCTCTCAATTGCAAAAACATGGCCGCTGCCTCTACGTGGGGTTTAAACGTTCTCTCAAAAGTTTTGCATGAAGGACAGAAATATTTCTCTTATGTGTATGAAAGAGATTGTGATTGAGAAACAAATATAATTTGAGAATAATCTAGATACACAAAATCATGGAACTTAAATCATTGTAACCATTCGTATTTATTGTGTATTATTACGTTTATATTATGGCTGTTGTAGTAGAAATAGCCATTGTACTCAATGAAATCAATGGAAATTCAGTTTTATTACTCTCAATATGATATCGAGTTATTTGACTAACGTCTCAGATCCTGGTTAGTCGTAAAGAAATTCGTTTAGGTACGGTTCGTTACCGTATTCTATACGAACCCTCACCCCCTCAACCGTCTTCTTTCACGTATTTTTTTTCCTGTTGATTTTTTTTAGTCATCAAAATAAATTGCTCTATCATTATGATCTCCCACATCCTCTACAAAATTTTCCCAAATCATCAGGTAGGTCCAACGTCCATTGCCTTTGGATCACCAATTTGGATGTGATGAGAACAAGTGGATCCCGCAACGACGGAGCTTAGAGTGCGAAGGAAGCCGCAATCAAATATTGTTTGAATCATGTTTTCATTTTCTCCTTCCATCAAATTCTTTCCCAATATTTTTTTTTTCATTTTCTTTTTCCATCAAATTCTTTCCCAATATTTCTTCCTCTATATTTCTTCTTCTGTTCGTTTCTCTCATTTACTTTTTTCTCCTAAAAGAATCTTTGTCTATCGTCAAAAATCTTTTCAAATCCGGTATTTTTTTTAGGCTTTTACAACCCTCAATTCCAAGTTTTATAAAGAGTTTTTACAATCATCCATTTCAAATTTTCTTAATTAAGGTACAACCCTCCATTCCAAATTTTAGTAATTAAGTTTTGTCTCAACCATGTGTTGATCACAAGGGTGACCATTCATCCAATTTTTTTTATTTGGCTATAAATTCAAATTTTTTTGTTTAGGATCCAATCATCGATATTCCCTCCAAATATTTCTTATATTCTATCACTTCTTCTATGACTCTTTAAAATAACGAATTCAGTCATCCATTACTGATTCAAGCAATAGCAGGTTGATGTGAAGCAGTTGTTGCATGATTGATATGGAGGAGTTTGTTGTAGGCACCGTGTGAATGAAACAAGATTCATTCATTACAAGTCAATCTCCGTGTCCATTGCATTACCATAAGATTGTGGGGGCGTGTTGAGAATATTCTAGATATACAAAATCATGGAAAATAAATCATTATAATCAAGGGTTTATTGTTAAAAAAGACAATTTGAACATAAAAATATGAAAAAATGACAGTGGAATTTTTTTCGGGTAAAAAGGACATGTCCTTATTCCACTGTGATAATAGTGAACATTAGATATGGTAGGTTCCACTGCGCAAAGAAACAAATGATTTGAGGTTATGAACAGTGGATTTGTCCTTATTACCCAATTTATATTTCCACTATCATGATTTCTATTTTCCCCCTCTTTTTTTGTCTTTTTAAACCACTCCCCCTCTAATCAATCGCATTTATTATGTATTATTGTGTTTATATTATGGCTATAGTAGTAGAAATAGCCTATTATTGTACCCAATGAAATCAATGGAAATTCAGTTTTATTATTACTTTCTAATCTTTTATTTTTGTACATTTATATCTCTCGATGTATAACTTTAAAAATAATTATTATTTCATCAAATTTTTTTTATATTTATGTGCTCTTTCTTTTAAGACCAAATTGCAACGTAATTTTGAAATTTACTCTTTTTTGAAATTAAGTGAGTGAATTCCGACGAAAAAAAAACCACATGAATACGATACAATGACATTGATATCAAATAAGGTCTCAAAATATAAGAAAAAACAAATACGGGACACTACGAGGCCAGCAAATAACCTCAAAACTTGATCATCAATATAAATGGAAAGACAATATGAACAGCTTCATGTTTTATTACCTTGTTAAATTACAAGATTTCCCAAAAGCTTAAATAGCCAGGAAAGATAAGTAATTCATATGTTAAACATAAAAACAATTTACTTCCAAAATAAGAAAAATACAAGAAAATTATAGATAAATTCGTGTGAAAACATGTATCTATCGTACAACAACATTCAAGCCTCTCTCCTGTTCAGATAATTCTACAACACTATCCAAGAGACAAACATATATATCTTTTTCTTACAAAAGAATAATATTACTGTCACAACCACTCTGACACAACGAATGTCATAACAATGAAACCTCTCTTCAAATCGAGGGAAATTTTTACCTACTATCTCCACATGTCGATGTGGAGATTAGACAGATGGAGACATCTGGATCACACAGTTTGATCCTGTGGTCGAACTGTGTGGTTCAGATTCAGATGTCTCCACATGTGTAAAGTGGAGCCACCACCCAAAAATCACTCTTAAATAATGCCACATCATGCGAAATCTCACTGCCACGTCATATTGTTACAGTTATTGTATGTCAGTGGTTGGGGCAGTAGCGTTACTCTCAGTAAAAAGAGTTTGTCCCTTGTCTTTCTATGCTTTGTTTAGTTTGAATCTCTATTGGTTCCAAGAATTGGTAAAGGATGGGCTTCTGTGTTGAACACGAACTTATCCAATGGAATCACATCGTTTCCCGCGAATAACAAGTATAAATACTTGAGAGTTTCTCCCAAGAAAAAAGTCTCCATCTTGTCTCTTCTGGGTGGGGGTATTACAGTAACATCATCTAATGAACTGTATCCTCCAGACTCAACTTTTGTGTGTTTCTCAAATGCCTCGAAAATTCTCCATCCCCATTCACGATATCTACATTGGAACAAAATTAATTCACACATTCTTCAAGTTTACAAACAATAAAACACCACAAAAAAAAAAACCCCTAACTGGCACCACACCGTAACAATCAACCGGCGGAAAACCGTAACAATCAACCGGCGGAAAGTAGATTCTAGAGCTAAGAATCAACCAGGTGAAAGTCTATTCTCAACTCTAATCGATTGTGAAAAAGTTGATTGTCATTGTGTTGTCAATTTGGTAGAATTTGTGTGATCATGCCACTAAAGGCGCAGAAAAAAAGGATAAAGCCACTTTTGGCCCATTATGTTTCACGGTTTTTTTGCAGTTTCATCTCCAATGTTTTCATCTCTGACACTTTTATCCTTTACATATGCATTACTTATACATTTTCAAATTATTTGGGCCACCGTGCCAAGTTTTTTATTGGTTGGATTTTGTTGTACCTCCAATGCTAGATGTTAGACATGCCGCACATTGCATTGAAAAACTAAAGAAAATGCATAGACAAGGAGTATAAGTGTCGAGAAATATCATTGGGGATAGAAATACAAAATACATGAAACAAAAGGGATCAAAATGTCTTTATCCCGTAAAAATAATACGTGGATAGAGACATTTTGCGCAATTTTTGTTTTATGAAACATGCAAGCTTACATTTTTTGACACTTTTACCCCTCGTGTATGTATATCTTTACCTTTTCAGTCCAATATGTTGCGTGTCCAAAATTAAAACATTCAAGGCCAGAACACCAGATTTTGTGAAACAAACTGGATCGAGATCAAGATCAAGAGTGTCTTTATCATATGTGTGTGTGTATATAGAAGATAAATTGAAGTATGAGCACTCACTTTGGGTCTTGAGTAATGCGATATAAAACGAACAAAGATTCAACGGTTTCAGGACGCAAGAGATTGTGACGATCAGCAGGTTTTATGATGATATCATGCAAATATATTGAACTCTTGTTTCCCCCATCTGGACCACCATCCAAGTTTCCCTATAAAAAATATTTCAACACCGTGTTAGCATTGAAAGAACAAAGTTTACAGTTGATAAAGAAAACAGAGAGAAGATACAAAGAAGAAAAAAGATCACTAAAGGGACCCTTTAAAGTCACGGTGATGGCACAGTAGGCTGAGTGTGATACATCTAAAGATCCTCGTATCGAAAGGGCAGACTGCACTTTGTCGACTAAAAAGGGCTATCAAGTTCCACTTTGTTAAAAGTACCACTTTGTTAAAAGTACGCAATAGTAAAAGCTCTAAAATCTATCCCAATAGCGTAGCTCAGATGGTAAGTAGTCTAAGAATGCCTTAGAGTCAAGGCTTTGTTTCCTCCTAAGGGTTCGAATGTCAAACTTTCTTGATGGCCCAATTGTTAAAAAGAGCTCCGTAGTAAGAGTCAAATTTTGAAGTTACTCAAAGATCGATTCCTAATATAGTCGAGTCGGTTGTGGCTCCGGATATCAAATATAGCTCAAGAAATTTAATGCCAAAGATGAAAGGTAAATTCACATTGTTTCTCCTAAACTTACTCCCTTGTGGGTCTATATCTCAACTGTTGCATATTCAACTAAGTTTGGAATACTTTCATTCGTGAGTCCGACAAAATAAACGTCCCGTCCATAACAGTAGCAAATGAATTGTACCAAATGGATGGCTAAGATGATAAACAATTCACATCTATACACTCATACTGTGTGAAATAGAAGGATTAGTTTGTTATATCATGTTCATCCACTTGGTATAATCATTGTTACAACGGTTGTACAATAAAATTTTGTTTGTAGCTTACCTGCGTATTGAAATAAGCGATTTCTGGAGAAAGCCCAGTTGAAGTTACTAAATACATTTCGACACATGTCTTCATCAGATCTTCCGCAAGTTTCAAATTTTCGATATCATCAAAGGTTAAAATGCCTTCTTTGAGAGCTTTAGCTTTTGTAATGCCCTTTGTGGCACCAAGCCCAAGAATTCCAGGTAGAAAGCATACCTAAATAGTGTCAATTTGTGAGAGAAGGTTAACATAAATAAAAGTATCCATACATCATACTTAATTTATATCAAAATTAACACAAAGACCAGGGGTGATGAATCCATACCAAGTGATCCATTTTTGGACTAAAGGAACCTTGAGGGCCATAAGGTAATTCTCCAACAAACACTAATCCATTAGGAGCAGAATTCTGAACTAGACGGTGTCTTACGCCTTGCATTGCTTCTTCATACATACGATTCAGGTACGACAGATCGCTACTTCCCTGCTGAAGCCAGACTTTCAGAAGATACTCGTAATAACTATCGCCACGTGATCCAAGTCGAATATTCTCTCCACTAAATTCACCTGAATTAGGGCTGCAAGTCAGGAGAGGTAGAACAATAAATAGACTAAAATGTCACTGCAATTTGACCATCATGTAAATCAATGTAATCCCCTTTATTTTGTCCTTCATTCCATCAATTTATGTGATATAATAAGGGATAAATACACTTATGGTCCATTTTCTTTCAAGTTGTTTGCACTTCTATCCCTAATGTTTCATCCTGGCACTTTTTCCCCTCAGATATGCATTTTTTTGAATATTCAGTCCAAAGTGCCACGTGTGTGAAATCTAGCATTGAAGGGATGACATGCTTTAGCCAATCAAAACTTGACACAAGGTAAAAATGGATTGAAAGAGTAAAAAATTGCATAGTTAAGGGGTAAAAGTGCCGAGATGAAACATAGGGAACAGAAATGCAAAATTATGAAACAATTGAGACGAAAATTGTCTTTATCACCAATTAAAGAACTTCTTTTTCAGCCAGATTCAACACTGGACAAAATTAATTAAGAACATAGGAAAGGACATAGAAAATATGCTCAACAAGCAGTAGAAGCAAATAAAAACGAGCATACCAAGAACATGAGCACCAAAAACTGTCGTACAAATCATGAATAACCAAATTTCATCTTTAACCAATGAGACAAGACTGTAATTTCTCCTAATTATAGTATACCGAAACGTTTTGTTGGCTAAAAAGTATGGTGGAAGTGAAGAAGATTTTCACAAGCAGTTTTTTCCAAGCATATTATAAAAAGGAGGTAGTAAAATAAATTAGTCTCATACCTTATGTATATAGGAACCAATCCCTCTACCTTTGGTAGAGTTTCAATATGTTTCAAAACCTTCATTGCTTCTAAGCTATACTTTGGATCACCCGTAAGGTGGCTAAGATAATTGAACTCCAGCTGTAAAGTTGCAACTTCTGAAGTGCTGCTCAAGCCATCAGGAGCAGCGTGTGCCGAACGGTCGCGTAGAACAACGTCACTATATGGAATGTCAGAAGGACTCGATGTAAACGCAGTAAGCAAACGATCAGCCAAGTTTCTCGCATTTTCTAGATAGATAGCTGATTTGGGCCCCTTTCCCCCTTGTTGTCCATCACTTAAATGATAAGCACTCAAAAGGCCACCTAACACACGAATCGTAGTTTCGAACAAATTTACTTGGCCCTTTCCACTAATTCTATCAGGAAGATGTTTTTCAATCCATGAACCAGCTTCAACAACGATTTCATCGAGTCCCATTATCATAGCCGTGTCTAATGCATCCACAACTGTTGCACCAAGCCCTCCTAAAGAATCAACACCCCTATGGCTTAAAGGCATCAGTTCATCATAACCCATACTATAGTTTTTGTATCCGGACCATGCATGGACAAATGCGTCTCTAACTTTCTGTTGCCTAACGTTCCATTCAGAATCAGCTGGTGCCTTGGGCGCCTGCAGATTAGATTTATTCAAAAGTTCGTCAGGGGAGAACCGAGGAGGAAGTCTTGGAGGCTTTCTCCAAAATCTCCCAAGTTTGGCCCCATCTGTGCTGTTAACATCGCTTGATGTACCATGCAATCCAGAATGCAAATTACTTGTTCGTGTAAGCGTAAGATATATTATGCCACTAACTATTAGTAACACAAGAAACTTTCCTGTACTGCATTTCATGCATGCACGTCTGGTATTAGCCGTTGTCAGTATAGCCTGACCGAAGGCCTGGCAAAAATGGAAAGACAAAAAATGAAAAATAGATCTAAGACATAAGAACATGGAAGCAAATGTCGATAGGCTGGCATATATTCTAGTGCCATATATTACGACTAAACATGAATTTAGAAGCAATATGGGAAAAGTTAGGGGTTTAGTATTATTTGCACCGAGTCCAACCCAATGTGACACCACATACCAGCGTCACCTCACAAAATCGAATTTCGAATAGTCGATTATGATCTGGAATCAACTTTTAAAAGATCGATCCTCACAATCAACTTTCAAAAAGTTGGGTTATGTGATCTAGAATCCACTTTCAAAATGTTTATTCCTCACAATCAACCTTCACAAAGTCGATTCTTGACTAAATAATCGAATTTCCAAAGGTCGACTGTGTGTGGAATGAAAGTAGTGTGGTGCCATTGGTAAAGTTTGAGGTGGTGCAAATAAAGGGTCTCAAAAGTTAAAATCTCTGTCTATCCTAATTCCTAAATAGCATGAACGTAGCTATCCTTAAGTGCAATCACCATTTATGCATATCAATTCATCAACACTTGTTCATAACAAACAAAATCAGCAATTGTCTTGCTACAAGGAAGTTTTCTACTTTTTGACATTCCCACATAATAATGTTAAGATATAAAACAATATTAATATGACCAAACTTCATGCTCAGAACAAATGACAGTAGCTAAACCCTATCTCCATCCCTACCCTCCAACAAAAGCCACCTTCTTTAACACAAACAAGAAAAGGAAATAGAAAACTTTAATATCTAAGCTAAGTCATTTTGTACATACTTTATTTACTATCTGCACAGAGCAGTTCAAAAAAGAGTGCCTTTATACCACACAAATTCAAAGATTTCAAGAATCTAAATAGCAATTCACAGTTTGAAATGTGAAATGAACCCAATTTCACAGACAACATAAGAGATATATACACATAAATATATAACAAAAGCAAGCAGAATTGATCAGAGGTAGATTGAAGATTTTCTAATAATCTATAGCTCCGCGGTGAAAACACACACACACACCAATCACTAGAGCTCAATCAGCACATATGTAGATCAGAGATCTTTCAAAAAAACAATCTTTTACAAAATGGAAATAGAAATGAATCATGGCTTAATGAAACTCAACGAAGAACAAAAAAATTGAGCAAAATAAGAAAGAAAAAAAACTACCTTAGGAAACGATCGGTGACGGAATTTGGCATTGTCGTAATGTACATCTTTCATAGAACGCGGTAAATCGGCAGACATGATCAAATTAGCTACCCGATTCAAGATTAGCTATCCGATTGACTTGTAAGAGAAATTTATTTTCTGCATCCAATAGAAAATTCAATGATAATAACCGAAATCTAGAAGAAATTGAAAATCATTGCCAGCTTATACGACCCCAGTTGATTCAATTTTGAAAGAATTTGCCCATTCTGACTGGTGGACTGAATAGGTTTGTTGGAGGACAGGACCGAAATGCTCACGGGATGCTCCACGTTTGATTCGTTAAAAATGCTGCTAAACTATGATTTAATTATTCTTGAGTCGAACTTGAACAATTTATCAATCAAAAAAAAATTTACTATAAAAATATATCTCTTTCTCTAGATATATACGATATATTTTTTGACGAATTGAACTCGAGCATTTTAAAGCTCAATATTTATTCAAGTTTCTCGAGCAAAAGTTCGAGCTTAAGAGTGCTAAAAATTTGATCGAGCATAACTGAGACGAATCGAGTATGATTAAAACTTAATTGAGCCAATCTCGAGCACTTACTACTACTTCATAATTAAAACTTTTGTCATCGGCATGGAAGGAACTTTGGTCGTTTAAGTAATAGGTTTCAGGTTCGAGCTATTGTGGATGCAACAAAAACCTTGTCGGGAGAGGTCTCCACCATCAAACCTTGTTGGAAGAGGTCCCATGTAACGCCCCGCTTCCGGATACCGAGCCCTTATCCGGAAGAGAAACGTTCGGCGCGTATAGCATTAAATAAATCTAATATTATACGCAAGCATCTGCGTCGTCGTATCAAATAAAAGCAAACGGAAGCCCAAAAGACTCGGGTAAAATCATAAATTCTACTATGAATAGAAATTAACCATACCAAATATGAGAATGTAACTTTATTACATTAAAAGGAAAATACGAAACCCAAAATAAACGTACAACAAGTCTCGAAATACCAAAAGCCTACTCCAAACATGCTCAACCTGTTCGTCTTCTCACCCCACAATGCATACAAAAGAAAATGCAAAGGAGGTAAGTACAATGTACTTAGTAAATGTGAGAACCTATGACAACAATTATAATTTATAAAGAAAAGATATTTAATCATTTAGTTATCTTTGTGTGACGACTCAATCTGGGGTTCATTCCATGCCCATCAACATGAATTGACTAAACGTTTCTACTTAGCTTATCTATGTCACAACCATGCACTCGAGGCACTACGCATATCCAAACCTGGGATATTCTTGGCAACATATTAGTGGATCACACCAATATCCACGAAGTCTATAATAGGTAGACTCGATAAGACGCGTCTCGGTGGAGTCCCTCCGTATTTAGGGTTTTTTTTGACTCTACGGAGTTCTTCCACCTTCGAGGTAGCACACACATCGCGATATAGATTGGTGTCTATCCAAGAGAGACATGTTGTTTAATCTTTTACTAGTCAATTACGTATTTTATTAGAATGATTAACTACCCACCTAAGTGTTTTCAATTAAACTCCCTCACGAATACTACTCTCTTCCTAGACCACTAGACACGGACAAGGCCTAGCAATTACACAGACATTGACGAATACTAATTCATCAAAGCACAAGCCTATCATGCTCTTCCGACCTTTAAGAGTGCATTCGGTGTTTTAACTGAACGAATCATAAGCTCAATTCAGGCTTGTTTATGTTTATACAATGTTAACATATCATGAATAAGGGTTTGAAACTGAAAGACACAGCTTAAACATCATTTATGCACAAACTGGGGGCAATGCGTGCGCATTAGCTGGAATGCGTACGCATTCCCTGCTTCTAAATCCTGCTGAAACTTGCTGTTTGATCAATGCGTGCGCATTGCTCTGAATGCGTACGCATTCGTCAACCAGAACCTAAGCCTAAACAACCTGCTGCAATAATGCGTACGCATTATGGGGAATGCGTGCGCATTGCACAACCAGAAACTTTATGAAACAACCTGTACATGAATGCGTGCGCATTGATAGACAATGCGTACGCATCCTGCCTGTTGCCCTAAATCCTAATCTCAACTCTTAACGATTTCTAATCCGTTTTAACCCAAATCACATCGAATTAAGCACAGTAAAACATAGAAAAACATATCTAATCATACCTTAACATCTATGATCATTGATCAATGAAAAGACACATCTTTCTATCATCTAAACACCTTAAAACTTGATCTAAACCTTATAAACGATAATTGAGATCATAGGAAGAGCCTCTTACCTTAATTTCCAGCAAAACCGCAAGCAACATGCCAAGCAACTTCAACAACTGTTGATCCTCAACCCCAAAACCTATGCGATCAACAAGAAACCCTAAAATCCTATGTCTTTGCAGAAAACCGAAACTGAAAGAGCCTGTAAAACTGAAGATTACTTGGGTTTACTGCTGTGAAACTATTTTTAGATTAATCTACGCTTCAAGACGATCGTTTCGACTACTCATGGCTGCGAAACAGAGCTACGCATTAAAAGATACGAATTTTTGAAGATCAAACTCAACGGTTACCAAAACTATGGTTAAACTGAAAACTTACGAAATTGAATGATGTTATTTTCCAAAGTTGCGTCTCCTCGCGTTGATTACTTTTCTCTCCTGCGGCGTCTTGAACAGATGAACGGATCACACGGTTCTTCCTTTTATTTCGCTTTCTTCTCTGCGTTGCTTCCATCTGATGCCGCCGTTCTCTTATTTATTTTTCAGAATAGGCATGTGAAAGTTATGGGGAAAATATTTGAGATTATTTCTTTTTATAGCCATTTAATTAAATCCCTTAATTAAATAACTAAATCCTTTAATTAATTCATTTTCACTTAAATAAATGGGACAAATAATAATTAGGTCGTAGTTAATATACCCAATGACTATTTTACCTTTTTACGAAAAATCGGGATGTTACATCCCCGCATTTAGTGTCCGATGGTACCTCGAATGATTAGTCTCAGATAATTGTCTGAAAATACTTTACGAAAGCAAAAACTTTTATCATCGAAAAAAAAAAAAAAAAAAAAAAAAAAAGAGAGAGTAAAGGATAGGCCCATAATTTCCAAATGATAAGCATCATAGATCTTGTTGGGAAAGGATAGGCCCGTAGAGAATTCTTTATGACTTATAGGATCATCAAGGTTCTTGGATTGGTACAAGGATTCTCAATAGTTTATCAAGCTAATAACCAAGGTGAGGGTGTTCGTGTCAAGATTATTTATCAATTCAAGTTTTGTTTAAGTATTTTATGTTTAATTCGTTTTCTGATATAAATTTGAAACTATAACAGGAATATTGGCGGCGCCAAGGCGGTGGATATGGCTGCCGCAACGGCGAACGTCTTTTCAAAAGGATGAGTCTTCTTCATCATGAGTTGCCTTCGGGTGGTTCTATGAACCGAAACTCGTATATTTTGAGTGTTTTAGAAGTTACTAAGCAATTATGGCTTTTTAACCAGTTTTGACAAATTTCAACAAGTTATTGGGTCTGCTAATAAATTATTTTACGATCAAAAATGAAAATTTAAAGTTTTCCCAAAGTAGAAAAAGAGCACAATCACCGCCACAGCGGTGGCCGGTGGTCGCTAGCGTTGCATCGGTAGGGTCCGAATTAGTGGCGGATTCAAAAAAAAAAAAAATAATAGTCACCCTAAAATATTTTCGGGTTCGATGGGTAATTAGGTCAAAATTTCCGGATCGAAACCGGGTTGGACGGGTAATTATGTCAAAATTTCTGGGTCGGAACCAGGTTGAGCGGGTAATTAGATCAAAAATTGATATATTTTTTTACCAAAACGACGTTGTTTCGTAATTTTTTTTTTTTTTCAGATTTAAGTAGGGTCACATGACACCTTGGATCACGTGGCTCCGCCATAGGTCAGAATACAAAAACTTGAATATTTTTACGGCAGCAAGATTTTCATAACATGAGTTTTTAGTTTAGATGAAAAAGATACAAAAAGAATATTTTTAAAAATTGATTTAGAACAAATCAGATTCAGTTTAACATCAAAATGATTAAGAAAACTTCTTGACTATATGAAGTGATCTTTTATCCTTCACCCCTTAATAAATAATGATATATGCTAGAAATATACAATAAATATCGATTTGGAAATTGATCTCCATCAGATAAAAAAGAAGCAATTTTTTTTGGCAGTTCCATAAGTTATTTTGAGGAGAAAGGAGTAGTATTAATATTAGTTGTATTTTTCTAAAAAATATGTATTATTTGAATTTCGGAATCGGATTATCATCGATGGATCTAGACATAAGCAACAAAAGGCATGTCATGATGTTTAAAGCTTTGGTTGAAGATTGATTGATGAAAAATATGATGAAAAAAAAAGGATGATCTTACAAAATAGCATCTCTCTCGAATTAAAAGGAAAATATGTTTATCTTGATGATCTTCAATGAAAACGTTCTCATCTTGAATGCCGGAGTTCTCTATATATAGAGTAATCGATATTCGATATGGATATGTCACGTCTTCAAAGGATATGTCGTGAACAATGCAAAATGGTGTGTCCCAATGGACACAGCAGCCAACGAAATGGTGTGTCCCAATGGAAAAAATCCTCTACGAACCCCGACTAACTCATGATTGACGACACAAGTGAAACAAAAATAAAACGAAACTTTATGAATAAAATATCTAACAAAATATTCTTACAAAATAGCAGAATTAAAAGGGAAATTCTAATCAAGAATCTCAACATGTAAGAAGTGGCCGTGTGGACTGACCACATTAATGGCTTGTGGTACCTCCATATCGTGAGCCACTTCCTATGTTGGAATCTCCCGAACCTCCTAATTGAAAGCCCAAGGCCTACACCTAGGTTGCTTATGGGCAGAGCCGGCTCTAGGACCTACATATCTTAAATAATTGAGCGTTGATCATTGTTCTTCGCAATGGGGTTCCGGTGGAAGTAAACTTCAATTATTTCATGGTGGATGGATAGTTCTTTCATTTTTTAGCTTGTAATTTATTTATTTTTTATGATGTAATAATTAAGGCACAGACCGAGTACCAATTTTTATGTTCTTATGATGGGGCATGACATCATTGTCACTTTTTTGATATCATGGGATTTTTTTTTTTTTAGGATGACGATCTAAAAATCGTCAAGATAAACTTCTAGGCCCTTTCTTTTGGTGATATTCTGAGGATGCTCCAGAAACATAGAAAAACAGTGAAAGATGGGGTGTTTTTAGGGGTGGTTTAGACTGCACTTGAGATGTTGTTTCTCAAGCTGCCTACATATCCAATCTTGGGATTTGGAATCAAGTTTCCATAGTTCCTTAGGGATGGTTTATATAGAGGGGCTTGTGCCCTAGAGTTAGCGTGTGGCGTGTCTGTGATGGACACTGATTGGCGTGTTCCCTAAATAGATGGATTATGATTAGTTAATCCCCTTAATTATACCTAAAGAGATGGATTATGATTAGTTAATCCCCTTAATTATAGGAGATAATTATAGTATTCAAATATTCGTATTAAGTGATAAAGATTGGAGCCTTTATGACACATGATTCGTTCATGGTTATCCGTTTATTACACACGTGGGAAGTAAGATTAAGAGTAGACTCTGACCGACCTAAACGACCCGGACTAGATGGTCGAACCCTTCTACGCTCGGGCCGTTCCGAGGAGAAGGGTAACCGAACTGGAAACAGCTCGGATATGGGTAAGCAGAAAGATAGGTCTGAAGGCCTAAACCGACCGACCAGAATCGGTCATGGGTAGAGTAGAGTGCAAGTGTTGGCCGACCTTCAGGGGTCGGGACTAAGCCCGGCCCTACGACTAGTGGAAGTTAGTCCTAAGCAATGGCCGACCTGAAGGGAAATGGGGCGAACGGCCGGGCTATTCTAGTCCGGGAATACCAAGTATTGTTTCTTTCCATACTTAGTGTTGAGCCACTAAAAAGGTGCCACGTAGGATGGTTTAATTCTTGGCATCGTCAGAGGATATCATGGATTTTTGTTTGTGATTCTAGTAATCAGGCTTTCACGATTTAGAAATTATGCATTCGGGTCATGATCGAACGATTCAAATCCAGATAACTGTGTAAATACAGATTAGATCGTTACAACAAGTTAAGGTGGATATCCACCAAATTTCTTCGAAATTGACATCCCTAGTTTTGATGTATATCTTTGGAGAAGAGTTATAATTCATACTGTGCGAGAAAATGTATCTCGAAATACACCCATCCCTTCAAATACCTTATATGGTATAATTGTATGATGATCATTAATCATCAATCATATTACGTGAGAGAAGGTAAATCGAAATACACACATCCATTGATATACCCCGAAATACAACCATATACTTGATTAATCATATTGTGTGAGGGAAGTTAAACCGAAATTCACTCATCAATTTGATATTCGCTAAATACACTCATATACTTGATATACCCCTCAAATTCCAATCATGTTGTGTGAGAGAAAGGTCAATCGAAATATACTCGTCCTCATGATATACCCTCTCAAACCTCAAATACCAATCATGTTGTGTGAGTAGTGCTGTTAACGAACCGAGCCGAGTAGCTGATGTTCAAGCTCGAGCTCGTTTGTAATCGGGTAGGCTCGGCTCGGCTCGTTAACACAAACGAGCCTAAAAGACTGTTTGAGCTCGGCTCGATACGTATAAAAAATGTTCGAGCTCGATATCATGCTCGCGAATAGGCTCGAACTCGAGCTCGGCTCGTTCGATAGTATTTTTTTTAAGGGGAATGATTTGTTTATATCCAATATATCCATTATTCAACCCAAAATACTCATTTAATCAAACATCCACAAAATATTTGTTATTTGTTAAATTATTTATGTGTATATTTTCCCTCAAAAAAAAATTATGTGTATATATGATTTATATTTATTATTTATATTATATATTATATAAGTTCGCGAACACTAACAAGTGTTCACGAGCAGGCTCGTGTTCGCTCGTTTAGTAAACGAGCAGGAGAACCCGATCGAGCTTGGCTCGATAGCATAAATGAACGAGCTTAAACGAGCCTTGTTCGTGAACGCTCGGTTCGTTTAACAGTTATGAGAGAAGGAATCTAAATACACTCGTCCTCTAGATATACCGCCTCAAATACCATATGAATTATAATTCTATGATGATTATTAACCATCAAATTTTGCAATACGATTCTATGATTATCATTAACCATCAAATACTGGAAGCATGTAATTCATCCACAATACTGGAACGAGTTCACCACTGTCCATGAAGTTCCCCGGTGGCTCGATACCTGCCTTAGTAGGAATATGTACAAAAAGGATAATATGGAGTTCTGGAAATTTCTGTTCAGAGAACTCATTCTGAGTATATGGCATTGGCGCAATGAGATACTCCATCAAAATGATAAGCAGAAGCCCCCGATAGAAGTGTTCCTATCTCAAGCGGTTCGAAAAGCTCGCGAGCTCAGACTAGCCTGGTAGACATAGTCATTTCGTTTATTAAGTTCTAAATCTCATTGTATAGCGTTTTAATGCGTTGATTGAACTCTTTGTACAAAGTTTTGTTTATAAATAAAGATCCCTTATTTTAATTAATTAACCATCAAATTTCTTATGAATAATGTAACGTCTCAGAAATCGGGCCTAACGACATTATTTGAGTCATAACGCATCTATTAGTAACTAGATAAACTTATCGTTTTCTTGACCTTAAATGGTTGGAAGTTATCATGTCTATCATGTCTCATATATCGGTTATGTTTCTCTCACTTTTTCAATGGTATATTGCAGTTAACCGCAGTTACCAAGTATATTATGTCACACACATGGTAACGTCTCTCACGGCGTCCTCGCCCAAGGCTGGCCCTAAGCTAAGGCCAATTAGGCGGCGGCTGAAGGCCCAACCGTCAGCAGGCCCCCGGAATTACATTTCGCAAAAGAATAATCGTGTAGATTTAATTCCAACCGACCTAATATAATGTGTTAAATTCTTTTTTATTTGAATTAATAAAGACTCAAATCATAAACCTACTAATACAATGTATTAAAAATATTTACTTGAATTGAGAAATGGCCAAATTATAGACCCAAATTGATAATAACTCAGATGCATCAATTTGAATTCCATAGGTTGAACCACGCTTTGGTACGGTAACCCAAAAGCAACGATAACAATATATGAAAAACATATCTAACATCGATGTATTTAAATTTTGTGTGTACAGATTTTAGAATTGCGATGTCGAAATAATGTTTTGTAAGTATGTTTTCAAAGAAAAGAAAAAAAATCGAACTACAAGGCCTCCTTCGATGAAGTCGGCGAAGGGCCAAAAATATCCAAGGCCGGCCATGTCCTCGCCATGACCCTATTATCGGATTCCAAAGACGACTTTACCATCTCTCCTAACGTGACAGTTAGTTCTGTTTGATAGTTGGTTCCATACCATCCGTAACGTCTCAAAACTCGAGCATTTGACCTAGTAATTAGATAGGTTTATCATCTCAATTAACCTAAAACGGTTTACTGAAAATTGCAAGTTCATTATATATTAACATTAGATGTTGATATTATTTCTCACTTTTCAATATGAATATTACAAATATTTGTTAAAACAAAAAGAAAATAATGTATAAATGTAGCATCTTATCCATTAAGTAGTATCAAATTTGAGTTTAATGGTCTATAATTACTATAAATTTACCAAAATTGAATTTGATGGTTAATAACTATAGATTTTTGTCCAGAAGGACAAAATTATAAAAAAATCAGGATAGAAGGAAAATGTAATTTAATCAGGACAAAAGTAACAATTATGAAGTAACAAATATGTAATAGAGTAAATATGAAGTAACAATTGTGAAACACAAAGTAACATTAACACGTGAAGTAACAATTGTGATTTTTGTCTTTTATAATCATGAAAATGTTACTTTTATCATTCCAGACCTATTTATTAATTTTTTTTGTCATTGTGATAACTATTATAAAGTTTACCGATTTTAATAATTTTGATGTATCACATCTAAATGTTGATACTCATTGAGTCAAATCTTCAGCTCGACCTATTTGACGTGTTCAACTAATTTCAATTCTTCATTTTTTATTTTATTTTTTATAACAAAAAAGATGAGAATTCAAATTCATTCTCATCAAGGTCTCTTAGCCGAGTGATTTTATGGTCAAGAATGGTTGTAGGAAGATTGTATCAGTGTAAGATACTTTAGTAGCCCATTTATTTTAACTCTCTTTCACATAATACACTGGCGCACAGCGTGTGTGAGAGGTTAGAAATGAAAGGTGATAAAGTATGTCGTTTTGATCTGGCCTTCATACAACTACAGATTCTTAAAATCATAAAATCCTCCTCTTAGCCCTGATGCCTCAATACCATAATAAAGGTGAATTATCAACTCAATTCTTCATTTTTGCCGTAGATAAATAAATATTATATATTCTCTTAGTTTTATAAAATTTATTAAATGGCTGCTTTAGAAAATGATTATATACACGGAAACATGTATTTCTTTGAGTACAATAGTATTTTCAATGAAATGAAACACAGTATCTATTTGCATTTTTACGATGTAGTTTTATCTGAACATTGAAATTAGACATTAATATTGGATAGATGATCTCAATCCTGAAAGAAAGTTTCCATTTACTTAAATAATGAATCTTTGACTAAATTTAAGGGAATGAGGGAGAATGACAGAAATATTTCATCAATTGAGTAGAAAGACCTTTTTGAAACTTTTGCATAAAGGACAAAACTATTTATTCATTGACGAAATTCACTTATTTTCGAAATTCACTGTTTAAATTCACCTTCAAAATTCATTGTCGAAATTCACTGATTTTCGGAATTTACTGTCAAAATTCACTGATTTTGATTTCGGGATTCACTGAAAAGATTCACAGATTTTCGGGATTCAATGTTTGTCCTTCTCGCTATAAAAATTATGCAGTTGTCATTCTATCTATAAAAAATATACAGATATCCTGTTACTTAAAAATATTCTATATTGTATCATTATCCCTAATTTCTCATAAATTTAATTTGTAGTATAATACAATTTTTTAATCGTTCAAATAAAAAGTAAAAACAACTTGGATAGGAACATCTCAAATTTTTTAATACTCAATTTTACTTCCTTCAAATATCTACATTAATGAAGATTCAAATATTTTATTCTATAATTTCTCAAAAAAATATTTTATTCTATAAGTACTTATGAAAAGTCTTTTCGGTGCTATAATTATATATATATATATTACATCCTTTATTTAAATTTTTACGCTTGTTTTATCATTTTGTGACTACTTTTTTGTTATTTGTTCAGTATTACGGTATGTTAAGGTCAGCTGTCTTTGATATTCTTGTTTTATGCATTAACATTGTTTGCTTTATGGAATTTTTTCTTGATGTTTTAAGTTGATTTATTTAATATTCGTGTACACCACCATTGATTGTTTTTCACAATTGTATGTTAAAAAGGCTACTCTCTCTTTGCATTTTTAGTTGAATTGTTTCTTTCATTTATTGTATGTGGTTTTGTTAATGAAAAAAATTCGATTTGGAATCACTGTTTTTTGTGAAAAACATATATGGATTGACGACTCTTTTGTTTTCTTAAATAAAGAAAAATTGCAGGTTGAATTATTTGTATTTGTAGATAATTTCCGTTTTATCCTTTTGATGCCGCTTTTGCAATTTGAGATGATTTATGTGCTTTTGTGCTTGTTTTAAAAATTTGCTCTGTAATGAAACATTTTATTTTGGTTCGATATTATTGTTTTATGCGTTGACATTGTTTGCAATTTGCAGCCCTTGTGTGTAGTTATAAGTTAGATATGTGTGTTGTGATGGCGGAAGCTAATTGTATTATTCATGAGAAAGTTTCGATGAAATAACTTTTACTGTTTGTTATGTTACATGAAGATGTGCACCCCTTCTTTGAGTCTTATCCTCGCTCAGTGTTATAAGTGGATGTTGTAGTTGATGTTGTTGGTTCCCTCTTTTTGTTGGTGGTAAGTGGAGGTTCAATGGTCCATTTCACCCCATTTTGGTTGGGATACCCTATGGTCATGTTTTTCCGGTGGTCTTCCCCTTCGAAGCTTCTTCAAGAAGAATTCCATGCCAGGTTTCTTGTGGTTGGTTTGTGCTAAAAGCAGTCATATATCCCGACTTGTGCAATGTTCATAAAAGATCTCTGGAAATCCCTTCTTTCAAAGTAGTTGTTGAAAGGTACGTGGAGATCCAAGCTTTTCGTCCTTTTCGTCTTTTGGCTTTAAATCATGGTTATGAGGTTCACAATCAAAGCGAGGATTCTTTCAACCGCTTACCTCGGATTAGTTAGTAGTGTGCTTGAAACAAATCCTGGATTTATATCATTAGAGGTGAATGATGAGACAGGTGTTTTAAGCGGTTGTTTATTGCCGATGGTTGTATTCGTGGTTTTAAACATTGCTCGATCGAAATTTGAAGTTTGATCTGGTCATTTGTTGGTCGCCATCGGGAAAGATGGTGATGATGGTATGTTTTTTTATGCAACATTTGTGTTTGATGCCATTTGAGTCAGTTTCATGATCCTGGAAGTTTATGAATTTTTTTGAGATGATTAAATGGTATTGTTTATATGAATTGTGCTTTGAGTTTTTGATTTATATGATTTTTATGGATGTGTTATTTCAAATTATTGTTTTTGGCAAAGTGACATTTGTGTTTATGCAGTGACATTGATAGTTTGTTTTCATTGTTGTGTTTTTAGGTTTATATCCTTTATGTTATCTTTGTTGTTGATTCGCAGGATTTTGATAATTGGAAGTGGTTTTTATTGCATTTAGAAGCGTAAAAAAATCTAAACAACATGAAACGTCACAAATATTTTATTCTATAATTTCTCAAAAAAAATATTTTATTCTATAAGTACTTATGAAAAAGTCTTTTTTCTATAATTATATATATATATATAATTTATTTAAATGGGTATGGGTCAGCTGTCACCGGATTCACCACCCACAAAATTAACTTTAAGCAAAAAAAAAAATAAAGAAAAATATACGACGACAAATAAAGAAAAAGAGTAAGATAATTTCCAACCGCAAACTTAAAAAAAAGAAACATTACAACAACAGCCCCTAATTATTCATGAAATAACACTTTCACCCCCACATAAAACCCCTTTTTTTTTCCATTTCACCCCATATACCCTAATTCTTCCCTTCTTCTTCCTCTCTAAAAGCAGTCACCGGAAAAGTCTTGGAAATCCCAGTCGGAGTCCCAAACACAATCTTCCCATTATTCAGATCCGGAATAGAAATCTCATTAATAGTAATCCAAATCAAAATCTCCTTACTTTTCACTCCGGTCAGCTTCTTCATCTTCCGATCTTCAACGAACGCCGTGATGTTAGTATCGTAGCTCACCGTCCGGCCGATATCTTTGAATTTATGGGTGATTGCTTTCTTCTGCTTCAACCAAACGAATCCGGTTGATTCGTTGTAACCTACCTCGGTGATTTCATCAAGAGGAAGAAGGCCTCTTGGGAGATTGATTTTGGAGAGAAGTTCTTTGGATTTTTCTTTGCAGAGAATTGGGTCGGTGTAGACCTCGGCGTTTTCACGGTGGGTTTCGACGAGGGTAGACATTTTTTGCGGCGGAAATGTTGTGGGTTTTTGGAAAAGAGAAATTGAAAAGGGGAAGAAAATCAAGGAATTGAAATTGGGTGGATCAGGGAAGTGGGGAGGTTTTGTGTATATATACAGCTGGTGCGGGGGGAGTTGGAAGTTGGGGGTTGGGAGCTTGGAACGTAAAGTACATAAATGCCCTTGTTTGCGTGTTTCTTTTTGTTCTCTTACCCGAAAAGGAAAGGCACCCTCAAGGCAGCGTAATCTTCCACGACACCACAAATTTAAAAAAAAAAAATGATTTGAAGAGCTCGAAACTCAGCTTTTGAAATCAATTTTTATATATTCGACCGTGAAGAAATCGAGTGTAATATAGTAAACCTAAAAAGTAGCATAACAAATTTTTTTTTTTTTTGAAGAGAAAAATAGCATAACATTGATGTCAATAAACGTGTTCAAAAGAATTATCTTTCGAGGATCCTTTAACGTCACCCGATAAATGCCTTTTATGCATCACAATATTCTAAGAAAATAGACACGTATATTTAGTAATCATTAATTTAATAATTTACATACGACATCATACGTGCAAGTTTTTTTTACTATATTTGTAATCGATTTTTCACAGCTCGATCATAATATTGAAGATCGATATATGATCGACTTTCAAAAAATCGATATTTACAAATATATGCAAAAAAATCAACGTGGTTTCATGATTAAATGATCTGAGACAGGTTTAATACAAATTTGGATCATTTGTTCCATCACTATTGTTGTGAATCATGTTATGCATCGTAAACAACCGTTTCATTTTTTTTTTTTTTTTTTTTTTTTTTAGATCAGAAATTTACCCTTTCACCCCTCCCTCCCTTAACACAACAGGTATTGTGACGTTAATTGAGCAACTTTTGATATTTTCCCATTTCCACAAAGAATAGAAGTCTAAGAAAAAAAGAGTTGGAAGGTGAACTACTGAACATGCTAAGACTTGAAGATAATGTATTTTTTCATTCTTTCAAATCACACTATTCAATGTGGGTGGGAATATTTAATAATATTTAATCATTTTTTATTCCGAGTGAAAATATTTATAGCTTATAAGTTACCTACATGCTAGCCCCATGTTAAATCACTACTCCTTCTGTTCCTATTAGATTAAAGCCCAAACCGCTGAAAAAAAAAAAAGGATTAAAGCCCAAAAAGAAAGAAGACTATAAAAGTACAAGAACATGTAATGCGCTAAAGCAAATGAGAAAGACCATAATGCAAAGTTCGGCCAAGATAAACCGAGTCAAGCACGGTCTCAAACCGATCTCAAACTACTCATGATTAACCCAACTCGTTTCACAAAACCATATCAAAAGACTTGGAACAAAGCATAAAAACCTACTCAATCACACATATGACATAAACTGCAGACCATTACCACCATCATCATCATCAAAATAGCCCGGTTTTTTTACGTGATGAAAATCATCCTATTCTAAAACAGAGAAATAACATCATCTTTAACGCATACTTTTTAACGGTTGTAACCCATCATCGAATCAGCAGCCGTCTTGCCAGAACGAGCGTCTGTCCATGCTTTAGCAATCGTCTTCTTCATCTCATCATCACCTTCTTCATACATGTTCTGTATAAACAGCATTACCATATCAAAACACCATTTTTCAGGTACAGATCAGTGATATGAACATAAAAGTACAGCTCCACACGTAGAAGCACCTACAAAGTGTCCAGGAACACCTTGCCACTTGTGGATACGTGGATGCAAGATTTTAAGCAAATACAGAAAGAAAACAGACACGCATATTAACAATCTAAGGACCAAACCGTACACCATAACACTTTAGGGACCAACTTATACATTATACACGTTTGAAAACATAAAATAAAGCAAATTTAAGTGCCTTTTCGTCAATTTTGGGGGGCGTTTTTAATTTTGTGCAGTTTTTCATTTAGGGTAGTTTTTCTTTGATTTTCAACAAGGTTCTTCATTTTAAGTATTACGAATATGGATATCCACATCCTTCATCCAACTTCTTAAAATTGAAAATCCACCTCAAGCGTGTATCCTAAGTATCTGATTCGTATCCGTGTGGACCGTGTCAGATACATATCAAATACGGAACATGTCACCAAGCATAAATATACGTGCATTGTAAGTCCTACTTACCTTACACAAATATGAAGATACATAACAGTAAAACGACACATACACCTAAAGTACAGAGAAAAGAAAAGCAAATTGATACGGTCAACTACGTAAGTCCACTACAATCAACCATTGCATACTAATCATTGACGATTGTAGGACTCATTGATTGATATCATGATATGGACCCTACTCATTATCATAAATCGATGATCCATGATGTTTATGTAGTAGATTAGTGTAATGGATTTATATAGTGAGCCCATAATTGCCCAGAAAAAATAAACACATACCTTCATCAAATCCATTATTCCAGACATTGGATCACTTTCCTTGTTGAGACTAGGTTTCAGCTGTGATATTACAGAAAAAGTTACAAAAGTTCAGTTTCGAACACTCAAAAGAAAAGAAAAACATATATACATACGAAAGAGCCTAAGCATATATACCTTATCTTCTTTGAAATGCAAGTCCAACCAGTTTCCTTGAGAGGCTTTAACCAATGTGATGACAACCCTAGTTGGCTTCACAATGAGCTTACATTTTTCAGGTACAATCTCCTTGTGTAACTTAGGTATAGCATACCTATAATTCTTTCCTTGTACATCATGGAATTTAATGTCAATGGACCTTGCCTTGAAATCAGCTTCGATTTTCTCTCGATCAACTCCCTCCAAAGACATATAAATCTGAACAAAAGAAAAGAAGAGAAAAGGGTAACTCGAATAGCATGATAACACCTCATTCAAAAGAGGAAAAAAGAGAGAGTGGCTGAACAGAATAACTCTAGGTTTACAAATTCTGAGTGTAAATGAACTGAGTTGCTTATGGATAGTGCAATGACCGGCTGTATAGAAATTTATCAAATTCAAGCCGAACTAATAAGGATGCTATAAAAGCCGAACTAAAGCAACTCGTTAAGGAAAACAAAGCAAACATGAACATCTTGAAGCTTGAATCGAATACTCACAAACATTATCGAGCTTTTTAATAAGGATGCTGTAAAAGCACTATAATGAATTCACTTATGGCACCACACAAAAACACTCGACCGTGTGAAAGTCCATTCTACAACAATAGATTTGACAGCCTTTAATGACTTTTTAATACTACAATTCAAATAAAATTTAGTTTTAAAATAATTCATTAAACAAAATATAGGATAAAAAGCAGATAATATTAATACCATATTTACGGCTTTGGAATATTTGGAATATTCATTTTCTCCGAGCATAGCTGCTCAAGCGCAAGTTCATACTTGAATATTTGAGCATAGTCGAACTAAACTTGAGCATCACAAAATTAACTCAAACAACATCAAACCGAGTTCGAACATGACACTTTCAAGAATATACTCGACTTGATAACTAAGCCAACTCATACAGCTTGATAAAATTTAGATTCTATACACCCCTACACTAAATGATGATGAATGTCATTATGGTGAAGACAAATCAGAGTAGAGTGTTTCATGTGAAACTACAAAAATCTTTTTACCTTTGCTTTCTCATTGTCTTGGTCCCAGCTGAAAGACGGCAATGTGTTGTATTGAATCGAGGGATTTGCAACAGCCTTTGTCCCTGTAGCAATTGGAGTAGGAATCTTTGCAGCTGGAGCAGCAGCATTGTTTGATAACTACACACAATATAATTAGCAAATTAGAAAACATGGGAGGCCTGAAAAAACATATCCAGTGAACACTATTCTGCATCAAAGCTATAACTTTAATCTAGTTCTACTGGTCCAAGAAAGGGAATTAAACTTGAGCAGAAATGAAAAGAAAGTAAACAGGGGAAAAATACGCAAGAAGCCAAGAACAAGGATTACCAAATTATCCTTAGAAAAAAATTAAGAATAATCATGCACCAATACTTCTATTCCTGTTCTCTTTCACATATTAGGGTGTGTATGATGAAAAATAGTAGAAATCCAAAGGATATAATGCATGACACTGCCACAATCATACAACGCAGTGTGTCAAAACTAAAACGTAACTTCTAAACAATGACAATAGGATCAATCATGCTAACTTATGAACATTGACAAAAGAAAGGAATAGCAGAAATGTTAAATGTTGAAATGGATGTGTGGAAGTAGAAGGATGAGATAAGAAATTAATGATATTATAACAGGAAAAATAATTGAATAGCAATTAGCGATTCCATGAAATTTGGAGTAAGAACGTCCAAACTGTAAGAACAATCATGCAATATACAACAATTAAGAGCAAAAAGAAGATTTATCTTTACTATTATTATTATTATTATTATTATTATTATTATTATTATTATTATTATTTCAATAGATATCAACTGCGGCGCCATGCTCAATACATTGAAATTGAAACTGACGTATAGCAATTTCATATAACAACAATAATCACTACACAAGCTTTCGTTGGGCTTGAAAAGAATATGAATCTAACGTTGATATAACCGAGAACAGAATTCGAATGAAACGAAGAACATTCAGAAAACCAAATGAATTATCTGAGAAAATTCGCAAATAAACAGAAAATCCTGAGGCTAGAATTACAGAAAGCATCTGAACAGTTAAATTAGAAGTGAAAAATCGAATAGCCATACCTTTTCCAGGTTTTGAATCTCGGTGGAAATCAGAGAGACAATCCGAGGCCTCTTTGCAATGCTTTGAAGATGCTTCAACTCCTCCAAGTCCAATGCGAATTCTTCAGCCATTTCTTGAACTCAAACTTTCAGAAAATGATCAGAGCTCACTTCCTGTTCTTACTGATTTAAGAGATGAAAATGCGAAAATCTCGATATATAAAAAATGCTGAAAATCTTCGAGAATAAAGGGGGAATGGGAAGAAGAAGGATATTGTAGAAGGAAGGTTCTAGATTTTGCTGGTTCATTACACACGGGGGGGTTGAAGGCCACTCAATTGGGCCATGAATGTGTACATGGGTTTGTTAAAGTGGGCTTTCTAATTAGCTGCCGGTAGTGGAGATCGGTTTTAGCCAGAACTCAACAAAACTCGGTTTAAAATAGTTCAAACTTTAATTTGATTTGATGATTAGATTGATCAAAATACTCGTAATGTAATATTCGATTCGATTACTCGCAATGCAAGCAAAATTGGATGCATATATATTCTTATATAATAATAATGTATTGAATAAAAAGTATATAATAAGAGATATATGTAGACCCATTATAGTTTTAGCCAGTTATGTTATTTGTTGCTACACAACATAATACATAGCTGTTTTCAAAAAATAAATAGATAAAAATATAAACCCTTCATAATCTCTATAGCCCTTAAGATCATTGAGCCTCGAATCATAATCTTTGATGTCTGGGTGATTGTTGTTAGATGTGTAAACGATCCGAGTCGAATAACATATTTGATTATCGAGTTGAACAATCATCAAAATAGTGATACTCAAACTCGGCTCGAGTTCATTTGAGCGAGGAAGAAATTGGTTGAGATCGGCTCAATTAAGTTTCAATCATGTTTGAGTTCGCCTTGATTATACTCGACAAAATTTTAATCACTTTCAAGCTCGAGAAATATATTACACCTTAAAATACGTGAACTGGTTTTGTCAAAAGATAATATTCGTTAAAAATCATGAACATTTCGAGTTAAGCTTTCAAGTCTCAAGTTAGGCTTGTAAACTTTGATGAACTATACGAGTTTGACTCGAGTGCAGTTAAATCATATCTGAACGACTATTTCACGAGCCGGGCATTGTACTGCGAACGACTAGGCTTTTATTACACCCGTTATGGCAGTAACATTAAAAAAATATTGTTATCGATACCACATTAAATCTATTTTTAAAGCATCATAATGACATTCAACATCTTTAAAATCAAAATTAAGTTCAAAAAGATCGAATTCAAAACACATCATCTCTAGAATCGAATATTTTTAAGCATAACGACCCGATAGATTGGAAAATAATAATAATGGCTCTTCTTTTTCGATCAGTAGACACGATTCGGACAGAATTTCGAATTAGTCGGACGAGTGGGTTCCGATACCGAAAACTTTATGCGAAAAAAGAAAAAGAAATAGAAGAACAGTTCTTGAGATTAGTAAATAAACTTACAAATAAATCACAATTGTCGTCATTTCATCTTCGAAATTAATTTGGGTTCGTCGGGAGCATATGTCTCATCCCAGCACCACCACCAATCCCTCCAACTCCTCCCAGAAGCGTCACCCATCTTCTTCTTCCACCTCTTCATCATCTCCAACTTCCATTGCCGCCACCTCCACCTCCACCGGCGGAGCTCCGGCTCCTTCTTCATTCTTTATCCCATCTATGAAAAAGGCCAAAAATCAGGCCGATGCCTTCTTTGTCGACACTAACAAGCAGCAGCAGCAGGCTCTTTCACCTGGTCTTCATTTCGATAGAATCAGCGATTCGTCTTCAATGATGGATGTAGAAGATGACGATCCTAGCTCGAACGATGTTGTTATGGACGCGATTGGTGGAATTAATAGTTTTATTGGGGATTCTGGTGGTGCGCTCTCTCGCGGAGGATCTTCTGGTGGTGCTTATAATTTGTCTCGAAAGAAGGCTACTCCTCCTCAGCCGCAGAAGAAGTTCGTTATTAAGCTCAAAGGTGAATTCGAGCTGTTCTATTTATTATTATGATTTCTTAACATTCAGTTCAGTAGTAAAGGTTGTGAATTTTTTATATTTGGGTATTGAATAATCGATTCGAGTGGGGTTTAGTGAAATCAGATAAAGTTTGATGACTAATTCATCAGTTTATTTGTAATTGGATTGTCTTAGAATGTTCAGTGAGTTAAGTTTGTCTACTTAGTTCATCAACTGAAGCTATATTAGGAAATCGGTTGGGTGCAATTGAATTTTGAATGCTTGTTTATATTTAAAGTTTTGATTTGTAGGTCTAAGGATAATCTATATGGTGATGTGCATATACAATACAACTAGCAATTGCTTCTAGTTGAACTTTCTATGTTTGGGTAGTTTATTGTTGATCCAAGTACACTATTATCTTTATGTAAGTCTCAATTATATTTCAGCTTCAAAGGCAAGCCTTGAATCTATTTTGTCTTAACCTTCGAAGTATAATTACAAAATTCTCTTGCTAATTAGTACTTCATAAGCTAGAAATTCTATGTTGTAGTACTGACTGTTCAATTTGGGGCCGTGGGATTTTTCATGCTAAAGTTAATGATCTTGTTAAGATTGGCATATTCTTGTTTCTTCACCGTGTAACTAAGCTGAAAAAAGCAGCAAGATTCAATGTTTGTTGGGGATGTGTGAATAGTGGATGCAACTTTATCACAATTGTCCATTTTTTATTGATGGAATTGAATGCAACAATGTGACTGTTTTGACTAGATACAGTCAGAGTTGTTATTCTGAATATTCAGAAGCTGTCATTTGTAATTTGCTGATGCCTTATTTCGTGAATAAGCTGGTATCCTGTTTCCAACGCAAGAACATTTTCTGTTGTGAAGGCCTGGAGATAGTAATTTCCCTGTTTTTTTGGGTTGGGGGTTCTCACTTTCTTTTTTCATGTTCATTTATGTCAAAGAAAAGGCATTTTTTTGTGGAAGCACTAGGTATCTCTTTACTGTAGCATCGGGGTGGCGTCGAACTTATTTTCTTCATTTCTTCCCTAACAGAATTCCTATCTATGTCAGGATACCATTTAAAGTTAGATTAAAAAGAAAAAGGATACCATTTAAAGTTGAATGTGTTCAGCTTACACCGAAACTTTGTGGAACCTAATAGTTTGAATCGGGTGTGATTTGCCTAAATTCATTTGATCCACTTTTCTGAAACACAAGTGTTTGGAAAAGTTCTCGAAGTTAGGGCAAGAGAGAAACCAAAGGGTTGTCAAACACAAATGATGTGCAGAACTTTCTCACATCTTGCATGATACATGGATTGCCCAAATTTTCTGATATGAAGAATTAAACCAGGAAGTATCTTTCTTCAACACCCGCAAAATTGAACTTGTGTAAATATGGCTCTCCTCTGGAACTCGTATTTCTTTCCTTCCTGGCTTCCTTCGTTCAATCTCTTTGTACAGATTCCGGACATCTTAATGCACAAGGTTAATAAGTAGGAGTAATGGTCATGCTTGTAATCCATACTCCTTAGCGTAGTTTGAAGGCATGACAGTAAAAATAAATATACAAATACAACTGGAAGTGCTTGTTCAAACCATCAGGTTATGTTGTTTTTGGTGGTGTGTAAAACTAATGTTGTTTGAATTCTTGGAAAGATATTGTCTAACGTTGATCTTCACTGACTTCCTCTTTTTGGGTTGATTCTGAAGGTAAACCAAAGCTCCCCTCAGATTTTGAAGAAACCACATGGGCGACATTAAAATCCGCTATTAATGGTATATTTTTGAAGCGGCCGGATCCTTGTGATCTGGAAAAGCTCTACCAGGTTTGTATCCCTGCTGTATTTTTCCATTTCCTATGGAATACACACTGATTCAGTGTTATTTGATAAATTTTATTCCGATTAGGCCGTAGATAATATTTGTCTACACAAGATGGGGGGAAGCCTATATCAACAAATCGAAAAGGAATGTGAAGCGCATATTTCAGCAGCACTTAAATCCTTAGTTGGCAAGAGTGACGATTTAGTTGTTTTCTTGTCACTTGTCGAGAAGTGCTGGCAGGATTTCTGTGACCAAATGTTGATGATTCGCAGTATCGCGCTTGTTCTAGATAGGACATATGTCAAGCAAACTCCAAATGTTCAATCACTTTGGGATATGGGTTTGCAACTCTTCCGCAAGCATCTTGCTCTAGAATCAGAAGTCGAAAGCAAAACTGTATTTGGCCTTCTGAAAATGATCGACTCCGAAAGGTAAGCCCTTTCAACTCTGAAGAGATTCAATTTGTGTGTTAGTTCAACTCCTTTCGGCATTTAAATTTGAGTAATTGAGTGTCGAAGTTCATTACTTAAATCACCTGTACAACAGTACAACCTGTCTGGTGGACTTTATGCACAATTTTGTGCTTTCGCTCACTAGTGCCATATCTGTGTTATTAATTAATAAGGATCTATAAGTCATTAAAATTTGAGAACAGTTTCTTATGGTTTAATTTTTCATTAATTTTCTTGGTTAAGCTTTACCGGTGCAATTTAATCTTATTATAGATATTCGACTATTTGCTTCTAAAAGAGTCCTTTGTAGCACATAAAAGATCGGAGTATCCACACAGTGTATCCTGATTTTTTTATTTTTTTTTGGATGTGAGTGTTAAACTTCTTCTGCCCTGATAGTTGTGATTTTCCCTCCCACCAAGACAAATTAGAAAACAAAGATCTCTCGAAGGCCCTAAAGTTGGTGCAAATTTTGTATTCCGATTTTACTTTTATCAATCAGTATTTCAGGAAGTCTTAATCTATACCTTGGGCATGAATGGTGAGAGTAACTCTGGGTCCTCAAAAGTGAAAATTGAACCAGAAAGTTATATGAAATACATGAATTTAATAATAAATAAAGAATCGTACTTTTTATAATTGTACCTCATCTAATCCACGATGATATTTATCTTATTGATCCAGATTAGGTGAAGCTGTTGATAGAACTCTCCTTAATCATCTTCTGAAGATGTTCTCTGCGTTAGGGATTTACTCTGAAAGCTTCGAGAAGCCATTTCTGGAGCGCACTTCTGAGTTTTATGCTGCTGAGGGTGCTAAGTTCATGCAGCAATCAGATATTCCTGATTACTTGAAGCATGTAGAGGTTTGTATTGTTTTTGTGGCTTTCCAACAGTTTTTCATTGATGTTTGCCAATTATCACTGCATCTAAAAGCAAAATTATTAAGGAGGCTTGCAATTTGTACACTTAAACGCACTATAATATCCTTTCATGCATGGATCTACAAGAAGGTTTAGTAATAAGCCGACAGGTTATTTTATTAAGTGGCTGCCAGGGAGATTTAGTCGCAAGATCTTGCTATGGTACTGTAATGAAATAACTGCTTTTTGTAAAAGCTAAAGGCTGAAGCTACTTATGTTCTTAGCTTTATCATATAAGCATTGACAATAGTACACTTTTTTCCGTTTATTTCTTTCTTTTCAGCTGTTTTTCTTTTTTGTGAATATAAAAGGAAAAACATGATAAGACATGAATGTATGGCGAAGTTGGAGTAGTCTATTTTGATGAGAAAATACGGGAGTCATGCTTAAGATGATATGGTCATTTAAAGAGGTGACCGTTAATGCACCTGTAAGGTCTGGTGAGATTCCGTTGGGGCTCAAATTATAAAAGGAGGGAGATTAAAGAAAACGTGGATGAAGACTATTGTTTTTAGCTTATATCTAGTTTTCCTGGTGCTTTGTTTTGTTATTGTTTCTGTACTTTTTCTCCCCCTTGAAAATGTATTATGTATTGGATAATTTTTGGTTCATGCAAGAGTTGTCTGGTGGACTTCATCAAATTATATGTCATTCAACTCTCCACCAACGTACTTTTTAAAGTTAATAAGCAACTTATCATGACATTCTTTCAAATTTCCAGCCGCTCTGTTTATTGAAAATGTAGTGCATGTTTTGGATTAGTTTACAAAAGTTGTGGTATGCCACGTGAGGGGTGTGTAAGAAATATAAATCTTCTGATTAATCTTGTGTAAAAGTTCACCTTATTAGGTAAAATGTTATTGACTTATACTCAACCACATTTGTCTTTCATTCTCTTTTCCTATGGAAAAAAAAGTACAACAAGGATGCAGTGTTTTTTTGCTAGAAAAGAGAATCGTTTATTATTACAAGTTACAATTTGAAACCTATTTCTTTGCAGTCAAGGTTACATGAAGAGCATGAAAGAAGCCTACTCTACCTAGACGCTGTTACAAAGAAGCCACTAGTGGCTACGGCAGAAAGACAACTTCTTGAACGGCATATAGTTGCGATTCTTGATAAAGTATGTTGTGAATTAAATTTTCAATTAATTGAAGTCTGGGCCTTAAAATGCTTTGCTAAATGACACTCTTTTGTCCTTCTGTTTCATCTAGGGTTTTACTATGCTCATGGATGGGCATCGCATTGAGGATCTTCAAAGGATGTATGCACTTTTTTCTAGAGTCAATTCCCTTGAATCACTTCGGCAAGCCCTAAGCTTGTACATCCGGAAAACTGGTCAGGGACTTGTCATGGATGAAGAAAAGGATAAAGACATGGTATCCGGTCTACTAGATTTCAAATCATCTTTGGACAAAGTGTGGGAGGAAGGCTTTTGTAAGAATGAAGCATTCAGCAACACTATTAAAGATGCATTTGGGCATCTAATTAATATGCGCCAGGTATTGCAGTTTAGCTATGTAATTCTACTGTTTTTGCAGTTTTCTGATAATTCAAGATTGTAGATTCTCTCTTTCCTTAGGCTATTTCGATTGCGGAAAAAAAAAATTCTGAAGTTTTGACAGAGGGCAATAGCTTTTCTAATTTTAGAAATATGTCTATGTAGTGGTGGATATAGAAGGGGGCTATAGTTTGACTAGTCCTTTTTAAAAGCCACTAGAGCCATATAAGTTGTCCTACAAATGGAAGAGGAACAAAATAAATGGAAAAACTGGAATTGACATTCAGACAGAAACAATAAGACATAATCCTGAAGTTGGAACATAGATCCTTTTGCAATTGCACCCTATCGCGTTGTTGGCTGCTAAATTTTTCTCTCCCTTTAATGGGGGATGATCCTTTCGTCTTAGTCTTCTCTGGCCCTGTTTTCAGGTAGTTTAGAATTGCTTAAAGAAAAATATGCTTCAGAGCATGAGTGCTTATAGTAGATTTTCTACTTATAAGCATGGTTTTATTTGACCCAATGATAAGAAAAAATAAACCTGTTCATGATTGGATTGAATCTCTTATGCACTACTTTAAAAAAGATTCACCTGCTGATTTTGTTTGGATTGTTAGCAGAGTGTGTTATTGAATACTACCTCCGTCCCAAAATATAAGGCGTTTTAGCATTGTGCTCATAGATTAAGCACCTCATAAATGATTCACTTTTTTGCATTTTAGGACCTAAATGCACTTTTATGTTTACTCTATATTTAAGTGGGGTGAGATGAGTAAAGGGGTTAAAATGTAAAACTTGCATTAAATAGTGCATTGGTCTGTGAGAATGCCTTATAATATGGGAAAAGAGGTAGTACCTTAAAGTGATTTTAAATCTCACAAAAGTGTGATTACATCTCAGCGAATTTCCATTCTTTTCATCTAATGTTGCTTCAACTTGTGTAAATATGAGTGTTAATCATTTTTGTTCTTTTTATGCAGAATCGACCTGCTGAGTTGATCGCCAAATTTGTGGACGAGAAGCTTCGTGCTGGAAACAAAGGTACATCAGAGGAGGAGTTGGAGGGTACACTTGATAAAGTTTTGGTTTTATTCAGGTTTATACAGGTAATTTAGAGCTTCTAAACCTTTTTTCGTTTTATTGTTCTATTGTTCTGATTATATATTCCAGTGCTTAAGTCAGTCTGGAATTCTCTCTCTCTCTCTCTCTCTCTCTCTCTCTCTCTCTCTCTCTTTGTAGGGAAAAGATGTGTTTGAAGCATTTTATAAGAAAGATCTTGCTAAAAGGCTATTATTGGGAAAGAGTGCTTCCATTGACGCTGAGAAGTCAATGATCTCTAAGGTGTGAAGGATTTCATATCAAACTTCATTGAATTGCTTAGTTGCGTACTTGCGTATTTATGCTAATATAATTTTATCCTCGTTGCAGCTGAAAACCGAGTGTGGCAGCCAGTTCACAAACAAACTTGAAGGAATGTTCAAGGTTTGTCTTTTATATCCGACCTGACACGTTCATTCCTAAAAAATGCGTCTGTGTTGAAGTAATGATGTTTATTTTCTAATTATTATTGGGCCAATTAATGGTTGGAGAACCACCACATGGAGGCGGAGATGCAAGGTTTGCATTTGTAAAGATGCATTGTAACGCCCCAAAACAAACATGAATTTAGCGACGTTACTTGAGTTATAATGGTTTCATTAACTATATAAGTTCATCGTCCTTGTTGACCCAAAATGGCTAACCTGGGTCACTAAGCCCGTTACTTCTCAACCTTGTATAAGTATTTTTTTTCTCACAATTTCAACATGGGAACCAGAGGACCCTCTAGAGGTGGCCCTCACCATCTCTCATGGTGTGGCACACTTAGTTCCGCTTGATAATCGTGTGTGATACCACCTGTAATGCCCTAGATACTGGGTCTAACGACGCTACTTGAGTCATAATAGATTTACTAAGTATTTAGCCCCCATGTCCCCTCTTGGCTTAAATGGTTAACCCAACTTACTAAACTCATCTTCAACCTTATATCTACATGCTTTTTTGTAGAAATATATTTTCTCTGAATTGTTTTATTACCGTTGTAACATCTTTTAACCTGTTTATAACATATTAATGGGATGCCTTATTCCTTTAATATGTTATGGTTAAATTGCTGGTTTAATATTTGTGTTTAAAAGCGGCTTAACCTCTTAGTATTCTCGTGAGACAATTTGCATTAAATGCACTGTCTGCTGCTAGCCGTTATAACATTTAAGTCCTGTCCCAATCCCCAAATCATCTTTGTATCCTATTTATACTCTCTCCTTTCTGCAAGTTTAATATAGAAGAGTTATATTTCTCTTATATCTTGTTTCTTAAACTCTTCATGGTATCAGAGCCAATTTAATCGATCTCCAAAAATTTCTTTTTCCATCATGTCTTCTCTCTCTGATGTAACATCTGCTGAACCACAGAATAACCAAAATTCTGGGTCAGCTGATTCATCAACTCATATCACCAGCCATAGACTAGATGGAAATAACTATCTCCTATGGTCCAGGTCGATGAAAATGCTCATCACTGGCCAAAGCAAAATGGGATACCTCAATGGATCCAAAGTCGCACCAGATGCTGAAGATGAAAAATTTGATGCTTGGGATACGGAGAACAATCAGGTCATGACCATTCTTCTCAGATCCATGACTAAGGATATCAGTGAAAACTTTATGCTCTGTGATCAAATTGAGAAATGCATCTGGCTTTGCTCGTGATCTTTATTCAAAGAAAGACAACACATCTGAAATTTATGGCATTGAAGCTCAGATTCAAGGGTACAGGCAGGGAGACCTTTCTGTCACCCAGTACTTCAATCAACTCACCCGGGCTTGGCAACAACTGGACATGTTTGAAGCTCTTGACTGGAAAAACACAGATGATGCTGCTATATACAAGCAGGTGGTGGAGCAGAGAAGGATATTCAAATTCCTTATGGGCCTAAATCCTTCATTGGATGATGTTAGAGGTAGAGTTCTAGCCACTAAACCTCTCCCATCACTCAAAATGGTATTTTCTGAAATCAAGCATGAAGAGAGTAGGAGAACTCTTATGCTCAAAGGAAACTCCTCTGAAACCACCATTGAAGGATCTCGCCTAATATATCCCAGGAAAGAACTTTGAACACCCCGATAATTCGAGGAATTCTACTCCTTTCAACAAAAGCAAGAAGGACAAGTCGTGGTGTGATCACCGTAAGAGGACCAACCATACCAAAGAAACTCGCTGGAAATTGCATGGTAAACTCGACAACCGAAATCCTCAAAACAGAACACTAGAGAAAGCCAAGGAAGAATGGTGTCTGAGGAAAAGAAAGAGGGCCTTGCCTTTAGCAAAGAACAACTGGAGGCTCTCAAAACCTACCTGGTTCAACAAGTATCTGAATCTACTCTCAATGAATCTGCTACTCATGTCAAGTCAGGTATGGCACTATCTACACCCCTTGCCTCCAAAACTGAGAGGAACCCTTGGATCATAGATTCAGGGGCATCCTCTCATATGACTGGAACCAAGGGGCTCTTATCTCACTTTAAACCTTGTAGTCACATACACCAAATTAAAATTGCTGATGGTTCCATCTCTTATGCTCAAGGAACTGGGAATGTGACTATATCTCGACAATGTCCCTTAAAAATGTGCTTTATGTCCCAAATCTTGATCGTAATCTCATCTCTCATAAGCGATTAACTCAAGACTTAAATTGGGATGTCATATTTTACGCTAATCGGTTTTTTTCAGATCATTCCTCTCGAGAAGATAACTGGCAATGCTAAAGCATATTCGTGGCTCTTTATTCTTAATGAGTATGAAGACTCGGAAAGATCAAGTTGCATCTTGCTTCAAATGTCGTGATCTTAATTTAAATGATGTAATGGTGTGGCATTATAGGTTAGCCACCCCGCTTTTGCCTATTTGAAAACTTTATTTCGAAAAAGTTTAAAGGATGTAATGTTAACTCTACAAAGTGTGAAATTTGTCAATTTGCCAAGATAACTAAGTCCATGTATGCTAAACTTCCCTATGTGCAATCTCACCCTTTCTCTCATCCATCACAGTGATGTTTGGGGCCATTCAGGATTAACAATGTGGATCGGGTAGTAGATGGTTTGTAACCTTTATTGATGATCACTCTAGGGTCACCTGGTTATTCTTAATGAAAGAAAAGTCCAAGTTGGCCTGTGTTTTTCAAAACTTCTATAATATGATAGCTACTCGCTTTGATGCTAAAATAAAAATCCACAAACTGATAATGCTAAAGAATACTTTGAGTCTAACTTAAGTACATTCTTAAAAGACAAAGGCATAGTCCACATCATGAGTCTGCGTTGAAACCCCTCAAAGAAAATGGCATTCTTTGAAAGGAAAAACAGACATCTACTTGAAATGGCTAGGTCCCTCATGTTTTCTATGAATGTGCCTAAATATCTATGGGAGAGGCCATTTTAATCTGCAAACTTATTTAATAAGCAGATCGCTAGCAGGTCTTGACTTCAAAACCCCTATGCAAACTCTTATGGTTTGTTTCATTCCTGTTTCACCTCCTCACCACCGATTTACCTTTAAAAATTTTTGGATGCACAGCTTTTGTGTATATCCATGCTCATAATAGAAGTAAACTTGACCCTAGAGCACAAAAATGCATTTTTGTGGGATACTCTGTAAATCAAAAAGGGTATAAGTGTTACTCTCCCAGCACTAAGAAATTCTATAACACTATGGATATTAGGTTCTTTGAAGATACACCTTTTTATAATGAACACAAAATCACCTTCTCTGAATGTGCTGATGAATGGGATATCTTTGATATTCCTGCTGCTATTATTCCTCCTACTTTAACTTCTGTACAGATTGATCATGAAGTTCCTGAAGTACCCATTCCAGGACAACAGATTGAAAGACAGATTGAGAGACTGCCTGTTCAAAAGGTTTATCAAAGGAAGAAATCTAAAGCTATCCAGCCACAAGGTATCCAGCCTGATCCACAAGGTACTAGTGTCATTCCTCAGCATGCTGAGGATCCTACCCCTTGTCCACCCCAAGAATCAGGTATTTTATCTCCCCCTAAGGTTGATGATCGCCCTATTGCTCTCAGGAAAGGTAAAAGGCAATGTACTCAACACCCTATTTACAATTTCTTATCTTATGCAAAACTGTCCCCTGCATTTTGCTTGTTTACTAAGAATTTGGATACTGCCTTTATCCCTAAAAATGTTCATGAAGCTCTTAACAATCCTAATTGGAAGAGTGCTATACAGACTGAAATGTCTGCCCTAATAAATAACCATACATGGGACTTAACCACTCTTCCTCCTGGTAAGAAACCTGTTAGCTGTAAATGGTTGTTTAACATTAAATATAATGCTGATGGGAGCCTAAACAAATACAAAGCCAGACTTGTTGCTAGAGGGTTCACACAGACTTATGGGCTAGATTATAAGGAAACCTTTGCCCCTGTAGCTAAATTGAACTCTGTTCGGATACTTTTGTCCCTAGCTGTTCAGTTAGACTGGCCTTTATTTCAACTAGACATTAAAAATGCCTTCCTAAATGGTGACTTAGAGGAGGAAGTGTTTATGACTATACCACCTGGATTTGAGAAACCACATAACAGAGGCAAAGTATGTAAGTTAAGGAAATCTCTTTATGGCTTAAAACAGTCCCCCAGGGCCTGGTTTGGCAGACTCACATCCATTGTTAAAACTGCTGGATATACTCAATGCAATGCTGATCATACTCTGTTTGTCAAAGTTACTAATGGTAAACGATCCATACTTATTGTGTATGTGGATGACATCATTTTGACAGGTGAAGATCATGTAGAAATCCAGAGGCTCAAGGACCTGCTAGCTAAAGTGTTTGAAGTCAAAGATCTGGGAAACTTGAAGTATTTTCTAGGCATGGAGATTGCTAGAACCTGTGAAGGCATCTCTGTCTCCCAAAGGAAATATATCCTTGATCTTCTTAAGGAAACAGGGATGTTAGGCTGCAAGCCTGCTATTTCCCCAGTTGACCCTAGTTTGAAGCTCCTACATGGCACAGAAGCAATTCACAAAGACAGATATCAAAGGCTGGTTGGAAAACTCATCTACTTATCCCACACCAGGCCAGACATATCCTATGCTGTCAGCCTTGTCAGTCAGTTTATGCACCTACCATCTAAGGAGCACTGGGAAGCTGTTTACAGGATCTTAAGATACCTCAAAATGACACCTGGTCAGGGACTACACTTCAAAAAATCTAACCTTAGAACAGTGAATGTGTACACTGATGCGGATTGGGCTGGAAGCCACACTGACAGAAGGTCAACTACTGGTTATTGCTCTTACATTTGGGGCAACCTTGTTACATGGAGAAGTAAGAAGCAATCTACTGTCTCCAGAAGTAGTGCAGAGGCAGAGCTTAGGGCTCTTGTTCTTGGAGTTTGTGAAGGCCTATGGCTAAAAAGGGTCCTAAATGAACTCCGGATTCCAATCAATCAGCCTATCAACCTTTACTGTGACAATAATTCTGCCCTTTGCATGGCTGAGAACCCCATCCACCATGACAGAACTAAGCATGTGGATATAGATCGGCATTTCATCAAAGAAAAGATTGAAGACAAGATCATTTCACTTCAACATGTCTCCTCTCAAAATCAGAATGCAGACATTCTCACTAAAGCCCTACCTCCTCAATCCTTCAGCAAATTATGTGACAAGCTAGGTTGTATTAACATCTACAACCTAGCTTGAGGGGGGGTGTAGAAATATATTTTCTCTGAATTGTTTTATTACCGTTGTAACATCTTTTAACCTGTTTATAACATATTAATGGGATGCCTTATTCCTTTAATATGTTATGGTTAAATTGCTGGTTTAATATTTGTGTTTCTGGCGGCTTAACCTCTTAGTATTCTCAGCAGACAGCTGCATTAAATGCACTGTCTGCTGCTAGCCGTTATAACATTTAAGTCCTGTCCCAATCCCCAAATCATCTTTGTATCCTATTTATACTCTCTCCTTTCTGCAAGTTTAATATAGAAGAGTTATATTTCTCTTATATCTTGTTTCTTAAACTCTTCATTTTTATTTCACCTTTCTAATGTGGTGTACTGCATGCACTATTTGGGCTTGTAATATTTATTCGTTTGCCTAGTCGCAAATTTTTGGTATCATTACAATAAACTATGGACAAAAAAGTTGAAATATGAGCATTGTAATTTAACGCTTTTTAACGATTAATCTTGATGCATTAATTTTTTCTTTTTGTGCAATTCCATATGAGACTCTGAGGAGCATATATTATCAGTTAACATTGTTATTTATTTTCCCAGGACGTTGAATTATCAAAAGAGATCAACGAATCCTTCATGCAATCGTCTCAAGCTCGGACCAAACTGCCCTCAGGGATTGAGATGAGCGTCCATGTGTTAACAACAGGGTATGCTATACATGCTCTGATGCGTGCATTTGTCGATTGAGGGTATAAAAGCGAATTAACATGATTAAAATTAAATGCAGGTACTGGCCAACATATCCACCCATGGACATCCGGCTTCCTCACGAGCTGAATGTCTATCAGGTATATGCTTATGATAAACTTTTAAATTGTGACCATATGTGATTTTTATGGTAAGTATAAGAGCATTTGCATCAGAATATTTTAACAAATTCTCTATTTTATAGACTGAAACACAAATTTTCTTTATTATACAAAATCTCTATATCCATAATAGACTTTATATTATAATTTATAGAATATTAAAATATAACTGAAAATCCATTTAAAAAGACATTCTCTCACTTACATAACGAGTAAGTATAAGATTCATACAACGCAGTACTTGTCCATGACCAATATTTGTCACCCTAAAACAAGATGGATGAGTCAAAGAAAAATTTGGATACCAATCAACATTTGTTAAATAGGAAAAAAATCAATGAGCCTGGCAAACAATAAAGAAAAGGTTATAACAAGTATTGGGATCTGTAAATTCCTTCTAATTGCATTAGATGTACATAATTTGTAATTTATAGACCTGTTAACATATTGTGATGCATTTACATTTTATGCAGATCTGAAGGGTTATGATCTGTAAAATACAAATTTACCATCATTTCTAGACTCTACTGCAAGTGCTCTAACAATCTTGTTCCTGTACTTGTCCTGCAGGATATTTTCAAGGAATTTTATTTAAGCAAACACGGTGGTAGGAGATTGATGTGGCAAAATTCATTGGGTCATTGTGTTCTTAAAGCAGAATTTCCCAAAGGTAAAAAGGAGCTGGCTGTTTCTCTTTTTCAGGTTGGTGTCTTTTACAGAATTACCCTTGTGCATTGTTCATCCTCCTTGCGTTATTATTCTGCCGTAGTCTAACGCGTTGTTTGCTCGTTGTGCAATGCCAGACAGTTGTTTTGATGCTGTTTAATGATACTTTGAAGCTTAGTTTTCAAGATATAAAGGAAGCTACTGGTATTGAAGACAAAGAGTTACGAAGAACTTTACAGTCTCTTGCATGTGGTAAAGTTCGTGTTCTTCAGAAGGTACGTGGCATCTAACTGCGAATCATCTTTTCATGATTTCATCTGCTCAATTTCTTGCCTAGCACATACTACCTCCATCCTTCAATATCTGTTGCTTTTTCAAGACAAAACTGTCTGTTATTATCTGTTATTTTGATGATCATAGTCAAAGGGTATTTTATTCTTAATAAACTTAAATTTAAGTCATTTATCCAGTTAATTAACGTGTGAAAACCTGAAAAAGTGACAAATATTGATGAACGAATGTGGTATTTCAAACAAATAATAAGCATTCTCTGATATGTATATATATGTCTGCTTGCAGATTCCGAAAGGCAGAGAGGTGGAGGATGATGATATTTTTGAATTTAATGACCAATTCACTGCTCCTCTCTACCGTATAAAGGTGATTTTTTTTTTAATGGCTGGAAATATGTATATTATCAATATCACTTTACTGATCATGTAAAACGAATATAAGTAAATATACTCGTCTCTTTCAAGCATTTCAGCTTGAACGTATTTTTAGAAAATTGAGGAGAATATTTCCATATTTTCAAGTGATGCTCTGCCACTAAAATTGTTTAACATGTGCAGGTAAACGCGATTCAGATGAAAGAAACAGTTGAAGAGAACACAAGCACCACTGAAAGAGTATTCCAAGACCGACAATACCAGGTTTTCATCCATCGAGACCTTTCAAATCTTTTCAGAACTCTTGTCAAGTGTTTTGTTCTTGAAATCTACCCTTTTAACGGGGTTCCTCAGCTATAGAGTATCTATTGCACCAGTCACATGGGTGCACAAACGGCACCCGAATGTCTGTTCGGTGTAGTAAAGACTCTTCGTATAAGACTTTTTAAGACTAAGCCGATTATTGAGTGCTACCATTTTTTGCAGGTTGATGCTGCAATAGTTAGGATAATGAAGACGAGAAAAGTGCTTAGTCACACACTCTTAATCACTGAACTGTTTCAACAGGTAACGGGCTGTACTTTTCTTTCATGACAACATGCCTACCCCCAAACCCCCTACCTCCACCTCCACCTAATAAAGTAAAATTTTGAAAAGAATGCATACACTTCCTATTTTTTGGCCTTACAATACAGAATAAATATGTATGGATCTTGCTTTCTTGTGAATGGTTCTAGGTGCAAAATGTGATTTTGTGGGTCAATAAAACTTGCTTTGTATACTAATCCTTTTATAATGGACTTCTTTAGCGGCACCATACCGGATCTACCATTGTGGCACCACCGTGACATTCAAATTTTTCACATTTTATTTTACAACTGCGAATCGACATTCTGCCTGAGATTGTTTTCGGTGTGGTGCCACAGTAAAAACACCGTGGTGCCATTAAATTGTCCTTTTGCGATAGATGAAAATGAACCGGCATTGTGTTAACAACTTTGGATGATGTCTTCTTTGGTGTTTATGCAGCTCAAGTTTCCAATAAAACCAGCAGACTTGAAGAAAAGGATCGAAAGCCTGATAGACCGGGAATATCTCGAACGGGACAAAAGTAACCCTCAAATATACAACTATCTTGCTTAATTTATTACATCCACACTTGTAAAATTGTCCTTTCTCAAGATCACTGGGAAATCCAGTCTTCCTTGCAAGACCATAAGATCATTAGATCCATCTCAGGTTGAGTTGTGTATAGTAGCAGATGTGATGAATTCGGTTTTTTCTTTTCTTTTTTTCCTTTCTTTCTTTATTTCCCCCTTTGCTACAAATGAATTATATAAACACTTACACTTGATGTTGATGGGACTTGAAACCTGTACTTCCGGTCTTGGGATCTCGGGTAATTCTGTTGTAAGGACTTCATATTAGAACGAACTGTCAGATGACTGTCACGTGTATAAACAAACAAAACGGTTTTGTCTTTTTTCTACACATGGCAGTGATCCGACGGTCTGTTCTAATAGGGACTCCCTGCATCAGAAATTTCCTGGGATCTCTGCTTCTAGTCTTTTACGGGTAAGGCCTCGGCTACAATGTTCCCTTTGTAAATGTAAAAGCACAATTTGTACAATTTATATGGTTTGGTTTTTCCACTCATATATCGTACATCATTAAAGCACTCGAATCAGTGTCTCTTAATAGATTCTCTACTTTACAGACTCTAACATCATTTTTATTTGTTTTATAAAATCTCTATACATGGTCAACTGTTTTGTCCATTCACTCATATTGTTCTTTTGTTTGACATGATGCATGTCTTTCTTTGTCCGACACGACGTACGACAAATAGATTCATCCATTTTTATTGGTTGGAAACCACCATGTTAGATTTGGTTCAAGATTAAATTAAAATTGGTGAAGATTAAAAAATACTTCACGAGTAGATAAAATACTGCACGTAGGAAAATAGAGCGACATTATTGCATGGTAATTATGAATTGCTCTCTTGATCAGGCCGGCCAGATTGAGGGGGTATAACAGGATTAGGATTGAAGTCCATTCCAGAGCCCTGCCGACGGCGGAACATGCAAGACGACCTGCGAGTCCTCAACACAAATATCATCCGTCCCAGAATGATCCGGAGGAAGTACTGGCATTGGCTCAGATGATGAACTTTTGGTTCTAAGCCATCTCTGACATTTTGGAGACACAACTTGGGATTGCTTCCGGTTATCCTCGTATGTTCGTCGAACCAAAATGGCAGCGGACAATTGAACAGCAGATATCCGCGGATACATTGAAAAAATCCGTTTTGTTATATCATTTTGATCCGAGGTTGGTAAAGATACATGTATTTGATGTCCCGCCCAAGAGACTATAAATTTAGGAGTCTCTCCACTTCTTCAGATTACACTTGTAATCGACTTTTCAAAGGTCGATCCTAAAATCGACCGCCCCCAAAATCGGTTTTCGTTAAAAAAGATCTAGAACGGTTGGTTCTAGAATTGATCTTCTAAAGTCCATCTTTACCTGAAATGAAAAGGGCCGTAACTTTTTTTATATTAATGACACCGCATTCGATCTACTTGGACATTCGATCTACTTGGACGCCACATGTTTGAGTAAATTTGAATTTACATAGCACTACAATCGATCCACTTAAGCACCGCATTTTATGTAAATTTGAACTTTACAAATGTTGAATTTACCGAGGACGCCACATTTTTGAGTAAAATTTGAATTCACATAGCACTACAATCGATCCACTTAAGCACAGCATATTATATAAAATTTTGATTTTACAAAGATTGAAATCTGTTTGCATGGAGAAGTCGAATTTCACTACGAGTTTTGTAAATAAATTCAATTTCACTTTGATGAATAAAAAAATACTCTTCAAGCTGTGTAAAACGGGACTTTGATCCCCTCCAATAACGCAAAAGAACACATAAAACGGCGTCATTTTATTTGTAATTTATATATAAAACTACGTTGTGTCATTTTATTTGATAATTTATATATAAAATTCTTCACGTTCAACCACTGAAAACCGCGGGACGTAAGAATGTTGTTGGTCGGAATCTTTGATTTTTCCTTTTCTAAATGTGTAAAACGCCTGGCGCGATTCTTCAACCGCCTTCAACCACTGAAAACCGCGGGACGTAAGAATGTTGTTGGTCGGAATCTTTGATATATTCCTTTTCTAAATCCTGAAAGAAATTTGACTCTGGATGCCTATCTTGCTGGATTTGATGTGATTTTTTTTGAGCCGTAAGCCAATTTTTCTCTGTTCGCTATCTGCAAACCGTCAACAAGATTGCTGTAACTTTGGTTCGCCGTGAACACTTAATAATGGTGGTGGTTGGTGGTGCAAAATTGTTGACCGGGAAAGTTGGCAGAAGGTGAAGGTGAAGATTGTGTGTGGGGATTTGTTAGTATGCGGCGCTTGCGAGTGAGTTATATTTCCCAAAATTCTGGTATTGGATTTTTCTGATGAAGGCTCTTGCGGCTTTTCTCTAATACAGAAAGATAATTTCTTCAATCGGTTTCTCCTTGCGCTATTGGTATGGCATTCCGACATAAAAGCCTTTCTCTTCTTGCAGACAGATGCAATTGCATGTCTCAATTGAAGCAAATCCATGCTAAAATGATTATCACTGCTCGAATCCATGACAACTATGCCGCCAGCCGCTTAATCGCATTCTCTGCTCTTGCAGAAGCCGGTGATATCAACTACGCCTTCAAAATCTTTCACTCTATCCATGAGCCCAACAATTCATTTATGTGGAACACTCTCATTAGAGCTCTATCTACCACCTCAGAACCTCAACAAGCATTGTTTCTTTATGTTAAAATGCGTAGACTTTGCGTTACACCCGGTAAACATACCTTCCCTTTTCTTCTCAAGGCTTGTTCTAACTTAAAGTCGCTTCGATTATGTAAGCAAGTACATGTTCATGTTTTGAAATTCGGGCTGGGATTAGATTTACATGTTGTCAATGGTTTGATCAGGTGTTGTTCTGTGTCTGGTGGTTTGAGCGATGCACGCCAGATGTTTGACGAAGTGCCTGAAAGAAATTTGAGTATTTGGACAACGATGATTTGCGGGTATGCACAAGGTAAATGTGGAAATGACGCGATCGAATTGTTTCGTGAGATGATCCTCGAGGGGTTTGATCCTAATGAGGTTACTTTGGCTTCTGTGCTTACGGCTTGTGCTCATATCGGTTGTTTAGATTTGGGACAACAGATTCATCACTATATCGAAGAGAAAGGTCTTGAGTTGAATGTTATTCTTGGGACGGCTTTGGTGAACATGTATGCAAAAAATGGTGTTATAGTGCTTGCACAAAGATGTTTTGATAGCATGAAAGAACGAAACGTAGCCACTTGGAACGCGGTAATTTGCGGATTGGCTATGCATGGGCATGCCAGGGAAGCGATCCGGTTCTTCAAGAAGTTAGAAGAAGAGAAAGTGAGACCAAGCGATATTACGCTTGTTGCAGTTTTATCTGCCTGCTGCCATGGAGGTTTTTTCGATTTCGGCCAGGAAGTTTTCCACTCCATGAAAATGATGCATGGTATTGAACCTAAGTTAGAGCACTATGGTTGCATGGTTGACCTTCTTGGACGTTGCGGGAAACTGCTAGATGCTGAGGAACTTATAAAACAAATGAACTGCAAGGCTGATGTTGTAATATGGGGAGCCCTGTTGAAGGCTTGTCAGTATCATGAGAATATTGAAATTGCAGAACGAGTGGGCCACGAAATATTGTCTTTGGATCCTTGTAACCATGGGGTTTGTGTTATTCTGTCGAATATGTATGCAGAGGCTGGACGATGGGAAGATGTGTCAAGGCTAAGGAAGGTTATGAAGGAAGTAAGATTGAAAAAAACACCTGGACGAAGCCTTGTGAATGATACCGTTTGATCTTATATTTGAAGAACCCTGTAAGTCAGAAATATTCAATTTGAGTTGCCATCTGGACAGTGTGTAGGAGGAAAACTAAGCATGAAGCATTCAGCAACACCATCAAAGAGGCATTTGGGCATCTGATTAATATGAGCCAGGTATTGTAATTATTCTGTTTTATGTAGTTTTGGCTCAGTTTTGTAATAATGCTGTACCCATGTTTGTGATTGAGTAAGGGGAGAAAAAGGGAGTTATTTTCTCATATAGGATTAAGGTCTCAACCGTTGGTGCCCGACAGTACCTCGAAAGATTAGTCTCAGAAAATTGTTTGGGGATACCTTTCGAAAGCAAAAAAGGTCTCCACTTCATTGCTGAAAGTTTTTATGGCACCTAGGCCACTCCCTGTCAATGCTCCTATTCTTGTTTTGTCCATCTGTGTTAAAAAAAGGTAAAGTCTTTTCACACCTAAAATAATCTTAACACACCTACTTTTACGGACCGTTGTTGGGTAAGGAAGTGCTTTCTGACCGCTGTTGGGTCTAGAAAGAGTTATTTATCCCGACCCAAATTCGGTCAGGATAAAGAATTATTTATCCCGACCCAAATTCGACCAGGATAACCTTTGGGTGTGAAAAGACTCTCAAAATCCATATGTTGTTTAATTTACTGTTTGTTAATATCCGATTTCACCTATTAAACCGTCCTTTTTACACTTTTAAGAACTTGTTGTCTAAGGTTGGCATCCTCAAGTGCTTTCTTGCAAGAAACTAGATAATACGTCCAACAATCATCAAGTCGTTGGTTGATCAATGTTCTCATCGATGTAGCTTTCTGCAGAAGAGAAATCACGAATCTGTCCTGCAATCTTTACGGAATGTTTGGTGTATCAAAGGTGTCTATCATGTTGATTCCACTCTCTCCTTCAAGAAGCTTATTGTAGAATACATCAATATCATTGAAGAAATGGTTAGAGGAAGAAAAAACGAAAACAATGACAAAGACGAGATTTTCTTTACAGATCAAGAACGGGGAAAGTTATTTAATTAGCTCAATTTGGAAATCATTTGTCAAGAATTTTGAATGTGTTCGTTTTTCTCGTCTATTTGCATCATCCATATGTTCATTTTTGTCGATTTGTTTTTTTTTTCCAGAATTTTGAATGTGTTCGATATATGTTATTAACAAAGTCTGTGTAACAAATTCATGTAACAAAGTGTGGTAGTATGAGACAGAATTTGTGAGGAATCTGTCTCTGTATTGGGTCATTTGAGAGTCACTGGTGACATAAATTGGAGTATCCGATGTTGCACGAGCGATTAACATGTTTTGTTGTAACGTCGTTGAACCTTTGTGCAGTGTCAGTTGTCACTGCATCTTATTATATAATCATGGCAATGAACTGATGCCGTATTGACCAAGCGAACAAGTGTGTGTGTGTGTGTGTGTTATTGATTCTGTTGTTACTACATATTTAAATATCAAAGTGTCTTTGTGACTACATCTTATAAGAAATCTATATCATGGTCCTTGCTTCTGCTGTTACTACATTACGGTAATGGTCTTAGAACGGACCGTCGGATGACTGCCATATGTATAAACATATAAAACAGTTTTTTTTTTTTCTACATTTGTCAGTCATCCGACGGTTTGTTCTAATAGGGTGTCAATGCAATAGAATTCTCCTATATTGTTAATGCATCACTATCTTCATTGGTGTTACTTCATCTTTTATTGTTACCGCAACTTATTATGTTACTACAACTTATGTTACCGTAAACCTTCATGCAAACAATTATCGACAAAAGCGATGACAAGTACCCCAACATAAAAATCCAAAAGAAAAAAAAAAAACTTATCGAGCAATAAAATATGAAGCATCCTGACTGATTGCAAAAAATATTTGGAATTATTGCCTCCATCACCTGAAATCCTTTAAAAAGCCCTATATACTTTAATCGTGTAATGTATAATACACCTTATTCAGAAGTTTTCATATTACAAAACCTACATCAATCAAGAAAATGGTAAATCCACCTCCAATTTACACTTTTATTTTCATTGATTATTTTACACTTGAATATGCAATTGTGATCCAAACCACCGTAACTGATTAGTCTCAGCTTTGGTGGTGTACATCGACATCGAATCAATCCCATTTGGCCCGGCAAGCGTCAGTAACTCCAGATAAGCGCCTGAGCCTTGTCCATATATCAAACACGACAATTTATTAAGGACGGTGATTAGGGCACCGACCCATTGCACAAAAAAGTGTATCGACCAATCTTGGACCGTCCATTTAGAATCTTAAGAAAAATGAAAAATTCCTGGACCACTCAAATTCACATCCGGGATGGGTGGTACATACTTAATCATTTTCCATTTATTAATGTCCATCACCATATACCTCAAATCCTCCTTGTTCCAAGCCAATCTCAACAATGGCGTATTGTTAATGTCCATCACCCTATATGATAGAGATATAAGATAATGGTGTTGTTATTCACATTTTGCAAAGAATGATTTACATGTGTTTATATAGGTACAATAGAAGGTTCTAGTCCTCCTTAATCAATGCTATGACTAGACTATGAGTAGATTATGACTAGACTATGACTAGGCAATGATTACAATAATAAATGATAAATATACAATAATAAATGTATTTATTGCTAATAAAACAGGATTATGACAAAATTGCGTGGTGCCCAAATTGTCGCAATAAATAACTGGAGCTTGACTTGGGAGGAAAACCAAGATCGCGAAGAAGAAATGTAACCCAATTAAGCTCCGCAGTAGTGGAGGCCACTGAACGGTATTCAGCTTCAGTGGAAGAACGAGCAATGGTCGATCGCTTCTTGAACTCCATGATATGGCATTCGGCCAAGATAAACAATATAGGCACCAGTAGAAGCATATAGTCGTCCTTATTACCTCCCCAATCGGCATCGTAAAAATGCATGAAGAACCAATGGAGAATCACGATAAATCAAGCCCAAGATCCACTGTCCCAGCAAGATACCGTAACATGCGCTTAGCATGACCCCAATGCACATCCGTGGGAGCATGCATAAACCGAGAGAGTTTATTGACAAAGAAAGGCAAGATCCGGTCTAGTAAACAACAAATCTTTGTACCGTAGTCGCCAATAACCATACGATATTCCGAGGCATCATCAAGCGGTGTTCGGACTTAGCAGTGAGTCCGAAAATATCGCAGAGCGAAAGTGGAGTAAGTAATGTGAGTTTGCTTGATCCATATGAAGACGAGCCAATAACTCAGTGGCATACCGCTTTTGAGATAAAATACAACTGCGGGCGTTGTAAATGATCTCAATGCCAAGAAAATACGAAAGGGACCCCAAGTCTTTGAGTGATAATCTGCGCCCCAAAAGAGAGATAAAAGTCTCAAGAGCCTTGGAGTCATTCCCTGTAATAATCAGATCATCCACATATACCAAGATAAAAATAATTGTGCCACCAGAGTTATAAATAAATAAGGAGGAATCAGCATCCGCATTCCTAAAATTGCTGGTGAGGAGAAAACCCTTGAGCTCATCATACCAAGCCCGAGGTGCCTATTTTAAACCATAAATTGCCTTACGCAATTCGCACATGTGAGTAGGATGATCAGAACTTACAAAACCAGCAGGTTGTGCCAAATAAACATCTTCTGACAAGTGGCCCTGTAGAAACGCATTATTAATATCAAGCTGACGTAGAGACCACCCCTGCGACAGAGCTAGAGTCAGAACTGTTCACACTGTGGTGGATTTAACCACCGGACTGAAAGTCTCATAATAATCCACACCAGGACGCTGAGCAAACCCCTTAGCCACAAGGCGATCCTTGTAGCGATCAACAGAACCATCCGGATGATGCTTAATACGAAAAATCCACTTAGAGCCAATGACATTATAGTGAGGATGAGAGGGAACAAGTTCCCAGGTCTTATTACGGAGGAGAGCGTCATATTCCTCATGCATAGCAGTTCTCCACTTAGGATTTTTGAGGGCTTGAGCGACTGTGGTAGGTTCAGTCTCAGAGGAAGAAGTAAGCTGGGTGTTGAGATTGAGTTTTTGTATAGGTTTGTGGATGTTGTTTTGAGATCTAGTGCGCATAGGATGTGTGGGTGGAGGAGGCGGGGGAGGTGGAGGTGGAGAGGGTGGAGGAGAAGGTGGTGGGGAAGGAGGAGGTGAGGGAGGTGCTGGGGAAGCATGAAACTGAACAGGAGGTGAAGTAGGAAGCCAGTCAGAGATAGGCACTGAGGGGGATGGAGAAGGGGTGGCCGGATTGGCAAAGGGAAAAACGGACTCCACAAATTTCACGTGGCGAGAAACATAAAGGCGAGACTCAGTAAGGTCATAGCAGTAATAAGCATGTTGTTGTAGGGCATAGCCCAAGAAAACACATGGTTTTGAGCGAGGTTAAAGTTTGTGAGAGGTATAGGGGCGGTGCCAGGGATAACAGAGACAGCCAAAAACCCGAAGCTTAGAGTAGTTGGGAGAGGTATGAAAGATGGACTCATACGGGGAACGCATTTGCAGAGTAGGAGTAGGCATGCGATTAATTAGATATACAGCAGTGGAAAAAGCGAAAGGCCAGTAAGAGTCGGGTATAAATGCATGAGTGAGCAGGGACATGCCAGTTTCTACAATATGCACGTGTCGGTGTTCGGAAATGCCATTATGTTCTGGGGTATGAGGAGGAGTAGTGAAAAAAGAGATGCCATTGGTTGAAAAGTAATCACGAAGGGAGATAAATTCACCTCCATTATCAGAATACAACACTTTAATGGTTTGTTCAAAAAACTTTTCAACAATGGAGCGGAAGCGAATAAAGGTGGAATGAACATCAGATTTGCAGGACAAAGGATAGAACCACACATAGCGTGTGAAATGGTCAACAAAACTCATATAATATTTGAATCCGTCCACAGAAAGAATGGGAGAAGTCCATAGATCACTAAAAACAATCTCAAGGGGTCGGGAGGAACATAAAGTAGTATTTCCAAAGGGAAGTTTATGGCTTTTGCTTTCTAAGCACGCAGAACAATGTGTAAAAGAGCAGACCGTAGTATGTAAATCATGATTCTTAAGAATAGAAGACAAAATAGGAGGGTCCAGATGGCCCAAATGATGACGCCACTCTAGGGACGTGGCTTTAGTGGATGCAAAGGCAACAAGAGGTGGGTTAGGCCATTCATAAAGACCGTTCTTAACCGGACCACGAAGTAGGATGTTATGATTCCGTAGGTCTTTTACAATAAATTCAGAGGGTAAGAATTCAATAGAAAGATTATTGACATGACATAACTGATAAATAGAAAGTAAGTTACGAGACATGTTGGGAACACATAAGACATTACGTAATTGAATTGATGTATCATGGGAGAGGGGTAGTGAAGTACTGCCAGTGTGAGAAATAGAGAGACCCTTACCATCACCAACTAGAATGTCATCGGTTCCAGTGTACTGAGAGTGTGACGAGAGATTCCGAAGATCTGAAGTAACATGATGCGTAGCACCACTGTCAAGGAGCCAGTTAGGAGTGGATGAGTTGAGTCGAGCCGAGTTACCATGTGATGAAGCTACATGAGCCTGTGGCCTATCCAAACGAGTCGAGCTATGCCCAACCGAGGTAACCTGAAATAAAGGACAAAAACGAGCCAAGTGTCCCTGTGTAGAACATAATTGACATTTACCAGAAGGATGACATCGAGTACTAGAGTTATTTCTTGAATCTGATTGGTGTTGCGTATGACATGGCTGTTGCTGTTGTTGGCGTGATGAGTGGTGGTGCGGCAGCTGGGTAGGCACGGTGGTTGAACCAGCACTGGAAGAGGGCGGGTGGGGCTGATTTTTGGCTCCCTATGGTTGTTGATGCGGCGGCTGTGAGTAGGAGAAGAAAGGGGCTGTTCCTGATGCACGGTTCACCGGAGAAGAAGCAACCCGCCGGAAATCATGACGGGTTGTGGCTGAGTTGTTGCGGATTGGCGGATTAGATGAGATGAAGCTATTGCTGTTGCTAGTGGCCATTGTTTTCAGCAACGAGAGATCAAGATTGATGAAGAAGAGGAGATAGTGGCGGCGTCGGGCTATTGGCGGCTACCATTTTTTTTTTTTTTTTTTTTTTTTTTTATTTTTATTTTTAGGGTTTTAGGACCGAGTGCTCCGATACCATAATAGAGATATAAAATAATAGTGTTGTTATTCACACTTTGCAAAGAATGATTTACATGTGTTTATATAGGTACAATGGAAGTTTCTAGTCCTCCTTAATCAATGCTATGACTAGACTATGAGTAGATTATGACTAGGCAATGATTACAATAATAAATGATAAATATACAATAATAAATGTATTTATTGCTAATACTATACCTCAAATCCTCCTTGTTCCAAGCCAATCTCAACAATGGCGTATCGGGTTGCGAGCTTTCGTAAATAATAGAGGGTGCTCTTTATTCCTAAGATCCAACCTCCTTGTTACAAGCCAATATCAACAATGGCGTATCGGATTGTGAGCTTTCCTAGAGTGCTCTTCACCTTCTAAGATCGAACATATGCACCGAATCATTGGCTCAAAACCGAAGCAAGAACTATGGCCCCATCCCAAGAGATGTCGTATACCTCATCATTTCTAATATTCAGTCTCCACGACAGTTTTTTCTTTTCAATATCCCATATTGCACAAGTTGTGTCAATACCAAAAGTCCCCACCCGTTCCAGTCAAACGAGGTCGCGTGCGGCGCGCATAATTCACTTGTTTTTGTTGTTATTGAAAATCGATACGGATTCAACCGAGTCATCATGGACCATCAAATTCCAGTCAAAAGAAGTCGCGTGAGGCGCACATAATTCACTTGTTTTGTTGTTATTGAAAATTGACACAGATTGATCAACTGTCATCACCGGAGGTAGTGGCCAGAGTAGGTCGGGAGGAAGGGCTGGGTGAAAGAAGCAAAATTGCTACGCCCCTCATTATGAGCTTTAGTGGGGATATGGGTGATTAGTGGGTATGTTTTACAAGGAGAAATCCATGTCGAAAAAGAGGATGTCAACACGGCTATTAAGATCTTTGATAAAGCGAGAATTTCACAGAGGCGTTAGTCTGGAGGAGCAGAAAGACGTGTTAAAGATTTGTTTTGACAAGTCGTATATAACAGAGTTTCGAGGGCTAAATTTTTCCATATCGTATTTTTCAAGAAAAAGGATAGCAAATTATGGAGTTTGCATTTGCAAGTTCTTACTTTTTCGGTGTAATATATTGATTATTTAGCCCTGTCTGAAGGCATGAATCAAAAAGTTGCAATCAAGAATGACATGAAATAGAAACAAGAACAACATGGATTTAAATGACGTCATTATTATACGGAGAAATCGTGATTAAGAAGGAGGGTTATGACCATATTACTTGGGCTTGATGGGATTAGAAGAGAAGTATATATAAATTAAGAACAGGGATCGTACACAACTTTTTATTTGTTTGTTGAGAAAACAAAGCTCTTTTTAAACACTGAACATCCTTAGAAACACAAAATCACTAGAACATTTCTTTTGAAGAAAACATTTTAAATTTTAGAGCAATCTCTTAAAACATTAATTTTAGAATACTTTTTTTAGGAGGAGAATACCTTTTAAAAACTGCAAAAATATTTTGTTTCCTTAAAAAAAAAAAAAATTCTAAAACCCAAATTTGCTTCTCTGCACTCACAGAATCACAAAGGAAAGGTAATGAATGGGTTTATCTTTATCTTGTACAATTTGTTTCACTAACCAAGACATAGTCAGGATTATCTAACCTAATTTGTTTTAAATTCAATTAACTTAATCAAGGGCATAGTCAGGAATTTTATTCGCGTGGTTGATTTTTAAATAATGTTATTTTATGGTGTAATTTTTTCTTAACAATTTAAACTTAAAAAAAAAAAATAAAAATAAAAAGTCACTCAATACTAAAATGAAACATATTCACAGAGCTCAGTTGAGTAAACTTTGTCAATTGGTTGAGCTAAATAATATTAATTGATAAATTTGGTTGACTAAAATTAGTTAAAGGGGTTAACCTGAGTAAACTTTAGATAACCTGACTAAAATTTAGAAAGTTTGGTGTAAAAGGAGGAAAAAAATGAAGGAGTGAGAATAAAAGACAACAAAGATAAATAAAAAAAAAGAAACAGCACAGTGAAAATATAAATTGCGGACAAATCCTTATAATCCTAAATTCATTGTTCGCTGTAGTGGAACTAACCTCAAATTAAATGTTCTACTGTGTATGTCTTTACAAAAATGACCTTGAAAATAATGTCGGAAAAATATCAAATAAGATGTCTAAACAGAGATGACGAAAAAAAGAAAGATGTGGTGAAACAATTGCCATCTTTTGACAATCAGATCAAAATTTATTCATTTTTGTAATTGAATATGAATAGAATGTAAATTAGAGTGAAATAAAGACTTGTCATTTTTACCCAATAAAATATTTCACTGTCATTCTTTTTATACGTATTTCTATATTCAATTTGTCCTTTTAATAATAAAGTTGAATCCAGAAAATTATCAGATTTTTAATGAGCAATATATTTTGATCTACACCTTCAATCGTAATAATTCTTTCACCATAATTTATATTTTTCCGTTGTCTTTATTTTGATTTCAATTTGAGATCATTTCGACGTAACTTCTGAAATCCGTTTTTTTTTCCTACGTGTCACTGCATATTGAAGTGAGTCGACATCAACATTCACAAATGCAGTAACACTGCAGTAACACCTAATGCAATTCAACGACGATATGTAGTGGCAGAATATGTGTAGTCACACTAGACTTGTCTTCTACATCATTATTATTTTGTAGTGTTAGTGGTAGAGAACGGTGATAGTAACAACATTAACGAGTGTCAATATCTACGGTCACTACCTTATTGTTTAGAATCCCAAATTCCCGATACACGTTCAATAACCATATTTTGAAACATTGTCTAATTTAGAGATTATTTGTAATACAAAAAATTATCAATCTATGGTACAGACATTCCATTTGGCACCCGATTGGCGACTGTTACGGGATTGAGAGAATTAAAAAAAAAATGGAATGCATAGGGTTGAACCTTGAGTTGTGTATGGGTGCTCCACCACGCCTTACGAAATCAATTTGGTCAATGGGCGACTTGATCGCTTATGTCTAACGCTATTAAATTTTTAGTACAATCAGGCCATATAAGGTATGCATTTCCAATATGGATTAAGTCCATTTTTTGACAACCTTGTCCTCAATGACACAAAATTAAAGGCTTTCAGTATATAACACATAATGAAGTTATGTTACAATTGTTGGTTTATAGATCGATTTGGAGTACTGCTATTATGATATTCTTAATGTCAGGTGATTTCTGTTTAGGATGGTTGTTAGTCAATGTTGTTTTTGAGAAACAGATTACCTTTTTCTCTTTCAATTTTACTTATAATAACTTTTTATTCATCTTCACTAACTTGACTGACTTTTGTACAGCAGCTTCCTATGTTTTCTTGCCCATATCGGGTATATCCATTATCGACCGTTATTAATATACAGAGAAATCGTGATTGAGCAAATATTCGAAAAAAACGACATAGTCCGACTAGGAATTTGAAAGAACAAATTTATGAAAAAAAAAAAACACAAATATTTCTACTAAGAAATTCGGAAAATCTCAGCGGCCATTTGCAATTTAAGAGATAAAAGAAAATTGGTAATGCCGGAGGATTTGAGCGGAAAATGATGAGCTTTCTTATGGTACCATTACTCGGGCTTAAAGGGATCATGAGAGAAGTATATATAAATTAAGGAGTAGCATCATAAAGCTTTTTGTTTGTTTATTGAGGAAACGAAGCTCTTTTTAAAATACACTGAACATTTTTAAAAGAAAAAATCACTAGAATATTTCTTTGAAGAAAACATTTTAAACATTTTTGAACCATTTTTTTTTAAAGGAAACAAAGAGTTTTATTCAACCAAAACCACTAAACGAGCGCTCAAAACATCATTCGGGAGTTGAGTTGGGTACCCAAAAAATAACATGAATCGAATCCAAGGCATGCCTAGCCAAGAGGTGCGTCGAGACATTGCCCGAACGCCTAACAAAAGAAAAACACGCTAAATTAAAGGTTGCAGCTTCCGACAGACAATTTATCCTGTAGAAGACATCCAAAAGCCGAGAAGTCCTCCTCATAGTGGGTCACACACTAGACACAAAGAAGACAGTCACTTTCCACCACCAACCGTGTTACCAGCAAGCGGTGATCCTCCACAAGAGCCAACATGATAGCTCGCAACTCCAACAAAACTACCACAATACTAGGGTCAAACCTGAAAGAGTAGGACGCCAAGATAGATCCCTGCTGATCACGAAAATAATACCCTCTCCAGACGCTCTATCCATGACTGAAGAATCAACATTGCACTTAAGTAGCCCCTCCGGATTAAGGGGCTACAGTAATTACCACTGGACCGATGCCTTATTTGCACATAGTCATGATTTTTTATTCGAATGGACGATATTATTAAATAGTGTTTTATATTTTACCGCGTATTTTTCTTAACAATTTAGAACTGAAAGAAAAATATTTTCATCTAGGGCACACTCATAAATTTTTTTTTTTTTGGATAGAAAGGGTGATTCAAATTTTTTTGGTACTACAACTAAAGAAATAAAATTGTACTAAGATACTCGTTTTTACGTGAAAATAAAAATAAAAAACATATTATTAGCTTTTCTACTTCTCGATTTTTCAAGGAGTCGTATATTTTGTTCTATGCCTTCAATCGTCATATTCATTTCATGATGATTAATATTTTTCGGCCTCTCTATTTTGGTATTCTATTCGATACCATGTCGACGTAATTATTGAAATCCGATTTTTATTACGATAACAACGACTGTCACTCCATATTGCAGTGGCTCTGCGAAGTGACATCAACATGCATATGCAGTAACACCTTATACACTTGAGTGAGCATATGTAGTGGCACAAGACTTGTCTTTTACATCATTATTTTGCAGTTATAGTGGCAGGTTACAGTGACAATGACAATAACAATCACATTAACGAGCGCAAATATGTACAGTCAATACTTTTACAGTAACTTTATGCAGTGACAAGCCAAAAAATGTATTTAGAACAAAAATGTATACTATAAAAACTAGGCCGGCCCAAATCTAAGGCAAATTAGGCAGCAGCCGAAGGCCCAATCTCCAGCGGGGCCCAGAAATTACATATTTCGCAAAAAATAAATCGTGTCTAATCCCGACCGACATAATATAATGTTTTAAATTCTTTTTAACTTGAATTGATAAATACCCAAATTATTGGCCCACTAATATAATGTGTTAAAAAAGTGGTTCTAAAGTCACACGCTTTTAATAAAGATGACACCTTTACTTCCTAAGACTACAAGAATATTTTTATTATTTATTTACTTGACACACCACAATAATAATAAGAAATCTACTCTTTATACCACAATTTTTTTAGAACTATTAAGTCCATAATTTACAAAAAATTATCAAAATAACCCATACATTTTATCCATTTCTCTATTAACACCTATATTCTTCATCTCCACCATCTTCACCCACCTCCCACCACCCAAAAACAACTGAAAATACAATGACATTTACAGATATAATGACAATTGAAATTACAATATTAACTCTGTGCAGTGACAACCAACAAACACATTTGAAACAAATGTATAATGTATATGAGAAGTAAACAAAACAAAGATGTTTGCTTTTGAATATGCACTGACACATGCAATTACAATTGAATATATAATGACAGTAGAATTGAAAGTATCCAAAAATGCATTGACAGTGACAATTGAAAATGCAAATTTTTTTTTTTCCTATACGCAAAAGCTTTTTATTTAACAAAACATTAGCAAGAGGCTGATAAAGTACCAGATACAAGTTCAAAACAACAAAGGAAACAAATACTCAAAAAAAAAAAAAAAAAATCATTATTTGCTTTGTACGTCCTCGATTAATATTTTGATGAATTACATGTCAGCTTAAACAGGCTGCTCAGAAATATCTTATAAACATCTTATACAATTACAAGGTTTTCTTCTTTCTTTTCTTTTTTCTCTATAGACCGGATTATTTATATCCTATCAATCGGTCCGGTCGTTCATTTTGTTGTTACAAGGAATATGTACGTCGTGAATGAGTTCAGATTTCACATTGTAATAGAATGGAAAACTCAAATAGTGGGGTATTTGTAAATGCACAGACTTGTAGCTTTGCATGCAAGCGCAAGAGACACCTACTCTGTGATCGAAAGTGTTGGTTACTATGGTGTTTTATGTGATGTTGTGGAGTTATATATCTCCATGGGTATCGAGTAATTTTATTTAAATGTCTTCGGTGGAATGTGATGAGTGGATAAAACTAGATGATTATGGGTTTAACTCTCTGAAATTTAAAAAGAGCGTTAAACATAATTGAACCATTTGATGTACAAGACAATCTAAACTCAGCGTTACACACACCACCAAGAGATTTATATGATATGGGTTGTCAACTCCAAGCTAGCTATCCAAGAGATCCTGCTAGAACTGTATACAATACAACCTATATATTGAGGATTGGGATAGGAATGAAATCGAAGGGTGGAAGTTGTTTTGAATAATATTGAGAGATACCTAATTGCGGATCAAGGAAAAAGTATGAACTGTTCATATTTCAATAATATATCAACATATAAAATATATACTAGTGGGATGATCGTGCTTTGCACGATGAGGCCCTCGGTTTTTTTTTTTTGCGTCTTCGAATGGCGAAGTTGTTTTTTTATGTATTGTGTTGTGGGTGCAGGGGAAGATGTGGTTGTAATATATCAAAATACGTTCGTTAAGCCTTTTTTTACTGAAAGTAGTTGTGCCTAGAAACACGGTGTATATGTATCAGCGTGTTTCTCAAAATACATTGTTACTGGTTTGACTACAGTTGTTCTGGCATGTTGGTACAATGACTTCAGATTCAAAATTTTCGAATCCCATGTAGATATTCAACATAAGAGAGAGCAAGATTGCCTGAGTACCATAAAATCAATTCAATGAACACACATACAAGTCTCTTTAGTAAAATAAATAAATAAAATTCCTTACACGCTGCAAACATCATGATCCCGAAATCCATGAAAGTTCGACCGCAAAGCGAAGAAAGTTCGTAAAACAAAGCACTTGATGTTACATACATATGAAATCGAGAATTGTGCTTGTGCTATAAATACATCAAGGACTTGTGTTGTGCTTTTGTAAATTACAAATCGGAAAGAAAAAAAAATGCAGAGCCATACCAAGCAAAACTACAATTTAGAGCTCCACTTGAAGACTTTGAAAGTTATAGGGACTATTTTCTTTAACGGACAAGAGATGCAGTTTAAGTTTGCAGATTGTTTATGAGCTTGGATTATTAGAAACAAAACACCGTATCACTAAAGGTGTCTATATTCCTAAGACCTAGGTATTTTGTTGGCGATCATAGTGGTAAGAGTGGTTAAGTTGGTGGTGGTGGTTGAGGAGATACTCATGTTACAAATCTGGATAGCAGCTTGTCAAAATATGATAAACATGAGTGATGTTTGTATTTAAATTGCAATATCTAAAGTGTAAGATGTCTTATTAATGTGACAAGTGAGTGCAGGAATATAAGTTCTGTCTTCTTAAATAAGACTAAAAAAAAATATTTCATACTTCGAAGTAGAAAGTTGCATGTGAAACTGTATTTTAATTGATAAGTATAATAGAAAGCTAAAAAAAATAAAAAAAAATAAAAAAACTAAGGACTTCATCAAGAACCTGCAACACACCTGATTCAAGATCACCCTTGAGCAGGTTCACGAGACCTTTTAGTGCCAGAGAACGAACTATATGAGCTTTTAAGTCATCCTTATCAACCTCTAGTGTGTGGTTGTCTCCATAATTTGATAACATTTTTCTCGCAAGAACCAAGCCGAATCAATCTGCATCATGAAATTTATAAGTAGATTTATTAACCAAGCCTTGAATCTCGTTTAAAAATATAGCAAGTGATTTAAAATGGTACAACTCAAAGGAAGGTTTCACCTTGTCCATTCTAAGTTGACTCCAACAAGAGCTTCAGAAGCGAAGAATCGCAAAGAAACACCACAGAATATACGTCATGCAATTTTCATATCTAAAAACTAAAAACATTTCAATAAATTAGTGACCTCATAAGCAACAATTACCTCGATGCCAATATTAGAAAAGCTCAAATCTTGGATGCCCTGGAACTTCTCAATTGCTTCTACAAACTTTCCAGGTGATAAGGAAAGCATTTGGGGAACAAGAAAAGGCAAGTCTTAATGAAAAAAAAAGCCTATGCAATCAACCAAAAACAAGAAGCTAGCAAATAAGCAAAAACAAAGACAAAAATCAGATTCGTAAGCTTGTACTTCATGTAGACACAAGCATATCTCTATTTTAAACCACATAACAACCCTAGAATTCAATAACTTACGATAATACCCAAATTTAAATGACTTATGCAATTGCAGGCACACAAAACAGGAAAATCAACAAATAGGCAAAAGAAGAAGAGTCTAACAGATGACACGATCTCCGGCAACCAATTTCCGGCGATGGGACGATTTCCGCGAGAAAGAAAACGAAGAAGAGCGATGTCACCGATCCGCCTTTGTCTTTGAAAACGACAATGTAATCGAAATCTTCAACCAAGTATGATCAAATGTTAAATAAATATAATTCAAGAATTTCTTACCTTCACATCTGAGATAGAGCTCTTTTACATGAATCCAATCTCGTAGTACTTATTCGTGAGTCCTCTCAAGTATTTTATCCAGTGGTGCATTACAGAATGCGAACCTTCATCGATAAGTGCTCTAGGATGCCAAATCTAGTAAAGATATTCTTTTGCAAGAATTTCTTTACAACTTTGTGATCATTGGTTTGAGTGGCTATAGCCTCTCACACCACTTGGAAACATAGTCAACGCAGACTCAGATATATTTATTACCATTACCGATGATGGGAAAGGTCCCATGAAATCGATGCCCCACACGTCGAAGACTTCACATTCCAAGATAGGCCTCTAAAGGCATCTCCATCCTATTACTGAGCCTCCCTACTCTTTGACATCCTGTCACCTTTGCAAAAGGCCCTGTATCTTTGAAACAGAGTGGGCGGTAAAATCCACTGAAGGATTTTCTAGCAGCTTTGGTGCTCCGTAAGTATCTACACCAACAGACCACTATGACATTGTTCTAAGATATCCGATTGTTCATGATCCGGAACACACCTTCTAAGCAACCTGCCTTTGCACTTTTAAACAAATGTGGATCCTCCCATACGAGATACTTCAAGTCACTGAAAAACTTCTTCTTTCCGACACGTCATCTCTCTATGTATCAATCGCTAAGTAATCATTGGCGTAATCGATACCACGGCCTCACATTCTCTAGCCTCATTAATTGCTCGCTTGGAAAGTCAATGCCTATTTCATGAGTGTTTTAATCACCCACGCTCACTAAACGAGATAAGGATCGGCCTACAACATTTTCGCTTACCTTTCTTATCCTTAATTTCAAGAGTCAAATTCACGTAGTCAGATCCATCTCAAAGAATCTTGGTTTAGCATCTGTTTTTTCCATGAGGTAGCGTAAATGTGATCCATCAAACCACAAATCGAGACTCCAGAGGTAACCTTAAACTTATCATAGCAAAACGACTGCTGTGAATTCTTTCTGCTAGTAGTTAGCAGGCACTACACCGGTTCAGGTTCAAAGTTGCTCGTGACAGTAGATTGGTCTGCAACTTTATCAACAAACTAAAGTGCATAAGCACAATAAATCGAGCGACCACATTGTAAAACCATAAAAATGGAAAGGATCTATAGCATTGGCTACACAAGGGTGTACGACAAAGTGAAGAAACAAGATCATGTTCTTGATTATGATTCTCAATAAAGATGTTCATTCATACCACGATTCTGCGAGAAAGGGTGTTGAAATTTTCCTTCCCGAGAATTCAAGCGAGAACTATCAATTGTGCGTGATAACCGAAAGGTCAAATCACGAAAATAATGAAGATTCATCTGGCTTAGTCCAAATCCATAAAAAGTAGTCATACCAATCGATGATCGATCTTGAGCTCATCTCATTAAGAGCGAGTGTCACCGATCCGCCTTTGTCTTTGAAAAACGACAACGAATCGAAATCTTCAACCAAGTATGATCAAATGTTAAATAAATATAATTCAAGAATTTCTTACCTTCACATCTGAGATAGGAGCTCTTTTACATGAATCCAATCTCGTAGTACTTATTCGGTGAGTTTTTCAACTATGATCCCCCTCTACATTTAGAAGCACACTAAAGCCAATACAATATAAACACTAACCAAAAAAACAAAAACAAAAGGTTAAATAGATGTATATACCTCAGGATTGTCTAGCAGCCTAAGAGGTGTACTATCCGTGGTAAGGAGATCCCGTACACACTCGTTGTAGATCTCCATTGCAGAAAACTCCAAAATGAACTCTCTTTCATTGTGCTGAAAATCATCAAATGGTATGGTGATTAAGTAGGTAAAGCCCCATAAATACAATTCAATACATAAGTACAACATTTATTATTACCTTCTGTACATATTCATATATATCTGATATGGTATATTCGGTTATTCCGGTCATGATATAGGTCTTTCCACTGCTTGTTTGTCCATATGCAAAAACAATTGCTGACAAGAACAATCATTATTTTACAAACAAAATAAAGTTTTGGTTTAAAAAGTAATTGAAACCCGAAGAACTCACAATTGATCCCATTAACTACTGAAAGGGCAACTTCTTTAGCTCCTTCTTCATAAACCTTCTTGGTTGTACAATCGCCGTTAAATACCCTGTGTACAACCGGATGAACGATTACATAAGCTCACAATAAGTCAGGGCACTGATATAATTGCTCTTAGGATATTTAGCTGTTCTTCAATTATTTTACTTTAATAAAAAAGCCAAAGTATGAAATCATACTGAATAATTATCAGATAAAGCAAAAATTATAGTAGAGCTTCTAGCAGGAGAGGCAAAGATGTGATGAGCACATCAAACTCCTGTCAGATCGGGCAAAAAATAGCTAATATAACACAAACAACAAAATCAATGGCGGATAAGAGTTCATAGACATCGTAAATTCTTACAGCTGCTCACATAATGTCGTTGAGCATCTGCAAACTTTCAAGAACTCCAATGAACACCCACCAAATTTAGACTTTCAAATTGTTCAAAATACTACAATATAGCATATGTGATGCACAGATCAATCAATAGCATGAATTTTTGGCCAAAAACAGAGTCGGGACACCGTCTTTTCCCTCTAAAGAAGATAAAATTAACCACAGAAGAGACAATGTAGTGATGAAACACAGATTCAAAATGATTGGAATCCATTACCAAGTAATATTGTTCAAGATCTTTACATAACCAAAAGGCAACATTAAAAGAACATATACTTTACTCTTTAAACTAATTCAGCCCCTGAAACTTATAATACGATAGAGCAAACGCGAAAATGAACATACTTATACTTTCCCTCGTATATCCTTTTTATAATAATTAAGCAGACAAAATACCTTCAGCCAATGCAATAGAAGACCAAAAAACCATATCTTCTTGCTCGACATTCACCCATTTGTTCGTCACATCTGCAAGATCAATCACCAAAACCCTTGAGTATATGTTGAATTGAGCAGCTAAAACTACAAACTTGAAAACAGATAGGTAAAAAAACTGTTTCCATACCAAACCTTATCCGTAGTATATTCATATAGTTTGTTGGCATCTACCTCTGCAAAAAACCAATTTGCTGAAGTCAATTGCTGAAACAGAATGCTTTCATCACTATGATATAGAGAATTCATACACAGAAAAAGAACCAGATTTCAAAACTTCAACACGTTGTATAATGACATCGAGATTCCACAATACACAAGATTTTGAGATTGTATATAAAAATTTGCACTTGTTAAAAGGCACCATTACTAAACTACCGTGGCATCAAACTTTGGGCTAGATTTGAAAATGTCAAAACTGGACATTCAATCTATGCAAGCTAGGATTAAACCTTCGAAAGGTCGAGATGGCCCGAAAGTAGATTCAATGTGGTGCTTTTGACAACAGCCATAAAAATTACATTATAACTTACACAAGGATCAGGAATTCGGAAGGAATCAACTGACATGCCCACCAAGTATGATCCAGGATACACATTCTGCAAAATGCATTCATGAATCAAAACAAGAATCTTGTAAAATGCATTATGAATTAAAACAAGAATCTGGAATTTGAAGATACACAAGAAGAAAATGGAACAAAAAACCAAAAAGAAATTGTGTATTTCAAGAACTTACATCAATCAGTTTCTGAACATTTCTAGCTCGTTTTTTAGGTCTGCGAGAAGGCCTAGCACCTGTATGAGCATAGATATCTTCTTCAATTTCCTCCTTAGATAAAGAGATCCACAACCTTTTCTTCTCCTCCACCGCCTTCTTATGCCCACCAACGCCTTCCGCCGCCGTTCCCCATACCCTGGTACAGTTGGGAGGAAAAACAGCAACATTTTTCGATCCTCTTTCATCAAACACTTTCTGAACCTTGTTAAATGAACCCATTTGTAAATTAGCCACCCTTCTCGGTCACAATTTCCATGGCATCGCTTCAGCTTCAATCCCCACACCGTCGTGAAGTACATCGTCTTTTTCTTTCTTCACTACCACACAATTCCTGTTCTGAGTCGTCAAAGCAGGCACGTTTTTTTCTTGATGAAATTCGTGTATAAATTTAAAGATCAAAAGTCATACCTCCATCCCTATCTCTTTCCGATCATACATCATCGGCGCTGCTGCATATCCATCCCCATCATTCTCAATGTAAGCTTCATCATCGCCGCCGCTGCATATCGATCCTCGTTGAGATGGTGAGAAGAGAATGAAGAGAGATGGTGTGGTAATGGAGGAAACGAGCTCTAAATCTGTAAGCTTTCAGTGCGCATTTTGAATCCGTCTTACTGGTGAAGAAAGACGGTGGTGGGGGAGATAATCTGGAGCAAAACGGCGTCGTTTCACTTTCATAAGAAATAAAAAAAAAAATGCAGGAAACGGCAAAATTGTCAACATGAATCCGTAATTAATACTATGCATAGTAAATTGAAGATAATAAAATACAACTGTGATTTCTTTACCATATTGATAACCATCCCTAAACGCATCCATACCATCATTATACGAAGAAATTGTGATTGACCAAATTTATTAAAAAAAATTGTTATAAAGAAAAAAACAGAGCCGAGCAATTTCGAATCACATCCATGGAAAAGGGTAAACAGGTTATCAAAAGAGAAAAACCTGGGAGGCACCGATCAAGAAAAATAGAGCGTTTTATGGTTGATATGTGAAAAAAGAAACGAGCATCACAATGTTTATATTTTATTTTAAAACATACTAACATTAATTAAACAGCTTAGAACAATTTCTCAAAACCAGAGCCGTCACGAGGCGGTAAATGCAAGTGCGCCGCAAGCACTTGTAATCGAAACTCTGCGATTTTAGAGCACGCGCGCTTTATGTAATTTAAGAGTATTTTAGGTTAATTTTTATTATTTACTCAAATTAAAACACCGATAAGACTCAAATTTATAGCCAAATTCAGTGTAAGGAAGTCTAATTAAATTCCATTACATTTTTTATAAAACTCATCAATATTGTAACAACAATTGTGGACTTTGAAGCAACATTTTTGAATTGTTTAAATTTGTTGAAATCTGAATAAATGATTTTTTTTAACTATTTAAATTATTCATTATTTATTTTTTATCAGATTTATAGAGAACATAAGGTTTTTTGTTTTTATTAGATTTATATGTGAAATACGATAAAGATGAGCATGAAAACATAATATTAATAGTAATGTTTTTTTAACTTCTTGTTTTATATATTACGTGCACTCGAACCCTCGCCCTGGCTTTAATCAATGTCCATTTCCCTTAATGAATGTCCTAACTTACGCCATGCGTTAAGGCATCTCTACCAAACACTATCCAATCTCCAAATGGGATGCTCTGTATCAACGTCCATTTCCCTTAATCAATGTCCTAACTTACACCATCCGCTGAGGCATCTTTACCAAACACTGTGCAATCTCCAAATGGGATGCTCTGTATCAATGTCCATTTCCCTTAATCAATGTCCTAACTTACACCCCCCAACACTATCCAGTCTACAAATGGGATGCTCTATAATTCTTCAATTTACCAAGTGACTGATGCCGGAGAGTTTCCGAATATGCTCTGAGAAGCAAAATATTTGTATAATATTCAAGTCTCTATAAAAATCATCCACAAACTGAGATTTTATAGCTGTCCAGATACAATACTTTCCAAAAGTAGATAATTGCAGAATATTTACAAAATTAAATCAACGCGGAAATCCGTCGCTGATTACATAAACCATCCAAAATGAACGGATCAGAATCGGATCTTTATTGAATACGTAATTAAAATAACAAAAACATGAGAAAAAAAAACGTGCTAAAATTTGCGGTACCCAAAATGGAAGGGAATACAGCTGATTTTGACCTCGAAACGGCCATGCACCATGTCGTCGGCGTCGGAAAAAGCTTCCCAAAATGAAGTAATACGCGCGAAACGGACACCGAACCGAAAGTTACGGCCAAAATACTATCACATCTCCAAACGATCCCTTTTATCCATGTATTTAATTGCGATTAACGTGAAATCTGACAACTTAGATTTTAGGATAAAGTTTTTGTTATTATTAAAGGTGCCAAGGATTACACATCTTATACACCATACAATGGCACAATCTACAATAGATTCTGTACTACTACTACTAGGTAGTTATGCCACCTCACTCTGCCACCTATTACATTGCTAAAGGACTGAAATACCCTTATCATCTAACATCCCCCCTCAAACGAAAGGGTGTCTTGACCACTTGAAGTTTGTCCCTGAATTGAGTAAATTTGGTGATGGACAAAGGCTTAGTAAGGCAATCTGCTATTTGATCAGCAGAGGGGATGTGCTTGACAGCAAGTTTACCCTCCAGAATTTTATCTCTGATGAAGTGTAGATCAATCTCCACATGTTTAGTTCGACTGTGGAACACAGGGTTGTATGCTAATGCCTGAGCACTTAGATTGTCACACAAGATAGTTGCAGTTCTGGGAAGAGGAGTGCCAAGTTCGGACAATAAGTAGGTCAGCCATTGTATTTCTGCTGCAGTGTTAGCTAGGGATCTGTACTCAGATTCAGTGCTTGACCTAGAGACCACACCTTGCTTCTTTGAGCTCCAGGACATAAGAGAACCACACAGATATACACAGTATCCGGCCACAGATCTTCTGTCAGCTTTATCACATGCCCAATCAGCATCAGAATATACAGTCAGATGTATGCCCTGATCTGGTACAAAGTGTAGAGCATAATCTATTGTTCCTTGAACATATCTCAGTAACCTTTTTACTGTTTGCCAGTGAATGACTCTAGGTTTCTGCATGTATTGACTGAGGGTGTTAACAGTAAATGCTAGATCAGGTCTGGTAAAAGTCATGCACTGAAGTGCTCCAAGGACACTTCTGTATATGGTAGGATTGTCCATAAAGGGACTATGAGTTCTGGTCAGGTCAGTGCCACTAGCAATTGGTGTAGGACATGGTTTCAAATTTTGCATTCCAAGTTTGTGTAGAAGCTGAGATGCATACATGTGTTGACTGAGATAGAGACCAGTGGCATCTCTTTGTACTTGCATCCCTAGGAAGTGACTAACTAGCCCAAGATCTTTCAGAGCAAACCTGTTATGTAGAAGTTGGATAAACTTGTGAATGAGATGGGAATTATTCCCAATGACAAGAATGTCATCCACATAGACCAGAACATATAGGACAGTAGTTCCTCTCTTGAAGATGAACAAAAACACATCAGACTTGGACGATAGAACCCCCAGTGTAGAAGCTGCTGTTTTTTGTTCTTCAAACCAGGCTCTTGGGGCTTGTTTAAGTCCATACAAGGCCTTTTTTAAATAGCATACATTATGAGGTTTATTAGGATTGATAAAGCCCTCAGGTTGGGGCATGTAGACAACTTCCTTTAATGTACCATTAAGGAAGGCATTGTTGATGTCAACCTGATTGATGTCCACTGGCATGACACAGCAAGGGCAAGAATGACTCTGATTGTACTTGCCTTAGCTACAGGGCTAAAGGTTTCTGTATAATCCAGTCCTGGGGTTTGAAGAAATCCTTTGGCTACAAGTCTTGCTTTGTGCTTTTGCACTGTTCCATCAGCATTAAGCTTGAGTTTGAATATCCACTTGTTCCCTACCGACTTCTGGTTTGAATTTGGAGGCACCAGATCCCAGGTTTGATTTTTCATGAGAGCCCTGTACTCTTCCTGCATTGCATTTCTCCATTCCACCTGATCTAATGCATCTGACACTTTGGTAGGTTCGGGATGATAGTGGTGTGCATCATGAGTGGCTAGGAAAGAGAAGGTTTTAGGTTTGAATATTCCACTCTTGGATCGGGTTTGCATATGATGCTGAGGAGTAGGTGGTGGTGGTGATGGTGAGGAAGAAGGTGAAGGTGTTGGTAGATGTAAGGGTAAATGAGATGTTGATGAAGATTCAGATGAGGATGTGATGAATGAAGGAGGAGTTGTTCCCCTGGGTGTGTCTGTGTGTGTGTGGTTACTGGAGGTAGGTGAGTGATGCAACTGTATTGGTGTGCTTGTGGATGAAGGTTGTGAATGTGCTGCAGTTTCAAGACTATTAGGTGAAGTTGCATTCTCTGGAGGTGCTTCTGCTGGATGATCTGTATCAGTATCAGTTATGGACATGAAGGGACTAGGATCACTGAAAGTAGACATAGTAGGACCTAAGAATTGAGTGTCATCGGAGACAAACAAGGGAGTGGTCACCTTATTAGGAAAACCAGTTTTGTAAGGAAAATGGTTCTCATTAAACACCACATCTCTAGAGATGTAAATCCTACCAGATGATTCTAGACAAACATACCATTTGTGATCAGGACTAGTTCCCAAGAACACACTTTGCTTTGTGTGGAACTGAAATTTATGATTTTGATAGGGTCTCATGTAGGGATAACAGGCACATCCAAACACTCTAAGCATATCATACTTTGGGGATTTTCCTAGAAGAACTTCAGTAAGGCATTTCTGTGCCAACACAGGTGTAGGTAAAATATTGATTATAGCCACAGATTGTCTAAAACTTTCCCACCAAAACTTGAGAGGCATGGATGCCTGGGCTAATAGGGTAAGACCAATTTCAACAATATGCCTATGCTTACGTTCTGCCTTGCCATTTTGAGCATGAGCATAGGGACATGGGTGTCTAAAACTGATGCCAAGTTGTTTTAAAACTGGTTCAAAAGACCTAAATTCCCCTCCCCCCCTAGTCAGATTGCAAGGTCTTAATGGTAGTTCCAAATTGATTTTCTACAAGGGACTTGAAGTGAAGAAAGGCATGTAGGGCATCGGATTTCAACTTGAGAGGATAAATCCAGGTGAATCTGGAGTAATCATCAATGAAATGGATATAATATATGTAACCATTAGTGGATCTGACTGGAGAAGGTTCCTAAAGATCAGAGTGTATTAAATCCAAAGGGTGTGTGGTTTTAGTGTCAGATGACTGATAAGGCAAAGTATGATGTTTCCCAAATTGGCAAGCTTCACAAAAAACAGACATTTTATTGATAGGGAGATTACATTGCTTAGACACTTGGTCAATGACCTTGCTAGAAGCATGACCTAACCTCCTATGCCACAATATGGCTTTTTCTTGAGAATTCACAGAACAAACAAAAGACTCAAAGGGTCCAGACTGGACTACAGACACATTCCACGTAGACTTAGACAGACTTTGAACTGAAACCATAGACTTATTCTTGGAGTGAAGAGAGCCCAGGTTAGCCTTGGGACACTTCAACTGATACAGACCATCTTTAAGTTCCCCTTCCAGCAGCACCATCCCTGTGGTTTGATCCTTCACACAACAACCAGAAGAGTAAAATTCAATTAGCACAGGATTATCATTGGTTAGTCTAGAAACACTAAGTAAATTCTTTGTGATTTTAGGGACATGTAGGATGTTTTTAAGTGCTAGTGCAGTGTGTGAGCCACAGATTTTTGATTAACCAATGTGAATTATAGATAGATGCTCACCATTCCCTACTTTTAAAGTGTCTGATCCTTCATACCCTGAATTGATGTGCAAATTTTTCAAGTCTGAAGTTACGTGACTTGTTGCTCCACTATCCATGTACCAGCTTGCATCATTAACAGTGTTTGAGGAAGCAATGTAGGCACTATTGTTTCTGTTCTGACCTGAGTTTCCACCATTGCTAGGAATGCCTACATTGGAATCAAACCTGTGCCAACAGTCCACAGCTATATGTCCAGCTTTTCCATAGACTTGACACACAGGTCTGGGAGTATTTCCTGCATTTGAGTAACTATTACTGGATCCTTTACCTCCTCTTCCTCTATAGCTTCTACCACATCTTTGTCCTTTTCCTCTTCCAGCACTGGCCTCTTAATTCCCACTTTGGTTACCAAGTCGAGAATAAGACCTTAGATTGCCAAACCTTACAGCAAGGTGTGCAGATGCTTGCCCTAGGTCCAAGGTAGTAGTGGGATTGAACCTAGCAAGTAGCCTCTCATGTGTCACCAATTGTGACTGAACCTTCTGCCATGACAAGGACCCAATCCTGGAGGTCATCACAGACTCATACTCCTTGCTGAGTCCTCCAAGAGCAGCCAAAATCAGTTCACCTTTGGTAATAGGGTACCCAGCAGCTGTTAATCCATCTGAATACGATTTCATCAAGGCAAGATAATCCATCATTGACTTGGATCCTTTTTCAGTCTTGGTAAGGGCAGTTATATTCTAGCATGCGTGCCTCCGATCGATTGTTGTATAGAATCTCATGACAAGACCAGATTTCATTGGCAGTATTGCATCCAATAACTTCAATCAGTGTTTCTTCTTTCATTGAGCTCATGAGCCATCCAACAAGAAGTTGATCCTTAGTGATCCAGTCTTCAAACGCTGGGTTTGGAACAATGTAAGGTATGTCAGTGGTTGGATTCAGCGCAGCAACAACTTCAGGTGGCTAAGGTTGAGTTCCAAATAGATGGCCATCCAATTTGTGACCACGAATGATAGGTAAGATTGTAGATTTCCATAGCAAATAGTTAGATATGTCCAGTTTAATGGTACAGACTTGATTTAGGTTGGAGCTGAACGGCGTCAAGGAGGTGGGAGCTGGTGGCACAGATGAGCTCTGAGGAGCAAGAGACTGCATGAACGGTGGTGGTTCTGGCAGGGTTGACCGGAGATAAGAGGTGGACGCAAAGTGCTGGGGTGTGTAGGTTGAGATGGATGAAACTCCGATCTGAGACATCGGAAACGAAGACAGTGACGGAGTTGGAGCTCTGGTTATCAATGGAGTTGAAGCTCTGGTTATGGAGATGGAAGATTGGGTTTGAGGTCCAGTGGCAGCGGTGTGAGTGCCAAAGACTACATTGGATTGAGAAGAGGTAGAGATGGGTGGAGGTGGCGGTGCTATGGTGGACACCGGTGGAGCTGAAGCTCCAGAAGCTGGTGGTTCAGCCATAACGGCTATACACTCTCTGATACCAACTTAGATTTTAGGATAAAGTTTTTGTTATTATTAAAGGTGCCAAGGATTACACATCTTATACACCATACAATGGCACAATCTACAATAGATTCTGTACTACTACTACTAGGTAGTTATGCCACCTCACTCTGCCACCTATTACATTGCTAAAGGACTGAAATACCCTTAACATCTAACATGACAGATCCGCATCATTTGCATTCTCCAATCCAATTCGATGAGAAGGGCTTTGTTTACATCTTTGAGGTGTCTAGTATGAGGTTAAATGGCCCTCATTCTTAGGCTTGCATATCGTGTCCATTCATCGTCTTTTCTTTGTAAGTCCTTAGGAGCAATTAATTTTGATTTTATAATCCTTGTTTACAGAAACCAAAATACTCGTGAAGTTTTAATAATTTATTCTAAACACATAAGTTTTGAGCAGGGCCATCCCGTGTAATCGGAGACCCGAGGCCAAAAAAATTTAAGGCTTTTGACTCTGCGTAAAAATAATATATCACAGTTATTTTTGAGGTATACTATGTTATTGTCTCTTATTAACCATTATTTTTAGGGAATATTAGGTTTTAATCCAATTTCCGCCATGTATATAAATTTTAATCCAATTTATATTTTTTTTTTGATATAAGGACAAAACATTTTCCTTCGGACTATTTTACCTTTTTTTTTTCTTTTAATCCCTAAAAAAATTGTATCCAGAAGCCGCTCGGACCTGACTCTCGTCTTCCTAAACATCATCGGACTTCTTTTTAGAATCAGCGGTAGCTTCATCGGTGGCGCTTCCTTCAGCTCGACGGTGCAGTCAATATCCTCCACCACCAATATACTCTTATTCGCCGTCGCCTCCAACAATTTCCTCAAATCGGAGTTACTTCTCACGGCCGTCAAATCCAAATCGTAGATATCAAAGTTCAAGTAATTAGCCATAGCAGCAATCATACTCCATTTCCCAGTCCCCGGAGGTCCATCTGCTAGAAATGTCAAAAGGTAATCTATAATTCTACCATTTTCCAATTCTTTTTCCTTCTGTAAATCACATTTTAGGCCTAGATTTCAATTGAGGGTTCATCTAATTTTCAACCAGTTGGACTTTTGGGCCTATCTTTTCAAAATGAATAAACATGGCACTTTGATTATTTAATTGAACATTTGGGTCTGACTCTATTCATTCCTAGTAAAATGAAGCCTATGGATGTATTGCACTGTTTCTGTTTGTTGTCATATTGATACGGACCATATGGCCAAGTTCTGTATTAGATTGTAGGTAATTTGGTTGATGCATAGAACATTTTTGCATCAATGTTTTCTGAAGCATGTTGTCCTGCCTCTGCTTGCAAAATTGATCCTTTTCCTGCTCTAACAACAAATTAGAGCAGGACACACAGTTAAGAGGAACTTGAATTTCTGTTCTTGATTTTATTGTGTGAAACCTTCTCCACTTGGTAGTATTTGGTAAGAAAATTAAATTCATGGGCAGCTCTGCTGAATAGTTAAGAATATGAAGTCTGTGTTTTTTTATTTAATTTGCAAGTAATTACTGTAAGTTACGGTTTTTAGTTAAAACTTGTGTCTAATTATGTATATACTTGTTGCTTTTTAGTTAAAACTTGTCTCTGCACCATTTGGCTCATTGATTTATCTTTTTGTGATCTTTGCATATAAAACTTGTCTTTGCATATATCTTTTTTCTTTTTGCTGTCTCTTTTATAAGTATTCTTTTCTTTTGTAACCTGGAACAGAGATCCCATTTCCCTGATCCTGTTTCTTTTGCATATATCTTTTTTCTCTCTTTTCCAGTTGAAGACTCAGAATTTAGTATTAGGTTTTACTGTGTTACGGTGTTACTGTGTTACTGTGTTGCTGTGTTACGGTGTTGCTGTGTTACGGTGTTGCTGTGTTACTGTGTCATTTTCAGCCATATATAAGCCAAATATAAGGTTGAAAATTAGATTTTGGAGCAAAAAATAAAATGTTTAAGGGTTGAAAAACTTGAAATACTTTTGTTGACTTTATGTTGTTGCCTTCTTCTACTTTCTTCAAATATACCTTTAAAGATACAATGTTGCGGGAAATTCTACCCTAAAGACTCCAACATAGGGAGTGACCCATGTGGCACAATATGGACCACACAGTTTCATTGCAGAATGAAACTGTGTGGTCCAGATTGTACCACACGGGTCACTCTCCATATTGGAGTCTCCGTGTTAGAACCTCCCGATGTTGCAATGTTTTTTTTTATTTAAAAGTATTGTGATTCACTGTTATCATTTAATGATGTTCCTGGCAAATTTGACAGCTTTTTATGTTGTCTACTTTGAATTACTTGTTCTGTGCCTATCCTTGTGCGTGTGTTGGAAAGACAGAGGAACTTATATATCAATACATTTTTTTTTTGTTACACGAAGAGGCCTGAGGCCTAGGGTATATATCAATACTCTAATAAATGTTTCTTAAGCTACAAAATGAAATGTAGCAGCAACTCATTTTTTACGTAGGCGGAATCTTCCTTGTTAGTTTCCTTCTGTTATATCAATATTTCACCAAGTGGAATACTTTGACAGTGCTGCTTGTCGGGGAATATGATATGCTGCCGCACCTAAACTTCTCAAATGCATCATCATGGTCTGAATCTTTGTGTGGAAAGGAAATTGACAAACTTCATTAGCTTGATTTCAGTACTGCTTGATCTTCGTGCTTGTGCATAGTGGTCTCTGTGAGAAACATCAGTTTCTGAATTTGAAGCCGACTACCCTTTTACAGAAGAAACGTTCATCTATTGACATCACTAGTTAAGATATGCTCTTCTGATTCCCCCAACGTGCTTGTGTGAATATAGGATGATGAGTATCTTCAGGATTTCTCCTATAGAAAGAATGAAGTCATATGATATGATTAAACCTATTTGGTTCCATTGTTCTGTCCTGCTAATATTTCTTGGTTTCATGGTACAGGTAAAGTAGGTGGCTTTATTGCTTCAATTCCTGGCGTCATGGTTGCATCTCTACTTTGTTTCATGTGGGCAATGCTTACAGCATTGGGCTTATCAAATTTACGATACCGTGAAGCAGGAAGTTCCAGGAACATCATCATAGTTGGCTTGTCTTTGTTTTTCTCTCCCTCGGTACCAGCTTATTTTCAGCTGTATGGTGTCTCTCCTAACAGCAACGTCTCTGTTCCTAGTTATTTTCAGCCCTATGTTGTCTCATCTCATGGACCTATTCAGCCCTATGTTATATCACGTGTTTTTTTTTCTTTCTTTCTTTTTTCAAGTTATTCTCTTAAGTGATGAATATATTACTTGATCAGAAATATGCTACAGCTAAAAGTGCATCCTTTTATAAAATGTTACTGTGTTACTGTGCTACTGTGAACGCTTCGATAAAATTCGGCTTTCAAATACTACGTCGAAAATGTATCAAACGCTGTGTCAAAATGATGATAAAAAAAAGATGAACTTTGGTGAAACAGTTTTGATGATCGGTGTTCTAAATCAAAAGTTACGGTCGTTTATAAGAAAAAACGCTCCGATTAATGCAAATATTTTTTCGACTTTTAAAATTTACGTCGGAAGGGTATCGTATTTGGGCTCAAATTAAAGAGCAAAAAAAATATGAATTTTGGTGAAAAAATTTCGATGATCGAAGTTTTAAATCAAAAGTTATGGTTGTTTGGAAAAAAAAAAAAAAAAACTGATGCTGATGAAAGTTAAACTGAAGCATTTGAAACGCGCGTCCCTTGAATAAAAGGGTATTTTTGTCCAGCCGAAATTTTTTTGTCCTTTATGCAACTAAAAAAAAAGTGTGTCATATTTATTCATTTTATAAATATTTTTGTCCTTTTCCCTCAATCCTCTTTATTTTTATTCCAAAGTGATTTTTATACTATTTGATTAATTTATTATTCATTATTACTATAGCACAGTAATTTTTATAGTTTTTTGTCAAAAAGAACACATATACTAATAAATCAGGCTAGAAGGAAACTGATTAATAATCAGAACAAAAATCTAATAAAATTCCAACAATACCCTTTTTATTATTTTTTATAAAAAATCATGATATTCCATGAGTTTCGCATTTACTCATTCACATTCGTTTACAATATATAAAATCTGGCATTAATGCTTTTGTACCAAAGAAAAGGAAAAATCGCCAAACAATGCATTTAATGCTCTTCAACATTTATTATAAATGTCAATCAATTCTCGAAGATTTACGCATCAACTATCACTACAAATTTTTTATTTTAATGTAAAACAAAATACTCACTTTATTTTCAATTTTGATGTAAAATTACGTCACCTATGTTACTCGATCCATATCAATGTTACTATATTTTTTTGTTATAACTACATTTATTTTATCGGTTCTTACTACTACTTTTCAACGTTACTACATTTTTTTGTTGTAACCATATCTATTTTATTGGCAGTTACTTCTTGTTTTTCGAGTGTTATTTCATCTTTATGGTTGTAACTTTATTTTATTGGTTGTAACTACTTCTTTTTGTATGTTACTATATTTTTTCTAGTGCTACTACATTTATTTATTGTAACTATATTTTATTGATTGTTACTATTTCTATTTATGTTACTGTGTCACTACATTGAATGAATTGATTTGGCAAATTCACTCTCCACAATTTATGGCACGACATTATTCCAACTTTTCCAAAAAAAAATCATAGGTATTTAGGTCTATTTATTATAAGTTTGTCCTTTTTAATCACACAAAATGAGAGTTGTTCTTCTATCCCCATTTATGACATTCATCGTCCTTCTAGCCCCTTCCCCCTAGTTTTTATACTATTTGATTACTCTATGATTCAGAATATTTCATTGCAATAATATTGTTTTTTTTTCTATTACCATTACTATTCACATTGTTGCATTGTTTCAATTGAAAATTGAAGCACAAAAATTACTATTCACATTGAGATGACACCCGGTTCTTGAATCATTGAGGTATTGATATGAGCCTCTCTAATTTAGGGCTAAATTGCAATTTTAGTCCTGTACCTAGACATGTTTGCGATTTTGGTTCTGGTTTTTTTCTGACGATAAATTTTTTAGTCCTGTAAGTGGTCTTTTTTTTGTTGCAAAAATAGTCTTTGATGCTGGAAATTGCTGACTGGACCATTTTTCCGGCAAAAAAAAAATACAATGTCATCCGATATTGACATGTCACCCAAACACATCATCAACACTTTCCAAGTCAGCATTTTTCTCGAATCTCCATCCTAAGATTAAAAACACAAGAACTTGGCCATCCGAGCTATAGCATCATATATTGTTTAAGACACAACATATTTTACTTAAAGACAAGTTTAGTATAAAAATATTCTAGACTATCTAATGATACATACAATTTTATTTTTATAAGTATAGATAGTATTTGTTGCACGTGGTGATATATTTATTGAATGCTTATTTTAAGTAATATGAGAGATTTTTATTTATTTATTGTTCTTTTTTATATGTATTTTAAGTGTGCATCTTATGAATCCTGATTTGGTTTTCCATCGACTTCTAAAAAGATCACAATCTTCGAACAATATAAATGCTTATTACATGGAGTGGAGGTTTGTAACTGAAAGGCTACCCGCTAGTGATGCTATTTCATCTTAATACATAACTCAATATATCTCAAATTATAACCTTACGTTTCAGATGGTTTATGGCCAAAACTGAACAATAACTCTTAAATAATGATTGTTAAATACATACTACAATAACGTATACCCCATCTAAAAGCCTATAACTCGATGTTGATCACTTGTAATTTATATACCATGAGATAGGTTCAAACGAAATAATGGTCTGAAAATCAAAAGTTATCCATATGCATTGACGATGCTGGATTTTGTCATGTATAATTTGAGGCTAATTTAATCTAGGGATGATAGAATCAAGGATGATTTTGGGGTGATTTTGGTGTTTTATGGCTGAGTCCAAGAATGTATCTTGGATTGCCTACGTATCTCATGTAATGTCCAGAATCAAGCCTCACGTAGTTCCCGGAATGATGTATTTATAGGCACATGCCCTTCTTCCGCCTCTAATCCTGGGGCGGTTTGGTCTATTGACATAATTGCCCTTTAATGGGCCTTGCTCCTTGCCCAAGCAACCCTCTAGATTATTGGGCACAGGAACCTGGTTGGAGCTCGATATCGACTCGTATGACACCGACATGGGTGCTCGAGTTGACACACTTGCAAGATCTGCTGGCGGCGGTGGTGATCACCGATTCGTCTCGTATTCGACCCGATGTGGATAATATACTTGGACTTTTCCACATGCCACCGACCAATTAGATAATTCCACGTGGAGGGTGAAATCCCGTATCGTCATAAGCCCCCAGATCCGTCTGAGCTCTTGAGGTCGTCCGATCTGTCAAAGGTATATCTCGCCATCGCTATCCAATGCTCAATTTAAATCGCCTGCAGACTTACTTCCCGTGGAGTCCGACATACGGCCTTTCCATGTATGTCTGCTTTGCAAACTTTTTTATCTTAGCATTATCTGTCCCTAGGACTTATAACGTGTGGCTAAGTTGACATCGACTTCGATGCCGTAGCTGTCGAAGGAATGATGAGATGTCCAACTTGGGACTGTCTCGGTCGAGGTCGACTTCTCTGAAGAATCTGATTTGCCTGGATTTTGGAGTACGGCATGCGGATCTCGAATGTTAGTCTAACGATCTTGAGACTTTGCCTTAACGCCAAAAAGATGCTTCTTCTTAGGCTTTGCCCTTTTTAACCATCGTTGTCGTTGGCTTCCATCTCAGATAAACAATTAGCCGGTCATTTGGACTTGGCTTATTCTTTCCTTGAAAAATTGTTACATTTTTCCTTCTTTTCTTTGGTCTTTGAACTAGACCATCTTGCTTTATTGCGGCCTTTGGCCTTATTTGCACATCGGCCTCTCTCATGTCGATGCATATATGTCGATATCTGCCCTCCAAGTATCATGAGAACCTTAGGTTTGGATCATATTTGGCCAGTCTTTGTGACTAGGCTTTTTTGTTATAAATGCTGAAATTTTTACAAGTATTTGGTGTCAAACACTTTTGTTGCATGTCGATTCCCATTCCTTTGCTCGCTTTTTCTCGAGTATTCAATGTCGACTCGTTGTTGCCTCCAAAGTATAATGCAGATTCATCATCTTCGTTATACTTTCAGTAGTTCCATTTGTCGACCATATGTAACTTGTCTTCCATGCTTTAGCATTTTTTGGACTTTTCTTTGTTGTTGCGTGGTAGAAGAGATGCCCCTGGTTGTCTCATTTCGTTTGTCGGAATCGATGCTCTTTCTGCTGTCGATAGATATTTCCGCCTACGATGTCCTAGTACTTACTGTCTAATAAGACTGGTAATACGTAAATGTCGCTCTGGATCTCGGTGTCGTGGTGTTTCTTTGTCGTTCATGACTCATGACACATGACTGCCGAGAGTTTTGGACTTGGTCCGAACTCGATGCCTTAGCCTTTTGGTTCCATGGAACTTTTAGATTCAATGGCTGTCGATCGAAGTGATCATGTTGCCCGGCCTCGATGCCCTAGTAAATTCTCTTTTGGGAGTCAGATCACGCCGCTGTCGACTCGGATTTCGATGCCATTGTGTTTTCGTCCTATTAGGACTTGTAAACGTTGACTGTCGACACTGAAGGCATCCGACTTGCGGATCCTCGTAGACCGTTGAGTAGATCCTTTGCGGAGTGGATCCTCGAGGTACGCCAGGCACTAGTCAAAATGTCGCAATAACCATGGGATAGTTCCCGAAATAAGAAGGCTCGTCCCGCCATGCTCGGCTAGAGAGTTCCAAAACAAGATAGCTCGACCCGCTTGATTCGGTAGGGTGAGTTCCAAAATAAGATAGCTCGACCCGCCAATTCGGTAGGGTGAGTTCCAAAATAAGATAACTCGACCCGCTTGATTCGGTAGGGTGAGTTCCAAAATAATATAGCTCGAGATAAGATGCCTAGTCGATCTCGGACTTATTACATATTCACTCATCGGTGAGCTCCAAATATGACGCCTAGTTTTATTTTGCTTCAATTTTTGCAAAGATGTTGCTTGTCGCTTTTTGTTGTCTGCCTTTCACAATTCGATCCACAGGACTTTTGAATTTTGAATTTTGAATTCGACCTTTCCTTTGAATGTTGTTTGTGTTGTTGAATATTTGCCTAGGGTGTAGTCCTTTGGACTTAATTCCTTGCAAAAAGCTGCCTTAATGGGTGTAGTCCTTTGGACTTAATTCCCCTGTGGCTCCTCGAAGTGTAGTATGAGTACATGACTCATGGTACACTTGGATATGAGTCGACTAGCAGCATCTTGCGCTTATCGGCTTGACTTGGCTATTTGGTCGGAGCTCGAGTCGATCGCCTTGCCTCGCCGGGCTTCGACATGGTCGAATTGAAAAATCCTACTGATTGTCGCACTTCGTGGTGCTTCGAATCGGTCGAATAGGGTATCCATCGTGGGATCTTCCAACCGCTTAGCATCGTGGCTTCTTGGCGGTCGGGAGTGATATAAGCTCTGTCGGTGACTTGGCTTTTTCAACTGCTTTATTTCTACTGCATCGTGTCGAGGTGATATAAGCACTGTCAGTGAATTGGCTTTATTCACCATATTATTCCGACTTCGTCGTGTCGAGGATTTGTAGTTGTGGTTGACTTTTGCCTCTTTTATCTTTTAATCACATGGACTTCTTTTGCTTTAAGGTCGGGTCAAATTTTTGCCTTTGCCATTTCGTATGTGAAGGTCAGAATCATAACAAACACAAAAGCGTCTCGAGGAAAGACATGCTTATTAGAATATTTATGAAATTGTCACATGGACTTATTACAAGACATAAAAAGGTAAAAGCAGTTAATTGAGACGAGGCTTAGCTTATTTGGCGTGAGTCTGTTGGTACCATGCTTAGATGGCAGGCGGACTTACGTAAGATCGCCTTCGAGCTCCGAATGTTATGCCGAGGCAAACTCGGTCTTATTAAAGATGACGCCGAGAGAGCTCCAACTATGATGCCGAGGCCGAGCTCGGTCTTATAAAATATAACGCCGAGCCGAGCTCCAAATACGATGCCGAGTCGAGCTCGGACTTATAAAAGATACGCTCGAGAGAGCTCCAAATATGATGCCGAGTCGAGCTCGGACTTATAAAAGATATGCTCGAGAGAGCTCCAAATATGGTGCCGAGTCGAGCTCGGACTTATAAAAGATGCGCTCGAGAGAGCTCCAACTATGACGCCGAGTCGAGCTCGGACTTATAAAAGATACGCTCGAGAGAGCTCCAAATATGATGCCGAGCAGAGCTCGGTCTTATAAAAGATACGCTCGAGAGAGCTCCAAATATGATGCCGAGGCCGAGCTCGGTCTTATAAAAGATACGCTCGAGAGAGCTCCAAATATGATGCCGAGTCGAGCTCGGACTTATAAAAGATATGCTCGAGAGAGCTCCAAATATGGTGCCGAGTCGAGCTCGGACTTATAAAAGATATGCTCGAGAGAGCTCCAAATATGGTGCCGAGGCCGAGCCCGGTCTTATAAAAGATGCGCTCGAGAGAGCTCCAAATATGACGCCGAGTCGAGCTCGGACTTATAAAAGATACGCTCGAGAGAGCTCCAAATATGATGCCGAGCAGAGCTCGGTCTTATAAAAGATACGCTCGAGAGAGCTCCAAATATGATGCCGAGGCCGAGCTCGGTCTTATAAAAGATAACGCCGAGCCGAGCTCCAAATATGATGTCGAGGCCGAGCTCGGTCTTATAAAAGATAACGCCGAGCCGAGCTCCAATATGATGCGAGTCGAGCTCGGACTTATTAAAGATTTACCCATCGGTGAGCTCCAATCGACGCTTGAGTCGAGCTCGGGTTTATGGGCAAGTCGAGTCCGTAGAGCTCGAATGCCGGAGCTCGATATCTCGAGTCTTTATGGTGCAATGTGATTGTGATAAAAAACATTACACATATAATAAAGACTTACAAAGTATATAAGAATTTAAAATAACATTTGTAAGAACCTGGAGAGCTAAAGAGCTCGGCTCGCTCCTTGGAGCTCGAGAACTCGCTTCGTGGATAGCTAGATACGGTAAGTAACTCGCAGCTTTACGGGCGCCATAGCGATGTCTTTCCGGTGGCAATCAGACCTCGAAACGGATTCCGATCGGCACAAAATTTGGAGGATCGTTCTTCCCTCACTTTCCTTCGATGTGACGGGTGGAATTGTTCTTTCGATGGCTCAATCTCCGGGAATAAGCCGCCCGATCTGGCAGCTGCTGTCCAGAATCCTGCTGCGTTTTTGTACCGCAGTAAATTCTTTGCCACGATCGAGGGTTCAAACGAACTCCGATCAGCCTAAAATTTGGAGGGCTTGCTCGTCCCTCCTAATCCTTGGATCTGAACGGTGGAAATCTAGTTCCAACGGTTGAAACTCCGGCAATAATCCATCGATCTGACTGCTTTCTGGGCTGCTGCATTTTTGATACACCTGCAACTTCTTTGCGACGATCGGGGACTCAAAACAACTCCGATCAGCCTGAAATTTGGAGGGCTTGTTCGTACCCCCTAATCCTTGGATCTGAACGGTGGAAATATAGTTCCAACGGTTGAAACTCCGGCAATAATCCATCGATCTGACCGCTTTCTGGGCTGCTGCATTTTTTATACAGCTGCAACTTCTTTGCGACGATCGGGGACATAAAACAACTCCGATCAGCCTGAAATTTGGAGGGCTTGTTCGTACCCCCTAATATTTGGATCTGAACGGTGGAAATCTAGTTCCAACGGTTGAAACTCCATAAATTCGCCGCCGATCTCGCTGCGTTTTTGGGTGCTGCGTTTTTTATCACGAACCACCACTCCTTGATCTATCACCGATAGAAGGCCCTCCTTCTAGCGCCAAATGACGATGCTGGATTTTGTCATGTATAATTTGAGGCTAATTTAATCTAGGGATGATAGAATCAAGGATGATTTTGGGGTGATTTTGGTGTTTTATGGCTGAGTCCAAGAATGTATCTTGGATTGCCTACGTATCCTGTGTAATGTCCAGGAATCAAGCCTTACGTAGTTCCTGGAATGATGTATTTATAGGCACATGCCCTTCTTCTGCCCTAATCCTAGGGCGGTTTGGTCTATTGACATAATTGCCCTTTAATGGGCCTTGCTCCTTGCCCAAGCAACCCTCTAGATTATTGGGCCTGGGAACCTGGGCTGGAGCTCTGATATCGACTCGTATGACACCGACATGGGTGCTCGAGTTGACACACTTGCAAGATCTGCTGGCGGCGGTGGTGATCACTGATTCGTCTCGTATTCGACCCGATGTGGATAATATACTTGGACTTTTCCACATGCCAGCTGGACCAATTAGATAATTCCACGTGGAGGGGTGAAATCCCGTATCGTCATGCATCGACGGAGACAATTCAAGATGCAGTTAACACAATTTTGGATTAGCTGAGATTCAAGTGCCAACCACATTCGATTTTGATAATATTATAGCATCAAATACATCCCTCTAATGCACAATTCAAACGCCCCATTTTTGAGACGCTTGATCGACCCACTTTCGGAATTCTTAGGTGAGGAGGATAACGGGTATTTTCTAGTAACCTTGCACCCTTCCTTTCTTTATTCTGAAACGCGTCATATGCCGATTGACTTTGCTTGCACCCTTTCTTTCTTTATTCTGAAACGCGTCATATACCGATTGAATTTGCCTTGTTCAAGTCGCAAACGTTCTCTTTTACTAACAAAGAAACCGTGATATGCTATTGGAGTATGTATGAGATGATGTTGGATTCCGTTTTATTTGCATTGGCGGGTCATCATACTGAAAACTTATCTGTAATAGTAGTAGGAACTGGCTGGCCTGACCGGGTAAACAATACCAGGTACCAAGATAATACGTATTTCTACCTGAGGGGCTTATTGTAATATCCCGACTTTTTGAGAAAGGGCAGATGTGTCTTTTTACAAAACACGGAATATTATATTTATTATTTATGGATTTAAGATTTAAAAGAAAAAGGATTTAATGGGAATTCAAAGGAAATTATGGGATTTACTTGGAGTTAAGGGATTTAATAAGCAATAACTCATTGGGAGTTATATTCTACAAATAAAACCTTCTCACTAATAAGGAAGTTGTTAGAATCCTAAATTGGCTATGCCTTGTTTGAACTTTGAGAGGAGAAAAGAAACAGAAAAGAAACAGAAAAGAAAGAGAAGGAGACTTTCTTTAGTTTCTCACCGGATAGTTGACGGATTTCAGAACCGATTGAAGATTCAGAATCAGCGGGAAGAGATGATCGTTTTGATAGCAAAAGTTCAGAGTTTGTAAAGGTATGACTTTAGCCCTAACTATGGATTTGTCAAGGATTAATCAATATTCAAGGCTTTAGTTGGTTTGATTCGTAGTTCTTGTAGTTTAGAAGTTTTGATCATCAATTAATCTAAGTTAATTATGATCAAATAGGTTTCCAGTTGATGTCTTAGAAGGTGCTGCAGATCTCCTTGTGGTTTTTCTTGCTTGAAAGGTAAGAGGTTTTCCTAATGTTTAATTAAGGTTTTATGGTGTTAAGGTTGTGTTTTGGGTATAATTTGTGGTTATAAATCATGCTTCTTGTTGTTGTTTTTGTTGTTGTTGTAATACGAGGTGTTATAGCATGTTTAGAACATGTTTTGATGCTATTTGGATGTATATTTTGATGTTAAACTTGGTTGGTTTTAAGTAGAAATCGATAGAGTGCAGAAAATTGTGTTTAGTGCGCTTTTGCCCGATTTTGCGCCCCAACCCTTTTGGTGCCCCTGACTGCTCGAGAGAGTTGTGTGAACTCTAAAAGCAGTTTTAAGCGCCAAAAAGCTTTGGCGCCCCAAACATGAACATAGAGTTTAGTGAAGTCGCAAACGTTCTCTTTTAGTCGCAAACGTTCTCTTTTACTAACAAAGAAACCGTGATATGCTATTGGAGTATGTATGAGATGATGTTGGATTCCATTTTATTTGCATTGGCGGGTCATCATATTGAAAACTTATCTGTAATAGTAGTAGGAACTGGCTGGCCTGACCGGGTAAACAATACCAGGTACCAAGATAATACGTATTTCTACCTGAGGGGCTTATTGTAATATCCCGACTTTTTGAGAAAGGGCAGATGTGTCTTTTTACAAAACACGGAATATTATATTTATTATTTATGGATTTAAGATTTAAAAGAAAAAGGATTTAATGGGAATTCAAAGGAAATTATGGGATTTACTTGGAGTTAAGGGATTTAATAAGCAATAACTCATTGGGAGTTATATTCTACAAATAAAACCTTCTCACTAATAAGGAAGTTGCCAGAATCCTAAATTGGCTGTGCCTTGTTTGAACTTTGAGAGGAGAAAAGAAACAGAAAAGAAAGAGAAGGAGACTTTCTTTAGTTTCTCACCGGATAGTTGACGGATTTCAGAACCGATTGAAGATTCAGAATCAGCGGGAAGAGATGATCGTTTTGATAGCAAAAGTTCAGAGTTTGTAAAGGTATGACTTTAGCCCTAACTATGGATTTGTCAAGGATTAATCAATATTCAAGGCTTTAGTTGGTTTGATTCGTAGTTCTTGTAGTTTAGAAGCTTTGATCATCAATTAATCTAAGTTAATTATGATCAAATAGGTTTCCAGTTGATGTCTTAGAAGGTGCTGCAGATCTCCTTGTGGTTTTTCTTGCTTGAAAGGTAAGAGGTTTTCCTAATGTTTAATTAAGGTTTTATGGTGTTAAGGTTGTGTTTTGGGTATAATTTGTGGTTATAAATCATGCTTCTTGTTGTTGTTGTTGTTGTAATACTAGGTGTTATAGCATGTTTAGAACATGTTTTGATGCTATTTGGATGTATATTTTGATGTTAAACTTGGTTGGTTTTAAGTAGAAATCGATAGAGTGCAGAAAATTGTGTTTAGTGCAGTTTTGCCCAGTTTTGGCGCCCCCAACCCTTTTGGTGCCCCCTGACCTATTCAGAGAGTTGTGTGAACTCTCTGAAGCAGTTTTGGCGCGCCCCAAAGGCTTTGGCGCCCCCCCCAAACATTAACATAGAGTTTAGTGAAGTCTCTGAAGCAATTTTGGCGCGCCCCAAAGGTGTTGGCGCCCCCAACACTGTTTAAATGTTTTTTTGAGTGTTTTAAGCTACAAGATGTGTTCTGAATGTTATCTCTTGATCTAATAACATTAAATGAACATGAACAAGCCACGATTAAGCTTCTGATGCGTTTAGTTCCGGCACCGGATGTACTCTTCCATGGAGTTGAAGTCCGGGACCATCGGAAGGGTATGAATGGCTTGTGCTATGATGAATTAGTATTCATCAAAGTCTGTGTATGTGCTGGGCTTGTCTGTGTCTAATGTTTTAGGTGAGAGATTAGGAGTTGTGAGGGAGCTTACTTGAAAATACTTAGGTGGCTAGTTAACAACATAATAACTTACATACTTGTGTAGTTAAAAGCTTAAACAACATGTCATTCTTGGTAAGGCACAAAGTCATATCGCTATGTGTGGGCTATTCAGATAAAGTGAGTAACTTTGCTGGCCTTTAAAAGGCACTGGGAGTGGAGGGACCTCGTGAATGAATAACTTTACTGGCCTCGAAGGGGCACTAGGAGTAGAGGGACTTCACCGAACGTGTACTCTATCGGGCTTTCCCCCGTGGCTATTGGTGTGATCCACTGATAGGTTGCAAACGATATCTCGTGGTGGATATTCATCATGTATAGTGTCCTTGAATGCGTTTGTAACAAAGATAAGCTAAGTTAGAAACTTCGCGACATGATGATGAGCATGAAGTGAACCCTAGAGTGTGAGTCAGTCTCACAAGGATAACTTAAATAATAACTAATGAACTTATCGTTGTAAGACTTAATTATACATTAACTTCTTTCTTTTGCTAAGTACTTTGTACTTACCTCAACTGCATGTTTTGTTGTATGCTTTTGGGGTGAGAAGACGAACATGTTGATTTTGAGCTCGTTGAGGAGTTTGATGATGATATGTGATGGAGATGCTCGGGGATGTTTCCTTGTTGTTTTAGTTTATAAACATTGTACTAGATTATGTTGTATCTTATCTTTAAAGTGTTAGGTGTGGTGCCCGAAAGACAATTTGTGTAATTGTTTTTAATAATGGATGACAGAATTTATCTCACCTTATTACTTGCTTTGTGCTTGTAAGTAATACACTGCTGCAAACCCTAAGTATATCTGTATGTAACCACTTAACTCAGTGTATGGATTACACGTGAGGATTGAGTTAGTGGAGATATGCTTAAACTGTTAGTCCGTGGTGAACTTAATCAGAGTTTAGGGTCTCTTGATTAAAACACCAATAATGCGCCTAGAACACCTTAGGGTGTGATAGTCTTATCCGGACTTTGTCGGTAGAGGTACCTACGTGGGGCATTTATATATGATGGCATTCATATAGAATTTGGACCGATTTATTCGAATTCTCGATATAATTCCGTAATCGAGGAATCTTATTAAATCATTAGATGATCATAAATGGATCAACCTTAATCCCGAGGTAATCACGAGTCTTTGCTTGTCTCGGGGTAGTGTTTGATGTGTTAATTACGGTTCCTTGAATATGTGTTCCAAGCCACTTCTCATTGGCACTATCTCCTCGATGAGTGAGTAGTTACGATTTTCACAGACATGGAATCCATTCCTTCCTGCGGGAAGTAGAGAGACAGTCCCCTTATTTGTTAGCCCTAAGAAAGTGATCGATCCCGGGAGTTCACATTTGACTAATTAGCTACTAGTCAGATATGTGTACTAATTGATCATCAGGGGGTTAATGGTAAATAAGGATAATACATTCTGTGTCGGGTTTACGGAGACATCCCACACAGAGTGAACAGTCTATGGAGGGTTAATCCGTATATAGTGATTATACCAATGTACGCTTATTCACTCTATAGGTTGAGTATAAGTATATATATGTAATTGGTAGAGTTCAGTTTCGGGTTTATGGTGGCGTAATCCCGGAATTAATAATTTAATATATATATTCTGTTCGATGAATAATATATTTAATTATTGGAGGTACTGGTTATAGGTCCATGGTCCCCAATGTGGCTTCTATAATTCGAGCTAAAATTCTTGTTTATTTGGGCCTCAGAAATAATTAATTGGTTGAGACAATTAATTGATATGCATGGATATTATTTAGTTGTGCTAAATAATATAATACACATAAAAGACATTTTATGTGGGCTTCTAAACCCTAGGGTGGCGCCATTTTGGTTTCTTTTTAGCACAAGAATTAATTTTCTTGTGTTATGGAAAATAAAAGATATTCTTGTTATATGATTAGTTGGATGACTTGTTATTTGATTTCCTGTTGGTCAATGACATGTCACAATTATTCATTAAGGAAAATATCTTTTTATTTTATTAAAACTTGGAGACCAATGATTTACTCTCCTATAAAAGAGAGTTATTCCAAGTGTAAAATACACTAAGAATTTTCGGCCATCATCATTAAAAAGAGAGAAAAAACTAGTTTTCTTGTCTTGGGTTTTAGAAGAAGAAAAACTACAAGTTTTTCTTGGTGTTGCTTATCAAGGAGGTTCTCATATCAAGAATGGTGTCCACCAACCACCGTTTGGAGAACACATTGGAAGATCAAGGCTTCTCATCCTAAGATCAAAGCTTCTCTTCCTACTATTGGTATGTTTCTACTAACCCCCTTGTAGTAGTTGAATCCTTTATTTATGTGTTATAATATATGAATCATGATCCATCCGCTGCGCATAGATCTAATTTGTTTAGATCTGAGCTCCTACATCCTTCATAAAGATCATGTTGTACTTTTATTTTCAAGTTTGTAAGACAAGTGTTGTATCTTTTGCTTTGGACATCGTATGTTATAAGTTACTTCGTTGTTGTAAGTTAAACTTCTATATTTAGCATGTTGTAATCTATTCATAGCAGCATTTACGATGCTTTGCCGAGTCTTTTTAGCTTCCGTTTGCTAAACTCGATACGACGTAGTAGAGGATTACGTATAATATTGAATTTATTTAATATTATACGTGCCGTGCGTTTCGTTCCCGGATAAGGACTCGGTATCTGGGAGCGGGGCGTTACACTTATGGCTTATGTTGATAGAATTTCAACTTCCACAACTGCTCAAAATGGACTTGATATAAATCATATGGTGAATGAGGCTTCTGTACAAGAAATGTACATCTACGAGCTGTTCAATAGCTATATGGAGCCTCTTGGACTAGATTGAGGTGTAACGGCTTACGATGGCACATTAAAAGTCGATGTAACATTTACGTTACACCCTCATGATGAGACAATGGCACATCAACTCAATTATTCTAAAGGCCCTCATTGGTGGATGGATGTATCTACTACTGATCTATGTTGTTGTCTCTATTTCCTGCTACATAGGTATTCATATGAAGTTATTATACGGAGAAATCGTGATTGAACAAATATAAGAAAAGTATAAAAAAAACATTGTGAAAATGATAATGGGTCTGCATACTACATAATGGTAAATATTGCCTATATCACCAAGACTGTTTTTTTCATCCAATTCAAATTTTTTTTACATAGAAATTCAAATTTTTTTACATAGAAAATGGTAATTCAAATAGTAATATGAATTTTGATAACGATGGATTCGGGATGGAACGGCACAAACAGATTACAAAAGATGGAGCTTTTTATGATGAAAATATGAAACGAGATGACGGTGAGCATAAGGATGGAGCTTCTAGTGATCAAATATGAAAACGAAATGGCAGTTGTGGCAATTTTATTTAAAGCACTTGCATCATATACTCTAAAATAATACTCTACTTTACAGTTTTAAATACATATTTTTCTAGTTCGCAGAATCTCTACCTAAAATAAAGTGCATCAGATTTTTTATTTTACATAATGAGTTAGATATAAAGGAAAATTTACAGAATCTGGATAAATGTTGTAGATGTAAAGGAAAATTTACAGAATCTGTTGTTTACGGTAAAATGTAGTGTATCTACTGCAGTACAATTTTTTCTAACTCTGAATGTTGAAATCTTTAAAATACAGTTTTTAAAGGATTTACTCTATCTACTGCAAGTGCTCCTACTGTTGTTGTAGTTGAGAGAAGTATATATAAGTAGAGGAGCAATCATGGGAGTGTTTTATTTTTTTTTCTTTCTTTTTTCTATACAAAATACGACATTTATTAAACATACTTGAACATTTTCTTAAAACTTCTAATCGTTTAATAACTTTTTAAAAGTTCTAGAGTATTTTTGTTTCTTTAGACAAACACTTTAAAACCAAAATTAGTTTCTCTGATCAGGAATCATAAATAAAATGATGAATGGACTTTATATATATATATATATATATATATATATATATATATATATTAAAATGTAGCTTGCGTCTTATACGTACGGTTATATAGCTCTTATTTTCCACTTTCAACCAAACACCATTACCACTCTTCACAACCCAAACACTCCAAGTAGATGATGTTATCTAGAAGAATAAAAAAGTTGGAAAATTAAAAGAATGTTTGCTCGAGGAGGCAAGCTATAGTCAGGAAGGCGATTTGGGCAGTCACGAGGGCGGTACCTGCCCAAGCTTGGATGGTCAAAGGACGTATAAGGCGTGAGTTAGTGATGAGAGTCAACTTTACTATACTCCGGTGCATGTTTTAACCCCCGTTTACTACTCTTTAGGCTTATTCTGGGTAGTTTTGGACCTATTATAGTGTAAAATCACATTGCACACTCACTTATAGGTGAACCATCACAAAGATGGGAAACCTCGGCATTTTCGGTGTTTTAGACCCTCGAACCCTACCTTTCTTGCGGATTTATGCTTGGTATGTGTTTGGATGTTGTGACGCAGGATATCAGTGACTTGTAGACAAGACATGAGGCTTAGTGAGGCATAACCGAAGCCCGGGAATGGAAACGGATCAAATATAGTTGGTGTTTTCGCCTTACATTGACTTTATCTGAAATTTGAGCTGTGTTGGAGGCATTTTCTGGACTTTTAGTCTTCATGAAAGTTGTAGATATTTGAATGAGCTTTCCAACACAACTTAAATCACTCAAATCGGAGCTCTACACTCAAATATATTACCAAATTACTGAAGGCCTATCAATGCTGAATATTAACACAGGGCAATGTGCGCACATTCAGAAAGGTGTGTGCACATTGGACGGACAGGTTGTATTGTGTGCGCACATCAGACGGAGTGTGCGCACATCAGACGTTTTTGCAAGCACTTTTTGGTGCACATATATATAGCTTTTTGCACAGATTTTTACATACTTTCCCTTTACTTTCTACACTTCACACTTCACTCCTAGATCCCCAAATTAATCCATAGGTCGAAATCCTTCTCCTCTTTCCCTTAGATTAATTTCTACACCTAATTTACTTAGATTAAGCTCAATCTAGCTTAGATTATAGCCCCTCTTACTTTATTTTTGCATTTTTGGATCTTCTTCTTCACCAAGTGACATGAGTTTGTATGGAGATTGAATAAACATCATCCTCTTCGAATTTTGGTAATTAATTTAGTTTCCTTTCTTGTTTTATGGCTTTGATTCTCTTTTTGATTGCTATTTCTTGTTTTACCATGAGTAGCTAAACATCTACATAGCTAAATCATGTGAATTGAAGAAATAATCCTCTAATTGATGAAATTAGGAATGTGTAGTGCTTAATTGTTGTTATATTGATAAATTTATGTCTTAAAACTTGTTCTTAATGCTTGAATTAGACTGTACACATAGTTCATGAACTCACACACAATTATAAATGTATGTTGCGAAAGGGTGTGGAAAAAGAGGTTTTAAGATCATTTCTTATAATCAACTGAGTTGTTTAGATTGATTAGGGAGTGATGTTCAATCGGTTGTGAAATTGAGCAACTCTAGTGCGTTAATCTTGTTTCGGTCAGTTAAATCCTTAAATGTGGACTGTTGAACTGGGCAAAGGGTGTTCGATTGTTGCATGACGTCTTACACTGGCTTAGGAGTTTGCACCAATGAATGAGTCGATATAAGTGTAGGTTGGTAGGTTGGTTAATTCCATTCCCGAGTTAATCGATTAGAGGGGCGAAAGTAATCAATTGGATCATGATTTGGAGAAAGAAATGAGGAATACAAAGAATTAAGTTGCTAAGTCAAATTTATGGAAAATATGGCTGTTTTATGAAGCTCTGAAAATGGGAAGGAAGAACAATCAAAGTTGTTAAGTATTAAGTATCGGATCATTGGATGTGTGAAAGAGGCACATGTTTTGTTCTTTTGCATACACGTCGCTTATCTGACTATGGCGCAATAAAGAATGTTCATATATGATCGGTGATAGGACAGCAAAACTCTTATTTACAAGTTAAAACTAAGTAATGTATCAGATGTATCAAATTTGAATAATGCTAGATGTATCAAATTTGAATAATGCTACCGTCTACGTTATTAATCATGATGAGTTTATGTCATGATTAATGGTGTAAAAACACTACTCAGATGTATGCTTTTATATTATTAATTATGATGAGTTTACATCGTAATTAATGAGCTAGGTTAAAAAAAACGATGAAATTAAGACATATATTTATGATGATTGATCAAACCTGTTGAGCAACGCCTGTAATGAGTGCCTTGTGTGTTAATACACCCCTTAAGGAAGCCCAGTTGTCCCCGATGAGTAGAATATCGCCACCGGATCTTCTGGATCGATCTTCACTTTCGGGACGTCCCTAATTCCGTCCGGCGAATCAAACAGCTCGGAGAAATGCAAACAACCCGCCGGAGCAGTGTCGATAGAGACCACTTTTACACCATTATTATCATCAGCCAACAAGTGTTTGACTTTCTCAATACAGTTTTTTTTATTTTATTTTTATTTTATCAAAAACTGACGGCCGTATCTCGACCGCTTTTATGTGAAAATACATACTTCATTTGCCCAGGTATTATCTCCATTCTAATTCTGATTCTAATATCATTTTAATAATTAATTTTGATTAAACAAACAAAGATTGATATTATTATTCACTAATTATTTTTGTTACATGCTCACTATAAAATAATTCCCCTGTCCCCCAGCTTTCACTACATAAGTTTTACTATAAAAGGAAAAAAAAAATGAATAGCACGTCGGAGACGCTTTACGGAGAACAACCCGATCAATGGGAACCACCGCCAGCTCATATGCTTATAGCATCGGAATCTTCTTGGCAGTCATCGTTTTGCTCTCATAACATATACTTATTACCATATATACGTAATACGCCCGGAACCACCACAGTCCGGCGGCCGGAATTCTATAAACAACAACACCAGCATCTCCGATCAAGAGAGCCCACATCATGAATATTCATCAGGACTAGATGAAGCATCAATCCATGCATATCCGAAACTGTTGTATTCGAAAGCGAAGGAATTTAAAGGGGACATTACTAGTACTAGTAGTGGTATTGTAAATGCAGCTAGGTGTTCTATTTGCTTACATCGTAATTAATGAGGTAAAAAAATTTCGTTGTAGCACTAGCATTACGTTACCATAACCATATCGGGTAATTCATGTATACATAGGAAACTAGTTTTTTTTTATTTTTATTTTAATTTTAAATGTCGGGATTAGACACGACTAACTCAAAAAATAGGATAAATGAGTGACTTTGTTTTTCTAAAGCTATGGTGTGAACGCAAAAAAAAAAAATTGTTGTGAACGCAATAATAATAAGAAGGATTGGGTTTGGAGATGTAACCCGGTCTCGTGGCACAAAATTATATTTACTTTGCCACCAATGACATCACCGCATTAACCATCATCATTATACGGAGAAATCGTAACTGAACATGAAAAATTTGAAAAATTTGATATCATAATTGAACCCTTTTTTAACGTTTGATTCAATTTTGAATACCGAAAAAGGTTAATCAATCAAATAATAAAGATAGATGAATTTTAACAGAGATGACCGTGGATATATAATGACCGGCACAAAGCAAACCAATCTGGAAAAAATGGAATTTTGTTTTATAGTCAAAAGTATGAAAAAAGAAATGAGGGTTATAAGTTATAACCATACAACTAACCATTGATGGGGCTTAGGGGGTTGTGGGAGAAAAGTATATATAACTCGAGAAGCCTGCATCACAATGCTCTTTTTGAAACATCCTAGAACATTTACTAAACACTCATTTTTTTTTTTTTTTTTGAATAACTTCTTAAATCTTCTAAAATATTTGTGTGTGTGTGCTTGCTTCCTTCGACACCACCAGTCCTATCCGAAATCGAACGCTTTAAATCACGCATAATATTAAATAAATAATATTACACGTAAGCCTCTACTACGTCGTATCAAACAAAAGCAAACGGAAGCTGAAAAGACTCGGGTAATTTTTTTTCAAATAACCAAGAATAGAAATCAAGAACTAAAGAGGAAATGTAATATTATTAAATAGGAAAAAATGAAACCAAAATGTACGAATTCCGAAGTACTAACAGTAAACTACAACATCCAATAATAATCCAAGTCTATGAAATAAATGAAATAAATGAATAATAAATAATCAAGGTCTTCAACTCCGGCGTCCTCAAACGTCGTCATCAAAGTCCTCCTCGAACTCCAAGTCTATCTGTTCGTCTTCTCTCACCCAAACACATAAATAAACATGCATTTGAGATAAGTACATTGTACAAAGTAAGAAGTAGAAGCTACAATTTAATTAGAGTTTATTATTAAAAGATTTGTCTTAATGAGACCGACTCAATTTAGGGTTCATTCCATGCCCATCGACACGTCATGACTATACGTTTCTAGCTTAGCTTATCTTTATTACATCATTACTCAAGGACACTGTGCATGGCGTTCATCAGCCTGAAGATATACTTGCTAACTAACGGTGATTAGCACCGATTAGCTCCGGGGTCTCTCCGGTATGCGTATACGCCCGATGAATTTCCTCCACTACCCTTCATCCGTTGAAGGCCAGTAGCGTTGTTCACCTTTTATGAACGCATCACATCGCCGATATGAAAGAGTGCCTAACCGAGAATAAATGACGTTTTAGCTTTTACTACACTTATGTAATTATTATTGTGAATTAACTAGCCACCTAAGTGTTTTTAGAATAAAACTCACCTTATCAACTCTACTCCCTCACTTAGACATCTAGACATCACATCCTATCAATTACGCAGACATTGATGAACTCTAGTTCATCAAAGCACAAGCCCTTTCACGCCCTTCCGATGGATCCGAACTTCAACTCCCTTTAAGATTACATTTGGTGTTTTAACTGAACGAATCAGAAGCTCAATCGGGGCTTGTTCATATTTAATTAGTGTTATTTGATCATGTATCAAGGTTTAAAATTCAAAACATAGCTTAAAACAACATCTTTTAGAAATCTGGGGCAATGCGTGCGCATCCCTATGGAATGCGTACGCATTCCTTGCTTAAAAATCTGCTGAAAACTCTATGTTCAAACAATGCATGCGCATTGTGCCCAATGCGTACGCATTCCCTGACCAAAACTAAGCTGAATGACACTGCTCAAACATTGCGTACACATTGCTCTGAATGCGAACGCATTCATCAAACAGTGAGCATCCTGCATAACTCTGAACCAACAATGCATGCGCATTCCCTGAATGCGTACGCATTGAACTTGCTGCAACTATCCTAAGCAATCCTGTAACAGGAATGCGTGCGCATTGCTGGGCTATGCGTACGCATCCTACGCATAAAAGCCCTAAAACCTGTTTTTCATTCCTTAACGATCTCTACTCAATTCCAAACATCTTGAACACTAAATATAGCAGAAAAACAGTAGAAAAAAATATAACTTTTAAGATCCAAATCCAACCCTACTCTTTAATCCTCATCTAAGCTTAAGACTTGATACGAAACACATCAAATCATGATCTAACTACTCTCAGCCATAACTAAGTTGTAGGAAGAGCTTCTTACCTTTAGCAAGCTTATTCCAACTCCAAAAACTCAGAAAAACCGGAGCAATTACTGATCTTTTCTGCAGAAAACATGTGTGATAAATCCCAAACTTAGATTAGATTCAATCACACGCTTCTAAACGATAAAAACTACGAGTTGATGAGTTTGAATCCATCAAACTCGAAGGAGAACAGAATTAGGGCTCGAACATACCTTTACAAATCTTCAACTTTATGATTTCAAAACGAAGCTCTCTTCACAACGATCCCGGTGCTCTACTCTGATCTGAAAACCGTTATGAATTGACTTAGAACCGATGACAACAATCCCTCAGCCCTAATTCTTGCACACACACGCAGGAGATGAGTTTTTGGGGATTGAAAGTCTGATTAAAAGATTAAGGGATTGATTATGTTAATTTTTTCCTTAAATAGGAAAAATCCCAAAATCACCTAATCTCACTGATTTTCCTTAATCACACTTTTTCTAAAAATCGGATTTTCTTTCCCTTAAATAAATATACATATATCTCGAAAATATATATATAAATATCAAGATAATTAAACTCCGAATAAAAGAAACCAAACCCAATATTTCGTTTTCGCAAAATGACACGTCTACCCTTTTCCGAAAATCGGAATATTATAGTGTGTGTGTGTGTGTGTGTTTTTTTTTTTTCTGAAAGAAAACATTATCTACTCTAAGTACTCACCCAGAAAAAGGTAATGAATGGGCTTTACCTTCCTCATTTTATTGTAATTTTAAAAACGGCATTGTAATATTCCGATTTTCGGAAAAGGGCAGACGAGTCATTTTGCAAAAAAAGAAATATTGGGTTCAGTTCCTTTTATTCGGAGTTTAAGTATTTAATTAATTATATATATATATATATATATATATATATATATATATATATATATATATATATATATATATATATATATATATATATATATATATATGTTTAAATCTAATTATATATTTAAGGGTAATTAAGTAATTAAGTAAATAGGTTATTTTTGGGAAAATTTATTTAAGGAAAAATAATCCCCCTTATACATTAAACCTATTAGAAATTAGAATTTCGCTCCCACGTTCTTGAGAAAACGCGCCTGAGAGCAAGAGAGGAGCCATAGAGACTTTCTACAATATCTCACGGAGTTTCAACCGTTTTCAGATCCGCGAGAAGCGTTGGAATCGTCGTGAAAGGAGCGTCGGTTCAACACTCAAAGATCAGAGCTTTGCTAAGGTATGTAATTCGACCTATCTGCTGTTCTTGGTTGAGTTTTGAAGATGAAACTCATACCTTTCGTAGTTTGTCGTATGAAAATGCATGATCGATTTTAATGCGAATTCGGATTGGTCATATAGGTTTCTCTGTAAAATGTGTTCGAGTTGCTGCTGTTTTTCCAGAGTTTTGGTTTTGGAATTTCCTAAAGGTAAGAAGGTCTTCCTACACGTTAATTATGGCTTATAGGACTTAAGTTGCGTTTTTGGTTGATGTTTTGGATGTTGGAATTCATGCTACAAGTTGTTTAAGAATCATAGGATGTTATGGTCCTGTAAAAGTGAAGTTTTTCTGCTATTTTCTGAGTATATTGATGTTGAATAAGTTTGGGAATGATTAGGGATCGATTAGGGTTCAAAAACTGAGTTTTTGGAGAGTGGTCGCGCTTGGTGCGGGCGCACCAGGCCCATTGCGGACGCACTGGAGGACCAGAAGCTGAATTTTACATTCAGAGAGTTGGTGCGGTGTGCACAGACCAGATCTTTGGCGCCTTCGGACGAGCGACTTTCGAGTTTTACATACGAGGCTCGGTCATGGGCGCATCAAACCCGGTCTTTGGCGCGACTGGACCCTATTAGAGGAAAATATGGTTTTAAATCATGCAATGAGTTTTAAATGTTAATCCTTTGATCTTACAACATTAATTAAACGTAAACAAGCCTCGATTGAGTTTCTGATGTGTTTGGTTCCGGCACCGGACGTACTCTTAAAGGGAGTTGAAGTCCGGGACCGTCGGAAAGGCATAAAGGGGATTGTGCTTTGGTGATCTAGAGATCATCAACGTCTGTGTACTTGATAGGAGGTGATGTCTAGTTGTCTAAGTGAGGAAGTAGAGTTGTTAAGGTGAATTTTATTTTGAAAACACTTAGGTGGCTAGATAACAACGGTAAATAATTACATATGTGTAGTAAAAGCTAAAACATCACTTATTCTCGGTTAGACACTAATCCATATCGGCGATGTGATACGTTCATAAAAAGGTGAACAACGCTACTGGCTCAAAAGGCTGAAGGGTAGTAGAGGAAATTCATCAAACGTATATGCATACCGGGGAGATCCCGGGACTATCGTTGCTAATCACCGTAGTTGGCAAGTATATCTCGTGGTGGATATTCATCATGCACAGTGTCCTTGAGTAATGATGTAACCAAGATAAGTTAACTTAGAAACGTATAGTCATGACATGTTGATGGGCATGGATTGAACCCTAGATTGAGTATGTCTCATAGAAATGATTATTATAATAAAACCTGTTAATTATAAACCTTGATTAAATTGTAGCTTCTACTTGTTACTATGTACAATGTACTTACCTCAAATGCATGTTCATTTATGTGTTTGGGGGAGAGAAGACGAACGGGTAATTGAAGAGTTCGAGGAGGACTTTGATGAAGACGTTTAAGGACGCCGAAGTTGAAGAGTTCATTTATGCATGTTTTTACTTATTTTGTTAGACTTGGAGTTTTGTTGGAAACCTTGTAATTCCTTTTAGTACACGTTTGGAGGTTTTCGTACATTTGGTTTTCATTTGATTTCTTTTCCCAATGTAGTAAATGTTACATTTCTATCTTTAGATATTGAGTTTCTATTCTTGGTTGTTTGAAAAAAAATTACCTGAGTCTTTTTGCTTCCGTTTTGCTTAACTCGATACGATGTAGTAGAGGCTTACGTATAAAGTGAAATTTATTTTATTTTATACGTGCCGAACGTTCTTTTTCGGACCTGGTGTCCGGGAACGGGGCGTTACAGTTGGTATCAGAGAGAAGCGTCTTTTAGGCTTCCTTTCTTTGAAGATAAGAGATCTTTAGATCATTTAGTAACGTTCTGGTTTTCCTTTGATCATCAGTATGGTGTTCACTAGAACCGGAGCGGGTGCAAAAGCTTCAGGAGTGCGGCGTGAAAGTCCGACGCCGGTTGTAGGATGCGGTTTCATGAGGCAGAATCCTTCACCTCGCCCGGGCTATAGTCCACCCTCACATACCGCGACCCCCACACCACAATCTCAGCGGAACCTGTCACCACGACCACGGCATAATCCTACACCACGTCCTCAACCAAGGTACAACTACATCTATGGAGAACCTGGGGAAGCTCCCATCCCTGTCACCGTAGTAGGAGACATTCCACCAGTTTTCGTACCCCCATCAACCAACATATACCTTCCACCAGTCAGTGTATATCCTCCACCGGTAAGCCACCCTGCTCCACCAGCTTTCCACCATCAACAGCACCAGACCTTTTATCCACCACTAGTAGGTCCTACCCCTCGACCAACTGATGCGAAATTGCACGGATCTAGGAAAAACGGTATTTGGATTCAAGTCTTTCTCTTTGACACAACTACAACAATTGCGTAGAAGCACCTTGGAATATTTTTTGAGAGCTCCTCGACACAGTCTCAACTTGTGAGAAAGCACCTTGGAATAACCTCAACACTTAAAAAACCTGTTTCTAAGCACCTTGGTATAGGACACCCACAAAGGTAGCTCAAGAACATTAATCCAAAGGTAGACTATCTAGAGAATTCAACACATTAATCCAAAGGTAGAAAATATAAAATTTTATTATTGCAAAAGGTGATTTTGAGTTTTAATAATTAGCTAATTAATAATACTTAATAAAGTATATATTATCATGTAGTAACTTATTATTGTTAGTAATATTATCCGCAACGGAAGCGATTTAAGGATCTAGATCTACAAATTACACGTAATAAAATAACTAGATCTACATCTACAAGGGGGTTGTAGAACATACCTCTTGGATCTCAAAATCCAAGTAGAAGAACCGCAATTGAAGGAACAAACAAAGGTATGGAGAGCAGCACGATCTTCCGTATGTGTGATCCAAGCAACTCCCGGTGGAAGGAAATTCTCGTCTCGAATCCTTCCGATATGCTACCCGGAAAAACCTCCAAGATTTTCCCCTAGTCTCCCCTTGGCCGAAATTTACCTCTTTCTAATTTGCAAGAGTGAGTCGAAATTTATGTGTGTTTTTAGGCTTGAGAGAACTCCCTTTATATAGGAGAGTAATCCTTGTCCTCCAAGGATTTTATTATGCAAATAAATAAATCCAATAAATAAAAATAATCCCATAATATTCTAGAACAAATCTAGAATAATATTTATCTTTATTTCTTACCATAAATATTTATCCAATAAATATTTTGTGCACATGTCTTATTAATACACAAGAAAACAATCTCTTGCTCACTAAGACATGAGGAGGCCGAAAATTTCATCCTCCCTCCTAGGGTTGGATTTCGGCCATGACACACATAGTGGGCCAAGTTTATGAAAAATGTCTTTTTCACATATTTAATTATTTAGCCCAACTAATTTAATAGTTCACTAAACAATTAATTCACATATCGTTTTAATTAAATTCTTTTTTTTTTAGTGGGTTTTAATTAAATTCTAACAAGAACTAAATTAATATTATTAGGATTCGACGTCCGAGAATAGCTATGCTATATTGGAGGAACGTCGGGGACCATGGACTAATAATCAGCGGCTCCGATAAATCAAATAAATAATTATCTTACAAACAGAATAATTATATTCGATAAATCAATCACAGGAATATGCCACCATAATCCCGTGACTGCACTCCTCCGATTATAAGATTATATTTATCTCTTCACGAGAATGATAATAAGCGTCCATTGATATAATCATTACATATGGATTAATCCTCCATAGACTGTTCATTCTAAATCGGAAGTTACCGTTAACCCTTTTTAGAACCCCTAGTGATCAATTAAATCATACAACTCACTGGTAGCTAATCAGTGTAATATGAACTCCATGGATCGATCAGTTTCTAGGATTAACAAATAAGGAAACTGTCTATCTACTTCCAGAAATGGAAGGAATGGATTCCGTATCTGTGATAACATAGGCTACTCACTCAATCCAGTACAATGCCAAGATGGGGTAATTCAGATCACAGACACAGTGTAATCCTTAACCGTCAAGTCAAACCTCATACCGATTCAAGCGGTTGGATCGTGATCGCCTCGAGATTAAGATATATCCATAAATATGATCATCGATTGATTCGATAAGACTTCGATTACGGAATTATATCGTGAACTCTAATCAAATCGGTCCAAATTTCATATGATATATCTATCATATATAAATGCCCCACCAGTTCTCTTAACCGAAAGTCCGGATAAGACAATCACACCTATTGTGTTCGGGCGCATTAATAGCACGTTAAAGGAGAGACCCGATACTCTCGATTAACTTCACTACGGGCTAATCAGTATTTTAAGTACATCTTCACTAACTCAATCCTCCCGTGTATATCCCATACACCGAGTTAAGTGATTACATAAACGATATACTTTAGGGTTTTACAGAGTGTAAATACTATTGTCAAATCGGTGAATATGAGAATAATAAATATGAATAATAATATCATTTCATTTATTAAATAAAACAATTACAAAATTGTCTTTCGGGCATCACACCTAACAATCTCTCACTTGCACGAAAGCATGTGATTAATTGTTTTAGAGCACACCCTATTATTTAAACTACAACAAACTACATCTCCCACTTGCTCTAAAGCAATGGAGACCCATCGCTTATTCTAGTACCCATTAAGCATATCATAACCATTGTAGATGACAAAGTACACTCCGAGTGTGCCGTCGTAGGATATGTCAGTGACTCGGGGAGTACCTACATCTAAATATCATGGGTCTTAATGATTATTCAGGTTGTCGGCTCGAGACGATCCGTAGAATCGAAACGTTACCGGTCCATCTAATCATGCGGTACTTTCCTAATATGCTTTTGACCTTTAGTGATTTCGAAAAACCTTATAAGCTACCCCTTCATCGTTTGCACAATGATGTGGTATCGGCTTCCAAATCTAGAATCACTCCCAGATCTGAAAAGGAAATCCTTAAGCTATATCGCCGCTCTAGCTACTACAAAAGCCGCTAATCACCCAACTGGTTAAAGTCGAGTTGGCGTTGCTGGATTCCTCCAGGCAAGAGCTTCAACACAAGAGCAAACACTGAGCCCGAGATCGACTTAACGATCATCCTCAATCTAACTTAAAGTCAAAATCATTGTATCACACATATCCAAGTTCACACATGAATATGTCCGCATATTATTCATCGTTCTCTCAAGATACTAAAGGACATACTAAACTTGCTTTGTTAACCGCCGAATCTAAGATTCGATCAAAGTTGACGTTCAATAACCTGACCATCTCTTACTAGAAAGAGAATCTATCCCATTTCTCTTGATCCGAAGATTTAGAGAGTCATTCCTGAGGCATAGGGTAGAACTTCCTCGTTGAATGTTGCATACACAGATGCATCATCTTAACCAATAAGATGGATGGGAAACCAAAGGATCGATTCTAATGAATTCGACCGAGTCAAACTCTTTAGGATGTTGTCCAAATCTCTATTGCAGAGAATTGTGGCATTGTCAGATTCTGACTTCAGATAACACACCCATGTTGATTCCAACTGGTGCAGTGTTATCCTTCACAAACACTAATATATGTATATATTCACTACTGTACTAAAATTGATATCCAGTCTACAAAAGACTTATCAATATTCTGGTCAAATCCACATATTGTAGAAATATATGACTTCCAATGACCGAGATGTTTGCTCTTTATCCACAAAGGACATAAGCCTTGACAGTCATCTTGTCACAAGTTCATAAGGCAATACCTTTTTGTTCCGAATGAATCCAGACTCCGTTTGTTTGGCAAGAAAATCTCAGGGAATCACCCCTATTTTCTGCTTTTGAACGAAATCATGCAATAGTTAGTGGTAAGAGAGTCCAAGGTCTGATTAACTCTCTACTTCTTAGGGAATTACCCCTAGACCACTCAAGCTTTGCTCTGAAAGATAAACTTTCCTATTCATTCTACTCTTTTCTGTGTAGATCCAATTACTCCCACTGGGCCTGAGATGCTTATGTGGTTCTACAATAGTATGAACAGAACTGGAGTACCGAACTCCATTCACAGGGTTATGGCTATTAAACCAACCTCGATTATCAGAATCCTATGCTGCTCACAAAAGAGCCATAGGTCATCAATCGATCCTCAGACTACAAAGTCCGCAGAACCCGTAATGGGTAATGGACAAATCATACTCCCAATACTTACTGGGTGGATCGAAATTCTGATCTAGTTTAGTAGTGTTTTAGTGTTATCACCAACAACCGATGTTGGATGTGGTCTGATTTTAATCAGTTTGTAACTACCTTGAGTAAACGTACTTCAAGGTTCAAGGTTTTGCTGTTCATGGACTCTATCAGAAAGGATGCAACAGTATAACTGTCCCTTCCCGATTTCAAGAATCCTATATCTAACCTTTATACACAATAGTTTAAAAGATATATCACGAATGGTCATTGACCGAACGTATGCGCGAAATTCCCAGTCTTAACTTCAAGCACCGTGTGCTAAATGCTTATATTTATGGAAGTGGGATGAACCGAATCCACACCTTATCCGTAAATTCCAAAGCATATTCTAGGTAGACTTCTCGGTCTTACATTTCAATGTAAACCGTTATTTCGCTTCCAATATCTTTATTGAGTTAAGAAGTGTATTGTAGCACATCTAAAACTATATAAGGCAATTTAACGGTCTCTCACTTAGTGAGAACATGTCACAATGAGGCAGGCTGAGCATCAGTCTCGAGGACTATGAATGGCCTATACCGAGTATAGAATACTCTATCTCTGTTGAAAACGGAGAAACCTCAAAATATTTTGGATAAACTTTCCGGAGTGTTTGAATAGTTATCAGACAAGAAGTCACTACTCAGAAGCTCTTACTAGCTTGTATCTTTCATCAGACCCCGAAGGTCGTCATGAACAAGCTATGTTACTTCTTTATAACCATTATCCTTTCCCGATTGAAAAGAAACTTAGTCATTGAACTTTTGAGACAATATAACCAGACTGGGAGAAAGGAGTCACCCTGAGCTAGTCTTCAGGTCTTGTCTTTTAGGGACTATGCACTAACTATGGAATATGAAGAAGCGTTTATCTAAATATACAAACCAATTGCTTTTAAGAGTTCTTAAGATGTGTTTTATATACATATTTCAGCAGTTGTAAGTGGTTTTGACTTTATCAAACAAAAGTCCGAGTCTTGGATTCGTACTACAAATGGTATATTCACTTTCTATATGACAAACAAATTATCGAATAGAAGGTAAATCCATTCGTTCCAACGAATCTTAAACAGAAAATAATTTTTCCGTGATATCCAAGGATTGAATCCGAGATTCATTTCCTTAGATCACTCCCACTATTCTTGCTAAAATTAACTGCCCGTTGTTTACTCTTTTAATCGTTAAATGCATTGCTACCTTGTTCTTCCAAAGAACGTAGCTCGAGAAAATCGCCAAGGATTCATAGGTTGGTGATGCAAAATCACTGTCCTTATCCTATGATTTTCAGTTAATTAATTTTCGGTTCAGCCTTAAAGTTTTCTCAGTTTAGATGACTAACACTCTTAGACATATTCTCCCATTCATTCCGTGAATGGAAACAGTCTTGAACCAGCGGTTCGTTTGAGTAGACACTACTCTTGAACCGTGAGATGTCTATTTCGGGACTTTCTCGGATTTTCTAATATGCCAGAAAAAACAACAAATCATAACATTAAAGCTCCCACTAGTTTATCGGTTCCAAATACCGTCTAACTAGCAATGCTTTATTTTTATGATTTTCCGATTTTTACGATTAGAAAATCTTTCGTACATAGTTCCAATGTTTCCAGAAAAACAACAAATCATAGAACTCCCACTAGTTCATCGATTCCAAATATCGTCCAACTAGCAACATTTCATGACTTTCCGGTTTTTCAATTAGAACGGTTACGTGTGTAGTCAGTTACACTTTTCTAATGTTCTAGAAAAACAACAAATCATACAGCTCCCACTGGTTCATCGATTCCAAATATCGTCCAACTAGTAACACTTCATGATTTTCCGAATTTTCAATTAGAAAATTACTCGTGTAATCACTACACACTCAAAATTCACTAGAAGAATTTTAAAGTCCGAAATCACCTTTGATCAAACTAAGTTTGTCTCCCGTTTGACACGAATGACACTAGTTACATACCTACATGTCACTCTGGTTTTAAAAGGCTTAAGAGAAAATATCTCTTTCGAAAAATAATTGCATTATCGATTAACTAGTTCAACGTCCTAGTTACTTTCCACTTTTTAACGAAGTCAATACTAGTCAATTATTAATTTTTAAGCAATTTAGTAAGGGATATAATGCTGTAAATAAAATGACATATATTAATTCAAGTTTAACACTACTATATGATTTTATTTTAGGAATTGTAAACTATAATTAAGTCTACTCTACCATTCCAAGGTTTTAACCACGCATCTCAGTGCCGCCGTAGGGTAGGTCAAAGAGATGACGGTTAAATCGAGACAATCTCATCAATGAATAACTTGTGAGAATCGAACATCCCACGAGAATCGAACATCCCTTTATTCATTGACTACCTTCCTTTTTAGCCTAGATATTATCAAGAATATCCTTTATGAGTGTGACCTACTATATCGGATCTCTTAGGTACGCCCCGAGTATTCCGTCGTAGGATAGGTCAGTGACCCGACGAGTACCCGAAAATCCTATCCTTTCGGAGACCAAGCCATGAATGTTGATAGGGGTGAACACCATCCGTTGGGGGACGAAATCAAAGTGCCGCGAGGCGTCGCCCTTCTCTCACTTACTTGTATCTATAGTAGAGGCCGTGGGGTTGGCTGTCGCCTCCCCCGCTCCCACTCAATATTTTGGAAGTGGTGGTGGGTTAACTAACCACGTCTTTTTGATGTTAACATAAAAGCACATCAAATCAAGGATTACGAATGGTGTCGGTAACGTAGGCCGACCTACCCGTCCTATTCGTTGGAACATATGTGATGATCCGGACGAAGTCGGGTCAAGAGAGCCCCATTGAGATAAGAAGGAATCACCCCTCCGCTCGCCGGTGTAGCTTAGTCTTGCCGGACCCCCGTGCATACATCACACTAGGAGAGTTAAGTCGGTCGAGCCAAGCTCAGTTGACTACCCAACCTATAGGCGAACCGTTTTTATCCAAGATTTATTGTTCTTTTACCATCATTCAATCTCGTAGACTCTACGAATCGAAAAAGTGATCTCGTTTGGGCTTTTAAGGCGGTTCACCGAGAACACACACCGAAAGGCTTAACAATTTCATAACCCGTCCTCGGATCTTTAATTAGTTACTAAATTAATTAATTACCACGTATTAATTAAATTTCAACTAATTACGCGAGTTTGTATACATGTCTAATTTAATTACCAAAATTAAAATTCTACATGTATGCATGAAATGGATTTATGATATGATGCATGTCATGGCAATTCCGATTTTATATCTATTTTATGATCAAACACATAAAAAATAAATTGCGGAAAAATTTAAACACCGAGATGGATCGTTGGTACCCCGACTAACCTATTTTCTAAGGAAAAGTAAAATTTAATCTAAGTCTTCAAATCTCGATCTTGATCTTGAAACTTCCGGATCTCGAACCTTCGATCTTGACACGAACCACGAACGACGAGGAGAGGAGGCCGTAATATACCAATATATTTATATTAAATTGTTTTATAAAAAAAAAACTTTTTTTTTATTAATGAGGCATGTCACGGCAGAAAAGTTAAAAAACTTTTTTTTTTTTGTTTGGTCAAACCTTGCGGCCAAATCTAATACATTAGGTTACAAGAAAAAAAAAATTTGCTGCCGCCAAAAAAAATTGCCGACGGGAAAAAAAATAATTAAACAATTCGGCCTCCTCCCGTTTTTACCTTCTTGATTATCTTCAACACCATGATCTACGTCGTCTCGAACCCGGAACCAAAAAAATAAAAATAAATACAAAAGGTACTACCTTTTATAATTTTTCGCATGACATAAAATTAAATTACAAGTCCTATGCTCAAGTGATACTAATCAAAAGAGCTACAAAATAGATCTACGGGTAAACAATACCAACCCCAATCCATCTCTTCAACCACAACAATCGCAACATAAAAAAAAATATGCATGCATCGGCCTCAAGAAAAAAAATTGGGACACAAAAAACTACATGTTTTCCACTCCTAGATCTAATATTTTATACGTATAAATATAGATCACCAGGCTTTGATACCATTGTTAGTAATATCATCCGCAACGAAAGCGATTTAAGGATCTAGATCTATAAATTACACGTAATAAAATAACTAGATCTACATCTACAATGGGGTTGTAGAACATACCTCTTGGATCTCAAAATCCAAGTAGAAGAACCGCAATTGAAGGAACAAACAAAGGTATGAAGAGCACCACGATCTTCCGTACGTGTGATCCAAGCAACTCCTGGTGGAAGGAAATTCTCGTCTCGAATCCTTCCGATATGCTACCCGGAAAAACCTCCAAGATTTTCCCTTAGTCTCCCCTTGGCCGAAATTTACCTCTTTCTAATTTGCAAGAGTGAGCCGAAATTTATGTGTGTTTTTAGGCTTGGGAGAACTCTCTTTATATAGGAGAGTAATCCTTGTCCTCCAAGGATTTTATTATGCAAATAAATAAATCCAATAAATAAAAATAATCCCATAATATTCTAGAACAAATCTAGAATAATATTTATCTTTATTTACCATAAATATTTATCTAATAAATATTTTGTGCACATGTCTTATTAATACACAAGAAAACAATCTCTTGCTCACTAAGACATGAGGAGGCCGAAAATTTCATCCTCCCTCCTAGGGTTGGATTTCGGCCATGGCACACATATTGGGCCAAGTTTATGAAAAATGTATTTTTCACATATTTAATTATTTAGCCCAACTAATTTAATAGTTCACTAAACAATTAATTCACATATCGTTTTAATTAAATTCTAACAAGAACTAAATTAATATTATTAGGATTCGACGTCTGAGAATAGCTATGCTATATTGGAGGCACGTCGGGGACCATGGACTAATAATCAGCGGCTCCGATAAATCAAATAAATAATTATCTTACGAACAGAATAATTATATTCGATAAATCAATCACAGGAATATGCCACCATAATCCCGTGATTGCACTCCTCCGATTATAGGATTATATTTATCTCCTCACGAGAATGATAATAAGCGTCCATTTATATAATCATTACATATGGATTAATCCTCCATAGACTGTTCATTCTAAATCGGGAAGTTACCGTTAACCCTTTTTAGAACCTCTTATCCTTATTTACCATTAACCCCTAGTGATCAATTAATTCATACAACTCACTGGTAGCTAATCAGTGTAATATGAACTCCATGGATCGATCAGTTTCTAGGATTAACAAATAAGGGAATTGTCTATCTACTTCGTAAATGGAAGGAATGGATTCCGTATCTGTGAAAACACGTACACTACTCACTCAATCCAAAGACAATGCCAAGATGGGGTAATTCGGATCACGGACTTAGTGTAATCCTTAACCGTCAAGTCAAACCTCATACTCGATTCAAGCGGTTGATGTGATCACCTCGTGATTAAGATATATCCATAAATATGATCATCGATTGATTCGATAAGACTTCTCGATTACGGAATTATATCGTGAACTCTAATCAAATCGGTCCAGCCCTATATGATATATCTATCATATATAAATGCCCTACCAGGTTCTCTTAACCGAAAGTCCGGATAAGACAAGCACACATATTGTGTTCTGGGCGCATTAATAGCACGTTAAAGGAGAGACCCGATACTCTCGATTAACTTCACTACGGGCTAACTGTATTTTAAGTACATCTTCTCTAACTCAATCCTCCCGTGTATATCCCATACACTGAGTTAAGTGATTACATAAATGATATACTTTGGGGTTTTCTGTAGTGTAAATACTATTGTCAAATCGGTGAATATGAGAATAATAAATATGAATAATAATATCATTTCATTTATTAAATAAAACAATTACAAAATTTTCTTTCGGCATCACACCTAACAATTATAACATATGAATTAGTAAATAATTATTCTGATGGCCCATGATCGATAATGACGGACTTGAATACTTCACAACTTTCTTCAAACATGGACTTAGATTCATATCATACCCTCCCGGTTGCGAATGATTCGTCCTCGAATCAAAATGATGTCATACAGTTCAAAATCATGCATGAATCTTGAATGAATCCACATTATCACCAAACAAACACCCGGATCAAATATGTGTCGAATACGTAACTTCAAATTTGTAAGCTGATGTCGAGATCCCCACTTTACAAAAGAAACATAAGAAGTGTATCTTGGTTTGATATAAACGTTGATGGCCCTCGGAATAGCGGAAACATATTCATAGAAACTTAGTGTCGGATAACCATCAAAACATTTAGCAAAAGGATCAATATATATGTGCGCCGGTTTTCCACCAAGGTGTTCTCGTTTAAAAACCTTCGTATCTAATAAGCTTTCCACAACGGGGTAATGATCATGTTCCATACATTCCTCCAACATCCCTTCTTCTGTAATCACAAATTTAGAACTTTGCTCGTCTTCAATTGTTTCGGTAATTTGAACTTCATCGTCAACAATTAATCCCTCATCATGTATTACTACTTCTTCCACAATATCCTCTAAATTCTCTTGAGATATCTCTACTTCCTCATCAACGAATTCAGATTCACATTCTTTCTCAATCTCCACAACTTTCTCACATTCCTCCGCTTTCAACTCCACCTTACTATTGTTCTTCGCTTTATCCTCTTCAATCCATTTATTTTCATTTCCTCCACGGTTCGAATAATATCATCCTTAAGACTTCTTATAAATTGTTCATAATAAGCAACATTGATGGGAGTCAACTTTACGTGACTCCGGTGCTTTGTTTATCCCGTTTACCACATTTTCAGCACATTTTTAGGTGATTTAGATCGTTTTCGGGGTGATATCATGAGCTCATGGCACGAGGAATGAATCCGTTACTTTGTTGGACTGTTACCCCTTTTTAGTTGATATTGACCCCATTCCCGAGCACTTTTACCCTCCGGAATTGTTTGTATGTTTTTGGTCGTTTTTGATGTTGTAGGGTATTGGTGTCTCGAGGACCCGGAAGGTGGTAATTTGTGATAAAAAGCATAACCGAGGCAAGAGAAGAGTTCAAAGGAGGAAAAGTTGAAGATTTGGGGCAACAGGGGTTCAAACGCACGTTTGAACCCCCCCAAACGTGCGTTCAAAGGGCCACAAGTGATACAGAGTTCAAGCCTTCCAAACGCACGTCTGAAACCCCCTTAAACGCGCGTTTCATATTCTCCAAACGCGCGTTTGCACATCCTAAACGTGCGTTTCAAGTCCACCAAACGCGCGTTTGACCCACCTTAAACGCACGTTCAAGATGAAGATAGTCAAGTCCCTGCCCAGAAACGAAGCAAAACGCACGTTTGTACCAATCCAAACGTGCGTTTGAAGGAGTCAAACGCCAGTTCCAGCCCTCCAAACGTGCGTTTGGACCAAATTTCTGTAGATTTTTCTCCCACCTATAAATACCCCCCTTAGACTATTTCTTGAATCTATCTAGTTTCTTAGCAAAAACTCTACCCCTTTCTTAGCTCAATTTTTGTAATAGCTTAGAATACTTTCTCTTAGCTTACATCAACATAATAATAGCTTAATCTTTCCATTTCTTAGCTTAGATTTCCATTCCAAACACTAAGAGACCATCTTTTAATTAGTTCTTCATTTTGCACTTTTTGGATCTAATATCGAATTTCTGCAAATTAATGGTAAATTTCTTCTTCCTTTTGCTTGTTATGGCTTTCATTTATTGTTTTGTGTATGTTTTGATTAGCATAATGAGTAGCTAAACACCAACATAGTCGAATCATGTGAAAATTGGTGAAATCACCATTTGGGTGATAAAATTGGGAGTGGGTAGTACTTTTTATTGTTGTATCTTGCATGTTTCACGTCTTAGAACTTGTTATAACAGATTTGGGCTAGATTGATCACCTAGGTCAAAATCACACACATCACTCTTGAGAGTTGTTCAGATGGAGGGGTGTGGGAAAAGGGTTCTAGGATCACTTCTTAGAGTGAGGCTACTCGTTTTAACGTTTAAGCGGCTCTAGTGCATAACATGCCTTGTGAGTGAATCTTCCTTAGGGAAGAATAGTTTACTTGGCATAAGGTGTTGGGGAAGAGTTGTTCAGACCTTAGCACCGGGTTTAGGAGTACGCACCCATGAAATAGTATGCGAGAGTTCGTTTGTAATAATGCACACTCCCAGTTTTGTCTATCCTTGGGTTGAAACTAGCTATTTTGATCATGGTTCGGCTATGTCCCTTAATCTATCTTTAGAACCTATTAGTTTAATCTTCTTTCTCTTTTTATATCTTTAGACTCGTTGGTAAGAATCGCTTTAGTGTCATTGTAGTAAACAAAAACCTTTAAAATCATTGATCATCTAGACTAAGCATTACGTTCACTTTGGTACTTGCAAGCACGATTCCTTTGGGTTCGACCTCGTACTCCTGTAGCTATTCTAGCAATCGACCCGGTACACTGCCGGTTAGAGAGTTAGTTTACCCACGGTTTCGAGTCTTTATAAATTGTTTTTGAAGGGTAGATTTTAAGCTTCAATCAAGCATCATGATTCTTTGACTTTTTGTGCCTTACAATTTCAGCCTTTACCTTTCCCTTTTCCAACTTCCTCCGAACCCGATTCCTCAGTAAGTAACATAGTGTAGTGATAAATAAATGAAAAGATCTTGGAATTCGGACAGAGCGTTGGGGTACTGTTTTGAACACGTTATACTTCGAATTTTGAGATGAAGTCAAGAGATAAAAGATAGATAAATGGATGTTTAGATGTGGTAAAAATTTGAGGTCGTTTGGAGATGTATAGTTTGGCCAAACAATTAGATTTCTGAAACCGGTGCAATCTGTCAATAATTTCCAGAATTACAACAGTGACTTACGTCGCAGATTGTTGCCAAACGGTTGAGAATTTGGAAAAACTCAAAGAACAAAAGTTGTATAACACGAAATTTTATATGAGATCACCAAAATTGAAGAGTTTTGGACAGAATTACCGTAGTCAAAATAAAGTTGGAATACAAACTGTCACTGCTAGAATAATGATATAACACCATCGATTCCGACTTGTTCTCTGATACCAACTGATGTGAAATTGCGCGGATCTAGGAAAAGCGGTATTTGGATTCAAGTCTTTCTCCTTGACACAACTACAACAATTGCGTAGAAGCACCTTGGAATATTTTTCGAGAGCTCATCGACACAGTCTCAACTTGTGAGAAAGCACCTTGGAATAACCTCAACACTTAGAAAACCTGTTTCTAAGCACCTTGGTATAGGACACCCAAAAAGGTTGCTCAAGCCTTTGATAATCCGAAAGAACCTTTATCCAGAATTAGTTTCAGAACCTCTAACCTCAACACTTAGAAAACCTGTCTCTTTTATGCATTAGTTTCAGGATCTACTAACCGCTAAACTTGAATCTGGTCACTCATTTTATTGGAAGACTAATGTGTTGTGAAATGACCTGTTACCATATAATGTAGGACATCTAAGCTATTTAATAGTCTTTTATCATTCTTTTAATTAAGTATATAGTCTTTGGGATTTTTAGGGTAGAGTTTAAGTACCTAATTGGGGTTTTTTGCCTATAAATATAGAACTCCCCTATTTGCTAGATCATGTTATGTAATCATTAAATATTTAATCTTTCTCTTTTGAGATTGAATTTATCTGTAAGCTTGGATTAGCTCGTTATTATCCGTTTATTGTAGATCTTCTACATCATTTGGTATTCAGAGCAAGGTTTTCCCTTGGGTACTTATGATGGCTAAATGGAGTTGGGAAGATAGCTGGATCAACAGTGTTCGGGATTCAAAGATCCAACGGGTATTTCATGGAATCCTTGTCAAACGCTTGATTCTTTTACAGCGAGATTGAATCAAGCTGAGATTGGGGTAGATTACGATCTGGAGCGTGACTGATATAAGGAAATATAGTAGCACATTTACTAAAACTAATTGGTTTTAGTACAACGGTAAGCGCTTGATCCTAAAATGGTATCAGAGCAGGAGATCCCGCGTTCAAGCCCCCTTTCCAGAACACAATAAAAAACAAAAAACAAAAAAAACCAAGTGTTGCACACACTCTTCTTATAGGCAAAAAAACAAGTCAAGTGTTGGGCCTCTCTCCCTTCTTATAGGCCCACACTTGAGGGGCGAGATATAAGGAAATGTAGTAGCACCTTTACTAACACCAATTGGTTTTAGTACAATGGTAAGCGCTTGATCTTAACAGTGACTCTTTCCGGTATGGAAGAGATGTTCCTCGTACAACCATGGGAGAAGTCGATAGCACTGGACGAGCAGGTTATTGTATTTCTACGGCGGGGGAAGACCGGAGACGTACCCTATGTTAGGCTAACAAACGGTGGGTGAGGTCGCAGCTGCCCTTCTTAAATTGCACATGAAACACTAAAGAATTCTTCCACTAGGATAATACAATTGAGAGCTACTTTTACATCCTTCCAAGGAGCTAAAATGCAAGTTGATTTCTTACACACTCAACAGAGAGACTGAAACTTGGTGGCATCGGTTGCAGAGAGAACGAGTCAAGAATAGGGAGGAAAAGATTTCCTCATTGCCAAGAATGAAACATCTTTTATTTCCGTTAGAAACTGTCAATGCCAAGCAGGGATGGAAAGAAGGTGATGGAATCATCAAAGGTGATGAATGTTCAAAAGAGTTGTTGGGACAAATTGCCCACACTCTTAATGTATAAGAAATAAAGTAGCGCCTTTACTGGCACCAATTGGTTTTAGTACAACGGTAAGCGCTTGATCTTAACATGGTATCGGAGCCAGAGGTCATGAGATCAAACCCTGGTTGGAACATTATTAAAAAAAAAAATTATGCAAGTGTTGGGAGAGATTGCCCACACTCTTGAATGAAAAAATTGTGCAAGTGTTGGCCAGATTGTCAACACTTGAGGGGGGGTGTTGGGACAGATTGCCCACACTCTTAATGTATAAGAAATAAAGTAGCGCCTTTACTGGCACCAATTGGTTTTAGTACAACGGTAAGCGCTTGATCTTAACAAGAGTATAATGAAATCCAAATCACTGAATCAATCATCTCGGACAATCCATACTCAACTCTTGATGCCAAGCAGGAAGAAGAAACAACAACAGCGGGGGAAACAATGGGTGGTATGGATACCCGTCAGGTTCCTACTAGCGGGATAAGTGTTTCAAATGACTCCCTTAAAAATAATCAAGATATTAAGAGCAAGGAAGACAAAACATAAATTGGTGATAGGAATCAGCACATCAAGAAATCTGAAAAATGAACATGAGATGTCTTTTACATAAGATTTTATGATTCATGGTGTCTTTTTTGAAAATACATCCACCCTTCTTCAACTCTCTTCAAGTTGGACAAGAAAATTATGTTGAGGTGGAAAGGAAAAGATGGGACTTAAACAAAGAAGTTATTGCCACTGAATCCATAGGTCAAGTGCGACCAAATACCCAAATGTCGAAGGCAGGATTGTTTGAGACTGGTATGACACTAGAAGGTCCTGTGTCTTTTGAATATGGGGGCCAACAAAAATTTAGGAGAACAAAGTTGATGATTCGATCAGATATAGTCACGAGTCGATTGGCAAATGGCTGCTTGAACTTGACGTGTTTGATTTTCGGTGAGTATATGTGTTCTAATTCGTTTATTACTGAAGTTGTGTCATTCCTATTTGCCCCGGGTGGAGTTCCACGTCTTGCGACAAAGGGAAACTTTGGTAATTATCATTCTGTTAGAATTTGCATATTGTTGGATTGCACCGTTCCGCTAATTGCTATGGTAAGTGAACTCTTGTTGACTACAATCTGTAGTGTTTTATTTTTGCATGATGTTGAGAGATGAAATTTCTAAGAGCAATGTACTATGTTGGTGTTTATGGCCTGGTAATGCACTTGATAGTTTGGTTCACTTTGTTAAGGGGCTTTCTTTGAAGTCAAGTGACTGAATCGGTGGCAAAATCCTCACTAATTATTCATTTTGTTGTCCAATATATAAGAGATCCTCATGGTTGCATGGTGAGTCATTTCTGTTCCAAATGCAGGTTGTTGGAGCAATGGGTACAACCCGTCCATCGTTACAAGTGTTGTATCATGTGAATGGAGATGTATGGATATGATTGATTCTCAATGTGAAAATGGTATAGTTGGCATGTTTGTATGGAAAACAACTCATTTTACCAATTTATCACCTAAATCGACTCATCGTAAGCACAATAGCAGAAGACAACAAAGTTTTACACTTTGTAGACTCCACGAAGAACAAGCCAATGTAATTGTCCATGCATTTGTATCATTCGATCCGGGCGGAATTACTAATTCTTTAAAAACTTGGAACACTGTGAGCCACTTTTGTCCCGATACTTGCATATTATTTGTGATTATTAACTGCGAGTGGGTTGGAAATTACATTGAAGAGCTAGAATACAGTCCAAAGTTGGATTTTGAAAACTTCTTTGAAATTACCAAGAAGAACAATGAGAAGGAGTTTCTAAAACAATGGTAGGCACACATACAATTAAGAGGGTGAGCCTGATATTTATGTTGAATACTATTGTGAATTCTTTGACTGGCCATTATTGGGAAGAAGAATTACACATCATAGCTTCTGAAGGCATGATGATCTTGTGTTCGAATGTAGCTTGCCGTTTAGCTTGCTATAGTTATCTTCCTCAAGGAACCCAAGGCTTAATGATTGATACCAAGGCTAAATTGGGTTATGTTCCATTATAGGGCCATTTTGAGGATATGGTTTGTTTCTCAAATGATAAAAAATATGGGATGGAACATGATGATAGATGGAACATACTAATTGCTTGTTTATGACTTATGTGCATCCATATAAGCCTTCAAGGTTAACATCCATGCAACAATGGAACATTTTTGTTGTTCTGACTTTTATAGGGAAAAGAATGACAAGTTTGGTGTTGCGGATCCTACATTTTACACTCAGACTTCATATAACTCGTGGACGAGTTATCCTATAGGAGGGTTGGAATGATGAGAACAACTTCTATTTGAGACCATTTCGACGTAACTTCTGAAATCCGTTTTTTTTCTACGTTATCAACGACTGTCACTACATATTGAAGTGAGTCGACATCAACATTCACAAATGCAGTAACACTGCAGTATCACCTAATGCAATTCAACAACGATATGTAGTGGCAGAATATGTGTAGTCACACTAGACTTGTCTTCTACATCATTATTATTTTGTAGTGTTAGTGGTAGAGTACGGTGACAGTAACAACATTAACTAGTGTCAATATCTACGGTCACTACCTTATTGTTTAGAATCCCAAAATCTGATCCCAAATTCCCGATACACGTTCAATAACCATATTTTGAAACATTGTCTAATTTAGAAATTATTTGTAATACAAAAAATTATCTATCTATGGTACAGACATTCCATTTGGCACCCAATTGGCGACTATTACGGGATTGAGAGAATTAAAAAAAAATAAAAATGGAATGCATAGGGTTGAACTTGAGTTTTGTATGGGTGCTCCACCATGCCTTACGAACTCAATTTTGTCAACTGATGAGTTGATGGGCGACTTGATCGCTTATGTCTAACACTATTAAATTTTTAGTACAATCAGACCATATAAGGTATGCATTTCTAATATGGATTAAGTCCATTTTTTGACCACCTTGTCCTCAATGACACAAAATTAAAGGTTTTCAGTATATAACACATAATGAAGTTAGGTTACAATTGTTGGTTTATAGATCGATCTGGAGTACTGCTATTATGTTATTCTTAGTGTCAGGTGATTTCTGTTTAGGATGGTTGTTAGTCAATGTTGCTTTTGGGAAACACATCACCTTTTTCTCTTTCAATTTTACTTATAATAACTTTTTATTCATCTTGACTGACTTTTGTACAACCGCTTCCTGTGACACCAAATGAGTTTTCTTGCCCATATCGGGTATATCCATTATCGACCGTTATTAGTATACAGAGAAATCGTGATTGAGCAAATATACTAAAAAAAAACGACATAGTCCTACTAGGAATTTGAAAGAACAAATTTATGAAAAAAAACTCAAAAAAATTTCTACGAAGAAATTCGGAAAATCTCAGCGGCAATTTGCAATTTAAGAGATAAAAGAAAATTGGTAATGCCGGAGGATTAGAGCGGAAAATGATGAGCTTTCTTATGGTACCATTACTCGGGCTTAAAGGGATTATGGGAGAAGTATATATAAATTAAGGTGTAGCATCATAAAGTTTTTTGTTTTGTTTATTGTTTTTAAAATTGAGGAAAAATCACTAGAATATTTCTTTGAAAAAACATTTTACAATTTTGAACCATTTTTTTATGGAAAATTAGAACATTTTTAAAATTTTTAAGGAAAAATGCATAATTTTTATAATGAGAAGACAAGCACTAGAATATTCGTTGAATTTTGAAGAATTTAACATTTTTAAATAAAAAATTAGTGAATTCGATGTGAATTTAGGCAGTGAATTTAAACAATGAATTTGAAATTTTGAATAAATAGTTTTGTCCTTTATTTTTTTAAAATATTTTTGGGAACAAAGAGTTTTATTCAACCAAAACCGCTAAACGAGCGCTCAAAACATCATTCGGGAGTCGAGTTGGGTACCCAAAAAATAACATGAATCGAATCCAAGCCATGCCTAGCTAAGAGGTGCGTCGAGACATTGCCCGAACGCCTAACAAAAGAAAAACGCTCTAAATTAAAGGTCGCAGCTTCCGACAGACAATTAATCATGTAGAAGACATCCAAAAGCCGAGAAGTCCTCCTCATAGTGGGTCACACGCTAGACACAAAGAAGACAGTCACTTTCCACCACCAACCGTGTTACCAGCAAACGGTGATCCTCCACAAGAGCCAACATGATAGCTCGCAACTCCAACAAAACTACCTCAATACTAGGGTCAAACTTGAAAGAGTAGGACGCCAAGATAGATCCCTGCTGATCACGAAAATAATACCCTCTCCAGACGCTCTATCCATGACTGAAGAATCAATATTGCACTTAAGTAGCCCTTCCGGATTAAGGGGCTACAGTAATTACCACTGGACCAATCCTTATTTGCACATAGTCATGATTTTTTATTCGAATGGACGATATTATTAAATAGTGTTATATATTTTACCGTGTAATTTTTCTTAACAATTTAGAACTGAAAGAAAAATATTTTCATCTAGGGCACACTCATATATATATATATATATATATATATATATTTTTTTTTTTTTGATAAAAAGGGTGATTCAAAATTTTTCGGTACTACAAATAAAGAAATAAAATTGTACTAAGATACTCATTTTTACGTGAAAATAAAAATAAAAAACTTATTATTAGCTTTTCTACTAAATTTTTCAAGGAGTCGTATATTTTGTTCTATACTGATAACACCTACTATTATTATTATTATTATTATTATTATTGTAAATTAATAATATAAAGTGTAAATATTCTATCATAGTCAAATGCCTTAACATTAGCACGTATTGATTCCCTAGTCTTTAGCCTAAACATTAGCTGATAGTTAATGGTAGCTGATGGTTAATAATTTGTATTTGGTATATATTGTACACAGAGGTTAATGATATACTACGGAAAATATTCTGAAATCCTTCATGGTATCAGAGCTTTAGGGTTCTTTGTCTTTTTTTTCGCTTCCGCTATATTTTTTTCTTTCTTTCTCCAAGCCTGCCGTCGGCTTCCTCCTTTGCCACCACTCCTCCATGGCTGAATCTCAGAAATTTCATCCAACCCTCTCGATTTCAAACGTGAAAGCTCTTCTCCCTATCACACTTGATATCAACACATGGCCGTATCACTCGTGGGCTGCATTATTCAAGGTACAAGCAAGAGTTCATGATGTCCTTGATCATGTTATCCCACCACTGATCCGACAGAGAAGGCGGCATCGGAAGAATTCAAGGCTGAAAATCTCACTCTTTGGAAAAGGTTAGATGCAGCCGTATTACAATGGATATACGCAACCGTCACAACGGATGTCCTCACATCCATCTTGGTTGATGATGACACCGCTGCTGATGCGTGGACTCGGGTTGCAGAATTGTTCCATGATAATAAAAATTCCCGGGCGCTTTATCTGAATAAGGAATTTATCAACACCAATCTGGCGGATTTCTCGTCAACCAACGCCTATTGTAATCAATTGAAGAGCTTGGCTGATCAATTGAAGAACGTTGGCTTTCCGGTTACGGACCATGGACTGGTTTTGAGGATGCTCTAGTGACTCACTGAGCAATATTCCAATTTCGTAACAGTGCTGCAAAATAAGAAGACTCTCCCTTCGTTTGCCACGGCTCGATCGAAGCTCGCATTGGAGGAGACAACAATCCAGGAGAGAGTAAAGCAAGAAGCTCCGCCCCAAGCACTTGCCGCTGATGCTGGCTTTCAGCATCCGCCTTCATCACAGCCGAGTAAGGGGAGGAATGGCCGGACTGGTCGTCGAGGAAATAATTCAGGGAGTAACAACTCGGGCCGTGACAATGGCAATTCAGGTGGTCGGAATCCGGGTTCTGCAGGTCGGGGAGACGGCCGGCAAAATTCAAGAGGAGGCGGCAATGGACAACCCTCTGCTCCTCCAGTTCGACAGCCCTGGCCACCGGCTCCTTGGTGGAGTTATCCGCCGCCTGGGTGGGCTGTGCCTCCATGCCCCTACCAAACTCAACCATGGGCCAGACCAGCAGCTCCTCCATAGCCCAGTATATTGGGCCATCGCCAACAGGTACCGCAGCAGGCCTATGCGGCTGATACTAGGGCCCTTACGGATATTAAGTCCGCGATGCACACCATGAGCCTTCAACCTCCGGCTCATCAATGGTACATGGACACGAGAGCTACATCCCACATGACATCCGATCAAGGTACACTCACGTCTTATTTTAATTTGGGCACACAAAATGGTATTATAGTGGGTAATGGTAATACAATTCCAATTCGTGGTTATGGTAATTCATTTTTTACTCCCCCCAACCCACCTTTGTCGTTAAACCATGTTCTTCATGCCCCGCACCTTATTAAAAATTTGGTGTGCGTACGTAAGTTTACCAAGGATAATCATGTCAGTGTCGTGTTTGATCCGTTTGGTTTTTCTGTTATTTGTTTATATAGACGGGGACGTGTCTAATGAGCTGTGATAGCACGGGCGACTTATATCTTGTTACTTCTTCTTTTCCAAATAAAAATGTCTCGCACTCTGCGCTGTTTTCGTCGACTATTTGGCATGATCGGTTGGGTCATCCTGGCTCGGTGATTTTAAATTCCCTTAGCAAAAATCAAGTGATTGATTGTAAGCCTAGTGTTAGGCATTCAAAGTGTCAATCTTGTATTCTGGGTAAACATATTCGACAGCCTTTTGTTTCATCAAATTCAAAAGCGTATTTTCCTTTTGATGTAATTCATACTGATTTGTGGACCTCTCCGGTATTAAGCACATCTGGTGCTCGATATTATGTTTTATTTTCGGGGGAAGGGGCTACAAGGACAAAAAAAAAAACATAAATGGGTTTGCAAGGACATTCTTTTTTTCCGGATGTTATAAAGGACAAAAACAAAATATTTGGACAAAAATACCCCTTGTTACTTTTTACCCCTCTACAAATAGTAACAGTCAAGAAACAAGTAGTAACAGCCCATAAAATGTCGTAATATCCAATGAAAAAGTAGTAACGGTCTAAAAACAAGTAGTAACAGCCCATAAAATGTCGTTACAGCCAAGAAACAAATAGTAACAGCCAATAAAAAATCGTAACATCCAATGGAAAAATAATAATGTGACCACTAAACAAGAGTAAATGGGCATTAAAATAGTAATGTGACCATTAAACACTAGATAAAATATAGTAACAGCCACGAAAACAAGTAGTAACCGTCCATAAAATGTCCATAAAAGTCGTAACAATCACATAAAATGTCGTAACATCCTAAAAACAAGTAGTAACAGACTAAAAACAAATAGTAAACAGCCCCGTAAAATGTAGTAACGGACAATTAACAAGTAGTAACATTCCATAAAAAAAAATCTTGCTGCTAGCTTCGTTCTTCTTCAAAGCAGCCACCGGAGGCCGAAATCCGGCGACAACGCAGCGGAGTTGGAAATACAGAAAACAACAAACCTCCTTCTAGACAAAAATCCTCGCCTTCAATGGCTGACTTGCCTTCGCCTTCAATGGCTGACTTGCCTTCGCCTTCAATGGCTGACTTGCCTTCGTCTTCTTCTTCCCTACTCCGGCACCGTTAACCGCAGCAAATTCATTTTCCAATTCTTCATTTGCATCAGCATTATTTTCAATCAATTCACCAGAATTCTCATAATCAACAACCACGCCTTTCCCAGCCTGAAAACTCTTGCGTCGCTCCTCCGCCTGTAATTCAATTGACCGGAACACACCAATCCGGTCGCCGGAACACATCAATCCGGTCAAAAATGGCAGCTTTCTTTCACAGCTTTGAAGCCTTCAAGATAGCTGCGAATCCATACCTGTTAAGGGAGACGGCTGCAAAAATAGGTTTTAGGGATAGAATTATTAAGTTAAGGGTGTTTTAGGAAATTTACACAAGTTTTGTCCTTTCTAATTATCAGTGTACTTGGATCCTGTTTTATTTATTAATATGTCCTTGCTGACAAAAAACTATTTATTTTTAGATGATTTTTCGAATTATTTATGGACGTTTCCTATCGCCACAAAATCCCAAGTTTTTAGTATTTTTAACACTCTTCAAAATCATATTCGTACCCAATTCGAACGTGACGTTAAAAGTTTACAATGTGATAATGGTCGGGAATATGATAACAGGGTGTTTTGGGAGTTTTGTCGGTCTAAAGGCATAGAGTTTCGTTTCTCCTGTCCTTATACGTCATCCCAAAATGGCAAAGCTGAGCGAAAAATCCGTTCTATAAATAATATAATACGAACCATGCTTATACATGCCTCGGTCCCCCAGTCTTTTTGGCATCATGCCTTACAAATGGCTACCTACCTTCTCAATATAATTCCAAGTCCTCTTTTAGCCAATGAATCGCCTCTAAAAATTTTATATCATAAAGACCCATCCTATTCTCACCTTCGGGTGTTTCTGTTTCCCCTTGTTTCCCTCCACAACGATTCATAAGCTTCAAGCTCGGTCTACGCCTTGTGTGTTTTTGGGATTTCCAGCTAATCACAGGGGTTATAAATGTTATGATTTATCGAGTCAGAAAATTAGTATATGTCGCCACGTTGTGTTTGATGAAACGAATTTTCCCTTCTCTCTGTTACATCACCCGACCCCCGACTCTTATAATTTTTTGGACCATGGTTTGTCACCCCACCTCATTAATCATCTCCTCCAACCCCAGTCCACCTCGGCAGCCCCTCTCACCGAGGCCCAACAGCCCAGCACGCCCTCCACTGGGTCCAGCTCGCCTCCTGTCCAAAACCCGAGCCCACCCACAGTCCAAAACCCAAGCCCACCCCCTCTCGCTGATCCCCTTCCAGACCAGCTTCCCCCTCCTATTTTCGGCCCACTTCCTCCACAAAGCCCACCTCCAAATCGTCCAGTCACTAGAAGCCAAACAGGAATATACCGGTCCAACCCACGCTACTTGGACCAGGCCTTTATTTCCTCAAATTCTAAATCTCCTCTCCCTCGCACACCTTTAGATGCTTTACGTGACCCGAATTGGAAATTGGCACAGCAGGATGAATTTGATGCCCTTATTAAAAATAGGACGTGGGATTTGGTACCTCGTCCACCTAATATTAATGTCATTCGTTCCATGTGGATTTTTGCACATAAAGAAAGGTCTGACGGTTCTTTTGAGAGGCATAAAGCCCGACTTGTAGGTGATGGAAAGACACAACAAGTTGGCGTTGATTGTGGTGACACCTTTAGCCCGGTGGTCAAACCGGCTACTATTAGGACAGTTCTGAGCTTGTCTGTCTCCCGCAATTGGCCTATACATCAATTGGATGTCAAGAATGCCTTCTTACACGGTATGCTTAATGAGGTGGTATATATGCATCAGCCTATGGGCTTCCGTGATCGGGTTCATCCTGATTATGTCTGCTTACTCCGTAAGTCATTGTATGGCCTGAAGCAGGCTCCACCCGCTTGGTACCGACGATTTGCAGATTTTGTTACTACACTCAGGTTTTCCAACAGTAAGTGTGATACATCTCTGTTTATCTACCGCCGAGGTAAGGATGTGGATTATTTACTGTTATATGTTGATGATATTATCCTCACTGCGTCCTCTGATGATCTTCACAGAGCTTAGTGCAGAAGTTGGGGCTCCTTACGATGATCCTACCAAGTATCATAGTTTGGCGGGTGCCCTCCAGTACCTAACCTTCACGCGCCCCGACATATCATATACCGTTCAGCAGGTCTGTCTTCACATGCATGACCCCCGGGTTGAACATATGCAAGCCCTTAAACGCATTATTCGCTATATTCAGGGGACTTTGCATCTCGGATTGCATCTTTATGCATCCACTATTACAAGCCTGGTCTCTTACACGGATGCTGACTGGGGTGGTTGCCCAGATACCCGTCGTTCTACGTCAGGTTACTGTGTGTTTCTCGGTGATAATTTAGTATCATGGTCGTCCAAGCGCCAACCTACGCTATCCCGCTCTAGTACAGAGGCAGAATACCGGGGGGTTGCAAATGTCGTTTCTGAATCATGTTGGTTACGTAACCTTCTCTTGGAACTTCATTGTCCTCTTCGAAAAGCGACTATCGTCTATTGTGACAACGTGAGTGCTATATATCTTACTGCGAATCCGGTTCAACATCAACGCACCAAACATATTGAAATGGACATTCATTTTGTTCACGAAAAGGTTGCGCGCGGTGAAGTTCGAGTCCATGATGACAGTTAAAATATACCCATTTATGTCATCAATTATAACCTTAAATCGGAGTTAATTATATATATTTCATATTTAATCACGTGTTTATATTTATTATTTAATGATAAGTGATTATTAATATGATAATTGGTATTTAGCTGTTTTTATTATAAAAGAGCAATTAATTGTGTGATAAATGCTGATTTTGCAGATCATGATAAATCGGGAAGATAATTATCATACAATCGGGAGATCTCAAGATAAAAGAGAAGAAAATCGGAGCATTAAAGAAAAGATAAATCAGATCCGTTCAAAAGCATGGAGTGGGGAACAAGTCAAACGAACCGAGTGTGAAAACGCGTAAAGAGGGAGGCTCGGTCGACCGAGCCATGCCATTCGGTCGACCGAGCGTGTAGGTTCGGTCACCCGAGCCTAATGTGATAAATGCATGTCAATCTTCTGGATTCTCCCTATGTCGGCTACAACTCCTATATAAACAGCAGCCACGATGCTGAGAAAGACACACCACTACAACACAAAACAATTCATACAATTTTAGCTTTTAAGTTTTTAAGTTTTATTTTCTTTATGTTCATTCATTGTGGATTCGTCGGATTCTCCGATTAGGGAGCGCATTAAAGAGTGGGAGTCACTCTCGTCTTCGAGGGTATGACTATTCAATTATGCAATCTTTATTCGTAGATCTGTTTTATTTTATTATGGAGTAATTTTATTTGTATTGATTGCGTGATGTAGATCTATTTACGAACCCATGTGTTTAGGTTAGAAACGTTAAGAAGTAATCATGATTTGCTCCGGCACAGAACTGTGTTCGGTCGACCTAGACATGTCACTCGGTCGCCCGAGTGTCTTTGTCGTCGATCGACCGGCGTGGTAATGTGTAGGCAATATTATGATCGGCTTCGACTACGTCAGATTCTCTGAATTGGAATTAATACGAGTAATTAAACCTGATCAACTTAGTTATTCGTCATCATAATTTAACATGAAACCTAAAAAGTGATTGTTACTTAGGATATAGATTGAATCGGCATCTAAGAAGTACGCCTTACCCTAGGAATGTTGCTTAGATGAGGTTACGGTTTATACCGGCATCCCTAGTCTCGTAATTGTGTCGGGTTATATGAGATGGAGGCATTAAAAGCGAAGTCACGTAGTGGAGGCACGATGATTTAGATGGCCAAACCGAGCTAAATCTACCTTGTGGATGACTCCGTAGTCATAATAATTAATCTTTAACGTTTGTTTTGTCTCGTTATCATCCTAATTCACATGGGGGAGTTATAATCTACTAGCGTAATCAATACTATTTGTTTAGATAATATCAACCGTATTATCCATGCTTAGTAGTCTTTAGTTTGCCTTAGTCGTCTTTTGTGTCTTGTGGTTGTCACTATTTTATTTTCTGCATTTAGTTGGTCGTAGACCGCCCTTTCAATTTAGTTCTAATAAGATAAAGTTGTGTTTTATTTGTGCCGAGTCTCTGTGGGATCGACCTCGACTCTATCTGGCTATACTACAATTGAACCTAGTTCTCTTGCTAGTGTGTTAGTAGGCATCGAGTTAATAATTTAACTTGACCTCCATCAAGTTTTTGGCGCCGTTGCCGGGGACTCGAGTCATTAAATTAAGATATAGCTTATTTTGTTAGAACTGGATTCGTGAATATTCTATGAATAAGAGTCTGTATATTAAACAGTGTCATAAATAAAAAAAAAATAAAAAAAAAAAAAAAAAAACGTTCGGTCGACCGAACCACAGCTCTCGGTCGACCGAGAATTTATTTTCTGATTCTGTCTTAGTTTTATAGAATTCTGCTTCTGTTTTATTTACGTTTTCTTTTCTCAAACTTATTTCGAGTCTGTTTTAGTTAGTTAGTTAAAGGCCTAGCCTTTACTAGTGATTAATTGTTTTATTGTTGTTTATTATTTTATTGTACGCTACTCGGAAATCGAAGGAACCGCTTGAGCCTTATAATCCTGAGATAGAGAAATTTGCGAGAAGGAATAGGAAGTTAGCTAGGGAACTGGCTAAGCAAGGAGAAGAGGATCCAAATCTTGAGGAAAGCGAGCACGAATTGTTAGAAGGACATATAACTGATCACCCTGAGCATTCTGAATCCGAAACAGAAATGGAAGGCAATCCGGTCAATCCAAACCAGGTACCTAATCCTGTTATTAATCCTGTTATCAATAATGCCAATAATGTGAATGCAAATGCTAATAATGAGAACCAAGCCCTAGTTCAAGGAGCGAGGCGCACTCTGCAAAGTTATGCAACGCCCACTATTGAACAATTCATTCCCGCTATCGTAGCACCGCAAGATGCTGCGGAAGTCTATCACCCTAGGCCTAATGTAATTCAAATGGTGACCAATTATTCTACTTTTCATGGAGTCCAAAACGAGGATCCTGGTGTTCACGTGATGAATTTCTTGGAAATCGTTAGTACTGTGAAACCAGAATTAATCCCGGAGGGTAACATTCGTCTTAAGCTTTTCCCTTTCACTTTGAAAGATAAAGCTAAGCAATGGCTTCTCTCTTTAGAGGCTGGATCAATCACAACTTGGGAAAAATTGTTGCAAAAATTCATGAATAAGTATTTTCCCTTAGGAAAAACTTTTAAGTTACGCCAAGATATCCTAGGATTTAAGCAACAACCTGGGGAGAGTTTTGATCAAGCTTGGGAGCGTTTCAAGGAAGCTATGAGGAAGTGTCCTCATCATGACATATCTCTCTGGCTTTTAATGCAAACTTTTTACCATGGGTTGAGAGAGACTGAGAAAATTAGAGTAGACGCCTCCAGCAATGGAGCGTTTGTTCTTCTATCTCCTGAGGAGGCACAAGGGAAGATGGAGCAAATAGCGATGAATAGCCAATGGGGAGGCAATGACATAGCTACTGTGAAGATGGCCGCTGATATATTCGATGATAGTGCATCTACCAAAATCTTAGAACAACTTTCTGTTATCAACAATAAGGTAAATGGGATGCAAGAGAGGATGACAAGAGTAGAGAAAGGGGCTGGAATCGAGGAAGCACCTCAAAGTGAGAATGCTGGTACTGAAGAAGCCAATTATGTCGGGGGGAGAGTACAGACCTAATCACAACCATCCTGGATTCCGATATAGTGACATTAACGCAGGAGAAAGGCCTAAACCGCCTACCACTTATGTACCACAAAGAGACTAAAACTTTTGGTTGGGAAGTCTGCGATAGAAAAAGCGAGTAATGTCGCACCGACAATATGGGGCAACTTTCAAAATCTATGGTCGAAGTTAGCCACTAACTTTAGCCAATATTGTCAAAAGACAGATGCCAAAGTAACCAACCAGGAAGCTTTAGTCCAAAATCTCACGCACTGTAGGACAACTAGCCGAGCAAGTCTCAACTAGACCTCTGGAGGGTTGCCAAGCAACACCGAGAAGAACCCTAAGGATTTGAATGCGATCATGACAAGAAGTGGAAAAGAAGTAACTCCACCATCCCCGCAAGAGAAAGTCACAAAGAATAAGGATGGTGAGCCAAGCAATGAGACTAATACTTCCGAATCTTTGCTGAGCAAAGAACATATAAAGAACTCCGCTTGCCCTAGAGTTGAACTTTACGATAACAAGTATCCAATTTTCACTGATGTCGACCCTTCAACTCTACCTTATCCTCCACCAAAGCCGAAGCCTAAGTTTGATAATAAGAGGTATAAGAAGTTCGTGGACATGTTTAGTAAGTTACAAATCAATATACCCCTAGTTGAAGCACTAGCTGAAATGCCTGAGTACACCAAGTTTTTAAAAGACGCCGTCTCCACTAAAAGGAAACTTCTAGATTTAGAGACCATATGCCTTAATGAGGAGTGTTCAGCCATTCTTCAACATAAGTTACCCCCAAAATGCAAAGATCCGGGAAGCTTTCTCATTCCCTGCACCATAGGTAACGTATGTCCGAACAAAGCTTTGTGTGATCTAGAGCAAGCGTGAACTGATGCCACCGCTATTTTTCGAAAGCTAGGCATGAAAGATCTTAAGAATACCTCAATCACATTGCAATTAGCTGACCGCTCACATAAAGAACCGTGTGGAGTGGTTGAGGATGTGCTAGTAAGAGTTGAAAAGTTTGTATTCCCATCGACTTTGTGGTATTAGATATGGAAGCTAACTACGAAGTGCCATTGATATTAGGAGACCTTTCATGGCCACTAGTAGAACGCTAATTGATGTTTACAAAGGCGAGTTGGTATTAAGAGTGAATGAAGAGAGAGTTGCATTCAATGTCTTCGACACTATGAAGCAACTTTGATGATGGAGAGGATGCATGTTTCATGTTGGATTCCATTGATAGGATCGTTCAAGAATTTCAACAACATGAAAGTATCAAGGATTTTTGGATCTTTGTCTTAGAAGAAGAAGATGAAGTCAAGTGCGTGAGTAGTGAGGAGGAGAAGATGATATGGCCAGGATGTAGTAGAGGGACCCCAAGGCCCGTAGAGGAAGTAAGTCTTTGCGGAGATTGAAAGATTCTATCATAGACCAACGTGGCATAAGTACTTCAACTCAAACTCACCGGGTCGGTTTGAAGACCTCTTTGGAAGAACCTCCCACAAATTTGACTTTAAAACCTCTTCCTGCGAATTTGAAGTATGTGTTTCTTCAAGATGAGACCTTGCCACTGATCATATCTTCTTCCTTGACGGACTTACAAGAGGAGAAACTTATGAGAGTTCTGAGAGAGTACCGCGGAGCATTTGGATGGACCATAGTCGACGTTAAGGGCATTAGCCCTAGCGTATGTATGCACAAGATCTCCGTGGACCCTGAAAAGAAAGCGGTTGCACAACCTCGGCGCGTTTAACCCCACAATTAAAGGAAGTGGTTAGGGATGAGGTTATAAAAATGCTAGAAATGGGAATTATATTTCCAATTGTTTGATAGCGAATGGGTAAGCCCTATCCACGTAGTTCCCAAAAAGGGAGGATTGACGGTGCAAGCCAATGAGTTGAATGAGTTAATTCTGTGAGGCTAATCACCGGTCATCGAGTATGCATAGACTTTAGAAACTAAATGATGCAACTCGTAAGACCATTTTCCTCTTCCTTCATCGATCAAATGCTCGAGAGATCGAGCGGGCATGCTTTCTATTGTTTTCTTGACGGTTATTCGGGATATTATCAAATCCACATCTCGCCCAAGATCGTGAGAAAACAACGCTTACTCGCCCATATAGGGACATTTGCGTATAATCGAATGCCATTTGGATCGTAAACGCCCTGCGACATTTCAACGGTGTATGATGTCATTATTTGCGGATATGGTGGAAGACTTTTTGGAAATCTTTATGGATGATTTCTCCGTATTTGGAGACAATTTCGATTCATGTCTCACACATCTAGCACGAGTATTGAAGAGATGCGAAGAGACTAATCTTGTGCTTAACTGGGAGAAGTGTCATTTGATGGTTACGGAAGGTATAGTACTGGGCCACCGCATATCAAAGAACGGCATAGAGGTGGATAGAGCCAAAGTCGAGGTGATCGAGAAATTACCTCCACCTACTAATCTTAAAACTTTGCGAGGTTTTTTAGGCCACGCCGGATTTTATCGTAGGTTTATCAAGGACTTTTCCCTGGTCTCTAGACCTCTTACCGAATTATTGGCCAAGGATGTGCCATTCGTGTTTTCAAATGAGTGCATAAAAGCTTTCAACGAAATAAAAAGTAGATCGATTCGCACCCGCTCGTCGTGCTTTTGATTGGGATCTTCCGTTTGAACTGATGTGTGATGCAAGTGATATCGCTTGTTGGCGCCGCTTTGGGTCAAAGAAAGATAAGATTTTTAGGCCCATTTATTATGCAAGCCGGACTTTGAATGCTTTGCCCAAAGAAATTACGCCACAACGGAGAAGGAACTTCGGCCGTTATCTTTGCCTTTGACAAGTTTAGATCTTACTTAGTGGGATCTAAAGTCACGGTGTGGACTGACCATGCGGCTCTTAAGTATCTCCTAGCAAAGCAAGATTCAAAGCCGAGACTGTTGAGATGGATTCTCTTGTTGCAAGAATTTGACGTAGAAATCCGAGATAAGAAAGGAAGTGAGAACGTGGTGGCCGATCATCTATCGCGCTTACAATTAGAGGATGGTGAGGAATTACCGAGATAGGAGAATCTTTCCTGATGAACAACTTTTCTCCATCACCACCATCGGGGACATGATGATTGTCTTTGCGAGTTTCTCGCGAATAGAGGTTGTGAAGGAGAAGAAGCAACCATGGTTTAGTTTGTTTGTCAATTATCTATCCGCAAAATACCTACCACCGAATCTCACTGTGCAAGAAAGAAAAAAATTCTTTAAAGATCTTAGACACTATTATTGGGATGAGCCTTATTTATTTAAGCTAGGATCTGATAATATTTTTCGAAGATGTGTGCCCGAAGAAGAATATAATGATATTCTGAAGCATTGTCATTCCTATGAAGTTGGAGGACACTACGGGGGAGAAAAAACCGCGGCTAAGGTCCTCCAATGCGGTTTTTATTGGCCGACATTGTTTAAGGATGCACACCAATATGCAAAGGCCTGTCATGCTTGTCAAATGACAGGTAATATTTCAAGGAGGAATGAGATGCCACTCAAGAGCATCTTAGAAGTGGAGCTTTTTGACGTTTGGGGAATAGATTTTGTTGGACCCTTCACTTCATCATTATCTAACCGATATATCTTAGTTGCTGTAGATTATGTATCCAAATGGGTTGAGGCCATTGCTTCCCCTACTAACGATGCTAGGGTTGTGGTTAGATTCTTGAAGAAGAACATTTTTACAAGGTTTGGGACGCCAAGGGCAATTATAAGCGACAATGGTAGTCATTTTTGTAATAAACCTTTTGAACGGCTGATGATTAAGTATGGGGTTCGACATAAACTAGCATCAGCGTATCACCCCCAGACTAGTGGACAGGTAGAAGTCACCAATCGAGAGATAAAGCGTATCCTGGAGAAAACTGTCAATACGACCAGAAAGGATTGGTCGTTACGTTTAGACGACGCTTTATGGGCTTATAGGACTGCATATAAAACCTCGATTGGAATGTCACCATATAGGATTGTTTTTGGAAAGGCATGTCATCTACCTCAGAATCGGAGCACCGGGCCATGTGGGCAACAAGGATGCTAAATTTTGATGAGACGTTGGCCGGTGAGAAGAGGATGTTAGAATTAAATCGCCTGGAGGAGTTTCGTTTAGAGGCATACGAGAATGCCAAGATTTTCAAGGAGCGCATGAAGAAGTTCCATGACAAGAAGATTCTGGATAGGACCTTTCAAGAGGGTGATCTAGTTCTCTTATACAATTCACGCTTAAGACTCTTCCCGGGTAAGTTGAAATCAAGATGGTGTGGCCCATTTCAAGTACAACAAGTCTTTCCTTCTGGAGCGGTGGAGCTATTCAATTTCAAAGACGAGTCCAGATTTGTGGTCAATGGACATCGTATTAAGCATTATCACGGGCTTCCGCCTGCTGCTGAGGAGGAGGTTTTGTACCTCGATGACCCTGTCTATGAATAAACCATCTTGAACTGAGTCGAGCTAGCGACTATAAACTTAGAACTACTACCTATACCTATCTTTTTCGTTTTTCTTTTTAATAAAGTAGCATGCGCCTATCACGGGTTTTTTCATCTCGCCATGTTCCGAGTCTAAGTTCGGAATAAACGAGGTTTTTTCCTTGATAGCCGTCATGTGAGTTTTTAGGTTTAAATCTCTTTTGGTCTTGTCCATGGCAGTATAAAATAAAGTGGCTTAAACTGTTTTTAGATATCTATATCTACTTACTGCCACGTTATTTTAGAACTTCCCTAGACATGGTATTTGACGATTTCGTGGAGTTTGTTTGTTTATACAGGGTGTGTTTGTCTCTCCACACTGTGCCGATGATTACTCCGATAATGTTCCTTTACTTGGGAGCCGTTTCCAGAGCTAAGTCTTTCATCTTGAACTCTCATTTATTTTTGTCATTGAGGACAATGCCATGTTTAAGTGAGGGGCAGGGGACTTAGCTATATATTGTGCTATATGTTAAGGGGAACGGAATACTGAGACAATATTGAGCCAAATTTAAAAATTTTTATGGATAAATGCCAAGTTGTTTAACTCGTACCCTTAAACTTGTGAAGTTCTTATACTTAGAATTAATAGGAAATGAACCAAGTTGCGTGAGTACGTGGTCATATTATACTTTTGCGATAAAGTGTTAGTAGACTTAAGAATATTCATGCCAACAATTGCAATTAGTTAGGTATTGTTCAATTACTCAACATATGAATCGTTTAGTACCACATGACTTATAATAATTGAAAGAAGTATGTGTACATTGCGTAGATAATTGGTTATGAGGACCTAGTGTCGATATTTGTCGACTGATGTATTCAGATCTTCTAGCCAACAAAAGCGGAGTAATAAGCTTGGGACGTACCTGTGTTTTGACAATGTATTAAAACACTGGGCTTGTAGTAAGTTACCAAAGTAGCCTCGCGCTTGTGGTAATATTCGATGCTAATATTTGATCTAAGATAGAGGGATGCCCTAAAAAGTTTTCCTTCTTGAGATTGATAGTATCTGAAAAATATGAAGATATGAAAAGAATATTCAACTCTTTAAGAGGCTTTGAGTAGTACTCGGTCTCCAAGTCCAAAAACCCTATAGATACGCTCTTGCTTATTGTTCTAGTGCTTTTACCCATCACGAGGCATAAGAAGTATGAATGCTGATGTTGGTGAATTTAGATATGAAGTCTGCATAAACTCTAATCTTACTACATTTATATAAAACCAATGCACATGCACACGATCACGTCGATTCATAGCGAGTAGTGAATAATGCATATCTTATGAGCATGACTGGTATGAGTTGACTCGGGTTTCTTGTGTAAGTATGAGTTGACCATGGAAAATGTTGTCTTGGGGAATGACTTATTGATGCTTTGTTCGGGACGAAGCAAAGTTTAAGTGGGGGCATTTTGATGATGATTAAAATATACCCATTTATGTCATCAATTATAACCTTAAATCGGAGTTAATTATATATATTTCATATTTAATCACGTGTTTATATTTATTATTTAATGATAAGTGATTATTAATATGATAATTGGTATTTAGCTGTTTTTATTATAAAAGAGCAATTAATTGTGTGATAAATGCTGATTTTGCGGATCATGATAAATCGGGAAGATAATTATCATACAATCGGAGATCTCAAGATAAAAGAGAAGAAAATCGGAGCATTAAAGAAAAGATAAATCAGATCCGTTCAAAAGCATGGAGTGGGGAACAAGTCAAACGAACCGAGTGTGAAAACGCGTAAAGGGAGGCTCGGTCGACCGAGCCATGCCATTCGGTCGACCGAGCGTGTAGGTTCGGTCACCCGAGCCTAATGTGATAAATGCATGTCAATCTTCTGGATTCTCCCTATGTCGGCTACAACTCCTATATAAACAGCAGCCACGATGCTGAGAAAGACACACCACTACAACACAAAACAATTCATACAATTTTAGCTTTTAAGTTTTTAGTTTTATTTTCTTTATGTTCGCTCATTGTGGATTCGTCCGGATTCTCCGATTAGGAGCGCGCATTAAAGAGTGGGAGTCACTCGCGTCTTCGGTATATGACTATTCAATTATGCAATCTTTATTCGTAGATCTGTTTTATTTTATTATGGAGTAATTTTATTTGTATTGATTGCGTGATGTAGATCTATTTACGAACCCATGTGTTTAGGTTAGAAACATTAAGAAGTAATCATGATTTGTTCCGGCATGAAGCGTGTTCGGTCGACTGAGACATGTCACTCGGTCGCCCGAGTCTTTGCTCGTTCGATCGACCGGCGTGGTAATGTGTGTAGGGCAATATTATGATCGGCCCGACTACGCCGATTCTCTGAATTGGAATTAAAACGAGTAATTAAACTGATCAACTTAGTTATTCGTCATCATAATTTAACATGAAACCTAAAAAGTGATTGTTACTTAGGATATAGATTGAATCGGCATCTAAGAAGTACGCCTTACCCTAGAATGTTGCTTAGATGAGGTTACGGTTTATACCGGCATCCCTAGTCTCGTAATTGTGTCGGGTTATATGAGATGGAGGCATTAAAAAGCGAAGTCACGTAGTGGAGGCACGATGATTTAGATGGCCAAACCGGAGCTAAATCTACCTTGGGGATGACTCGTAGTCATAATAATTAATCTTTAACGTTTGTTTTGTCTCGTTATCATCCTAATTCACATGGGGGAGTTATAATCTACTAGCGTAATCAATACTATTTGTTTAGATAATATCAACCGTATTATCCATGCTTAGTAGTCTTTAGTTTGCCTTAGTCGTCTTTTGTGTCTTGTGGTTGTCACTATTTTATTTTCTGCATTTAGTTGGTCGTAGACCGCCATTTCAATTTAGTTCTAATAAGATAAAGTTGTGTTTTATTTGTGCCGAGTCTCTGTGGGATCGACCTCGACTCTATCTGGCTATACTACAATTGAACCTAGTTCTCTTGCTAGTGTGTTAGTAGGCATCGAGTTAATAATTTAACTTGACCTCCATCAGTCCATCATGTCCCCTCTCGCTATCAAATAGCCGATATATTCACCAAGGGGTTGCCGCATGTATTATTCGACGATTTTAAGAACAGTCTCAGCATCCGCCCTCCTCCCGCTTCGACTGCGGGGGTGTGATAACACCTATTATTATTATTATTATTATTATTATTATTATTATTATTATTATTATTATTATTATTATTATTGTAAATTAATAATATAAAGTGTAAATATTCTATCATAGTCAAATGCCTTAACATTAGCACGTATTGATTCCCTAGTCTTTAGCCAAAACATTAGCTGATAGTTAATGGTAGCTGATGGTTAATAATTTGTATTTGGTATATATTGTACACAGAGGTTAATGATATACTACGGAAAATATTCTGAAATCCTTCATATACCTTCAATCGTCATATTCATTTCATGATGATTAATATTTTTCGGCCTCTCTATTTTGGTATTCTATTCGATACCATTTCGACGTAATTATTGAAATCCGATTTTTTTTTACGATAACAACGACTGTCACTCCATATTGCAGTGGCTCTGTGAAGTGACATCAATATGCATATGCAGTAACACCTTATACACTTGAGTGAGCATATGTAGTGGCACAAGACTTGTCTTTTATATCATTATTTTGCAGTTATAGTGGCAGGTTACAGTGACAATGACAATAACAATCATATTAACGAGTGCAAATATGTACAGTCAATACTTTTACAGTAACTTTATGCAGTGACAAGCCAAAAAATGTATTTAGAACAAAAATGTATACCATAAAAACAAGGCCGGCTCAAATCTAAGGCAAATTAGGCAGCAGCCGAAGGCCCAATTTCCAGCGGGGCCCAGAAATTACATATTTCGCAAAAAATAAATCGTGTCTAATCCCAACCGACATAATATAATGTTTTAAATTCTTTTTTATTTGAATTGATAAATACCCAAATTATTGGCCCAATAATATAATGTGTTAAAAAAAGTGGTTCTAAAGTCGCCATAGTTTTTAATAGTGACACCCTTTTACTTCCGGCACCACAAGAATATTTTTATTATTTATTTACTTGACACGCCACAAAAATAATAAGAAATCTACTCTTTATTCCACAATTTTTTTAGAACTATTAAGTCCATAATTTACAAAAAATTATCATTAACCCATACATTTTATCCATTTCTCTATTAACACCTATCTTCTTCATCTCCACCATCTTCACCCACCTCCCACCTCCCACCTCCCACCACCCAAAAACAACTGAAAATACAATGACATTTACAGATATAATGACAATTGAAATTACAATATTAACTCTGTGCAGTGACAACCAACAAACACATTTGAAACAAATGTATAATGTAACTATGAAATAAGATGCGGTTACAACTAATAATGACACCTTATATGAGAAATAAACAAAACAAAAATGTTTGCTTTTGAATAAGCACTGACACATGCAATTACAATTGAATATATAATGACAGTTAAATTGAAAGTATCCAAAAATGCATCGACAGACAATTGAAAATGCATTTTTTTTTTTCTAGACGCAAAAGCTTTTTATTTAACAAAACATTAGGAAGAGGCTGATAAAGTACCAGATACAAGTTCAAAACAACAAAGGAAACAAATACTCAAAAAAAAAAAAAAGATATCATTATTTGCTTTGTACGTCCTCGATTAACATTTTGATTAATTACATGTCAGCTTAAACAGGCTGCTCAGAAATATCTTATAAACATCTTATACAATTACAAGGTTTTCTTCTTTCTTTTCTTTTTTCTCTATAAACCGGATTATTTATATCCTATCAATCGGTCCGGTCGTTCATTTTGTTGTTACAAGGAATATGTACGTCGTGAATGAGTTCAGATTTCACATGTAATAGAATGCAGAAAACTCAAATAGTGGGGTATTTGTAAATGCACAGACTAGCTTGTAGCTTTGCAAGATCAAGAGACACCTAAAATCTGTGATCAAAAGTGTTGGTTACGTACTATGGTGTTTTATGTGATGTTGTGGAGTTATATATATATCTCCATGGGTATCGAGTAGTTTTATTTAAATGTCATCGGTGGAATGTGATGAGTGGATGAAACTAGATGATTATGGGTTTAATTAACTCTCTGAACTTTAAAAAGAGCGTTACGCATAATTGAACCATTTGATGTACAAGACAATCTAAACTCAGCGTTACACACACCACCAAGAGATTTATATGATATGGGTTGTCAACTCCAAGCTAGCTGTAACGCCCCGTTCCCGGACACCGAGTCCTTATCCGGAAAGGACGCTCGACACAAATATTATCAAATAAATTTAATAATATATGTAAGCCTTACGTCATACATCAGAACTAAAACGAAGCGGAAGATAAAACGACTCGGGAAAACAAAAGATCGAACACACGGTTTTCAATGCTGTAAATCTAAATCCAATAAAGAATACTAAACCAACCAACATTCAAATCCGAAAGAACTTAAACGAAACTAATTCTAAAGAAAGACAACATTGTTTGAAACTAAATCAACAACGTTATTGAAAGAATCAAAACTAAAAGAAACTAAGTCTTCAAGAGCTCCATCTCACACGTCATCGTCAAAGAACTCATCATCATTAGCAACCTGTTCATCTTCTTTGGGGAAAGAGAAAGACAAACACAAAGTAACGGGGTAAGTACTTAAGTACTTAGTAACGCGTAGAAGATCGTACAACGTCAGACTCATAAAGAAATAAAAGCAACGCCGTCTTTTATTAATTCATTCCGTTATTAGCCCTAGCTAACTATCACATTATGTTCATAGCATAACATGAGGTTCCAAAGTTATCTAGCTTAGCTCAAGTTTGTCACATCATGAATAACAAGGGCACTACGCCTAGTAATAGGATGTACTAGGACAACTGGGTGCAACCTACTTAGAGACACGCTCTAGTAGCCCCGGGAATATCTGAGTCCCGATAGTGTGATGACCGGCAGAGTGCACCAGACGCTTTATCTAGCCAATCGATTGACCGGCGTGGGTACAGTCTACTTTGTCTGGTCAGAGAACACATCGCGATATTGTACTATGCCTTACCATGCATTGCATGATGTTTAAGATTATTAATCTAACACATACGTTTGATTAGATGTTTAACTAGCCACCTAAGTTGATTCACATAAAAGGCTCACCTATCAGCGTACTCCCTCTTCTTAAGACCACTAGACTCTAACATAACCTAGCACATACACAGACATCGATAAACCCTAGCTTATCGAAGCACAAGGCAAATCCAAAGCTTTCGACGGTCCCACACTTCATCTTTTTAGGGAATCTATATGGTGCTGGAACTAAACGCATCAAAAGCTAATTCAAGGCTTTTTCATATAAGGTTAAGCAGTAAAACATGATTATAAAGCCTGAAACCAAGCTGACACAAAAAACAGTGAAAAACAGAATAAACAGGTCAAACGCCCGTCTGCCTCCATACAAACGCCCGTCTGACTTGAACGAACGTCCAGAAACCCCCAAACACCCGTCCGTGAAAATCAGCCACATCCTGTATCTAAACTGAACCCACAAATGCCCGTCCGCAATACCCCAAACGCTCGTTTGAGCTGCCGCTACCGCAAACGCCTGATTGCCCTTGTGCAAACGCCCGTTTACCTGGGATTTTTCCTAGAAAATCTGCAACTGCGTAAACACGATTTCCAACCCAAATCCAACCCGAACTCCAACCAAAACAGATTCAAAACCATGAAAATAAACATTCAAATTGCATTATAACTTTATGGCACCTTAGTCATACGATAAGAACACCACGTTACCTTAAATTGCGTGGTACAACGATCCAAAGCTTCAACCCGTCAAAAGTTTAAACCTTTAACTCCAAACCTATAAACGATCAATCCAAAGACGATCACTATGATGTTTAAACTCAAAAAACGCAGCTTAACAACGATGATGAACAAACCCTAATGACAAGAACGATGAGGGAAAACTTACGTTAACGGATTTAGGGATTGTTGATATTAAAACGATCCTCGTCTCGCGGTGATCCTTTCTCTCTTGAGATGTCTGCGATTTTGATCAACGGATTAGCCTAGAGATTTGAAAGCTCCTTCTCCCTTTTTTCTCAAAACTTGCGCCACTTCTCAGAAAAGTTTACGTAAAACAACAACTAGGTTAATTTAGGATTAGTTTTCCTTTTATAATCTCAATTAAGTCTAACTATTCCTTATTAATTAAATCCAATTAAACCTTTTCCTTTTCTTTTCCCTTTTTCTTTTAATCCTATAAAAACAAACCAAATATTCAGATTTTTCGTGAAAAGACAAGGATGCCCTTTTTTGAAAAATCGGGATATTACATTCCTCCCCCCTTAAGAGGAGTTTCATCCTCGAAACTTGATCGTACCTGGTAGATGAGGGAACTCTGGGAACTCGTTGAACATGAACATGTCCTCTTCCACTTCCCAAGTGGCTTCCGTCGGTGCATGATTGCTCCATTGCACTAACACTAACGGGATCACTTGCCTTTTTATCATCTTCTCTTTTCTATGCAGAATCTTTATCGGCTTCTCCACATATGAAAGATTATCTTGCAACACTTCCGGATCAATCTCAGATTCCACGTCCACTTTAGATAGACACTTCCTAAGCATCGATACATGGAAAACATTGTGGACTCTAGACATCGACTCTGGTAACCGTAACCTATAAGCCAACTTCCCAATTCTTTCGATGACTTCAAAAGGTCCTACATACCTTGGACTTAGCTTTCCTTTCTATCCGAACCTCTTGACACCCTTCATTGGAGACGCTCGAAGGTAAACTCTATCCCCGACCTCAAACTCTAGCGGTCTTCTTCTAACATCGGCCCAACTATTCTGACGATCATGAGCAGCTTTCAGATTCTTCCTTATCACCTCGATCTTCTCTTTGGCTTGATGAACCATCTCCGGCCCTGTGATATGTTTCTCTCCCACTTCATCCCAATAAAGTGGAGTTCTACACTTCCTACCGTACAAGGCCTCAAAATGTGGCATTCCCAAACTTGCATGATAACTATTGTTGTAAGCAAACTCAACCAAATTGAGGTAATCTATCCATGATCCTCCGGCATCCAAAACACAAGCTCTAAGCATATCCTCGAGAGTCTGAATTGTCCTCTCTGACTGCCCATCCGTTTGCGGATGAAATGCTGTACTCAAATCATTCTTCGTCCCAAAAGCTTTCTGTAAACCCTTCCAGAAGCGACTGATAAATCTACTATCCCTGTCGGATACAATAGATAAAGGCACACCATGAAGCTTCACTATATTGTCGATATACATAGTAGCGAACTTCTTTATAGGCATGTCCACTTTACATGGCAGGAAATGGGCTGATTTTGCAAGTCTATCCACAATCACCCAAATCATGTCATGACCGCCCTTAGTCTTAGGCAAACCAGTGATGAAATCCATCGTGATATTCTCCCATTTCCATTCCGGTATCTCCAAGGGTTTCAACAAACCTCCTGGCCTTTTGTGTTCTGCTTTCACTCTCTGGCATGTATCACATTTCGCCACAAACTCTGCGATCCCTAACTTCATACCAGGCCACCAATATCTCTCCTTGAGATCTCTATACATCTCAGTGGCTCCTGGATGTAGCGCAAAATCAATCTTATGAGCTTCATCCATAACCTTCTCCCTTAGGCAATCCACATCGGGCACACACAAACGGTCTCCGTACCAAAGATGACCACTCTTGTCCAACTGATAACCCACTGTAGGCTTCTCTCAAGCTACTCGCTTCAAATCAATCAACACCGGGTCTTTGTCTTGTTTAGCCCGAATCTCATCTAGCAAATCTAACCTTGCCATCAATGGCACCAAATTCTGAGCTTCCCCCTTCCTTTCAATCACTTGAATCTGCATCCTATCCAATTGATCCACAACTTCTTGCAAGGTAGTGATAGCATTAACCGCTCTCCGGCTAAGTGCATCAGCCACAACATTCGCTTTACCCGGATGGTATTGAATGTCCAAGTCGTAATCTTTCACGAACTCCAACCATCTTTTTTGTCTCATATTCAGATTCTCCTGAGTAAAGAAGAACTTAAGACTCTTATGATCCGTGAAGATCCTTGCCTTGACACCATACAAATAGTGTCTCCAAAGCTTCAGGGCAAACACCACTGCTGCTAACTCCAAGTCGTGGGTAGGGTAATTCTTCTCATGCACCTTTAACTGCCTAGATGCATAAGCAATTACCTTTCCTGATTGCATCAAAACACAACCCAAACCTTGACCCGATGCATCTGTATATACATCATAGTTACCAAAGACTTCTGGTAATGCTAACACGGGTGCTGTGGTCAACTTTTCTTTCAAAGTCTGAAAAGCTTCCTCACATTCATTGGTCCACTCATACTTAACGTTCTTTTGAGTGAGCCTCGTGAGAGGTGTAGCTATCTTAGAGAAATCCTGCACAAACTTCTGGTAGTACCCAGCTAGACCCAAGAAACTTCTTATCTCTGTTACTGATGTCGGTCTAGGCCACTTAGAAATGGCTTCTATCTTCGCTGGATCCACCTTAATACATTCTCCAGAAATTATATGCCCAAGAAAACTAACTTGGTCCAACAAAAACTCACACTTAGAAAACTTGGCATACAATTTGTTCTCCTTTAAGGTCTGTAGAACTATCCTTAGGTGTTCTTCATGCTCTTTCTCATCCTTAGAGTATACCAAGATATCGTCTATGACTATCACAAACTTATCGAAATAAGGCATTAAAACTCTTTGCATCAAGTCCATGAACTTCGATGGAGCATTAGTGAGTCCAAACGGCATGACCAAAAACTCATAATGTCCATATCTCGTACTGAAGGCTGTCTTAGGTATATCTGACACCTTGATCTTCAACTGATGATAACCGGACCTAAGATCAATCTTAGAGAACACCTTCTTACCTTGCAACTGACTGAACAGATCATCAATTGTTGGAAATATTATTTATGTTTTGATGATGATTCGTCACGAAATTAGACAAATCACTTACAACCCATGATGATGAAGTCGTAACTAACTGTTATAGTGCATAATAAAAGAAGAAGCAAGAAATGGTCTAGAAATAAATGTATAAGTTCTATCTAGAGTTTGAACCTTGTATAGGTTGTTTTGCATAAGCATTGTAATAGGATAGAACTAGGCGAACAAATTGAGTCACAACAAGAAAACGAGTTATAACAAGAAATCTGTATATGCACTTGAAGAATCGAGGTTCAAACTCGCTTATGCTAAAATCAAGAAGAAGATAAGTTCGCCGAGGACACAGACTCGGTTGGGTTATCTAGAAGACCAAGAACCGAGGGACACAGACTCGATTATTGAGGATTGAAGAAGCGAGGTGGCAAACTCGCTTAGAAGTCGATTAAGTCGTGACTATAAATCGATTCGAGCAAGTCTGTGGTGACTGGCGAGTTATAGATCATGTAAAACTGAATAATCTTAAGGACAAAGATTATCAGCTACCCGAAAAGAAGAAACTGAATGGTGTACTCTGACTTAGTCAATTAAAGTCAGATATTAAGTAAACAAGGTACTCAGTTTTGAAGAAGAGTAGAAAACTGAGTTAAGGCCTTGATTGAACTTAAACTATCAATACGACAAAAGATCGTACATTTGAACGTTGGCTAAATGACAAGTGTAACGGCTTCAAGAGCTAGTAACCGTCACATCACCTCTATAAATACACAAGAGATTCATTCAAGAAAAGAGAGAGGAGGATCAGAAAAAGAGCTTTACAAGCATATATTCAAAGATCCAAATCTAGATCTATAAAATCAGATCATATATATCCAGAAAAGGGGAAGCCAACGAAATTGCCTTGAAGACTTCAAAGAAAGATCCAGTAACCCATCAAGGGGGAAAGAAGGCATCTTGGAGCTACAAGTCGATCCAAGAATCGAGTAACTCACCAATTAATCCTTGATTAATTCTAAACCTAACCTTTGTGAAAAAGGGTTGGATGTGCATAGTTTGAAGAGAGCAATTCTACCTTTCTTCATACGGTGTTGCTACAGCTGTTGGTGCAGTCTGAGGACTGTGTGTTGGTATTAGTGGTGAGCTGGTGAAGGAGCAATTCCACCTCCAAAGGATCAGTGTGCAGAGTGAAGGGAGCAATCTCACCTTTCTTCATTTTGTGTAGACAAAGTGAAACTAGGGTGTCGTGAAGGATCACATCATAGTGCTAGGATTTTGTAACGGTTATCTCATTATTCTAGTGATACCTCCTACGCCACAGGAGAAGGGGAGACGTACGGGATTACACCACCCGGAACTTCCATAAACAAATCATGTGTTGATTTACTTTTTGCATCTGTGTTTGTTTTATTTATTGCATTAACTCTCAAAGAAACACTGCATACACGAGACAAAGACAAAACGATACATAGAAGGTCTAGTTTTCTATTTACACATCTATTGCACTAAAGGCTAGTTTTATCCGCTGCCAGTTAACGAGACTAAATATAAGTCAGTAATAACTTATATTCAGTTGAGCTAACTGAACTCCGCACAAGTTGAAGGGACAGAACAAAATCGAAGATCGCTTTAAGTTTCAGAGAAACTCGGTTCTCGGGACTTTTCCACCAGATTAGTTTTGGTGACAAGTTTATTCACCCCCCCTCTAAACTTGTGTTAGCCTTTCCAAGGGACCAACATCAATCCTTGGTAAAGGATACTTATTCTTGATAGTCAGTTTATTCAGCTCTCTGTAGTCGATGCACAAACGCATACTCCCATCTTTCTTCTTCACAAACAAGACCGGTGCTCCCTACGGCGATGTACTTGGCTGGATGATGTTTTTTCTCTAGCATCTCCTTAAGCTGAGTTTTCAACTCTTTCAACTCCGCTGGTGCCATTCTATAAGGTGCTTTAGCCACTGGTGATGCTCCTGCAATCAATTCGATCTCAAACTCTATGGCCCTATCAGGCATATGTCCAGGCAAATCTTCCGGGAAAACTTCAGGAAAGTCCTTAATTACACGAGTCTCTCCTAACTTGGGCCTATGCTTTTCCTTATCCAAAGCATAAACAACGAAACCCTGGCTACTCTTCTTCAAAGCTTTTAGGGCTTTAACTGCTGATAACGACCCTTGCTAGGCTTGTATACGTTACCCTGAAACGTCTTAGCTGATTTTCCTGGGGCCTTAAAGATCACCCTCTTACCTCTACAATCCAAGTAGACTTAATTCCTGGACAACCAGTCCATACCCAGGATAGCATCAAAGTCTGAGAAATCCAACAATGTCAAGGCATGCTGGCACTTGTAAGTCCCAACTCTAATATCAACTTGGGGTGTGACTTGAGCACATCTAGTAACTCTGCCCAAATGTGTGGTTATGCTCAAAGGTCTCTCCAATTCCTTAAGGGGTAGGTTTAACTTCTTAGCTATCTTAGAGGAAACAAAAGTCCCTGAAGCTCCAGTATCAAACAGAGCTGAAACTGCTAGATTATCTATGATTACAGTACCTAACAAGTGAATCAATTTAAGTACAAATATCTAATATCATATGCGCGCTATATCATATTAAATATCTATAATAAACACAAACACTGAAAAGTACCTGTCACCACAAGGTCATCTAACTCTTCCGGTTCTGCATCCGCTGTAAAGACACGAACTGGTCTGCTACCCATGGCACGATTACCCTGCTGGTTACCTCGTCCTCCTGCCTGATTACCTTGGGAGAGCTTCTTAGGACACGTTCTCGAGTAATGTCCCACTTCCCCACAGTGGAAACAACTCAAGCTACCTGCCATGCACTCTCCCGTATGCGTCTTGTTACACTTAGCACAAACCGATGGCGTTCCACTTGCTGAACTCTTCGTGACCGGATTCCCTGTCCTCTTAACATTCTGCTGTGGTGCTCCTCTATTATTACCTTGATAATTCGAGAAAGACCTCTTATCTCCAACTACAACCGTCTGTCTACTGGCAAATCTTTCCACAATCAAAGCTCTATCCATGACGCTTGCCATGCTAGTAGGTCTATCTCCTAGCATGCCCTTTGCCACTTAATGTGACAATCCTTCCATGAACATATCAATATTTTTCTCCTCACTTCTCATAATTTCAGGGTAGAATCTGCCTAACTTATGGAATTTCTGGGAGTACTGAGTCACTGTAGTGTATCTTCCTTGTTTCAAACTCAGAAACTCATTAGCCTTTGCATTCTGTGCTGTTCTAGGAAAGTATTCCTTGTAGAATAGGTCTTTGAACACTGCCCAATCCGTGATCCTCGGATTAACTTGCTCATAAGCTTCCATCCAACTTTCTGCGTTCCCTGCCAACAAGGATATTGCTAACTGAGCCCATTCATATTCTGGAGCTTTCACATTTCTGCACGTCCTTTCAAACCCACGAATCCATAAATCTGCTGCTGCTGGCTCAACATTGCCAAAGAATTATGGCACCCTATGCTTCTTCATCTTATCATACCAATCCACTTGCCTGTCGTAACCCCCAAACTGATGGTGCTGCACTGCTGTTTCTTTGACGGTGGAGCATTCGATCTCGCGTTGAGGTTCTTTGAACTCTTTGTTGGAGGTGAGTCTATTGCGGATAGGTGTAGCCAGGTGCTACAAAAGTATCATATCTAGGCGGTGGTGGAGGTAGAACAGTTGGCTGAGGTGTAAAACTTAATGGTGTGGAGGAAAACACTGATGCCTGTGGTCGACTGAAAAACTGACTAGTCGGTGGCACAGACGCTTGCTGGGGTTGCATAGAGACGGTTGGGAAGGTACTCACTGGTGGATGAGAAAGTCCTAATCTTGTCCAGCTTGTGGTCATTAGAGGCACATACACTCCTGATGTTACTCCTGCTGAAGTGGTGATGATCGGTATGTTAGGGTTAAACCGTGAAGGACCCCCTTGTTCCACTATTCCCCTAACGACAATATCTGGTCCTTGATTCACCCCACGCATGATGTTGCTCACAGACGGGGTGTTCACTTGAGAAACCGTAGGGCCCTGGGTAGCTAGTCCACTTCTTCTCCTTCTCGGAATCATAACCTCGGTAAATCCTGCCTCAGTGCTACCCGTCTGGGTGTTAGTCGCCGCGGTGTTATTCGTATATATTAGCTCCTCCTCTAATAAGAACCATTCTGTAACCAAGAAAAGAGAGGGGTTACTAAAGCTCCAACACTTATCTTAAAGAAGAACTCAAGTCCTACACAACAAGGAAAACCTTTCTCTCTGATACCAACTTGTTAGGAAATCTACGCGGGAACGCAGCGGAATTTAAAATTTATTTCCTTTTAACCAGGATCGACTTCGTTTAAGCAATAAACAAATAGATAGTAGACGGTGGTTACCTTGGTTGATCTATAAGATCGATGCTTTGACCGTCTAAGGAGAGTAGTTCTGCATAGAGCCGCCCAAGTGTTCGGCCTCTACCGATAGTCCACACAAACAGCCCGCCGGAATCCTATCATGGATTGCTATTGGAAAACTCCGGTTGCTAGACCGGCCCTTTTCCCCTCTCTTCAACTCTCTATAGGATGCTCTCTATTTTACACAAGAACTATTAGTTCTTGGAATTGTGATGTACAAAAGAGCTTGACACCCACCTCTTATTTATAGTGTAGGGGGCGCCCCATCTAGGTGTGGAGGAGAAGAAAACCTTTTTCCAATAAAATAAGGAAAATATAATTGATTGATTTATCTCATTTATTATAATATCTTATATCAAATAAATCTAGGATATTGTCAATATCTTATATTGAATATTTCCAAGATATTGTCAATATCTAATATTGACTATCTTTATTATATTACCATAAATCAATTTATACATGTGTATATATCACATATATATATTACACATATAAATCCATTTATATATATATATATATATATATATATATATATATATATATATATATATATATATATATATATATATATATATATATATATATATGGAAATATGCATATGCATATTGCACCACACGCTGGTAGCATATGTATATATATATATATATAAAATATTAATATCTAATATTAATATATGGTAATACCATTAATTAAATTGCACAATCCAAGTGTATCTTATACACATTAAATGTGGGCCCCTTTGACCAACAAATTGGCTTCCGGAATATTCTTTAATTAATATAATACTATTAATATCTTGTATTTAATTTATTCATAATAAATAAATAACACCATATTAATTTACCACTATAACCTTTATAGTCTCGAGATAAACTTTCCTTATTTGGTTATCAACTATAAACACATTTTAATCCGGCTAGATGTTCATATGTGTGTGACCCGATAGGCTTCCGAATATGTTGGCCGTAGACACAAAGTGCAAATTACGAAGATGCCCTTCATGCCTAACGATCACGGGATAGCGTCTAGCAACACACCGTGACCCCCAATCATCGGAAGAGTCAAATGCAATGACTACTACCTTTCATGTGAAACGATTCTGATGAAACTTACAATCCTATCATTTGTAATAATATCCATACGGTCGTTAGTCGAGTGTCAAAACATCAACGACCGTATCTTATAATCTGGATATCATGCTCTCTCGAAGTAACTCGTTTACTCCCACTTTGCAAAGATTCACGAGAGCTAGACATTCCTTATAAGAAGGCCTTTTTCGGATATTCGATCCCAATCATAGGATACGCGATTCCCGCAGGCGACCAATCATGTATACTCCGCGATGCTTCATGATCATACCCAATCACTACCGCATGATCGCCCGTGGCTGTGGAAACCTCAATAGTGTCAAAGCATGACAATCCACACCGTGATGCCATGAAGACTCGGTCAAAGGATAATTACACAACCGCCACATAGTGTGACACTTATCCGTGTAAGTAGGTCGATCTAACGTCGCATTCTCTAATACACGCCCACGCATACCCAAGTGTCTCTACACTTCGATAGAGCGAGATCTATCCCCGCCTCTAAAGACGTAAGACATCTAATACGTGCTAGCCTGCTCATAATATCAATGCCTGCTTAATAGTACATCGACTGTAGACATTTAAGTATCAAACTTATTAAAGTGATTAGAGATCTCATCAACCATAATCGCCTATCATGGTTTCTCTATCACAGTTTAATACTAAGGACGTTATCATATAACAATTCATAATTGGTTCTTTAGAAGAACATATATATGACAACATAAAAGTCATTTAATATATGTATAAACATAAAGAAATAGTAGAAATGATCCGACCCGGTCGGATCCGGTCCAACCCGATTGGGTTTAGGACACTATTCCAACACAACTGTAACACCCCGTTCCCGGACACCGAGTCCTTATCCGGAAAGGGCGCTCGGCACAAATATTATCAAATAAATTCAATAATATATGTAAGCCTTACGTCATACATCAGAACTAAAACGACGCGGAAGATAAAACGACTCGAGAAAACAAAAGATCGAACACACGGTTTTCAATGCTGTAAATCTAAATCCAATAAAGAATACTAAACCAACCAACATTCAAATCCGAAAGAACTTAAACGGAACTAATCCAAAAGAAAGACAACATTGTTTGAAACTAAATGAAATACGTTATTGAAAGAATCAAAACTAAAAGAAACTAATTCTTCAAGAGCTCCATCTCACACGTCCTCGTCAAAGAACTCATCATCATTAGCAACCTGTTCATCTTCTTTGGGGAAAGAGAAAGACAAACACAAAGTAACGGGGTAAGTACATAAGTACTTAGCAACACGTAGAAGATCGTACAACGTCAGTCTCATAAAGAAATAAAAGCAACGCCGTCTTTTATTAATTCATTCCAATATTAGCCCTAGCTAACTATCACATTATGTTCATAGCATAACATGAGGTTCCAAAGTTATCTAGCTTAGCTCAAGTTTGTCACATCATGAATAACAAGGGCACTACGCCTAGTAATAGGATGTACTAGGACAACTGGGTGCAACCTACTTAGAGACACGCTCTAGTAGCCCCGGGAATATCTGAGTCCCGATAGTGTGATGACCGGCAGAGTGCACCAGACACTTTATCTAGCCAATCGATTGACCGGCGTGGGTACAGTCTACTTTGTCTGGTCAGAGAACACATCGCGATATTGTACTATGCCTTACCAAGCATTGCATGATGTTTAAGATTATTAATCTAACACATACGTTTGATTAGATGTTTAACTAGCCACCTAAGTTGATTCACATAAAAGGCTCACCTATCAGCCTACTCCCTCTTCTTAAGACCACTAGACTCTAACATAACCTAGCACATACACAGACATCGATAAACCCTAGCTTATCGAAACACAAGGCAAATCCAAAGCTTTCGACGGTCCCACACTTCATCTTTTTAGGGAATCCATATGGTGCCGGAACTAAACGCATCAAAAGCTAATTCAAGGCTTTGTCACATAAGGTTTAGCGAAGAAACATGATTATAAAGCCTCAAACCAAGTCGACACGGCAAAAATGTTGAAAAAGCAATAAAGCAGGTCAAACGCCCGTCCGCTTCCATACAAACGCCCGTCTGACTTGAACGAACGTCCAGAAAACCCCAAACGCCCGTCCGTGAAAATCAGCAACATCCTGTATCTAAACTGAACCCTCAAACGCCCGTCCGCAATACCCCAAACGCTCGTTTGAGCTGCCATTATCATAAACGCCCGCTTGCCCTGGGCAAACACCCGTTTACTCGGATTTTCCCAAAAATCTGCAATCTACAAAACACGATTTCCAACCTAAATCCAACCCAAACTCCAACCAAAACAGATTCAAAACCACAAAAATAAACATACAAATTGCTCTATAACTTTATGGCACCTTAGTCATACGATAAGAACACCACGTTACCTTAAATTGCGTGGTACAACGATCCAAAGCTTCAACCCGTCAAAAGTTTAAACCTTTAACTCCAAACCTATAAACGATCAATCCAAAGACATCACTACGATGTTTAAACTCAAAAAAAAGCAACTTAACAACGATGATGAACAAACCCTAATGACAAGAACGATGAGGGAAAACTTACGTTAACGGATTTAGGGATTGTTGATATCAAAACGATCCTCGTCTCGCGGTGATCCTTTCTCTCTCGAGATGTCTACGATTTTGATCAACGGATTAGCCTAGAGATTTGAAAGCTCCTTCTCCCCTTTTTCTCAAAACTTGCGCCACTTCTCAGAAAATTTTACGTAAAACAACAACTAGGTTAATTTAGGATTAGTTTTCCTTTTATAATCCCAATTAAGTCTAATTATTCCTTATTAATTAAATCTAATTAATCATTTTCCTTTTCTTTTCCCTTTTTCTTTTAATCCTATAAAAACAAACCAAATATTCAGATTTTTCGTGAAAAGACAAGGATGTCCTTTTTTGAAAATTCGGGATATTACACTAGCTATCCATGAGATCCTGCTAGAACTGTATACAACACAACCTATATATTGAGGATTGGGATAGGAATGAAATCGAAGGGTGGAAGTTGTTTTGAATAATATTGAGAGATATATACCTAATAGCGGATCAAGGAAAAAGTTTGAACTGCTCATATTTCAATAATATATATAATAAAATACAACTGTGATTTCTTTACCATATTGATAACCATCCCTAAACGCATCCATACCATCATTATACGGAGAAATCGTGTTTGACCAATTTTTAAAAAAAAAATTGTTATAAGGAAAAAAACAGAGCCGAGCAATTTCGAATCACATCCATGGAAAAAGGGTAAACAGGTTATGAAAAGGGAAAAACGATGATATGAATTTTTACAAAGATGTGTTTTATTTAGACTGGGAGGCACCGATCAAGAAAAGCGTTTTATGGTTGATATGTGAAAAAAAGAAACGAGCATCGTGCCATATTACTTACCGGGTTTGGAAAGCGGAGAGATGTATATATAAGTGAAGGAGCAAGTATCACAATGTTTATATTTTATTTTAAAACATACTATAACATTAATAAAACACCTTAGAACAATTTCTCAAAAGTTTTGGGCATGCCGCGGCCTAGGACCCCACCGAAACTTGTAATTTTAGGGCCCACGTTTTCATGTAATAGAAAAGTATTTTAGGTTAATATTTATTATTTACTCAAATTAAAACACTGATAAGACTCAAATTTATAGCCAAATTCAGTGTAAGGAAGTCTAATTAAATTCCATTACATTTTTTTATCAAGCTCATCAACATAGTATACCTCAAAAATAGCTGTGATATATTATTTTTTCACAGAGTCGAAAGCCTTAAATTTTTTTACCCTCGGGTCTCCAATTACACGAGGATGGCCCTGCTCAAAACTTATGTGTTTAGGATAAATTATTAAAACTTCACGAGTATTTTGGTTTCTGTAAACAAGCATTATAAAATCAAAATTAAAACAAAGCCCTCTCATTGAATTCGATTGAAGAATGCAAATGATATGGCACTAACCAGTTGACATAAATAAAGAGTTACAGTAGAATTTGTCTGAAATAATATACATACATGATCTTTAATACTATTAGATGATTATTTTAATAACTTCGTACGAAAAGTTGAGTGGGTGCCGTGCACCCCCTCTTTGTACATTGGGCCCCGTCCCTGATTCCACGTTAATCGCAATTAAATACATGGATAAAAGGGATCGTTTGGAGATGTGATAGTATTTTGGCCGTAACTTTTGGTTCCGGTGTCCATTCCGCACGCATGACCTCATTTCGGAAGCTTTTTCCGACGCCGACTACATGGTGCATGGCCGTTTCGAGGTCAAAATCAGCTGTATTCTCTTCCATTTTAATTGGGTACTGCAGATTTTAGCACGTTTTTCATGTTTTTGTTATTTTAATTGCGTATTCAATAAAGATCCGATTCTGATCCGTTCATTTAGGAAGGTTTATGTAATCAGCGTCGGATTTCCGTGTTGATTTAATTTCGTAAATATTCTGCAATTATCTAATTTTGGAAAATATTGTATTCGGGCAGCTATAAAATCCCAGTTTGTGAATGATTTTTATAGAGACTTGAATATTATACAAATATTTTGCTTCTCAGAGCATATTCTGAAACGCTCCGGTGTCAGTTACTTGGTAAATTGAAGAATTATAGAGCATCCCATTTGGAGACTTGGATTGTGTTGGGGGTGTAAGTTAGGACATTGATTAAGAGAAATGGACATTGATACAGAGCATCCCATTTGGAGATTGCATAGTGTTTGGTAGAGATGCCTTAACGCATGGTGTAAGTTAGGACATTCATTAAGGGAAATGGACATTGATTAAAGCCGGGGTGAGGGTTCGAGTGCATGTAATATATAAAACATGAAGTTAAAAAAATATTACTATTATGGCTCGTTTGGATTGATGGAATGAAATGCTTTTTTCATTCCATTCCATCAATTCGACATGTTTGGAAACTTAAAAATGAATTTATTTTCACTCGAATGGAATAAAAATGAGTGATTTTCATTTCATTCCATCAATTCCATTCTATTACATTTCATCAATCCAAACGAGCCATAACTGTATAACGTTACTATCATATTATGTTTTCATGCTCATCTTTGTCGTATTTCACATATAAATCTAATAAAAACCAAAAACCTTATGTTCTCTATAAATCTGTTAAAAAATAAATAATGAATATTTTAAATAGTTAAAAAAAAATCATTTATTCAGATTTCAACAAATGTAAACAATTCAAAATTTTTGCTTCAAAGTCCACAATTGTTGTTACAATATTATTGTCTCTTATTAACCATTATTATTTTTATACCACAGTGATTTTTATACTATTTGATTACTCTATTATTCATTATTATTATAGCACAGTAATTTTTATAGTTTTTTTTTGTCAAGAATGACACATATACTGATAAATCAGGTTGGAAGGAAACGGATTATTAATCAGAACAAAAATCTAATAAAATTCCTACAGTACCTTTTTATAATTTTTTTTTATAAAAAATCATGATATTCCATGATTTTCGCGTTTACTCCTTCACATTCGTTTACGATCTATAAATCTGGCATTTAATCCTTTTGTACCAAAAAAGGAAAAATCGCCAACTATGCATTTAATGCTCTTCACCATTTATTATAACAATCAATCAATTCTCGATGATTTACACATCAATTATCACTACAATCTTTTTATTTTAATGTAAAACAAAATACTCCTTTTATTTACAATTTTGATGCAAAATTACTTCACCTATGTTACTGTTACTATGTTTTTTTTTTTGTAACTACATTTATTTTATCGGTTGTTACTAATACTTTTTCAATGTTACTACATTTTTTTGTTGTAACCATATCTATTTTATTGGCAGTTACTTCTTGTTTTTCGAGTGTTACTTCATCTTTTTGGTTGTAACTTTATTTCATTGGTTGTAACTACTTCTTTTTATATGTTACTACATTTTTTCTAGTGTTACTACATTTATTTATTGTAACTATATTTTATTGATTGTTACTATTTCTATTTATGTTACTGTGTCACTACATTGAATGAATTGATTTGGCAAATTCACTCTCCACAATTTATGACTTGACATTTACTCCAACTTTTCCAAAAAAAGAATCATGGATATTTCGGTCCATTTATTATAAATTTGTCCTTTTTAATCACACAAAATGAAAGTTGTTCTTCTATCCCCATTTATGACTTTCCTTGTCCTTTCCCCTTCCCTCTATTTTTTATACTATTTGATTACCCTATGATTCAGATTATTTCATTGCAATAATATTGTATTTTTCTTTCTATTACCATTACTATTCACATTGTTGCATTGTTTCAATTGAAAATTGAAGCATATATATATATATATATATATATATATATATATATATATATATATATATATATATATATATATATATGAGATGAGTTGTAACATTGAGATATTGAGATGGCACCCGGTTCTTGAATCATTGGGGTATTGATATAAGCCTCTCTAATTTAGGGCTAAATTGCAATTTTAGTCCTGTAACTAGACACGTTTGCAATTTTGGTTCTAGTTTTTCTCCGACGACAATTTTAGTCCTGTAAGCGGTCTTTTTTTTTTGCAAAAATAGTCTTTGTTGTCGGAAATTGCTGACTGTGTAAAGCCCCGTTCCCGGACACCGAGTCCTTATCCGCAAAGAGCGCTCGGCACAAATATTATCAAATAAATTCAATAATATATGTAAGCCTTACGTCATACATCTGAACTAAAACGACACGGAAGATAAAACGACTCGAGAAAACAAAAGATTGAACACACGGTTTTCAATGCTGCGAAAACTAAATCCAATAAAGAAAACTAAATCATCCAACATTCAAATACAAAAGAACTCAAACGGAACTAATCCAAAAGGAAGACAACATTGTCTGAACTTGAATCAACAACTTTATTGAAAGAAACAAAACTAAAAGAACTATGTCTTCAAGAGCTCCGTCTCACACGTCATCATCGAAGAACTCATTGTCATTAGCAACCTGTTCATCTTCTTTTTGGGGAAAGAGAAAGACAAACAAAAAGTAACGGGGTAAGTACATAAGTACTCAGTAACGCGTAGAAGATCGTATAACGTCGGTCTCATAAAGAAATAAAAGCAACGCCGTCTTTTATTAATTCATTCCGTTATTAACCCTAGCTAACTATCATATTATGTTCATAGCATAACATGAGGTTCCAAAGGTATCTAGCTTAGCTCAAGTTTGTTACATCATGAATAACAAGGGCACTACGCCTAGTAATAGGATGTACTAGGACAATTGGGTGCAACCCACTTAGAGACACGCTCAGTAGCCCCCGGGAATATCTGAGTCCCGATAGTGTGATGACCGGCAGAGTGCACCATACGCTTTATCTAGCCAATCGATTGACCGGCGTGGGTACAGTCTACTTTGTCTGGTCAGAGAACACATCGCGATATTGTACTATGCTTGCATTGCATGATGTTTAAGATTATTAATCTAACACATACGTTTGATTAGATGTTTAACTAGACACCTAAGTTGATTCATATAAAAGGCTCACCTATCAGTCTACTCCCTCTTCTTAATACCACTAGACTCTAACAAAACCTAGCACATACAAAGACATCGATAAATCCTATCTTATCAAAGCACAAGGCAAATCTGAAGCTTTCGACGGTCCCACACTTCATCTTTTTAGGGAATCCATATGGTGCCGGAACTAAACGCATCAAAAGCTAATTCAAGGCTTTGTCACATAAGGTTAAGCGTAAAAACATGATTATAAAGCCTGAAACCAAGTTGACACGATAAAACAGTAAAAACGAAGTAAACAGGTCAAACGCCCGTTTGACACCCTGTAGACGCACGTTTTCCTTAAACGAACGTCTACTACTCCCCAACGCCCGTTCGTGAAAAATAGCCACATCATGTATCAACTGTCAAACACTCAAACGCCCGTCCAAAATACCCAAACGCTCGGTTGAGCTGCAACGACCGCAAACGCCCGTTTGCCCTTGTGCAAACGCTCGTTTGCCTGGGTTTTCCCCAGAAATCTACAACTGTCTAAACGCGATTTCCAACCCAATTCCGCCCCAAACTCCAACTTAAACAGATTACAAACAACGAAAATAACATACAAATTGCTCTATAACCTTACGACACCTTAATCATACGATAAGAACACCATGTTACCTTAAATTGCGTGGTACTACGATCCGAAGCTTCAACCCGTCAAAGGTTTAACCTTTAACTTCAAACCTATAAACGATAAATCCAAAAGGTCACTACGATGCTTAAACTCAGAAAAACACAGCTAGCAACGATGATGAACAAACCCTAATATCAAGAACGATGAGGGGAAAACTTACGTTAACGGATTTAGGGATTGTTGATATCAAAAGCTTCCTCGTCTCGCGGTGATCCTTTCTCTCTTGAGATGTCTGCGTTTTTTATCAACGGATTATCCTAGAGATTCGAAAGCCTCTTCTCTCTTTTTTTTTTTTCTCAAAACTTGTGCCTCCCAGTTTATTTTTTTACGTAAAACAATAATAAGGTAAAATTAGGATTAGTTCCTTTTATAATCCCAATTATTTATTTAAATCTTTAAATGCAATAAATCCTTGTTAATCCCTTTTTTTCTTTTCCTTAAATCCTTTAATTAAATAACATAGTATTCTGATTTTTGCTAAAAGACCGAATTGCCCTTTTTCAAAAATTGGGATATTACAGATTGGACCATTTTTCCGGCCAAAAAACATACCATGCCATCCGATATTCACATGTCACCCAAACACATCATCAACACTTTCCATGTCAGCATTTTTCTCGAACCTCCAACCTAAGACTAAAAACCTAAGAACTTGGCCATCCGAGCTATAGCATCATATATTGTTTAAGACAATACATATTTTACTTAAAGACAAGTTTAGTATAAAAATATTCTAGACAATCTAATGATACATACAATTTTATTTTGTAAGTATAGATAGTATTTGTTTCACGTGGTGATACATTTATTGAATGTTTATTTTAAGTAATATGAGAGGTTCTTATTTATTTATTGATTTTTTATATGTATTTTCGTAAATGGGACAAAAGGAAACATTAATTACTCTGATTATATCTAATGATATTGTTACGATCAGTCTAAAACAACAATTAGCTGTAACATGATGTAACAGTGAAACATCGAATGATATTACATTTCATCAAAAGTATATAGTACCTTTGTCATATAACATTACATGATTCGGTGTGTCAGAATTGTTTAGTAAATTACGAGATACATTGTGCTAGAGTGGTTGTAACAGTAATATTATTCAAAAATTAAAGATAGAGAAATAAACTAACCGGGAAATTAGTAGTGGTACTAGTACCCCAATACTTCAATCCTGCAAAACCATAGGATCTAGCTACATTTTCTTCCTTGTCTTACCAGAAGTGAGTTGATGACAATAATGTGAAAATGATACATCAGTAGAACCCAGTATACTACGAGTTCGTTTTTATATCATATTATATATTATACATACATATATATATATATATATATATATATATGGTTATTTATTATCACAAGGCTGAATCTAACATGATTAAAAGATCATTTTGTTCTGTAGACAGATTTGATCAAAAGTCCGAACCACCTGAAGATGGTCGTTCCTTCTAAACTATATATAAGACAGATCTGAAGTTTATCAGAAGCACTTGTGTGCTCATAAAAGTGAATATGAAATTCACAGAAATAAATATGAACTTGAAGTCCATATGAAATGAAATGATATTCTAACGAATGACATGAAGTCTAAAGATAAGAATATAGCGTCATGGCACTTCTCTAATCCTCGCAAAAGAAATTAGTATATATCATTGCAATAATATATCCCGTAGTAGCAATATTGAAAGAAGTGATTTATGTTCAATAAAATGATTATCATATATAGTATAATCATGAAGCCGATCTATTTAATTTAGCCAATTCCCTGAAGTGCTAAAGGTCATTGACTTGGTATTTAAATGTCCTTGACTTGGTATTTAAATGATACATGCATGAATTGATCATCTATTAATTTCAAGGGGAAGGACCCAAATTTTTTTATAAGCTTCAACATGTTTTTAGCAAGAGAATTAGATGCATTGTAAGAAAGAACACGTCTTTGCCAAATTGGCAAGAATAAAAAATGTAAAGTTTAATATAATTCAAGTACACATTGCATTGACTTTAAACTTGACCTAACACACCCTTGGAAAGATAACCTAATCCTTTTATGCCAAACATGTGATTATGTGAATCACCGTCGAAACTCTCTCAACTTGACAAATGACTTAACATGAATGTATTGACTATACATTATTGAGCAATCCGAAAATCACCATCGAAACTCTCGACCAGACAAATGACTTAACATAATAACATGAATGTATTGACTATACTTTATTGAGTTTGTAGATGGAGACTTGGATTGAATGGAGGTCATACTAGTATCAGCTGTTGGTAGATAAGTAAAGGGTTCAGAATGGGGCGAAGAGGGATTTATACGGAGAAATCGTAATTAAACAAAATTTTGAAAAATTTGAAAAATCATTTCGATCCCGGTCGGCACAAATCATTCTAGAAATTTAGAAAATCTGCATATATTTTCAAAAATTGCAATTTTGATCCCATAATTCAATTTTTCTACCTTTCAATCAATTTTGAATCCACGTGCATGCACACCGAAAAAGGTCAATCAAATAATGAAGAGAGAAAAGAGTGATATGAAAGAGATGACCGTGGATTATGACCGGCACAAAACAAACCAATGTGAAAAAATGGAATTTTGTTTTATGGTCAAAAGTATGAAAAAGAAATGAGGGTTATAACATACTAGACGGGGGCTTAGAGAGTAATGGGAGAAAAGTGTATATAACTTAAGAAGCATGCATCACAATGCTCTTTTTGAAATTAAACACCATACTTATTAAATACACTAAAAGAAAACATTATCTACCGTAAGTACTCACCAAGAAAAAGGTGATGAATGGGCTTTACCTTCCTCGTATTGATTGATTTAGGTCTCACAATAATTAATGAGGTAGATCAATGTTGTATCATGATGTGGGTTCAACTGAAACCTCGCCACATGTCATCTCCTAATTGATCAAACAATAAATGAAGACGGAGGAACTGCAACATTAAGGGTCAGGAATCCCACTTTATGCCAAGGGAAGACATAACCCCCATGTGAGAGGTCTTACCCGTTCTTCCGAACAGCACCACCGTAAGTCGAATAGGTTGCTGGGGAGCTCGGGACTACGTAGTACGGGCCGAGTTGGTCTGGAGAGGCTCGACGCAGGATGACCAGTGCACTCACTTATCTGATATTGTCCACGTGCATGATATGTAAGATAAATATGGAAAGAATCCTTAGCCATAAAGGCTTTAATCCAATATTCAAAACCACCGTGATTATCTCCTACAATCAAGGGTATTAAACAACGTTTATCCAGTCCCTAGGGAACACGAAATCAGCGTCCAACAAGGACACGACCCATGCAGGCCTAGGGCACAAGCCCCCTTTATATAAATAAATCCCTAAGGAACTACAGATACTTGATTCCTAGCTAATATACAAGATACGTAGGCAACTTGAGATACAACATCTCAGGCCTAGTCTAAACCTCGCAAAAACCACCCCCGTTTCATTGTTTCTTGTTCTTAGATCTTGGATAGATTGTCACTAGGATCAAAATGCCCCGGATTTCATACCAGACGATTTCCAGCATCGTTAATTGGCGCTAAAAAGAGGGTCATCTACTGACAATTTGTTCAAGATCCATTGTAACCTTGCCACAAAAGCAGACCGAAAAGATAGGTCAAGGGGGAAACCATTCCGGATAGTGGTAAAAAACGGTGGAGACGGGACGACAATAGATCCCGCCACCAACCAGAATCCACGAGGGCATGAAGTTGTGTTAGATCCTGCTAAACAAGCAGTAGCGGAGCAGTTGGCTGCCATGGATGCAACAACTTTAAACGCCATTGTCCCATCGATACGATCAACATCATCTCTGGTGGGCCAAGTGGTCAAACCCTTATGACTTGTTTTCAATCGTTACTTATGCAAGTTTAATACAATGTCATTCAATCGTGCTACAATCAAGTTGCACTCAATGTGTGCTTTTTATTATTATTTCAACCCTATGTTCATTTTCCACTTTTACGCGTATGAATGGTCCTAGTTAAGTTTACAGGGCAAAATATATATACGTAGAAAGAGATAAATGATGAGTTTATAGGATTATAAACTGAAAGTAAAATGCAGAATTATTTTTAATGAACTGAAAGTTACAACTTAAGTTTACAATACTTCTGATCATGGGTATTTATAGCTTCATCTTCCTCATGAATCAGTTAGAAGTGAGTTACAAACGGTTACAACAAACTATAACTGAATAACCGTTTTCTACACTATACTGTACTGCTCAGCAGCCTTCTATTATATCAGCAATCTGCTGAGTTCAACAGACATACTGCACTCAACATTCCCTTCAGCCTCTATATTGTAACACCCATCCTCAAGCTGAGAGTGGTACATGAACAACTTGCACTCAGCATTCCCTTCAGCCTCTGGTACTCTGAAATATCTTTGAAATTCCTAATTTTTCTAGCAGATAAGAGAAGATAGGTGCATCCAAGGCTTTTGTGAGAATGTCAGCTATTTGTTCTTTTGTGTTGACTGGAAACAATTTGACAAGTCCAGATTTTACTTTGTCTCTTACAACATGACAGTCAATCTTTATATGTTTGGTTCTTTCATGGAAGACATGATTATGGGAAATGTGCAAAGCACTAGCGTTGTCACAAAATAAGATAGTAGGCTATTGAACTGGAACCTTCAAGTCTTGGCGAATGTAAATGAGCCATTGAATTTCACAAACTGCATTTGCCATAGCCCTATATTCAGCCTCTGAAGAACTTCTTGCTATAGTGGTTTGTTTCTTTGCCTTCCAGGAGATTGGTGCATCTCTCAGGAACATTATGTAGCCTGATATGGATTTTCTTGTTTCTGGACAACCAGCCCAATCACGGTCTGTAAATCCTTTGAGTACAAGATTAATGTTTGCTGGAAATATGATTCCATGACCAGGATTAACCTTCATATACTTCAGCAGTCTATGTGCTGCGTTCATGTGATTTTAAGTAGGAGTGTCTAAAAATTGACTCAACTGCTGAACTGCAAAAGCAATATCTAGTCTGGTAAAAGTAAGATAGATAATTTTTCCCACTAATGATCTATAAACAATATTATCTTCCAAAAGTGGTGAATCACCATGCTGTAAAGTTTCTTTAGACTCTATAGGTGTCTTAGCAGGTTTGCTCCCAGGAATTCATAATCTTCTAGGAGATTAAGAGTTTATTTTCTTTAAGAAATTGATTTTGCCGGCAGGAGTTCTAGCAGCTTTAATGCCTAGGAAGTATCTCAATTTTCCAAGATCCTTAATTGTGAATTGCTTATATAGGGCATCATTGACCTGCTGAATCAACTGCTCACTGTGGCTTGCTGTTATGATGTCATCTACATAAACCAGCAGAACAATAAAAGATTTTCCTGACCCCTTTTGGTCATTCTTAGACTGAAGGAATCCTTGAGCTTCTAAAGACTCAGTTAACTTGCAGTTCCACTGTCTGCTGGCTTGCTTGAGGCCATACAGTGATTTGGTTAATCTGCAAACCTAATTTTGTATAGCTGCTACACAACCTGGTGGCAACTGCATATACACTTCTTCATGCAAATCTCCATGTAAGAATGCAGTGTTTACATCCATTTGATGCATATGCCAATTATTAGCTGCTCCTGCAAGTAAAGTTCTGACTGTAGTAATCTTGGCAACAAGAGAAAAGGTTTCTTGATAATCAATACCATATGTTTGAGTGTAGCCTTTGGCTACTAGTCTGGGTTTGTATCTCTCTACTGAACCATCATGATTGTATTTGATTCTGAATATCCACTTGCATATAAGGGGTTTCTTGCCTGGGGGTAGATCAACTATCTGCCATGTATGGGTCTTTTGTAGAGCTTCAATATCTTTTTGCATTGCTTCTTTCCACTCATTATGCTTGATTGCTTGATTGTAAGTCTTAGGCTCTTTAATAGCATCAATAGCTTTAATGAATCTGGCATAGTCTGCTGAAAGATTATCCAGGTTCATGACCTCACTCAGCCGGTGTTTGGTCTGCTGAACAGTGTGAGCCCCTCCCTGATAAAAGGTTGGTGATTTCCTTGTTCTTGTGGACTTTCTTAATTGTGTGGGTTTAGGTGCCTGATTAACCGGTGCATGCTCTTCATTGGATGCGTCAGCTGTAGCTGACCCTGTGTCTGGATGGTCTTCTGATTCATGCAGCAGATCATCAAAACTATTCATTACTGGTAAAGGGGCTGGCATGTCAGCAAGATGTCTGGGATTGCCTAATACCTGTTGAAATAGAGGGAAATAAGTCTCATGGAATTGAGTATTCCTAGCAACAAAGATATCTTTGTTGGTAATGTCTAACAGAATAGCACCCTTGGATGTATTTCAATTCCCAAGATAGACACAAGTATTACATATCGAGTCAAATTTCATCCTGTATTGCTGAATTGTGCAAGAAAAAACTAAACAACCAAAAACCTTAAACACAGAATAATCTGGTTTAGTGCCATAAAGCATCTCATGTTGAGTGCTTTCCTTCAGTAGTGGGGTAGGTGTAGCATTAATTAATTTTACAGCATGTATAAGACAAAAACCCAATATTCAATAGGTAATTTACTCTAGAACCTCAGTCCCCTGGCAACATTCAGCAGATGCTGATGTTTCCTTTCAACAATATCATTCTATTCAGGTGTGCTGACATAGGATGTCTGATGTGTGATGCCCTGCTGAGCATAAAAATCAGTGAGCTGGAACTCAGCTCCATTCTCAGATCTGATAACTTTATGAAATTATGTAGAAACAAATTTAATAAAAGGTTTAACAAGGTCAGAAGCTTCAGATTTGTGCCTCATAAGAAAAACCCAAGTAAATCTTGAAAAATCATCTACAACAGTGAGAAAATATTGTTGTCCATTCACAGCATGGTGTCTCAAATGACCCCAAATATCCATATGAACAAGATCAAAAACAGAATTTACAACAATGGTACTTAATGGATATGGTTTTTCTTTAATTTTCCCATAGGGCAACCATAGCAGATGTCATGATTGCAAAATCTGACATCAGCAGACTGTGAACTAATCACTTGCAGTCTCTTATCTGGCAAGTGTCCTAGTCTATAGTGCCATAAAAGGGCATCATCTAATCTATCAGATAAGGTGTGATTCTCTACCGTATTAACATGAGAAATTCTGATTGGTTGATCCATGACATAGAGTCCTCTGTGTAACTCAATTTGTTCTTATCCTGTAAAACACACTTGTTTGCAGAAAAAACAACTGCACCTTTTGTATGATTATTAAAAGAAGGTAAAGATAAAATGTTATATTTAAAACTAGGAATGCAAAAACATCACATAGGACCAGTTGAGGGTTTACCCTTACTTGTCCTATATGTGTAACAAAAACATTACTTCCATTAGTTAATCCCATTTTTATACCAGATGAAGGTTTTGCATTACTTAATAGATCTAATGATCCTACAATGTGATCTGTGGCACTAAAGTCCAAGATCCATTGTATAGATCTTACTAAATTTAAATCACATGTCCTTGTTGCAGGTGAGTTGTTGGACATATTTTAGTTCTAATGATGAGTGTCAGACTAGCTGTTATAGGGTAAAGGCAAAATGATGTCTAGAATGAATGTATAGGTTTACTAGAGTTTGATCTTTGTATAGGTTTGATCAAACAAGAACTGTAAAGAGTTCAGCTGACTTGTTCAGCAAACAGGTCTAGGTTAGGTGTTTAGTACAGTGTCTAAGACCTGCTGAAGACTGAAGGCTGAGGGTTCAAACTCAATAATGAAGGCTAAGAGTTCAAACTTAGTTGTGAAGATTTAAAAGCCAAGGATATGGGATCAGAATTTAGGTAAGTTTGTGATGGCCTAAACTGATCACATATACCTTGTATAGAAGGTCTAAGTTCCATATAAGGAAATGTGATGATTGAGACTTAGTTATACTTAAAATGGTGTACTCTAACTTCATAATTAAGATTTAGATGAGAAGTAGTCAGCTGAGTGTTCATCATGAACACAACAGACTAAAAGTCAGCTGACCAAATATATACATCAGAAGACTCATGAACCAGACATCTGCTGAGTGTATTGATGACGGTCAAATTATACCCGTAAAAGTCATCAACGTTGACCTTAAATCGAGATTAATAATATATATTTCATATTAAATCACATGTTTATATTTATTATTTAATGTTAAGTGATTATTAATATGATATTTGGTATTTAGCCGTTTTCATTATTAAAAGCCGATTTATTGTGCGATAAATGCTGATTTTGTAGATCACGACAAATCGAGAGGATTAATGTCATTCAAGATAATAGAGGAAGAAAATCGGAGCATTAAATGAAAGATTAATCAGATCAACACGCAAGCGTGCAGTGGGGAACAAGTCAGACAAAGAGACGCGTTTAACACGTGTAAAAAGGGCTCGGTCGACCGAGCCTATCCATTCGGTCGACCGAGTATGTCGGCTCGGTCACTTTTCGGATTTTTTCGTATTTACCTTCTAGATCCTTCATAAGTCGGCAGAAACTCCTATATAAGCAGCAGCTACGAGAAATTGTAAAAACACACCAACATATCCCTTCATTCTTTCTTCAATCTTACAATTCATAATATAACTTTGATACAATGTAGAATAATTTGAGAGTTTCCAGCAATTCAGGGGCTTCAATATGTAAGCTTTTATTTTCTGTCTTTTTCTTTTCAGTAATTAATTCCCCAATTATGCTTTATCGTTTGAGTTGATTATTCATAGCTAGATGATGTAGATCTAGGCTATGACGTTAGGGAGGTGGAGATACCTTGTCTATGAGGATCCCATAACCTACGTCATCTACTTAGTTTCTATCCATGAATCTGTATTGTTTAATTAATGCGTATCTGTGTTAGTTTATATGAATGCTTTACGAATTACTGTTTAATCCGTTGTGTATGATGAAACGCTGAGAGATACGTTCAGGGATGTAATCTGGGGGAAAAAAGACCATTCGGACGACCGAGCCCAGCTATTCGGTCGACCGAGCCCTGTTTTCATCCGTTAAATAGCCACGTCTTTATGGTTAGGTTAACTTAATAGAATTTATTATCTCAGTAGGTATGGCTATGGCTACGTTACTCGCTTAGTTTAATTAAAACGTGTAAAAAGGAAATACCGATATAAAACTCTTAGGTAGGCTCATGAATTGATCTTCGGGCGTTCAGCGTTATCTAGGTAGGTTTATATTAGGGAATTGCGCGCACCTTGTTATATGTAGATCGTAAACTAGCATGAGACTATAACTTGGTAATTGTTAGTTGGACGAGAGTTTGAGTGATCGTTTAGAAGTACGCCTAACCATAGGAATGTTGCCTGGGCGAGGTGTACGGTTAATATCGGCATCCTTAGTCGTAAGCGCGTGTGAGTTATATGAGATGGAGACACCAAAAGCGCGAAGTCGCGTAACAATACCACAAATGATCTAGTGACCTACCGGTGCTAAGTCAAGTTAAAGAGGATGACTCCCGTAGCCAATCTAAGATAGATACAAACAGATTGACAGCTAATAAGTTCGATTTATTATATAAATTATCTAGGTCCAAACGATAAAGACTATAATTGGGGAGGCTAATTACGTTGTGTCGAGTCGTGTCTTTACCTTTCTTGTCTTATGTTGGTCGTAAACCGCCTCTATGTCCTTGACATGTTTAATTAATTGTTTGTATATAAGATGATCCACAATTGGTTCCCTGTGGGATCGACCTTGATTCACTATAGCTATACTACGATGGGCCTAGTCCTCTTGCTAGTATTGGTTTATGGTGGTCGAGTATTTTATTATAACCTGATCGACCCGATCAAGTTTTTTGGCGCCGTTGCCGGGAACCAACGGTCAATTTTATATATAAATAATTTTTATTCATGTCGAGTTTTCGCTTTAGAGTCTGCTTTTACGCTTTGAGTCCTCCGTCTCGTTTATGCGCTCTGTCTGAAAATTCCAGCTTAAAATAAAATAATAAAAAAAAATATTTTATTCGGTCGACCGAGAACTTATAATATTTTTGTTTTGTTCTTGTCCTGTTCTGTTTACACGGTTTATGATTTGTGTTTTTCGAGTCTGGAATTTCGCATGTCTGTTTATCCCCGTATGTTTAATCCGTAGGTCGATAGCGACATGGGAAACCATATTAAAATCGATCTACGGTCTATTTTGTTTTTCTTACGCTTGCGAAACCAGGAAGCAATAATCTGAAGTCGAGTAATTTTTAGTATTGAGAAAATAACCCAGCAAACATGTGGGGCTACGAATCTAAGTTGGGAAAAGCGATGGAAGCAATACCTTTAAAGCACAAAAATGGCTCCGAAATTTTTTTATAGGCTTAAATTCTTCGTGGTACATTGTTGAAGGCAAGGTACTACCTTTTTTTGCTTATGTTTTACTACCTTTTGGTTTTTTGAGCATAAGTTAGCCTATACATGAACCTTGGTATGAATCTTAGCCCAGAGTTGGTTTGTAAGAATAATTTTATTAGTGTCGAAGGTTCCGCCCCAAATCATGCCTCATCTAGAGGTGTAAGGAAACATGTAGTCGTTGAAAGAAGCAAAGAATAAAGAGTTCCTCGTAGTTACTGTTAAAATCTCATTGTCCTATGCATGAGATTGATTCTACTGGCCATGGGAGCAACAAATTGTGTAGTTTAAGCATTCGCAATCTAAAGAAGACGTTGAGTTTTGAGATAACACAATCTTCTGCTTTCGTTGAGTTTTATGGTGATGGCTTCTCGGTGAACCCACCTTAAACAGAAACGAGATTACGCTTTGGGTGACAATTTAGAAATCGAGACTCTTAGTACATGGGTTCGAAATGGTCTAACCATGGTCAAGCGAGTTCAACCGAGCTTCGCTCAATCGACTCCTCCACGTGTGATGTACGTTACAGCAGTTCAACAAGAATTAGCATAGCCGATAAGCCTTCGGGCTAAACGGGGCTTAATCTTGACGGATTGGCCTGAACTGTCACATATGTTCCAACGAATAAGACGGCGTAGGCTTGCCTACCTAACCGACCTTATTCGGAGTACTTTGATTCATTGTTTCTTATTATCAAGGCCAAAACCGTAATTTTAACCGAGTTTCTTAGAATTCACGAATTCCTAAAACGAGAGCCGAGGTAAGAGCTTTGGATAAATGGTATGGATAAATGTCGTTTCCTAGGTCTCACAACCAAGGGAAGGGTATTAATCCGCAAAAGCAACAAGCCCACCTCTTATAGTGCGCGAAGGGTCAAAGTCTGGCAATCCAAGAATGATGACTGACAAGGATAATTTTTTGGAACGTCGAGCTGAGGACTTTAAACTCAGAACTACTTCTTTAAAACCCTTAGGATTTCTTTTTAGGAGTATAGGTTTTGTTTTCTTTGAGTCAAATAAGAGTAACGTGAAATATGTTGAGGTTTTTTATTTTGCCGTGTTCCGATGGCCATTGGGCTAAGGATGTGCAAAACTTTTTTACTCAATATAGGCCACGTGAATTAGAGTTTCTTAGGAGAGTCGAGAAATTGCTAAAGAAAAGGAAATTTAGCAATTCACCTTAAGATGGAAGCATTAAGAGAGCTTGAGAATTACTGAAAATGTAACAGAGAATGATTGGTGCGAACAAGAACAATTTTGGTCAACTTCCAAAATCTTTTAGAATGGTGATCCAAGTGAAAATTCAAAGTGGTGCGCAATTCATTCTGCAACTACCTTTATCCTTTCATTTATACCTTTTCACCCTACAACCTTTTCGATCCTCTCACCAATTTACCCCAACAGTTCACATTTCTAACAATTCTTTCATCGCCTCTCTTTCTTTCCATCCGTTTCACTCTCCCACCCAATCCCATTCCTTTAAACAATTCTCAATCCCAAAAACACAATTTCTTACCCACCCTTTATCTTTTCTTCCCATCCTTATGTGTATCTTTTTCTAAACCCAGCATAGTATCAACCTCCATTTTGTTTACACAATACCTATGTGTTGCGGAATTTGAAATATTGCTAAGCTTTAATGATTATCTTTTATCATTTTGATTTTCATGATCCTAGTTGGGGTAAGTGTAGCTCTGACCCTAGCTAGATTTTAAAGGTTTTTGGTTCGATCAAAGTACAACTTATCTTTCTACCGGAAGTTTTAAATTTCACATTTTTTCCGTCTATTCCGGCATTTCTAGATGATCCGTTTTGTTCTACATTCTCACACCGATCCGACCTTGTTGATGACGGTTATGACTTTTACGTGATACATTGGGTTATTATTAATTTCAAGGAGTAGCTTGATGACGTGGTCAATCAGGTTATAATATACTTGACCACCATAAACCAATACTAGCAAGAGGACTAGGCCCATCGTAGTATAGCTATAGTGAATCAAGGTCGATCCCACAGGGAACCAATTGTGGATCATCTTATATACAAACAATTAATTAAACATGTCAAGGACATAGAGACGGTCTACGACCAACATAAGACAAGAAAAGTAAAGACACGACTCGACACAACGTAATTAACCTCCCCAATTATAGTCTTTATCGTTTGGAACAAGATAATTTATATAATAAACCGAACTTATTAATCAATCCGTTTGTATCTATCTTAGATTGGCTACGGGAGTCATCCTCTTTAACTTGACTTAGCACCGGTAGGTCACTAGATCACTGTGGTATTGTTACGTGACTTCGCTTTTGGTGCCTCCATCTCATATAACTCACACGCTTTTAACTCTAAGGATGCCGATATTAATCGTACACCTCGCCTAGGCAACATTCCCGTGGTTAGCGCGATTTCCTAAACGATCACTCAAGCCCTCGTCCAACTAACAATTACCTTTTAGGTCTCATGCTAGTTTACTTAACTACGTATAACTAGGTGACGTCAATTCCCTAATACAAAACCTACCTAGATCTCGCCGAAAGCCCCGGAAGATCATTCATGAGCCGACCTAGGAGCCCTATATTGGTATTTCCTAATCGTACGCTAATTAAAACTGACGAGCAACGTAGCCGTGGCCATACCTACTGAGATAATAAATCCTAATAAGCTAAACCTACCATAAAGACGTGGCGGACTAACTAACGCAGACAAATAGGGGCTCGGTCGACCGAAAGATGGACACTCGGTCGACCGAATGATTCCATTCGGTCACCCAAACGATTTCATCCCAGATTACATCCTAGAATATATTTCTCAGCGCTTCATCATACGTATGCAGTTAAACAAGAATTGTAAAGCAATCATATAAATTAACATAGATACGCATTAATTAAACTAAGCAGATTCATGAATAAATACTAAGTATATGACGTAGGTTATGGGATCCTCATAGACAAGGCGTCGCCACATCCCTAACGTCATAGCCTAGATATACATCATCTAGCTACGATTAACTAATTCAAACGATAAAGCATAATTGGGAGGGATTAATTACTTAAAATAAAAGAAACAGAAAATAAAGGCTTACATAATTTGCAGCAAATTAAAACTCGAAACCTTCAAATTATTCTACATTGTATCAAGATATGAATAGAGTGATTTTATTAAATGATATTCTAAGGTATTCAAGGTGTGTCTTTACAATTTCGTAGCTGCTTGCTTATATAGAGGTTTTTGCCGACTTAGGGTGGTTCTAGAAGATAAGCACGATATAAGCCGGAAACCGCCCCGAAGTTGACACTCGGTCGACCGAAGCTATAGGCTCGGTCGACCGAACCTAACATTTGCACACGTTAATCGTTTTTCTCGTCTATCTTGCTCCCCACTCCACGCTTGCGTGTTGATCTGATTTCTCTAATTTATCTCTTGATTAATGCTCCGATTTTCTTCCTTATTATCTTGAGATAATTGATTGAATGACATTAATCCTCTCGATTTGTTGTGATCTGCAAAATCAGCATTTATCGCACAATAAATCGGCTTTTAATAATGAAAACGGCTAAATACCAAATATCATATTAATAATCACTTAACATTAAATAATAAATATAAACGTGTGATTTAATATGAAATATATATTATTAATCTCGATTTAAGGTCAACGTTGATGACTTTTACGGGCATAATTTGACCGTCATCAACTACCCCCCACTTAGACTTTGATCGTCCCGAACAAAGCATCAATAAGTCATTCCCCAAGACAACATTTTCTATGGTCAAATCATACTTACACAAGAAACTCAAGTCAACTCATACTAGTCATGCTCATAAGATATCCATTATTCACTATCGACTATGAATCAAGTGATGTGTGCATGTGCATTTAGTTTTATATATTCGTGGCAAGATCAGAGTTTATGCAGACCTCATATCAAAATTCACCAACATCAGCATTCATACTTCTTAAGCCTCACAATGGTTAGAGCACTAGAGCAATAAGCAAGAGCGTATCTATAGGGTTTTTGGACTTGGAGACCGAGTACTACTCAAAGCCTCTTAAAGAGTTGAATATTTTTTCATATCTTCATATTTTTCAAATACTATCAATCTCAAGGAAGAAAACTTTTTAAAGTATCCCCCTATCTTAGATCAAATATAGCATTGAATATTACCACAAGCGCAAGGCTACTTTGGTAATTTACTACAAGCCCAGTGTTTTAACGCATTGTCAAACACAGGTACGTCTCAAGCTTATTACTCCGCTTTAATGGCTAAAATATAATAATGCATCAGCAGATAGATATTGACACTAAGTTTACATAACCAATCATCTATGCAATGTACACATAATTTCTTCAGTTATTATGATTTGCGCGGTATACTCGATTCACAGATTGAGTAATTGAATAATAAATAACTACTCGCAAAAACGGGCATGAATATCCTTAAATTTACTTAACATAAGTATAAAATGATCACGTACTCATGAAACTTGGTTTCTTTCCTATCAATTCTTAGCTAGGAACTCACAATTCTAAGGGTACGAGATAAATAATGTGGTATTTATTCAAATTTTTCAATCATGTGCCGTTTCATTCAATTTTCAACATAACATGGCTAAGTCTCCTACCCCCCGCTTAAACATGGCATTGTCCTCAATGACAAAAATAAATGAGAATTTAAGAAAAGACTTAGCTCACGAAACGGCTCTCAAGTAAAGGAACAATATCGGAGTAAAATGTCAAAGACGTTGTGGAGAAGCAAGTGAAAACTCAGATAAGCGAGACAAACTCCACGAAACCGTTAATAACACCATGTCTTTGGAAGTTATAGAATAATGTGGCAGTAATTAGGTATAAATACCTAAAACAGTTTAAGCCACTTTATTTTATACAACCAATGACAAGGGAAACCAAAAAGAAAAATACTAAATAGAAAGAAAAATAAACAAGCAACTAAAGATGGTAGTCTTCATCTAAAAACCGGGTGGATAAGACAAAGATCAAAAAGCATAACCCCATGTGGGAAAACACGAGGTGGACTGGCTCACTATGTATTCATTCCAGTATAAAAGAGAAACTTGGTAAGGTATAACAGATGCAATGCGACCTATAGGCTAAAGATAAAATCAAATACTTAACGCAGAAACCTCTCGCTTGCATTGGATATCATCAACTTTGGGAGATGTAGCTACTCCTCGAAATTACTAATAACCCAATGAATCACGTAAAAGTCATAACCGTCATCAACAAGGTCGGATCGGTGTGATAGTTCAGAACAAAACTTATCATCTAGAAATGCCGGAATAGTCGGAAAAGTGTGAAATTTAAAACTTCCGGTAGAAAGATAAGTTGTACTTTGATCGAACCAAAAACCTTGAAAATCTAGCTAGGGTCAGAGCTACACTTACCTCAACTAGGATCATGAAAATCAAAATGATAAAAGATAATCATGAAAGCTTAGCAATATTTCAAATTCCGCAACACATAGGTATTGTGTAAACAAAATGGAGGTTGAGAGTATGATGGGTTTAGAAAAAGATACACATAAGGATGGGAAGAAAAGATAAAGGGTTGGTAAAAAAATTGGGTTTATGGGTGGGTTGAAAATGGTTAAGGCATTGAGATTGGGTGGGAGAGTGAAACGGATGGAAAGAAAGAGAGGCGATGAAAGAATGGTTAGAAATGTGAACTGTTGGGGCAGATTGGTGAGAGGATCGAAAAGTTTGAAGGTGAAAAAGTGTAAAGGGAAAGATAAGGATAAGGGTGGTTGCAGAATGAATTGCACATCACTTTGGATTTTCACTCGGATCACCTAAAAAGTTTTAGAATTTGACCAAGATTGTTCTTGTTCGCACCAATCATTCTCTGTTACATTTTCAGTAATTCTCAAGCTCTCTTAATGCTTCCATCTTAAGGTTGATTGCTAAATTTCTTTTTCTTTAGCAATTTCTTGACTCTCCTAAGAAACTCTAATTCACGTGGCCTATATTGAGTAAAAAAGTTTTGCACATCCTTAGCCCAATGGCCATCGGAACACGGCAAAATAAAAAACCTCAAAATATGTCACGTTACTCTTATTTGACTCAAAGAAAACAAAACCTATAATCCTAAAAAGAAATCCTACGGGTTTTAAAGAAGTAGTTCTGAGTTTAAAGTCCTCAGCTCGACTTTCCAAAAAGTATCCTTGTCAATTATCATTCTTGGATCGCCAGACTTTGACCCTTCGCGCACTATAAGAGGTGGGCTTGTTGCTTTTGCGGATTAATACCCTTCCCTTGGTTGTGAGACCTAGGAAACGACATTTATCCATACCATTTATCCAAAGCTCTTACCTCGGCTCTCGTTTTAGGAATTAGTGAATTCTAAGAAACTCGGTTAAAATTATGGTTACTAATTACGGTTTTGGCCTTGACAATAAGAAACAATGAATCTAAGTACTCCGAATAATGTCGGTTATGTAGGCAAGCCTATGCCGTCTTATTCGTTGGAACATATGTGACAGTTCAGGCCAATCCGTCAAGATTAAGCCTCGTTTAGCCCGAAGGCTTATCGGCTATGCTAAGTCTTGTTGAACTGCTGTAACGTACATCACACGTGGAGGGGGTAGATTGAGCCGAAGCTCGGTTGAACTCGCCCAGCCATGGTTAGACCATTTCCGAACCCATGTACTAGAGTCTCCGATTTCTAAATTGTCACCCAAAGCGTAATCTCGTTTCTGTTTAAGGTGGGTTCACCGAGAAGCCATCACCATAAAACTCAACGAAAGCCGAAGATTGCGTTCTTTCAAAACTCAACGTCTTCTTTAGATTTTGAATGCTTAAACTACACAATCTGTTGCTCCCATGGCCAGTAGAAGCAATTTCATGCATAGGACCATGAGATTTTAACAGAACTACGAGGAACTCTTTATTCACTGCTTCCTTCAACTACTACATGTTTCCTTACACCCTCTAGATGAGACAGATATGGGGCAAAACCTTCGACACAAATAGAATTAATCTTACAAACCAACTCCGGGCTAAGATTCCTACTAAGATTCATGTATAGGCTAACTTATGCTCAAAAAACCAAAAGGTAGTAAAACATAAGCAAAAAAAGGTAGTACCTTGCCTTCAACATTGTACCACGAAGAATTTAAGCCTTTAAAATTTTTTCAGAGCCATCTTGGTGCTTTAAAGATATTGCTTCCATCGCTTTTCCCATCGTAGATTCGTAGCTCCACATGTTTGCTGGGTTATTTTCTCAGCGCCCACGAAAAATTATTGACTTGGATTATTGCTTCCTGGTTTCGCGCAAACGTAAGAAAAACAAAAACAAATGCACCGTAGATCGATTTTAACATGGTTTCCCATGCTTTGCTATCGACCTTCGGATTAAACATACGGGATAAATGAGACACGCTAAATTCCGCACTCGAAAAACACAAATCGAAAATCGCTTAAACGAGCGAACAAGAACAAAACAAAAAAATTATAAATTCTCGGTCGACCGAATGAGGTCTCTCGGTCGACCGAATAAATATTTTTTATTTTTTTTTTAAATTTTTTTTTTTTAAGAATCTGGAATTTTCAGACAGAGCAGACAACCAGAGGGACTCAAAACGTAAAAACAGACTCTAAAACAGAAAACTCGACATGAATAAAAAAATATTTATATATAAAATTGACCTTTGGCTCCCCGGCAACGGCGCCAAAAACTTGATGACGTGGTCAATCAGGTTATAATATACTTGACCACCATAAACCAATACTAGCAAGAGGACTAGGCCCATCGTAGTATAGCTATAGTGAATCAAGGTCGATCCCACAGGGAACCAATTGTGGATCATCTTATATACAAACAATTAATTAAACATGTCAAGGACATAGAGACGGTCTACGACCAACATAAGACAAGAAAAGTAAAGACACGACTCGACACAACGTAATTAACCTCCCCAATTATAGTCTTTATCGTTTGGAACAAGATAATTTATATAATAAACTGAACTTATTAACTCATCAATCCGTTTGTATCTATCTTAGATTGGCTACGGGAGTCATCCTCTTTAACTTGACTTAGCACCGGTAGGTCACTAGATCACTGTGGGTATTGTTACGTGACTTCGCTTTTGGTGCCTCCATCTCATATAACTCACACGCTACGACTCTAAGGATGCCGATATTAATCGTACACCTCGCCTGAGGCAACATTCCCGTGGTTAGCGTGCATTTCCTAAACGATCACTCAAGCCTCGTCCAACTAACAATTACCTTTTAGGTCTCATGCTAGTTTACGAACTACGATAACTAGGTGACGCCAATTCCCTAATACAAAACCTACCTAGATCTCGCCGAAAGCCCCGGAAGATCATTCATGAGCCGACCTAGAGCCCTATATTGGTATTTCCTAATCGTGATGCGCTAATTAAAACTGACGAGCAACGTAGCCGTGGCCATACCTACTGAGATAATAAATCCTAATAAGCTAAACCTACCATAAAGACGTGGCGGACTAACTAACAGACAAATAGGGGCTCGGTCGACCGAGCATGGACACTCGGTCGACCGAATGATTCCATTCGGTCACCCAAACGATTTCATCCCCAGATTACATCCTAGAATATATTTCTCAGCGTTTCATCATACGTAATGTTATTAAACAAGAATTGTAAAGCAATCATATAAATTAACATAGATACGCATTAATTAAACTAAGCGATTCATGAATAAATACTAAGTATATGACGAGGTTATGGGATCCTCATGTAGACAAGGCGTCGCCACATCCCTAACGTCATAGCCTAGATATACATCATCTAGCTACGATTAACTAATTCAAACGATAAAGCATAATTGGGAGGGATTAATTACTTAAAATAAAAGAAACAGAAAATAAAGGCTTACATAATTTGCAGCCCTTAAACTCTGGAAACCTTCAAATTATTCTACATTGTATCAAGATATGAATAGAGTGATTTTATTAAATGATATTCTAAGGTATTCAAGGTGTGTCTTTACAATTTCGTAGCTGCTTGCTTATATAGAGGTTTTTGCCGACTTAGGGTGGTTCTAGAAGATAAGCACGATATAAGCCGGAAACCGCCTGTTGACACTGGGTCGATCGAAGCTATAGGCTCGGTCGACCGAACCTAACATTTGCACACGTTAATCGTTTTTCGTCTATCTTGCTCCCACTCCACGCTTGCGTGTTGATCTGATTTCTCTAATTTATCTCTTGATTAATGCTCCGATTTTCTTCCTTATTATCTTGAGATAATTGATTGAATGACATTAATCCTCTCGATTTGTTGTGATCTGCAAAATCAGCATTTATCGCACAATAAATCGGCTTTTAATAATGAAAACGGCTAAATACCAAATATCATATTAATAATCACTTAACATTAAATAATAAATATAAACGTGTGATTTAATATGAAATATATATTATTAATCTCGATTTAAGGTCAACGTTGATGACTTTTACGGGCATAATTTGACCGTCATCATAGCTACATCTCCCTCAGTTATTTATATCCAATGCAAGCGAGAAGTTTCTGCGTTAAGTATTTGATTTTATCTTTAGCCAATAGGTCGCATTCAATCGGTTATACCTTACCAAGTTTCTCTTTTCCTGGATTGAATACCTTTTCGATCGAGTCACCATCGTATTTTCCCACGTCGGGTAATGCTTTTTGATCTTTGTCTTCTCCACCCAGTTTTAAGAATATTTAGGTGGTGGAGGTGGTAGATGAAGACCACCATCTTTAGTTGCTTGTTTATTTTTCTTTCTATTTAGTATTTTTCTTTTTGGTTTCCCTTGTCATTGGTTGTATAAAATAAAGTGGCTTAAACTGTTTTTAGGTATTTATACCTCATTACTGCCACATTATTTTATAACTTCCATCGACATGGTATTATTAACGGTTTCGTGGAGTTTGTCTGCTTATACAGGTTTTCACTTGCTTCTCCACAACGTGCTGACATTTACTCCGATATTGTTCCTTTACTTGAGAGCCGTTTCCAGAGCTAAGTCTTTTTCTTAAATTCTCATTTATTTTTGTCATTGAGGACAATGCCATGTTTAAGTGGGGGTAGGAGACTTAGCTATGTTATAATTGAAAATTGAATGAAACGGCACATGATTGAAAAAATTGAATAAATACCATATTATGTATCTCGTACCCTTAGAATTGTGAGTTCCTAGCTAAGAATTGATAGGAAAGGAACCAAGTTTCATGAGTACGTGATCATTTTATATTTATGTTAAGTAAATTTAAGGATATTCATGCCCATTTTTGCAAGTAGTTATTTATTATTCAATTACTCAATCTGTGAATCGAGTATACCGCGCAAATCATAATAACTGAAGAAATTATGTGTACATTGCATAGATGATTGGTTATGTAAACTTAGTGTCAATCTATCTGCTGATGTATTTTTATCTTCTTGCCAACAAAAGCGGAGTAATAAGCTTGAGACGTACCTGTGTTTTAGCAAAATGTTAGACACTGGGCTTGTAGTAACATTACCAAAGTAGCCCGCTTGTGGTAATATTCGATGCTATACATGATCTAAGATAGGGGATACTCTAAAAGTTTTCTTCCTTGAGATTAATAGTATTTGAAAAATATGAAGATATGAAAAAATATTCAACTCTTTAAGAGGCTTTGAGTAGTACTCGGTCTCCAAGTCCAAAATCCCTATAGATACGCTCTTGCTTATTGCTCTAGTGCTCTAACCATTGCGAGGCATAAGAAGTATGAATGCTGAGGTTGGTAGGTTGAGATTGCGAAGTTAGCATAAACTCTGATCTTGCCACGAATATATAAAACTAAATGCACATGCACACATCACTTCGATTCATAGTCAGTAGTGAATAATGGATATCTTATGAGCATGACTAGTATGAGTTGACTTGAGTTTCTTGTGTAAGTATGATTTGACCATAGAAAATGTTGTCTTGGGAAATGACTTATTGATGCTTTGTTCGGGACGATCAAAGTCTAAGTGGGGGGTAGTTGATGACGGTCAAATTATACCCGTAAAAGTCATCAACGTTGACCTTAAATCGAGATTAATAATATATATTTCATATTAAATCACATGTTTATATTTATTATTTAATGTTAAGTGATTATTAATATGATATTTGGTATTTAGCCGTTTTCATTATTAAAAGCCGATTTATTGTGCGATAAATGCTGATTTTGTAGATCACGACAAATCGAGAGGATTAATGTCATTCAATCAATGGTCTCAAGATAATAGAGGAAGAAAATCGGAGCATTAAATGAAAGATTAATCGATCAACACGCAAGCGTGCGATGGGGGAACAAGTCGAGACAAAGAGACGCGTTTAACACGTGTAAAAGGATCGGTCGACCGAGCCTATCCATTCGATCGACCGAGTATGTCGGCTCGGTCACTTTTCGGATTTTTTCGTATTTACCTTCTAGATCCTTCATAAGTCGGCGAAACTCCTATATAAGCAAAGCATAGCTCGAGAAAATTGTAAAACACACCAACATATCCCTTCATTCTTTCTTCAATCTTACAATTCATAATATAACTTTGATACAATGTAGAATAATTTGAGGGTTTCCAGCAATTCAGGGGCTTCAATATGTAAGCCTTTATTTTATGTCTTTTTCTTTTCAGTAATTAATTCCCCAATTATGCTTTATCGTTTGAGTTGATTATTCATAGCTAGATGATGTAGATCTAGGCTATGACGTTAGGGAGGTGGAGATACCTTGTCTATGAGGATCCCATAACCTACGTCATCTACTTAGTTTCTATCCATGAATCTGTATTGTTTAATTAATGCGTATCTGTGTTAGTTTATATGAATGCTTTACGAATTACTGTTTAATCCGTTGTGTATGATGAAACGCTGAGAGATACGTTCAGGATGTAATCTGGGGGAAAAAGACCATTCGGTCGACCGAGCCCAGCTATTCGGTCGACCGAGCCTGCTTTCATCCGTTAAATAGCCACGCTCTTTATGGTTAGGTTAACTTAATAGAATTTATTATCTCAAGAGGTATGGCTATGGCTCGTTACTCGCTTAGTTTAATTAAAACGTGTAAAAAGGAAATACCGATATAAAACTCTTAGGTAGGCTCATGAATTGATCTTGGACGTTCGGCGTTATCTAGGTAGGTTTTGTTAGAAATCACTAGTTTAACGCAAATGAATTTAAAATTTGATTTCCTTTTCTAGATCGTTCTTCGTTTAATGCAATAAACACGTTAAGTAGTTTGACGGTTATACCTCGGATGATCTACAAGATCGTCGCTTTGACCGCCAACGGAGAGTAGTTCAATCGCAAGCCGTCCACGCGTCCGGCCTCTATCGCTAATCCACACGAACCCCTCGCCGGAATCCTCCTTGGATTGCTATCAGAAAAACTCCGGCTGCTAGACCGGACCTTTTCTTCCCTCACAAACTCACTATGGAGAGCTCTCTATTTTACACAAGAATTATGAACTCTTGCAATTGTGTTGTACAAAAGAGCTTGACACCCACTTCCTTTTATAGAGTAAGTGGCGCCCCATGTGTAGTGTGGAGGAGAAGAAAACCTTTTTCCAATAAAATAAGGAAAATCAATTAGATTGATTTATCTCTTTAATTATAATATTTTGTCAATATCATATATTGATTATAATTATCTTATTACCATAAATCTATTTTTCCAAAATCAATTAATATCCTATATTAATATTGTGGCAATATTTATTAATTAAAGTGCACAATCCAAGTGTATCTCATACACCCAAAAGTGGCGCCCTTTAGTCAATAAATTGACTTCCGAATATTCTTTAATTAATATAATTTATATATAATTAATATCTTGTATTTTATTTATTCATAATAAATAAATACCACCATATTAATTTACCACTATAACCTTTATAGTCTGTAGATAAACTTTCCTTATTTGGTTATCACTATAACCGCATTTTAATCCGACTCGATGTTCATATGTGTGTGACCCGATAGGCTTCCGAATATGTTGGCCGTAGACACAAAGTGCAATTTACCAAAATGCCCTTCATACCTAACGATCACGGATAGCGTCTAGCAACACACCGTGACTCCCCAATTATCGGAAGAGTCAAAAGCAATGACTACTACCTTTCATGTGAAGCGATTTACCGTGTAACTTACAATCCTATCGCTATAATAATATCCATACGATCGTATCTCGAGTGTCAATACATTGACGATCGTATCTTATAATCTGGATATCATGCTCTCTCGGAATAACACATTTACTCCCACTTTGCAAAGATTCTCGAGAGCTAGACATTCCTTATAAGAAGGCCATTTCGGATATTCAATCCCTATCATAGGATATGCGATTCCCGGATGACCAATCATGTATACTCCGCGATGCTTCAATATCATACCCAATCACTACCGCATGATCGCCCGTGGTTAGGAGAAATCTCAATAGTGTCAAAGCATGACAATCCACACCGTGATGCCATGAAGACTCGGTCAAAGGATAATTACACAACCGCCACATAGTGTGACACTTAATGTAAGTGGGTCGATCCTAACGTCGCATTCTCTAATACACGTCCACGTCATACCCAAGTGTCTCTACACTTCGATAGACGAGATCTATCCCTACCTTCTAAAAGGTAGAAGACATCCAATACGTGCTAGTCGATTATACTATCAATGTCCCATTTGATAATATGTAAGACTAGAGACATTTAAGTAACAACCTTGTTATAGTGATTAGAGATCTCATCAACCATAATCACTATCATGGTTTCTCTATCACAGATTGATACTAGGGACGTTACTATATATATACAACAAATAATATGAAGACAAACAATATATATAATAACATAAGTGCTTTTATTAATCATAATAAAGTTATTACATGAACTAAATAGATCAGAATGACCCGACCGGTCGGATCCGGTCCGACCCGATTGGGTTTAGGACACCTTTCAACAATCTCCCACTTGGCCTAAAGCCAATCACCCATATGCCTAAGCCCGTGCAAGTGAACATGTTTCTCATGCTTAGCTTGAGACAATGCCTTGGTTAACGGATCGGCTATGTTATCATCCGTGTGGACTTTCTCTATCTTTACATCTCCTCTATCTACTATCTCTCTAATCAAGTGATAGCGCCGTAGCACATGTTTGGACTTACGATGAGACCTTGGTTCCTTTGATCGAGATATCGCTCCATTATTATCACAAAGATGAGGCACCGGACCTTCAATGGAGGAACCACACCAAGTTCGATGAATGAACTTCTTCATCCAAATCGCTTCCTTTGCCGCCTCCGAGGCTGCTATGTATTCGGCTTCCGTTGTAGAATCTGCAGTAGTCTCCTGCTTGAACTCTTCCACTCACCGCTCCGCCCGTTAAGCGTGAAAACAAAACCAGATTGTGACTTAAAGTCATCCTTGTCGCTTGGAAACGGCATCTGTGTAACCTCGTAATACTAAATCATCATTCCGAAAAACCGGAACATATCCCTGGTACGTCTCAAAGTACTTAAGGATATTCTTGACAAAGAAATCCAGGTGACCATCACCTGGATTGGACCGGTACCTACTAGTCATACTAAGAGGGTGCGAGGCGTGCAGTCTTGTGCATAACATGGCATACATGATAGACCCGATTGCCGAAGCATAAGGGACTTTACTCATTTGTGCCCTTTCCTCCTCTCTGTCTTAGGACTCATTCCTTGGGCCAGTAGACCCCATGTGACATGGGCAGCAATCCTTTCTTGGGTGCTCCATGCTTGAATCTCTTCACATCTCTTGTCTATGTAGGTGGATTGCGCGGACTGACCAAGCAACCTTTTAGATCTATCTCTATAGATCTTTATTCCCGAGAATATAGGTGCCTCACCCAAGTCCTTCATAGAGAAGTTCTTGGATAACCAAGCTTTGACTGATTGTAACATAGGCACATCATTCCCTATGAGCGTGGTATGTCATCCACATAAAGCACTAGGAACACAATGGCACTCCCACTAACCTTCTTGTAAACACAGGGGCTCATCTTCGTTCTTGATGAAATCAAACTGCTTTGATTATCTCATCAAAGCGAAGATTCCAACTCCGAGCTTGCTTTAATCCATAAATGGATCTTTGCGGTTTACACACCATCCTGGCGTCATTGGTTGTGAAACCTCAGGTGTGTCATATACACTTCCTCGCAGACGTGTTCCCGTTAAGGAAAGCCGTTTTCACATCCATCCGCCGATTTCGTAATCATGGTATGCTTTGCAATAGCAAGCAAAATTCTAATGGATTTTAACATGGCAACAAAGCGAGAAGGTTTCATCATAGTCAACTCCTTGTCTTTGCTTATAACCTTTTGCCACCAACCTAGCCTTGTAGGTGGTCACGTTACCGTCCATGTCGGTCTTTCTCTTAAAGACCCATTTACACCCTATAGGAACTATTCCTCAAAGCGGATCAACTAAGTTCCAAACTTGGTTGTCCTTCATGGATTCCATCTCGTAATTCATGGCTTCAAGCCATTTCTCTTTGTCGTGCCTTAATAGCACCTCCTCATAAGTTCTAGGGTCCTCATCTTCCATGAGATACACGCCAGATGTACCTATCGGGTCCACGGCGTTCCTCGTGGATCTTCGAGGTGTTATTGTGTCTCACGGTAGAGGTGGCGCCACATTTGTATGTGGTGTCTCCTCTACTTCCATCAACGGATTTGTTATCCGTAAGTGGTTCTCGAATTTCTTCAAGATCAATCTTACTCCCACCGACCCTATCCGAATAAACTCTTTCTCCGTAGTGGCCGATCCCGGCAACAAACACCTTTTGTTCCTCGGGGTGGTAAAATTGGTACCTTTTGGTTTCCCTAGGATAACCCACAAACAGACATTTGTCGATCTAGGTTCCAGCTTGTCGCATGGTTCGTTTCACATAAATGGACATCCCTAAGTTTCATGTAACCTAGTGTTGGTTTCCTCCTTTGAACACTTCATAGGGAGTGGACTCAACCGTCTTTGATGGAACTCGGTTCGGTGTATGGATGCGGTTTCTAGAGCATACCCCAAAAACGATTTTGGAAGAATCAAGATAGCTCATCATGGAACGTACCATGTCTAACAAAGTACGATTCCTCCTCTCGATATGCCATTCATTTGTATGGCGTCCTGGAGGGTCCATTCGGTAGAATCCCATTCTCCTTTAAATAACTTTGAAACTCTCCATCTAGGTATTCTCCACCTCGATCGGATCGAAGTGTTTTGATTTCTTTACCTAGTTGTTTCTCCACTTCACTTCGAATTCTTTGAACTTTTCAAGGCTTCAGGACTTATACTTCATTAAGTATATATAACCATAGCGAGAATGGTCATCATGAAAGTGATAAAATAAGAGTATCCTCCTTTGGCTTGAATTGACATTGGGCCACACATCGGTATGTATAAGCTCAAGCAATTCATTGGATCTTATCCCTTTGCCACTAAAAGGTGACTTTGTCATCTTGCCAAGTAAACAAGCTTCGCATGTATCAAACGATTAAGTAATCGAATTGATCCAACATTCCATCTTTATGGAGTTTGGAAATGCGATTCTTATTTATGTGGCCAAGTCTACAATGCCATAAGTAGGATTCATTCAAGTCATTTATTTTGGCTTTCTTGTTATTTATATTAAGTACATCAACATTCATATCTAATATGTAGAGACCATTGCTAAATACGCCAAGATTACCATAAAAGATTCCATCACGTGAAAAAGAACAACATTTATTCTCAAACGTAAAAGAAAATCCATCAACATCTAATGCAGAATAGAAATAATGCTCTTCGTAAGAGCAGGAACAAAATAACAGCTTATTGAGTTCTAGTACTAGCCCACTCGGCAATGAAAGAAAATAAACTCCTACGGCCAAATAGCAGCGAACACTTGCTCCATTTCCAACGCGTAGGTCCACCTCTCCTTTCCTCGGATCTCTAGTTCTTCTTAGTGCCTGCATATTCAGTACAAATATGAGAACCACAACCAATGATCTAATACCCAAAGTGGTTAGACTTAGAAGAAGTAATGTTGATCTCAATCATAAATATACTGAAGTCGAAGCATCGAATGCTTCTTCTTGGTACTCAAGAAGCCCTTGCGCTTCTCCTCCAATGTCCGGTCTCACCGCAATGGAAGCAAGCATCCTTGGATTTGTCTTTTGCTATCTTAGGCGTTGGCTTAGGTGCACCTTCGCCTTCTTGGACTTTTTCTCGGGCTTTTGCCTTGCCCTTGCTCGAAGTGACCAAAGAACACTTGCTTTCCCTTCCCTACAAAGTGCCTCAAAGCGCTTTTCAACATGTTCAATAACTCCGCTAGGGGAGCAATCTATCTTGTTCATGTGATAGTTCATCACAAATCGTGTGAGAATGAGTCGGTGAGAGATTGCGAGAATCAAGTCAATACTCAACTCTCGTTCCAACTTGTGGCCCACTTCCCAAGCCTCTCTGTGTACCCGATCATTTTAAGCACGTGTGACCCCACAAAGAGTCCCCAGATGCCATCTTACAACTAAACAGGGCCTTCGAGACCTCGTACCTCTCAAAGGCGAGACGAGAAGCGTAAAGTTCCTTGGTGGACCATGATAGAGTAGGCGTCCATAGACTCATGTCAAGCTTCTGCGCGCCCGGTGTCATAGAAGCAAGCATGATACATGTAGCATCAGTACTGTCAGAACAGTGCTTGTTGTACTTCTCGACAACATCTGCAGCCGAACCCTCAGCGGGCTTTTCCGGTAGGGCCTCGTCCAAGACATAGCCAATCTTCTCGTGCCTCAAAACGATTTTGAGGTTTCTTTCCCAATCGAGAAAATTAGTTTCGTCAAGCTTGTTATCGATGATAAAACGAAGGTTCAATTTGTTTGACATTTTCTACAACAATAAATAAAGATAGAATAAGTAAAAGCTCATGTATAAAAACCTAAATTTGCACTAAGAAATTTATAAGGTTTTACTCCCACTAGCCAACTATTCCCTATTGGCTTTCAAGAATTTTAATTAATTCTTTAGCGGCTGGGACCCTATCTAGTTGCCTTAATCCCCGACGGTGGTCGATCAATCTCGGCAATTTCGAAAGGTAGGTACTCTACCGATCGCATCGCATGCGACTCCCAAAGTGGTGACTAGTCAACTCTTTGACGCTTCACATCTCTATGTGATAGTCAACCCCTTGTCTCTAAAGTCGACGGCTTCCGACGGTGGCCAATCACCGAAAGACTTTAGTCGAGTCATAACCCAATATTCATGAGATCTCGTGACGATCATATCTCAATAATAACGATATACCCGTGGTAGGTCAACTCCCGACGGTGGTCGATCGCTTGATCCGAACAAAGGCTCTTCACCGTCATTATAATATTGGGAGACAATTTTGGCTCGATTTTTGGCGTGGGAATAATTTTAAATTAATTCACTTAATTAATTTGGTTTAATTATGGTCTCATCTACTATGTGCATATTACTACGATATCATCATAAAGTAAAACATACACAACATTCCGCGCATAAAATAACCGGTATGATCATGGACTTTTCCTAGGTGCGGTTTCAATACAAACCGAGCGAAAACCGCTGGTCACAAACTAAGGGTATCTGCAACCGCCAATAGGATCTTTATTGTTGTACGCCAATGGGTTCTTTATCTCTCCTTGGTCTTCAACTTCTTGCTCCATTCTTGTTACATAATAATTAATTACACCCGCCGCACACGGGGAGCTCGAGGAATGGGATAAATGCAAAAAAGTAAACTAGGTCACGTTCTTCATAACGGCCTAGACAATTTTTCAAAAAACCAACATAAAGAAAACATTCCCATCTATCCTATTGGTCGAGTCCATGATCAATCGGGTCCATATAATCACATTATATCTACACATCTAATCCATACAATTTTATCTTATGAAAAAGATTAAATTCTAATTTTTAACTACTCATGCGTCTTTATTTTATCACATCAAATAATTAAATAACTTTTAATTAATTATATGATTTAACCGAAAATTAAAATTAACATTTAATTTTAAATCGATTTCAATTTTAATTAAATTTGAACTATTCAAAATAAAATTAAAATTATAAAGTCTCCTATTTGTTTCATTTCCAAAACTAAATTTAGCTTAGGCTCACTTCACTTTCCAAAATCAAAATTTTGAAAGTGGCTTTGTGCTAAGCTGCCTATTCCAAATCAAATATTTGGAAAGGGCCTAGGCCTACTCCAAATCAAATATTTGGAAAGGCCAAATTATTTTAGTCTAGGCCTGGCCACTTTCCAAAATCAAAATTTTGGAAGTGGCTGAGCCTAAGCTTATTCCAAATCAAATATTTGGAAAGGCCTAGGCTTTATTCCAAATCAAATATTTGGAAAGGCCAAATAATTTTAGTTTAGGCCTGCCACTTTCCAAAATCAAAATTTTGGAAGTGGCTTGGCTTTGTTCCTATTCCAAATCAAATATTTGGAAAGGCTTGAGCCTATTCCAAATCAAAATTTGAAAGGCCAATGTCCCATATGGTTTCCCAATGGTCCAAACTATTTGAACCATTGGTTGGCCATATGACACAACTAAACAAACGAGATATCTATGCACAATAAAATATCACAAAACGAAAAGGGTTGATCTCCCCCATTGGAAGAGGAGAGCCGACGGACGGCAACCCTAGGGTTACCGCCGCCGCCGCCGCCGCCGCAGAGGGAGGGGGCGCCGCCAGTCGGCCGACCCCCAAGAACCCTATTTTTTTGTTTTTTTTTTTTGTTTTAACGTTTCGTGATTTAAATCTTGCATCTATCGATTAAATACTACGCATTTAAATTATGCTTATTGCTTAAGCTCAAGTCTGGCTCGATACCACTCTGTTAGGAAATCACTAGTTTAACGCAGCGGAATTTAAAATTTGATTTCCTTTTCTAGATCGTTCTTCGTTTAATGCAATAAACACGTTAAGTAGTTTGACGGTTATACCTCGGATGATCAACAAGATCGCCGCTTTGACCGCCAACGGAGAGTAGTTCAATGCGCAAGCCGCCCACGCTGTCCGGCCTCTATCGCTAATCCACACGAACCCCTCGCCGAATCCTCCTTGGATTGCTATCGAAAAAACTCCGGCCGCTAGATCGGACCTTTTCTTCCTCACAAACTCACTATGGAGAGCTCTCTATTTTACACAAGAATTATGAACTCTTGCAATTGTGTTGTACAAAAGAGCTTGACACCCACTTCCTTTTATAGAGTAAGTGGCGCCCCGTATGTAGTGTGGAGGAGAAAAAACCTTTTCCAATAAAATAAGGAAAATCAATTAGATTGATTTATCTCTTTAATTATAATATTTTGTCAATATCATATATTGATTATAATTATCTTATTACCATAAATCTATTTTTCCAAAATCAATTAATATCCTATATTAATATTGTGGCAATATTTATTAATTAAAGTGCACAATCCAAGTGTATCTCATACACCCAAAAGTGGCGCCCTTTTAGTCAATAAATTGACTTCCGAATATTCTTTAATTAATATAATTTATATATAATTAATATCTTGTATTTTATTTATTCATAATAAATAAATACCACCATATTAATTTACCACTATAACCTTTATAGTCTGAGATAAACTTTCCTTATTTGGTTATCACTATAACCGCATTTTAATCCGACTCGATGTTCATATGTGTGTGACCCGATAGGCTTCCGAATATGTTGGCCGTAGACACAAAGTGCAATTTACCAAAATGCCCTTCATACCTAACGATCACGGGATAGCGTCTAGCAACACACCGTGACCCCAATTATCGGAAGAGTCAAAAGCAATGACTACTACCTTTCATGTGAAGCGATTACCGTGTAACTTACAATCCTATCGCTATAATAATATCCATACGATCGTATCTCGAGTGTCAATACATTGACGATCGTATCTTATAATCTGGATATCATGCTCTCTCGAATAACACATTTACTCCCACTTTGCAAAGATTCTCGAGAGCTAGACATTCCTTATAAGAAGGCCATTTCGGATATTCAATCCCTATCATAGGATATATCACGATTCCCGGACGACCAATCATGTATACTCCGCGATGCTTCAATATCATACCCAATCACTACCGCATGATCGCCCGTGGTTAGGAGAAATCTCAATAGTGTCAAAGCATGACAATCCACACCGTGATGCCATGAAGACTCGGTCAAAAGGATAATTACACAACCGCCACATAGTGTGACACTTAATGTAAGTGGAGTCGATCTAACGTCACGCATTCTCTAATACACGTCCACGTCATACCCAAGTGTCTCTACACTTCGATAGACGAGATCTATCCCTACCTTCTAAAAGGTAGAAGACATCCAATACGTGCTAGTCTCGATTATACTATCAATGTCCCATTTGATAATATGTAAGACTAGAGACATTTAAGTACCAACCTTGTTATAGTGATTAGAGATCTCATCAACCATAATCACTATCATGGTTTCTCTATCATGATTGATACTAGGGACGTTACTATATATATACAACAAATAATATGAAGACAAACAATATATATAATAACATAAGTGCTTTTATTAATCATAATAAAGTTATTACATGAACTAAATAGATCAGAATGACCCGACCGGTCGGATCCGGTCCGACCGATTGGGTTTAGGACACCTTTCCAACAGTTTATATTAGGGAATTGCGCGCACCTTGTTATACGTAGATCGTAAACTAGCATGAGACTATAACTTGGTAATTGTTAGTTGGACGAGAGTTTGAGTGATCGTTTAGGAAGTACGCCTAACCATAGGAATGTTGCCTGGACGAGGTGTACGGTTAATATCGGCATCCTTAGAATCGTAAGCGTGTGAGTTATATGAGATGGAGGCACCAAAAGGCGAAGTCACGTAACAATACCACAGAGATCTAGTGACCTACCGGTGCTAAGTCAAGTTAAAGAGGATGACTCCCGTAGCCAATCTAAGATAGATACAAACGGATTGACAGTTAATAAGTTCAGTTTATTATATAAATTATCTAGGTCCAAACGATAAAGACTATAATTGGGGAGGTTAATTACGTTGTGTCGAGTCGTGTCTTTATCTTTCTTGTCTTATGTTGGTCGTAGACCGCCTCTATGTCCTTGACATGTTTAATTAATTGTTTGTATATAAGATGATCCACAATTGGTTCCCTGTGGGATCGACCTTGATTCACTATAGCTATACTACGATGGGCCTAGTCCTCTTGCTAGTATTGGTTTATGGTGGTTGAGTATTTTATTATAACCTGATCGACCCCGATCATGTATACATATCAGGTTAATCCGATTCAAGAATTATTTTTGGAAGATTAAATGGATAAGGATGAATATCAAGCACTGGATTAGTCAGTTAATCAATGGTGGAGATTGATGAAACGTTGTAAAAGATTCAGAGTCAAATCAAGATGAAAACAAACCATTAATTGACAGTCTGTCTGTTAGAAGGACACTGACATAGACAGAGGAGTACATCAGAGGGAATTACAGGGAATAATCAGAATATCCTATAATGGTCATATTTGAAATTCAAAATTCAAGCATAGGATTTTCGCCTATAAATAGAGGACCCCTGGAATCAAATCAAATACCAAACTTACTAGCAATCAAGAGCATTACACCCTGCTGAACTGAGCATTCATACTTATCTAGAAAACTCTTCAAGTGTTATTGCATTCAAGTATCATCTAGTATCTACACTTGGAGATCTTAAGCTGCCGATCTTATCATCCAGATCAAAAGGTTGCTGAAGCTGAATCAATTTCTTGATTTAACCCCTTCTTTTCAAGAAGAACCTGAAGATAGAGAATCACTGCTAAGTGTCAAGAAGTGTTGTTTTTGTGGTGAAGCTGGTGAAGAGGCAATCCTACCCTTCAAGGACCAGTGGAGTACTTAGGAGCAACAATCCTACCTGTTCTTAGTATTCAGTTTGTGAAACCATAGTTATTGGCCAATGACAAACAGTTTAGGGACCTTTGTAACAGCAATCTCAAAAGACTCTAGTGAATTTCCTCCAACATCACATGAAAATAGTGGACTGACAAGATCACACCACCTGGAACCAGTATAAAATTTGCCTTACTTTGCTTTACCGCATATACTTTCTGCACTTTATTTTATTGCATGTTATCCATATCAACCTGCTGAACTAACTATTGACTCCACACACCTTTCACTACTAAGTATCTAATACTTGGTACCATATTATAAACAACACGTATAAAGGCTTTATATATATATATATATATTCGCAGCAACAGATTCATCAGACTTAATAGTCAGCAGACTGCCTAAAGTCAGCAGATTATTAACCCTTCTGAGTTTGTCTTAACTCCGAAAAATTTATAAGTGTTAAGTTTATTCACCCCTCTCTAAAATTAACCAAAGTCTTTTCAAGGGACCAACATTAGTATTGTGTAACAATCTCAGCAGGTTGTCCAATGGCAAATCCTTCATGTCTAGAAGGATTAGAACTCAACAGAGCCATCAACTTGTCAAGTTTCTGTGCAGTAAGATTTGGAAATCCTGGTCCAGCAGACCTATTTTGGGCCTGATCTTCTGCTGCTGATTGTTCTTCCTCTACCAAATAAGCCATTTTGACTTCAAACCAGGAGTATAACCATGTTTCTTGTAACAAGTCTCTTCAGTGTGACCATTAAATCTACAGAAACTACATTGCATCTTCTTGGGATTTCAAGGTTTGGCATGTGCAGCAGTGACATAATTTGGTTTGATGGCTGTTGGATTTTGCCCTTGTCCATTCTTATGTGACAAGAGAATCATAGAATCTTGATTCTTGGCCTTGTTAGCCACATATAACTTCTGTCTCTCAAATTTAATTGTCATAGCAAAGGCATCATGGATTTCTGGAAAAGGCACCATCAGCATTGTCTGTGAAACCATTGGTTTAAACTCATCCCATAAACCTTTAAGGAATATCATGACATGTTCAACCACCATATGATCCATTAGTGTGCTGATTGCATTGCAGTGACATTGAGGATCACAAGAACAAATTGACACGGGCCTGATAGTCTTGATTTCTCCCCACAAAACTATCAATTTTGTGAAATATTGATTGACAGAATCAGTACCTTGCTTTAGTAGATGCATCTCTTCGAGAAGATCTGAAAGCCTTAAGGCATCAACATTAGAAAATCTTGCAGTAATTTTTTTCCAAACTGCATGTGCACTCTTGAAATACATCAAACTTTGTGCAATGGTATTCTCTATAGAATTCAGAATCCATGATCTCACCATTGTATCACACTGTCTCCATGCATGAAAATCTGCTGAATCTACTTCTGGCCTTTTGATTGTGCCATCTATGAAGCCAATATTATCCTTGGTGATTAACTCCATCTCCATAGATATCTTCCATGAATTATAATTGTTGCCATTCATCAATGGATGAACAAGTACCAAAGATGGATTCTCATTGTATGGACATAGAATGGAATTGGATGGACTTATTTCTTGTTTCTTAGTTGTCATTGCTATCAAGAACTCCAAATTCTTGTCAAAACAATGATAAATCAAGGAAGACGATCAAGAAATGATCAAAAAAGTAGGAAATGCTCATAGTTTACTCTCAAGAAACTAGAAAAACGCTGAAGATATGAAGAATACTCTCCAGATTCATCCAAGAAATTCAGAGAAAACGCAGGTAAATGTTAAGAAATTCTCAAATTTCTGCTCTGATACCATGATGAAGTTTATAGGATTATAAATGAAAATAAAATGCAGAATTATTATTGATGAACTGAAAGTTACAACTTAAGTTTACAATACTTCTGATTAGGGCTGAGCAGAAAACCCAATAAACCCAAACCAACCCAAAACCCAAACCAAACCAACCCGAAATAACCCAAACCAATTGAAACCAAAACATTTGGGTTGGTTTTTGACCCAACTCAAATGCTATTGGGTTGGTTTGGGTTTTTTATTTCTTTTTTTGGTTCGACCCGACCCAACCCAAATGTTTTGGTTTCAATTGCAACTCAAATGCTATTGGGTTGGTTTGGGTTTTTTATTTCTTTTTTTGGTTCGACCCGACCCAACCCGAAAGACATTGCAATAGGTTATTTTATTCATAGCCAAAGAAAAAAGGGTTATTTATATTAATTATCATTTTCGATCATCACTTATTCTTGTGGCATGATAATTGAATATGGAGAAATATATGTTAGACAATCTAATCAAATTCAATAATCAGATTAAAATGACTATTTGATGAAGTTAATCATTTATTCATATGAATCATGAATATTTATACTTTTTACACTATATTTTCTATGTATATTTTCCTTGATGTTTAACTACTCTTTTTTCTATCTTCATATGTTGTTGGTTGTGTTATAAGTTAGTAGACTCATAATATGATGTCCACTAGAAATTGTTATCTTTAATTATTGTTCTCTTTAATGATTATTAATATGGATGTGTGGTTTTAATTTTTAATTTCGATGAAATACGTGTATTGATTTTATACCATGAAAGTTTGATTATAAATACATTGCTTATGGCTTAAAACCCGAAACCCAGTCCAACCCAACCCGAAACCAACTCAAACCAAACTATTGGGTTTTCTAATAATTTGGTTTGATTTGGGTTAGTATTTTCTTAAACCAACCCGACTTATACTACGTAAAACCCAACCCAAACGAACCCAACCCGACCCAAGCTCAGCCCTACTTCTGATCATGGGTATTTATAGCTTCATATACCTCATGAATCTGTTAGAAGTGAGTTACAAACGGTTACAACAAACTATAACTGAATAACCGGTTTCTACATTATACTGTACTGCTCAGCAGCCTTACACTACTCAACAGCCTTACACTACTCAACAACCTTCTATTATATCAGCAGTCTGCTGAGTTCAACATACATACTGCACTCAGCATTCCCTTCAGCCTCTATACTGTAACAATATATATTATTATTATTATTGTTTTATCAACACTACGGTCGTTTTGGTGGTCGGCGATATAGACGGAGGTTGGTGTTCTCATAATGATGACATAAAAAAGTCCAGCCATAATAGTGGAAATTGGAATTTGGCTTTATACTCTTTCGTTTATTGTCGGGAATGGGTGCTCGAGTTGGCTGTGATGGTGATATGGTGTTTCAATCATGGTAACACCCCACGGAAGATGAAATAGCTGTGATGGGGTAAAGAAAATATACGAAGAGGGTTAATTATGTGTGCATCTTATGAATCCTTGGTTTGGTTTTCCATCGACTTTTAAAAAGATCACAATCTTCGAGCAAACTTGACCGTTTCCTTCTCTCAAGTGATTTTTCGGACAGATTCCCTTTCCTCTTTGTTTTCGTTCTTGATCGATCGGTCTCTGATCACTGTCCAATTCTGCTGCGAAATTTGAAGAAAGAATTTGGTCCCTCACCGTTTCGTTTCTTTAATCATTGGCTACAATATGATGGTTTTAAGAAATTATGCAATTCTTGGTGGGCTGAAATTCCCCTCACGGTTCATGAAGGTTTGGTTCTGAAGGAAAAACTCAAATTCCTTAAGAACAAATTGAAAATATGGAGCAAAGAGGTGTTTGGGAAATTAAAGGATGACATTAATCTTGCTGAAAAAACCTTAAGTCACTACGACCACTTGGCTGAAGAAAGATATCTCTCGACCTCTGAAATATCTCTTAGAGTGAAAGCTGGAGAGGATATTGACAGATTAGGCAACATTCTGTTGTGTTGTAAGCGGTAGGTCCAAACACTTGGAATATAGAACTTGATATTTTATTGATACACAAAATATACAACAAATGGGACACTTGAAAAATACAAGAACAGAGCAACTAGAAAGTGTTTGATGTGGGAGACTCACTTCACAACTTGTGTGTGTTGTGTTGTGTTGTTGGCCTAAGTTACAACTCCTATTTATAGGAAAGGTAAGAATATCCTAGAAAAAGTGGTAGATCCTTCTAGAGAATATGCACACTAGATCTTTCTAGGCAAAGTGTGCATTGGATATTTATCTAAGTATTTTTTTAGAATTCTAGACTATTCTCTAAGGAAATAAATTCTAGATTTTTCCCATGTACTAGTTGTAGAATAATCTAGAAGTCATTGACTTCTAACACTCCCCCTCAATGACTTCTTTCTTTTGACGACGAGCTCATTTGCATCCCAAGAGCATTTCTGAATTCCTCGAGCTTGCGTCCGCTTAATCCTTTTGTGAATATGTCTGCTAATTGATCTCCGAGTCTTCACGTGAATCATCTCAGATCTCATCTTGAAGAACCTTCTCTCGAATAAAGTGGTAGTGCACTTCAATGTGCTTGGTCCTTGCATGAAATACTGGATTCTCTCGCTAGTTGAAGTGATGATATATTGTCGCAATGTAAATCCACCGCATAGTCAACCGGTGGTGTGTAAATCCTTCAATAATCGCACAAGCCAAGTGACTTCTTGAGCCGCTACTGGCGGCTGCCCGGTACTCTGCCTCGGTAGTTGATAGAGATACATGGGTTGTCTTTTGCTACACCAAGATATTACTCGCAACCAAGGTGAACACGTAACGGTAGTTGATCGGAGAGTGTCATGATCCTCAAAGATAATCGGCGTCACAAGATCCAACAAGTTTACATGGCACTCCTTTACGGTAGAAAATACCGTAGTCATAAGTTCCTTTGACGTACTTCATAATTTTCGAACTAATCGCCAATGTGGCTTTCTTGGACTTTGCATAAATCGCTTGCGGCGCCAACCGCAAAGGAAATGTCCGGTCTTGTTAACGTCAAGTATATCGGACTTCCTACTAGTCGTCGATAACTTGTAGCATCATCCAACTCTTTGCCTTCTTTTGAGCTTAACTTGGCATTGACTTCAATTGGTGTTGGAGAAGGCTTGCGCATCTATCATTCCGCACTTCTTTAACAGTTCCTTAACATACTTCACATTGGCGGATGAACAACCCATCTTTAGTGTACTCGACTTCAAGTCCAAGAAAGTGCTTAAGCTCTCCAAGTTCTTTCATTTGAAACCGGATGATAAGTTCCTCTTGACTTGTTGAACTTCTTTGTCATCATCTCCAAAGTGATGATGAGATCATCAACATATACCAACACGATCATTACTTTGTTATTTTGATACTTGATGAACAAACTTGAGTCGGACGGAGCCATAGAGAATCCACTATGAGTCAAGAACTCGCAATTTTTCCGTACCAAGCCCTTGGCGCCTGTTTCAATCCATATAATGCCTTTCTTAAGTTGCACACGTATTTAGGATGAGTCATACTCTCGAAGCCTTTTGGTTGCTCCATGTATATGTCTCGATCGATCTCGCCATGTAGGAAGGCGTTCTTCACATCCATCTCGCCATAGCTTCCAAGACTTACTAGCTTGCCAGGGCCGTAAGACTCGTCTTCAGAGTTATCTTCGCCACCGGGCTAAACGTCTCATCATAGTCTAAGCCATATTGTTGTGAGAAACCTCGAGCAACTAATCGAGCTTTATGTCTTTCTATGGATCCGTCTTGTCGTGTTTTCACCTTGTAAACCCATTTGCAAGATATTGGTTTTACTCTTCCGGAAGAGGAACAAGTTCCCAAGTCCGGTTTTGCTTAAGCGCTTGAATTTCCTCTTTCATCGCTGGATCCATTCACCCTTTTAGACGCCTCATAGCTTGAAGGCTCCATAGTTGCAGATCATCAATCGTCGCAAATGTTAGCATACTTAGGATTTGGTTTCCTCTGTCGAGATGATCTCCTAAGTTGTTCATGATGTCCTAAGTTGTTCATGATGATCAACTTCCTCCATCTCCAGTGTTGGACTTTCGATATTGCTATATTCCATCTCTTGAGTTGTCGCCCGATTTCTCTTGGCCATCATCATTTACTTTCGAGTGCATAACTCTTCTCCAAAGATTTTCTCTTATTTTCTCTTCTAGAATAGGTGAGTCAGGAAGCTCCTCATCTTGAGATGACCACCAAGAAGATGCTTCATCGAATACAACATTTCTTGACACCATACATCGATTCGTTCTTGGGTCACAACACTTCCATCCTTTTCTTTCCTCATCGTATCCCAAGAAGATGCATCCGATTGCTTTCTTGTCAAATTTGCTTCAGAGCTCATCCGGGACGAATACGTATGCATACGACCAAATACTTTGAAATGACTTACGCTTGTTTTCTCTCTTTTGAGTTTCGATATGGTGAGATGAATCCAAGCTTTGCTTGTGGTAGCCGATTGATCACATGGGCTGCAGTCTTCATACATTCTGCCCAAAAACGGGCTGGGACATTCTTTGCATGTATCATACTCCGACATGTCTCAGCTAAATGTCAATTCTTTCTTTCAGCTACCCCGTTTTGTTGCGGTGTTCTCGGACAAGTCAACTGCCGGCGAATATTATTTTGGTTTAGATATTCCGAGAACTCGGTGGATGTATACTCACCTCCATTATCTGTGCGGAGACAACGGACTCTCTCCGGAAATTCTGCTTCGACTTTACATTTGAATTCCTTGAATTTCTCCAAAGCTTGGGATTTCTCCTTCATGAAATCCACCCACGTACGTATATCTTGAGAAATCATCAATGAAGATGATCATATATTTTGCTCCTCCGATCGACCGCTGCTTTACTGGTCCAAAAACATCTGAATGAATCAACTCAAGTGGTGTCTTTGCTCGGTATCTCGACTCCTTATATGGGAGTTGATACGCTTTTCCATATTGGCATCCGGCGCAAACCGTGTCGTCCCGACATTCCAACTTAGGAAGTCCTTTGAGCATAGACTCTTTCATCATGACCTTAAGTCTCTTATAACTGACATGTCCCAGACGTGCATGCCATAGATCAGCCGTGTCATTTTTCCTGGTTTTCTCAACATATGCTGCTTCAGCAGTCAGTACATATACTGACTCCTTCTTTTCACCTTCTAGGATTGGAGTCCCAACGACTCTAAGATCATGATAAACCTTCACATCTTGTGGACTGAACAATACATAATTACCTGACTCTGTGAGTTGTGATACTGACAAGAGATTTTTCTTCATTCCATCAACATGCATCACATTTTGCAGTATCACTGGCTGAGAATTTGAGCTTGGCGTGATCACTGTTTCTCCAATGTGTCTAATTGGAAGCTTAGTGTTATCCGTCGTTACGACAACACGACCTCCTTTGTATTCTGTCATACTTTGAAGTCTTTCTTTATCACCGGTCATATGATTGCCAGCTCCTGAGTCAATGATCCACAGATTGTGAAAGTTAACACGCCCAATATCACTTGTCATAGTTGCTGCACAAGTTACTTGGTCTTCTTCTTTCACCATAGTAGTGTCAATATTTTCTTGCTCGGACTTCAACCCTGAGAAAGATGCGTGGACATCCCACTCTGTTTCACTTTGATCATCTCGGGTATCTGAAGTGGCGGCGTTTCCTTCAACTTGTCTCTTCTTGAATCTACAATCTCTTGCAAAATGTCCCTTTTTGCCACAATTGAAGCAAGCATTTTGTTGCTTGTGAAAGCGTTTGTCTCCTCCTTGAGGTCTATCATTACTTTTCTTATTATCATGTCTCTTCTCTTCATCTCCCCCTCTTTGGTAACTCCGTCCTTCGTCCTTTTGTTGTTTTCCATCATATTGTCTTTTGAATCCCTTATTGTTATATCTGTTTGATTTTCCTCTTGCTTGACTTGCATATAGTGCCTCTTCTTCCGATTTTATCACTACGCCTGCCATTTTCTTAGCCAGCGACTCCTGGTCCCCTAATAAATTTTCCAGCTCATCAATGGTTGGTTGTGTGGCCCAACCTTGTATTGCCGTTGTGAAACTTCGATACTCGGGTTTTAAGCAGTGTATCAATATTCTTCTCATCCGAGACTCACCAATTTTGGACTCCGGATCTAATTCGGAAATCTCATAACACAGAGATTTTACCTTGGTGAAATAATCTTTGATTGATAGATTTCCCTGGGTGAGCGACATCAACTCATTCTCCAAATTTTGCAAAGTGAAATGTTCTTCCTCGAAAACGACTAGCCAACGTGTCCCATGCTTCCTTCGGCGTGGGTGGCTTTCCGGATATGCTCAATCATCTCATCTTCGATTGATGTCTTTATAGCAAACATGGCTTTCGCAGCTTTCACCTTCCATTTACGCAAAGCCGTGGCATCTGTTGAAGCGGGCGGCGTTGCGTCACTTCCGGTGACATACTCCAATAAATCTTGGCTCTCTAGGTAGGACACCATACACGATTGCCATGTGCTATAATTATGATTATTTAATTTTTTAATATTACTCACCGAAAAATCCGCCATCGTGACTTAGTTTTGTTGCACCGTCAAACACTAAGTAAGCTAGGTCCCAGACCAATCAGCTTCACAGTCCCGGACAGCGCACGAACAAGAATCCTTGATTGATTCTTCACAAACGGTGAATAATATCCTCCGACCTTTTACTCCGGCAGAGTGACGACGTCGTTGGTCCCCGACCAAATATCACCACCACAAAAAACTACGCCCAATCGACGAGGCTCCGATACCACTTGTTGTGTTGTAAGCGGTAGGTCCAAACACTTGGAATATAGAACTTGTTATTTTATTGATACACAAAATATACAACAAATGGGACACTTGAAAAATACAAGAACAGAGCAACTAGAAAGTGTTTGATGTGGGAGACTCACTTCACAACTTGTGTGTGTTGTGTTGTGTTGTTGGCCTAAGTTACAACTCCTATTTATAGGAAATGTAAGAATATCCTAGAAAAAGTGGTAGATCCTTCTAGAGAATATGCACACTAGATCTTTCTAGGCAAAGTGTGCATTGGATATTTATCTAAGTATTTTTTTAGAATTCTAGTTCTAGACTATTCTCTAAGGAAATAAATTCTAGATTTTTCCCATGTACTAGTTGTAGAATAATCTAGAAGTCATTGACTTCTAACACATTCTTGATGCTACGTTTAGACAGAAATCTAGAGTTAAATGGATCAAAGAGGGCGATGGCAACACCAAGTTTTTTCATGCTACGGTTAAAGGGAGAAGGAAACGGAATGGAATGGATGGTTTTATGATTAATGGGGCTTGGGTTGATGAACCGAGCAAAATGAAAGATGGGGTTTTCGATTACTTCAACAAAAACTTCTCTGAAAAATGGCAATCAAGGCCGAAGCTTTTCAGCTCCAAATTTAGGAAATTGTCAGACAACTCCAGCTCTATTCTAGAAGGCGAGTACACCATTGAAGAGATAAAGAATGCTATATTGAATTGCGATGGTAACAACTCTCCTGGACCGATGGTTTCTCTTTGGAATTTTTCAAATCGAATTGGGAAACTGTTAAGATGATGTTTTCAACTTTATCAAATTTTTTGAAAGAGAAGGCAGCTTCCCAAATGGTTGTAACTCTTCTTTCTTTGCCCTGATTCCTATGAACAAAAATCCAGTATGCCTTGGAGACTATAGGCCGATTAGTCTCATTAGCAGCATGTACAAGATCCTTTCGAAGATGCTTGCCGGAAGACTCAAGAAAGTTATGCACCATGTCATTGGTGATGGCCAATCGGCTTACATCAAAGATCGACAAATTCTTGATGGAATTCTAATTGCGAACGAAGTGTTGGATCATTTTAAAAAAAAGAATAAGAAGTGCTTCATGTTTAAAATAGAGTTTGCTAAAGCCTTCGATTCGGTTAACTGGTATTTCCTTATGTCCATTATGCAACAAATGAACTTCGGAGCTAAATGGAGAAAACGGATAATGGCTTGCTTGAATTCGGCTAGAATTTCTGTCCTTGTTAATGGTTCCCCTACAAAAGAATTCAGCCCCTGAAAGGGTATTAGACAAGGGGATCCTTTGGCACCCTTTCTCTTCCTTATTGTTGCGGAGGCCCTGAATGTTATTCTTTTAGAAGCAATTGACAGGGATATTTTTGAAGGTATCACGATTGGTAACAACGACTTGAAGCTTTCTCTTCATCAATATGCAGATGACGCCTAATTCTGGGGTAATTGGAATGAAGATAACATCTCACAGCTCAAAATTATTCTGCTGTGTTTTGAAATTATTTCTGGCCTAAAAATCAACCTTCATAAAAGCACTTTATTTGGGATTAATGTTGATCAAGTCGTGGCTGCCAATTTCGCAAACAAATTGGGTTGTGTAGCTGAGAAATTACCTTCTTGTTATTTGGGACTTCCTCTAGGAAAAAATATGAATTGTTCCTCGTCGTGGCAGCCGGTGATTGAGAAAATAAAAACAAAGCTAGCGGGATGGAAAGTTGCGTTTCTCTCCTTTGGTGGAAGACAGGTTCTTGTTAAATCAGCCCTTGGTAGCATACCTTTGTTCTTTTCTCTCTCTTTCAGGCTCCTAAGTCCGTTTTTTGTGAGATTGAGCGTCTTAGACGTACTTTTTTCTGGGGAGGGGGAAATGGGTCAGAAAATAAACATGCTTGGATTGCGTGGGATACTTTAACAAAAAGTATTGATTTGGTAGGGATGGGTTTGGGTAATTTGTGTTTTCAAAATGCTGCTTTATTGGGTAAATGGTTTTGGAGATTTTCTTCAGAACCAAATGCCTTATGGGTTCGGGTCATTAAAGCCATTTATGGGGAAGGGGGTGGTTTTGTAGCAGGAAGATCGCTTTCATATGTTGGAAGAATTTGGAGGGGTATTCTTAGTGTGTGTAAGAAAGTGGATAGTTGGGGAATTAACTTTTCTTCTTCTATTGCATGGTCCCTTGGCAATGGGGAGTTGATTAGCTTTTGGCATGACTCGTGGATTATTAACTCTTGCCTTAAAGATAGATTTCCTAGATTATTTGCACTTGATGATGGAAAAATGGATCGTGTTGGTGAGAAAGGAGTTTGGGATGAGGGAGTTTGGAGATGGAGGTGGAAGTGGAGAAGAAATCCTAGAGGTAGGGAATATGGAGAGCTATCGGAGTTGATTTTGCTTTTACAAAATGTTTCTCCGGTTGCAGGTTCTATCGATAAAACTGTTTGGAAACTTTCTAACGATGGCATTTTTACGGTTCGTGCTCTAAGGAAGTCTATAGAGATTACGAAATCATTTTACGTCAACGCGGATAGTAAGTATGTTAGAAATCGACTTCTACCCTCCAAAGTCGATTTCTTCATTTGGAGAGTGAAACTCAATAGACTTCCTACTTTGGATAATTTGATTAGAAGGAAGATTAAGATCCCGGATGCTACCTGCCCTTTTTGTCATCTCTTTGATGAAACTTTGGACTATATCATGATCCAATGTGTTCATACTTACGAGCTTTGGTCTCTGATTTTTACTTGGTGTGGTATTGATACTATCTCTGTCAATAGGACAACGGAATTACTTTTGGAACCACTCAAATCTGTTCATGTGTTCAAAGCAACTTCTCAGCACAATAAAGCTTGGTTTTACATCAAATGTACAGCCTTATGGTGGATTTGGAAAACAAGGAACAACATTATCTTTGAATCGGCCAAATTTGACATTACTCGGCTTCTATCGAATATTCAACAAACCTCGTATCTGTGGCTTTCTGGAAAATCGTCAAAATCAATTCGCGAATGGTACACATGGTCATCAAATCCTCTTCTTGGATGGAATGTGGATTAATCCATGACCTTGGTCATTTTGCTACTGCATTTTAAGCATTATTAGTTTTTTCGACTCTATTGCTATTGTTTTTCTGTTGTAATTCTGCTCAGATGGTTTTTTGGTTTTCTGTATTTCTGTAATTTGTCCACAAACTGTAACTTGTACCTCTTTCTTTGCTCTATAGTCCCTTGCTAGAGAGTATTAATACAATAGTTGTTCCAAAAAAAAATTGGAGTGGAGGTTTGTAACTGAAAGGTTACTGATCCAGTTAATAATTCATCTTAATACACAACTCAATACATCTCAAATTATAACTTTACGTTTCAGATGGTTTATGGACAAAACTGAACAATAGATAATAATGATTGTTAAATACATACTACAATAACGTATACCCCATCCTTTTTTTTTTTTTTTGAATAAAAAGACAATATTATATTAAACCAGATCAGCTATAACATCAGAGATAACATCATGATGAGTGGTTGTACCCCACACCAAACGACCAGAATGGACAAGTCGTTGGGCGGATGCGTAAGAGCCTGTACGCATGGCAAACAGTCAGTCTCGAATATAACCGCAGTAAGCCCTAGATTAATGGCCTCTCTCATTGCCAACAAAATTGAATGCATCTTCAACGTCTCGACCTCGATGACCGTAGTGAAATGATACGAGCAGGCAGCAAAAATCGTGCCCATGGAATCCCGGAAAATCATGCCAATCCCTGAACCCGAGTCAGTGACTGAGGCGTCGGTGTTACACTTCCAGCTACCTGCAGGGGATGGACTCCATACGACCGGATGTGGGAGCCCGCCAGAAGTAACCTGTACCTGCTCCATGGCTTAACGATACTCCTCTACCCCGGATAAGGAAGCGGAGATCACACGAGAAATATAAATCGGTGCATCATCGAAAACAACACTACATCGGGCTTTCCACACATTCCAGAGAAGCATACAGAAGGTATAAATCTCATCCGGCGTAAACCACCGTCGCAGCTGACTGAAAAATTCCTTGAAGCTCGACCCACACTCCAACCGCTGTCCACCGAAGGGAAAGGCAGCCCAAATCTCCCTAGCATACGCACACTCAAAAAGCACATGCCGCAATGACTCCATCCCCTCACCACGAGCTAGAACACTGCCCCGTTCCCATATTGCGTCGCACAAACTGCTCTCCGACTGGCAAGCAATTCTGCATACACCGCCACAAAAAATGATGAACACGCGGTGGCACATTTACCTTTCATATATCCCTCCACACAATGTCCGGGCCAAAGGACGATGCTGCATGTTGTGAATCCACCAAACCTTCGAAAGTTTGCAGTGCAAGAAAATAGCCGGACTTGACTGTGTATCTATCTCGACGATCATAATGCCAAATCGGTTTATCAGGGTGCGAGCCGCCCGCAATAGGAGTCTGGAGAATCGCATCCACCTCCCAACCATGAAACTCCTGCCGAAGAAGAGCTGAGTCCCACTGTATGGTACTCGGCACATTCAAATCCTGAACTTTACTATCAGTAGGCAAGGCGCGTGATGAATGAGCTATGCGAAAAGAAGGAGGATTCGCAACCCACGCATCATGGAAAACATAGAGCGAGCTACTGTCCCCTACACGCCACCACAGCCTCTGTAAAAGCAAATCCTGACCCTCCAGAACACTCCGTCAAAGGAACGACGGCCGAGCACCCAGACCTGTGGACATAATAGTCATACCGGGATGGTACTTCACATTGAGCACATGACTCGCAAGCCCTCCAAAAGAAACCCTGAATATATTTCTCAATCTCTTGTAGTAGGGTGGCTGGGACCTTAAAGCACTGCATAATAAACGTGGGATTAGCCTGCAAACTGGACTTGATCATAACCTCTTTACCAGCCGGGGAAAGGAGTTTATCTTTCCAACCAGATACTTTCTTCCACACCTTCTCTCGAAGAAAATTGAAGACCTGCTGCTTATTCCTTCCCGTAACAAAAGGCATGCCCAAATACTTGCCCGTCCCAGTGCCAATAGGAATCTGAAGGGTGTCCGATACGTGTTCCCGGTCATCTAAACCGATACCCCTGCTAAATTATAGGCTAGATTTGTGGAAATATATAGCCTGGCCGGAAAGAGTCCCATACTGATTGAAGATATCCAACAAAGTCTCCAACGCACCTTCAGAATATTCAAAGAAAAACATACTATCATCAGCAAGAAGTAGGTGGGATACCTGAGCTTGCGCATGTTCGCCAAATGAGATACCCCGTAGCAGTCCAAATCGAGTGTCCCGATCCAGCAAGGCCATGAGGCCCTCTGCACATATGGGGTACAATAACGTATACCCCATCTAAAAGCCTATAACTCGATGTTGATCACTTGTAATTTATATACCATGAGATAGGTTCAAACGAAATAATGGTCTGAAAAGCAAAAGTTATCCATATATTAACTACCAATTAAGTGATCAAAATTAATTTAACAAATATACTAACCAAATTGATTAAGATAACAAGAAATGTAGGAAATGATAGAAAAACGATAGATCTAGAATATCTGAATAAGCGGAAGGAAGCGGAAGAGATCATCATGATCGTTTCCCGACATCCATTGTTATTCGACTTTTGCTCCATTTTTCCACAACGATCCAAACCCTAGAAAGAACAACGAGAAGAACTCCATATACACAAAGACGATATATGGTGCTATTAGGTCTTCTGGTTTATGCCTAATTTTCTGAATGATCACCCACTGATGGTACACGGGTAGTCTTTATATAGGCAAGACAAGGGACCTAGTGCATTATTAGATAATGATATCAAAGAGTCCTAGATATCATTGGACTCTCTAATAATGCTACTTAGTAAACCAGATAAATACAAAATAACCGTAACGTGATAACTATAAGGGCCACATAATATTATCTATATTTATTAGATAAATAGAGATAATTCCAACATTCTCCCACTTGGCCTGATAGTTAGGTTAGCAGAAGTTTAACGAGTAACTTCAATATATTGCATGCACATAATGTTACTCACTGGTTTATTAACAAAACTTCAACTAGCAAACATTAGCACAAGAAGATTGGCGGGCAGGCTCTGTTAAGTCAAACATTTCCTTCCATCATTAAGTATACAACATCAGCTAGTCAAGTTGCTTTATGAATGAGCTAATCAAAATGTCATTCAGGCCCATAAATCCAAAATGTATTATCCTCATACATGAACACGGTGCACTTTCATGTAACAGCTACATCACTATGATGCCAATTTCGAAAATTTACAGAGAATTCAGATGGATCAACTTTATGTGTCAATAAGTCGGATATGAGTACAACATGATTGTGAAATAATGTAAACCGGCAAAATCCACAATCCATAAACTCATATTATTCTACTTACTCCACAATCGTCTTATAGCTAGCGTATCTCTGACAAAATGTCTCATAAACGTCAATTTGCTAATTTCGACACAATTTGGCCAAAAGCATTCCTCACAAAAAGGACAATGCAGTCGAACTGAAATTTGCCCAAAAGCAAAAATTGACTAAGAACCATATGCCAAAACTCATAAAGCCTGTGACTTAACAACACAAAACTTCCAGCTATTCGCCATATGAGCTACTTCAATCAAAACACAAGTTTACCTAGAAAGCACCGAATGCAAGGTCAATGAGATTTTCGAATAAATCATCTCAGTGAGCCTCTTAATCATTATGTGATTCACCATAATATTGCAACATAGCCTTCTAAGGAAACTCGTCTATCAAACAAAAAGCTCAACACAATACGCAAGTCTAAATTATGGTTAATGCTCCCACTGGTCTTACGCATCATTACAATGCAAACCAATGTACAAAATCGGAAGCTTATAAAATCCATCTACAGACTTGCAAGCCAAAAATAAACATTCAGTACTTTTATTCCTCAACACATATTGTGTACATTTATATGGTTTGCCACACAAATGAAAAACACTATAATTGTCTAATAAACCATTTTATAACGAGTTACGGTTAACAAAATGACAAACAATTCTTCACCATATAGTAGAATTTATTGTCTAATGTACCTCATAGAGAAAATTCTCAACTTATCCAACACAACTTGTTTATCATAACATGAATAAGTTCCAACATGATCTTTAGATCACCAATATGGGACTTTATAATGAATAATAAAGACTAGTACAAAACATGAACTTCCGATGTAATAATGCAACTCATGCTTACAATGTTTAAAAGAACAATTTCATCCAACCAATGATCAGATAGATTAATGCACACAACTCAAGTAGCATTAGGTATAATGATTGATAAACTTACTCACACTATATTTATGTATCTAGTGGTTTAAAAGAGTAGACACAAAATGTGATTGCCTTTGACATGTGTTCGATCTTTAAGTGACTCTCTTAATATGAAATAAAATGTATTCCATTTAGAATCAAAAGTTTCTTCAATGCATGATTATGCCATTTATCTTATGATTAATCACATGAAATAATCACTCTCACTCAATTAACATTTCTCAAATCGGTATAGCTTCACGTTATGCTAGAACACAAGATCAAAATATCTATCTACATACAAACACTTTACTTATCCAAAACCTATATAAAGAGTAATGAACTCCTATCAAAATGAGGACAAATCTAAATGTGTAATATTTCAAAATGATTTTCTCCGTAGCATAGTATTGTCAATACGACAACCTAGAGGAGAACTAAATAATCTTACACAATGTCTAATTAAATAGATTTTAACTTTATAGAATACTAACAAATGTCACTTTCGATAAGATTATCCCACTCAATCACACGGTGTTACATACATATGTGATTGGAACATTCAAGGAGAAAAATGACATATTTTCCATTATAAATGTTTCTTTGTCTCTACACTTTCAAAATAAGCTTTCTTTATCCTTGATTATAGAAGCTTTGTGGACAATATAAGCTTCAATAAAGATAAGAATGAAATATTCCGATTTTCGGGAAAGGGCAGACGTGTCATTTTGCGAAAATGAAATATTGGGTTCGGTTCCTTTTATTCGGAGTTTAATAATTTGGATATTTATATGTATATTTTCGAGATATATGTATAAATATTTAAGGAAGAAAATCTGATTTAATAAGGGTGATTAAGGAAAATCAGTGCAATTAGGTAATATTGGGATTTTTCCTATTTAAGGAATATCAACCTAATCCGCCCCTAAAAGTTTTAATCAGATTTTTCCACCTTCAAATTGTCTTCTGCGTGTGAGAAGAGAGCAAATTAGGGCTGAGGATTTTTCATCAATTGCTAAGTCGATTCTTAACGGTTTTCAAATCAGAGTCGAGCACCGGAATCGTTGTGAAGAGAGCAACGTTTGGACATCAAAAAGTTGAAGCTTTGATAAGGTATGATTAAGCCCTAGCTTTGTTCTTCTTCAAGTTTGAAGGATTCAAACTCATCAATTCGTAGTTTTTATCGTTTAGAAGCGTGTGATTGAATCTAATCTAAGTTTGGATTTATCACACATGTTTTCCTGCAGAAAAGGATCAGTTTTTGCTGCTGTTTTCTGTGGTTTGAAGTTGGAATTTGCTGCTTAAAGGTAAGAGGCTATTCCTGCAATTCAAATTATTGTTATTGAGGTTTAGATCAAGATTTATGATGTGTAGATACAAGAAGGTTGTGCTTTTTCGTTTATCAAAGGATCATATATGTTAAATATGTTTTCTACGTGTTACTGTGCTGAAAACAAGGTTAATTAGGTTAGAAACGATTCAGAAATCGAGTTGTGAAGATTTTAGAGTTTTGGAGAAAACCTAGTCGGACGGGCGTCTGCACTAGGCAGACGGGCGTCTGAGACCCTAGTAACTCGGACGGGCGTCTGCATTAGGCAGACGGGCGTTTGAGGTCGATTTTTATTCGAGATGTAATCGCTTTTTTGGACGGGCGTCCGAGGTTAGTGGGCGGGCGTCGATTACAGACGGGCGTCCATAAGGTTTCAAACGGGCGTTTGGCCTGTTTTTTCTTGTTTTCACTACTCTAGCATTTTAGCTTGGTTTTTGGCCTCATAATCGTGTTTTCACTGTTTTAAACCCTTAATAATGATACGTTAACATTAATCAAATATGAACAAGCTTCGATTGAACTTCCGATTCGTTCAGTTAAAACACCGGATGTACTCTTAAAGGGAGTTGAAGTTCGGATCCGTCGGAAGGGCATGAAAGGGCTTGTGCTTTGATGAACTAGGGTTCATCAATGTCTGTGTAATTGATAGGATGTGATCTCTAGTTGTCTAAGTGAGGGAGTAGAGTTGTTAAGGTGAGTTTTATTCTGAAAACATTTAGGCGGTTAGTTAATTCACATTAATAATAACATACGTGTAGATAAAAGCTAAAACGTCATTTATTCTCGGTTAGACACTATTTCATATCGGCGATGTGATACGTTCATAAAAGATGAACAACACTACTGGCCTTAAACGGCTGAAGGGTAGTGGAGGAAATTCATCGGACGTATCGCATACCGGGAGACCCGAGCTAATCGGTGCTAATCACCGTTAGTTAGCAAGTATATCTTCAGGCTGATGAACGCCATGCACAGTGTCCTTGAGTAATGATGTAAAGGAGATAAGCTAAGTTAGAAACGTTTAGTCATGACGTGTTGATGGACACGAAGTGAACCCTAAATTGAGTCGGTCTCACTAAGATAATATCTTTAATAATAACCTTAATTGAATTGTAGCTTCTACTTCTTACTTTGTACAAATGTACTTACCTCAAATGCATGTTTATTTATGTGTTTGGGGGAGAGAAGACGAACAGGTTAGTGAAGATTTCGAGGAGGACTTTGATGACGACATTTGAGGATGCCGGAGTTGAAGACCTTGTTTATTATTCTTTTATTTACGTTTATTTTCCCAGTTCTGGATTATTGTTGGAACTTGTAGTCTCCTTTTAGTTTTTTGAGATTCGTACTTTTGGATTCGTTTGATTTCTGATGTAATAAGTATTACATTCTATTCTATCTATAGTACTTCTATTCTTGGTCATTTGAAAAAAATTACCCGAGTCTTTTTAGCTTCCGTTTGCTTTAATTTTATACGACATAGTAAAGGCTTACGTGTAATATTATTTATTTAATATTATGTGTGCCGAACGTTTCGATTTCCGGATAAGGACTCGGTGTCCGGGAACGGGGCGTTACAGTTGGTATCAGAGAAAAGCGTCTTTTAGGTTTCCCTTCTTTTAAGATAAGTTTTCTTTAGATCCTTTAGTAACGCGTTACGGCGTTCTTTGATCATCGTGGATGGTGTTCACTAGAACCGGGCCCAGCGTGCGAAGCGTCAGGAGTTCGTCGTGAAAGTCCGTCACCAGTTGTAAGAGGCGGTTTTGTGAGGCAGAATCCTTCACCACATCCGTGCCCCACTCCACCCCTCGTACTGCGACCCCTACACCACGATCTCAACAGGGCTTGTCACCGCGACCTCATCAGGAGCAACGCCCCCAATGGCATGTGGGAAATTCGGCTCAGTTTTCATTGATAAGTGATGTTCCAGCAGGTTTAGTACCGCCACCAGTGAGCTACCCTCCACCGAGGTATAACTACATCTATGGAGAACCATGAGAAGCACCTATACAAGTCACTGTAGTGGGAGACATTCCACCAGTCTACATACCCCCAGCAACTAATATTTATCCACCTCCAGTGAGCCACCCCTCGCCACCAGTTTTCCATCATCAGCAACATCAGACCTTTTACCCTCCTCCAGTGGGTCATACTCCTCGACATACTGTACCACCTTCACCCCGTTTTGACCATCAACAAGGCTTTGGTTACCCACCCTACGGTTTCCACCAACACCAGTACCAGCAGCAAGGGATACCTTTTGGATACCCTCCAGTTTATCCACAAGCCCCACCAGTTAGACCGGCACTTGAGCAAGCCCCACCGATTGATTGGTATACGAGGTTGAGAAGAAACAGAGTTCCGGATTTCTATGGGAATGTGGAACATTCCAAGGCCGAAGAATGGTTAAGAGGTTTCGAAAAGGCTTGCAGGAATATACATGTTCCTGAATCTGAGATGGCCCAGTTGGCGGTTAGTTTCCTTTTGGGCACAGCTGAAGCTTGGATCGACGCCATACAGAGCAGTAATGGGAAGGTAACAGATTGGGAAGGCTTCAAGGTGATGTTTTATAACGAGTATTTTCCAGAAACGGTGCAGGCCGACATGGCGAGTCAGTTTTTGAAATTTAAGCAGGGTAACTATATGACAGTGTCTCAATACACCAACAAGTTTAACGAGTTGGGAAGATTCTACCCTGAGTTGATGAAGGTTGAAGAAAGAAAGATGGCCCTTTACAAGGAAGGCCAATCCTATCGAATCTGATCCGGTATGTTGGGTTTAGCATGACTAAGAATATGGTGAGTTGTTGAATAAGGCCTTAGAGGTGGAGACATTCGAAAGAAAGCTACGATTGTCATTGGGAACAAGAGGAGCTTTGGAGCGAGCCAAGGCGATGTAACAGGGAGCACCGCAATGTGATTTGAAGAAGAAGTTGACTACTGACCCGATTTTGGCGATTCGGAGAGATCTTTGATAATTATGACGTTTACACGGATGCTTCGGGACAAGGTTTGGGTTGTGTGTTGATGCAGGGAGGGAAGGTAATTGCTTATGCATCCAGACAGTTGAAGGTGCATGAGAAGAATTACCCAACCCACGACTTGGAGTTAGCAGCAGTTGTGTTTGCCTTGAAGATTTGGAGGCACTATTTGTATGGAGTTAAGCCCAGGATCTTTACCAATCACAAGAGCTTGAAGTATTTCTTTACCCAAGATAATCTGAACATGAGACAAAGGAGATGGCTAGTTCGTAAAGGATTATGACCTGGAGATTCAGTATGATCCGGGTAAATCGAATGTGGTAGCGGATGCTTTGAGCATAAAACCAATGTTTGCGGTTTCAAATGTTGAAGAAATGGCAGAAAGATTAGATGGGCTGAGAATCCGAAGCTTTGATCAGAATTTTGGACCGGAAAGAAAAGATGATTAAGAGTCGGTTGATTCCTTTGGTTCTGGTGCAATGGAGCAATCATTCACCGGATGAAGCTACTTGGGAAGTTGAGGACGATATGATCAGCGATTTTCCAGATTTTATGGACTTAGCAGGTATGTTCTAAGTTTCGAGGACGAAACTCCTTTAAGGAGGGGAATGTAATATTCCGATTTTCGGGAAAGGGCAGACGTGTCATTTTGCGAAAACGAAATATTGGGTTCGGTTCCTTTTATTCGGAGTTTAATAATTTGGATATTTATATGTATATTTTCGAGATATATGTATAAATATTTAAGGAAGAAAATATGATTTAATAAGGGTGATTAAGGAAAATCAGTGCAATTAGTTAATATTGATATTTTTCCTATTTAAGGAAAATCAACCTAATCAGCCCCTAAAATTTTTTATCAGATTTTTCCACCTTCAAATTGTCTTCTGCGTGTGAGAAGAGAGCAAATTAGGGCTGTGGATTTTTCATCAATTGCTAAGTCGATTCTTGACGGTTTTGAGATCAGAGTCGAGCACCGGAATCGTTGTGAAGAGAGCAACGTTTGGACATCAAAAAGTTGAAGCTTTGATAAGGTATGATTAAGCCCTAGCTTTGTTCTTCTTCGAGTTTGAAGGATTCAAACTCATCAATTCGTAGTTTTTATCGTTTAGAAGCGTGTGATTGAATTTAATCTAAGTTTGGATTTATCACACATGTTTTCCTGCAGAAAAGGATCAGTTTTTGCTGCTGTTTTCTGTGGTTTGGAGTTGGAATTTGCTGCTTAAAAGGTAAGAGGCTATTCCTACAATTTCAATTATTGTTACTGAGGTTTAGATCAAGATTTATGATGCGTAGATACAAGAAGGTTGTGCTTTTTCGTTGATCAAAGGATCATAGATGTTAAATATATTTTCTACGTGTTACTGTGCTGAAAACGAGGTTAATTAGGTTAGAAACGATTCAGAAATCGAGTTGTGAATGTTTTAGAGTTTTGGAGAAAACCTAGTCGGACGGGCGTCTGCACTAGGCAGACGGGCGTCTGAGACCCTAGTAACTCGGACGGGCGTCTGCATTAGGCAGACGGGCGTTTGAGGTCAGATTTTTGATTCAGGATGTAACTGTTTTTTACGGACGGGCGTCCGAGGTTAGGGGACGGGCGTCTGATTACGGACGGGCGTCCATAAGGTTTCAAACGGGCGTTTGGCCTGTTTTTTCTTGTTTGCACTACTCTAGCATTTTAGCTTGGTTTTTGGCCTCATAATCGTGTTTTCACTGTTTTAAACCCTTAATAATGATACGTTAACATTAATCAAATATGAACAAGCTTCGATTGAACTTCCGATTCGTTCAGTTAAAACACCGGATGTACTCTTAAAGGGAGTTGAAGTTCGGATCCGTCGGAAGGGCATGAAAGGGCTTGTGCTTTGATGAACTAGGGTTCATCAATGTCTGTGTAATTGATAGGATGTGATGTCTAGTTGTCTAAGTGAGGGAGTAGATTTGTTAAGGTGATTTTTATTCTGAAAACATTTAGGCGGTTAGTTAATTCACATTAATAATAACATACGTGTAGATAAAAGCTAAAACGTCATTTATTCTCGGTTAGACACTATTTCATATCGGCGATGTGATACGTTCATAAAAGGTGAACAACGCTACTGGCCTTAAACGGCTGAAGGGTAGTGGAGGAAATTCATCGGACGTATACGCATACCGGGGAGACCCCGGAGCTAATCGGTGCTAATCACCGTTAGTTAGCAAGTATATCTTCAGGCTGATGAACGCCGTGCACAGTGTCCTTGAGTAATGATGTAAATGAGATAAGCTAAGTTAGAAACGTTTAGTCATGACGTGTTGATGGACACAAAGTGAACCCTAAATTGAGTCGGTCTCACTAAGATAATATCTTAAATAATAACCTTAATTGAATTGTAGCTTCTACTTCTTACTTTGTACAAATGTACTTACCTCAAATGCATGTTTATTTATGTGTTTGGGGGAGAGAAGACGAACAGGTTAGTGAAGATTTCGAGGAGGACTTTGATGACGACGTTTGAGGACGCATGAGTTGAAGACCTTGTTTATTATTCTTTATTTACGTTTATTTTCCCAGTTCTGGGTTATTGTTGGAACTTGTAGTCTCCTTTTAGTTTTTTGAGATTCGTACTTTTGGATTCGTTTCATTTCCGATGTAATAAGTATTACATTCTATTCTATCTTTAGTACTTCTATTCTTGGTCATTTGAAAAAAATTACTCGAGTCTTTTTAGCTTCCGTTTGCTTTAATTTGATACGACAAAGTAAAGGCTTACGTGTAATATTATTTATTTAATATTATGCGTGCCGAACGTTTCGATTTCCGGATAAGGACTCGGTGTCCGGGAACGGGGCGTTACAGTTGGTATCAGAGAAAAGCGTATTTTAGGTTTCCCTTCTTTTAAGATAAGTTTTCTTTAGATCCTTTAGTAACGTTCTGGCTTTCTTTGATCATCAGGATGGTGTTCACTAGAACCGGAGCGGGTGCAGAAGCGTCAGGAGTTCGTCGTGAAAGTCCGACACCAGTTGTAAGAGGCGGTTTTGTGAGGCAGAATCCTTCACCACATCCGTGCCCCACTCCACCCCCTCGTATTGCGACCCCTACACCACGATCTCAACAGGGCTTGTCACCGCGACCTCATCAGGAGCAACGCCCCCAATGGCATGTGGGAAATTCGTCTCAGTTTTCATTGATAAGTGATGTTCCAGCAGGTTTAGTAACGCCACCAGTGAGCTACTTCCACCGAGGTATAACTACATCTATGGAGAACCAAGAGAAGCACCTATACGAGTCACTATAGTGGGAGACATTCCACCAGTCTACGTACCCCCAGCAACTAGTATTTATCCACCTCCAGTGAGCCACCCCTCGCCACCAGTTTTCCATCATCAGCAACATCAGACCTTTTACCCTCCTCCAGTGGGTCATACTCCTCGACATACTGTACCACCTTCACCCCGTTTTGACCATCAACAAGGATTTGGTTACCCACCCTACGGTTTCCACCAACACCAGTACCAGCAGCAAGGGATACCTTTTGGATACCCTCCAGTTTATCCACAAACCCCACCAGTTATACCGGCACTTGAGCAAGCCCCACCGATTGATTGGTATACGAGGTTGAGAAGAAATAGAGTTCCGGATTTCTATGGGAATGTGGAACATTCCAAGGCCGAAGAATGGTTAAGAGGTTTCGAAAAGGCTTGCAGGAATATACATGTTCCTGAATCCGAGATGGCCTAGTTGGCGGTTAGGACCTTTTAGGCGCGGTGAAGCTTGGATCGACGCCATACAGAGCAGTAATGGGAAGGTAACAGATTGGGAAGGCTTCAAGGTGATGTTTTATAACGAGTATTTTCCATAAACGGTGCAGGCCGACATGGCGAGTCAGTTTTTGAAATTTAAGCAGGGTAACTATATGACAGTGTCTCAGTACAACAAGTTTAACGAGTTGGGAAGATTCTACCCTGAGTTGATGAAGGTTGAAGAAAGAAAGATGGCCCTTTACAAGTAAGGCCTATCCTATCAGATACAGTCCGGTATGTTGGGTTTCACAGCTAAGAATATGGCTGAGTTGTTGAATAAGGCCTTAGAGGTGGAGACATTCAGAAAGAAAGCTACAGTTGTCATTGGGAACAAGAGGAGCTTTGGAACGAGCCAAGGCAGTAACAGGGGAGCACCGCATCAGAATTTGAAGAAGAAGTTGACTACAGCCCCAGTTTTGGCAGTTCCGGAGATCTTTGATAATTATGACATTTACACGGATGCTTCGGGACAAGGTTTGGGATGTGTGTTGATGCAGGGAGGGAAGGTAATTGCTTATGCATCCAGACAGTTGAAGGTGCATGAGAAGAATTACCCAACCCACGACTTGGAGTTAGCAGCAGTTGTGTTTGCCTTGAAGATTTGGAGGCACTATTTGTATGGAGTTAAGGCCATGATCTTTACCGATCACAAGAGCTTGAAGTATTTCTTTACCCAAGAGAATCTGAACATGAGACAAAGCGAGATGGCTGGAGTTCGTAAAGGATTATGACCTGGAGATTCAGTATCATCCGGGTAAAGCGAATGTGGTAGCGGATGCTTTGAGCAGAAAACCAATGTTTGCGGTTTCAAGTGTTGAAGAAATGGAAGAAATATTAGATGGGCTGAGAATCCGAAGCTTTGATCAGAATTTTGGACCGGAAAGAAAAGATGATTAAGAGATGGTTGATTCCTTTGGTTCTGGTGCAATGGAGCAATCATTCACCGGATGAAGCTACTTGGGAAGTTGAGGACGATATGATCAGCGAGTTTCCAGATTTTATGGACTTAGCAGGTATGTTCTAAGTTTCGTGGATGAAACTCCTTTAAGGGGAGAATGTAATATTCGATTTTCGGAAAGGCGAGATGTGACATTTTGCGCGAAATATTGGGTTCGATTCCTTTTATTCGAGTTTAATAATTTGGATATTTATATGTATATTTTCGAGATATATGTATAAATATTTAAGGAAGAAAATCTGATTTAATAAGGGTGATTAAGGAAAATCAGTGCAATTAGGTAATATTGGGATTTTTCCTATTTAAGGAAAATCAACCTAATCAGCCCCTAAAAGTTTTAATCAGATTTTTCCACCTTCAAATTGTCTTCTGCGTGTGAGAAGAGAGCAAATTAGGGCTGAGGATTTTTCATCAATTGCAAAGTCGATTCTTGACGGTTTTCAGATCAGAGTCGAGCACCGGAATCGTTGTGAAGAGAACAACGTTTGGACATCAAAAAGTTGAAGCTTTGATAAGGTATGATTAAGCCCTAGCTTTGTTCTTCTTTGAGTTTGAAGGATTCAAACTCATCAATTCGTAGTTTTTATCGTTTAGAAGCGTGTGATTGAATCTAATCTAAGTTTGGATTTATCACACATGTTTTCTTGCAGAAAAGGATCAATATTTGCTGCTGTTTTCTGTGGTTTGGAGTTGGAATTTGCTGCTTAAAAGGTAAGAGGCTATTCCTACAATTCCAATTATTGTTATTTAGGTTTAGATCAAGATTTATGATGCGTAGATACAAGAAGGTTGTGCTTTTTCGTTGATCAAAGGATCATAGATGTTAAATATGTTTTCTACGTGTTACTGTGCTGAAAACGAGGTTAATTAGGTTAGAAACGATTCAGAAATCGAGTTGTGAAGATTTTAGAGTTTTGGAGAAACCCGATCGGACGGGCATCACACTTTAGCGCACGGGCGTCTGAGACCCTAATAACTTTCGGACGGGCATCTGCATTAAGCGAGGCGCGTTTGAGTCGATTTTTGATTCGAGATGTAATCGCTTTTGATGGACGGGCGTCCGAGGTTAGTGGACGGGCGTCTGATTACGGACGGGCGTCCATAAGGTTTCAAACGGGCGTTTGGCCTGTTTTATCTTGTTTTCACTACTCTAGCATTTTAGCTTGGTTTTTGGCCTCATAATCGTGTTTTCACTGTTTTAAACCCTTAATAATGATACGTTAACATTAATCAAATATGAACAAGCTTCGATTGAACTTCCGATTCGTTCAGTTAAAACACCGGATGTACTCTTAAAGGGAGTTGAAGTTCGGATCCGTCGGAAGGGCATGAAAGGGCTTGTGCTTTGATGAACTAGGGTTCATCAATGTCTGTGCAATTGATAGGATGTGATGTCTAGTTGTCTAAGTGAGGGAGTAGAGTTTTTAAGGTGATTTTTATTCTGAAAACATTTAGGCGGTTAGTTAATTCACATTAATAATAACATACGTGTAGATAAAAGCTAAAACGTCATTTATTCTCGGTTAGACACTATTTCATATCGGCGATGTGATACGTTCATAAAAGGTTAACAACGCTACTGGCCTTAAACGGCTGAAGGGTAGTGGAGGAAATTCATCGGACGTATACGCATACCGGGGAGACCCCGGAGCTAATAGGTGCTAATCACCGTTAGTTAGCAAGTATATCTTCAGGCTAATGAACGCCATGCACAGTGTCCTTGAGTAATGATGTAACGGAGATAAGATAAGTTAGAAACGTTTAGTCATGACGTGTTGATGGACACGAAGTGAACCCTAAATTGAGTCGGTCTCACTAAGATAATATCTTTAATAATAACCTTAATTGAATTGTAGCTTCTACTTCTTACTTTGTACAAATGTACTTACCTCAAATACATGTTTATTTATGTGTTTGGGAGAGAGAAGACGAACAGGTTAGTGAAGATTTCGAGGAGGACTTTGATGACGACGTTTGAGGACGCCGGAGTTGAAGACCTTGTTTATTATTCTTTTATTTACGTTTATTTTCCCAGTTCTGGATTATTGTTGGAACTTGTAGTCTCCTTTTAGTTTTTTGAGATTCGTACTTTTGGATTCGTTTGATTTCCGATGTAATAAGTATTACATTCTATTCTATCTTTAGTACTTCTATTCTTGGTCATTTGAAAAAAATTACCTGAGTCTTTTTAGCTTCCGTTTGCTTTAATTTTATACGACATAGTAAAGGCTTACGTGTAATATTATTTATTTAATATTATGCGTGCCGAACGTTTCGATTTCCGGATAAGGACTCGGTGTCCGGGAATGGGGCGTTACAAAGAAGGCCCCAAAATGGATGATATCGCAATTTGAGATAAATTCCCAATCCATCCAAAAATAAGAACTAAGACGCTTATGTTAATATGATCTCAAACAATAGAGATCATCATGATCGTTTCCCTACATCCATTGTTATTCGACTTTTGCTCCGTTTCGCCACAGCGATCCAAACCCCGGAATAGAACAACGAGAAGAACTCCATATACACAGAGACTGTATATGGTGCTATTAGGTCTTCTGGTCTATGTCTAATTTTCTGAATGATCACCCACCGATAGTACACAGGCAGTCTTTATATAGGCAAGACGATGGACCTAGTGCATTATTAGATAATGATATCAAAGAGTCATAGCCATCATTGGACTCTCTAATAGTGCTGCTTAATAAACCAGATAAATACAAAATAACCGTAACGTGATAACTATAAGGGCCACATAATATTATCTATATTTATTAGATAAATAGAGATAATTCCAATAGGAAATACATTTTATTATTAAATTGATCCTATAACATAGAATGAAGATTATTAATAGCATAAGAAAATATATTTATTTTTTATGGGACATAAGAAAGTACTTTATAATTAAAATAAGTATAATATAAATAATCTAGATACAATTATTAAGACATTCAATTTATATACATACTTAAAAAGATATAGTTTAATTTTCGATAATGATAATAAAGCTAAAAATCAAATCAATATTTTTTAAAAATCCCAAGCATACCCATCCCGAAAATCGGGGCGTTACAATAACTATGAATTATAATGCAGCGAGACAAGTAACAATGACACCTCACATGGGTAGTAACCAAACCAATGATATTTGCATTTAAATATGAAGTGACAGTTGTTGCAATTGAATATGTAGTTACAATTGAATATATATTAATTGACAATTGAATTGCAAACATTTGAAAATACAAATTGGATTAGCTGAGATTGAAGTGTCAACCACATTTGATTTTGAAAATATTATAGCATTTAATACATCTCTTATGCACAATTCAAACCTCCCATTTTTAGACGGTTTTGGACCCAAAAAATGGAAGAGAAAATGAGGCTTATAACCATATTAAAGGGATTATGAGAGAAGCATCTATAAATTAAGGAGGAGTCATCATAAAGCTTCTTGTTTGTTTGTTGAGAAAACAAAGCTCTGTTTAAAATACACTAGAACATCAGAAAAATCACCAGAACATTTCTTTTGAGAAAAACATTTTAAACATTTTAGAACAAACTCTTAAAACATTATTTTAGAATATCTTTTAAAACTGCAAAAGCATTTTTTGTTTACTTAAAAATCATTCTAAAACTAGGGGTGTTTATAATCCAGTTCGGTCGGTTTTTCATAAATTTTCGAACCGAACTCATTGGACGGTTTTTAAATTTTCAAAATCAAACTGGACTGAACTCACCCATAAAACCGACCAACAATCTAGTCCGGTTTCGGTTTTTAAACTGTTTTAGCTAGTTTTATATATCTAGCAAATAGTTTTTTTTGTTTAATTCCTTATAATTGAGGACTTTAAATCGACAAGATTTATGCATATTCAAAGTAATGAATATACCAAACAACCCAACACACCAAACAATAACTCGCCCAAATCGAAATGATAACTTGATAAATTTTTTTTTAGTTCTTTTCCTTTGATTTCAATAATCTCACACCGTTGCACGAATTGATTCTAACGAAGATGGAAAACACATTAAAGCTGATTGACAACGGAGGCTAAGGGTGGTGCCATGGTTTGGTACAGTCACTATTTTTACACTAATTTTATGCAATCACAAGCCAAAAAATGTATTTAGAACAAAAATGTATACTATACCTATGAAATATGAAATATAATGCAGCGAGACAACTAACAAACAAGGATATTTGCATTTGAATATGAAGCGACAGTTGTTGCAATTGAATATGCAGTTACACTTGAATATATATTAATTGACAATTGAATTGCAAACATTTGAAAATGCATTGACAGAGACAATTCAAAATGCAGTTAACACAAATTGGATTAGCTGAGATTGAAGTGTCAACCACATTCGATTTTGAAAATATTATAGCATTTAATACATCCTCTTATGCACAATTCAAACGTCCCATTTTTAGACGGTGTTGGACCCAATTTTGGAATTCTTAAATGAGCACCCTTTCTTACCGATTGACTTTCCGCGGTTCAAGTCCCAAACGTTCAGTTTTACTGACAAAGAAACTGGAATATGCTATTGGAGTCTGTATGAGATGATGTTGGATTCCGTTTTATATGCATTGGCGACACATCTTATCTGCAGTACTAGTAGCAGGAACTGTCTGGCCTGACCTGGTAAACAATTCTAGGTACCAAGATAATAAGTATTTCTGTCTGAGGGGACTTGCTTATGTTGACAGAATTACAACTTCCAGAACTGCTCAAAATGGAATTGATATAAATCATATGGTGAATAAGGCTTATGTACAAGAAATGTACATCTACGAGCCGTTCAATACCTATACGGAGCATCCTGGACTGGATTGGGGTGTAATGGCTTACAATGGCACATTAAAAGTCAATGTAACGTTTACGATACAGCCACATTGTCAGACAATGGCGGATCAACTCAATTATTCTAAAGAAGCTCATTGGTGGAGGGAAGGAATGTATCTACTACAGATCTATGTTGATGTCTCTATGCAACCATCTGAAATTATTATACAGAGAAATCGTGATTGAACAAACGATGAGAAAAGTAAAAAAAAACATTGTGATGCATACTACATAATGGTAAATATTGCCTATATATCACCAAGACTGTTTTTTTCATGCATATAATTCAATTTTTTTTTTTAACGATGGATTCGGGATGGAACGGCACAAACAGATTACAAAACATGGAGTTTTTATGGTGAAAAATGTGAAGACGAAATATCAATTATGAAAACGAAATGACAGTTGTGGCCGATGAGACTTGTGGCGATTTACGAATTGAGAGAAATATATATATAACTAGACTAGAGGAGCAAGCATGGCAGTTTTTTTCTTTCTAAACACAATACAACATTTATTAAATATACTGAACATTTTCTTAAAACTTCTAATTTTTTTAATAACTTTTTAAAAGTTCTAGTGTATTTTTGTTTCTTTAGACAAACACTTTAAAATCAAAATTAGTTTCTCTCAGGAGTCATAAAGAAAATGATGAATGGACTTATATATCTTATTTTATTTTATAAAAAAATGTAGCTTGCGTTTTATACAGTTATATAACTCCTCGTTTTGCACCTTCAACTAAACACCATTACCACCCTTCACTTCAGGGAGCTTTGCCGATCTACCACTACTTTGCCGGGCCATTTGTGCGACTACCACTCTCTTGTCGAAATACCACTCCCATTTTCGCGTTTTAGGTGTTTTTTGAACCAAACTAAACCCTGGTGGGAAGGGGAACCCAATAGGGAAGGGTGTCCCTTAAGATCGTGCACAAAGGTGAAAAAAACGGGAGAAAATCGCGAATCAAAATTGGTATTTTTTGCCTTGGGTGGTATTCTCACAATTTGTTCCAGAAAGTGGTGGTAAACCAGAAAATATCCCCTTCACAACCACACACGCTCCGAGTAGATGATGTTATCCAGAAGAATAAAACAGTTAGAAAATTAAGAGAATGTTTGCTCGAGGAGGCAGGCTATAGTCAGGAAGGCGATTTGGGTGGTCATGGGGAAGGTACCGCTCAAACTTGGGAGGACGTATAAAGCGTGAATTAGTATTCGTTTTTTTCAAATATAGGAGGGTAAACTTCGATTTCTAAAATTTGAATTTTCCCAAAAACTAGCGGTGGACCAATTCGTATGTTATCTGTCAGAAATGATACAATCAATAATAATATAGAGTAGTGACACATTCATTACTAATTTTACAACAATATCCTACACAACACAATCAACATCATTGATTTTGTTGGGATCATTACATAAAATAATTCATCACTTTAATCAATGAAAATAGATCATATAGTAGAAAGTGCAATACACAAATGTATAGTGCACATACCATTTCCCATCCGATTCGATTAATTATACCACCGAGGGACAAACACGGCTTCAATAGTGTTTGATGAGCTCATTTTTATCTTTCGGGGACTTTGTTATTTTTGTCCTTACTGTTATTTTTCGAACATACGTTATTTCTCCCACTTGACGTTTTCTTTCTTTCTTTCTTTCGGTTTTTTTTTTTCTTTTTTCTGAGGGGACGATTTCTTTCGGGAGCTTTGCCGATCTACCACTACTTTGCCGGGCCATTTGTGCGACTACCACTCTCTTGTCGAAATACCACTCCCATTTTCGCGTTTTAGGTGTTTTTTGAACCAAACTAAACCCTAATTGGGAAGAGGAACCCAATAGGGAAGGGTGTCCTTTAAGATCGTCTTAAAGGTGAAAAAAACGGGAGAAAATCGCGAATCAAAATTGGTATTTTTTGCCTTGGGTGGTATTCTCACAATTTGTTCCAGAAAGTGGTGGTAAACTGCTAAAAATCCCATTTCTTTCTGGATCCCTCATTATTTTTTTGAAAAATAACTCCACCCCTAAAAAATAATATAAATCATTGACCAATTAAATTCTTTATATGATTATATAATAAAAACAATAGATTTATAGAATTTGGTATCTCGGTTAAATACAACACATTATTTAGAAAAAACTAATACACATCATTCACCAATTCAATTTTTTATATGATTATATAATAAAAAAACTAATACACATCATTCACCAATTTAATTTTTTATATGATTATATAATAAAAATAATATTTCTCAAAAAAAAAAAAAATAGATTCATACAATTTGGTATGTCGAACAAAATACAACACATAATTTTCGAAAAACGCCGTGTTTCTGTCTTGATGGGATTAATATTTTTTATAAATAAAATGAGTCACGTAAATAAATTTATGTAATAACTGATCGTGTAGAAGAGTAGATCTATATTTTTACATGATATAAAACAAAACAATTATATACAAAAAGAAATAGTCGTTTGCTAAATAATATACAATGATCGTATGTCCATTCATAAAACTCGCCGAAATTGATATTCTTTCATCGGATTAATATTTTTTTAGATGTTATTAACGTATTTTTTACAGTACAATAATACCATTTTATTGCTTCTAAAAAAAAATACCGTTTTATTTTCTGTAATGTTGACAAGAAGTAGACAAGTTTTTTGTTTTTAAAATATATTCTTGACGATCACAATAATTTTTATTTTTATTTTTTGTATTGTAAAGGTCAATGTACTTTTTGGTTATATGGGAAAAAAATATTAATTTTGATTTTTTTTTCTGGTATTGTAAAGGTTAATGTAATTTTTGGTTATTTGTGAAAGAATATTAATTTTGATGTTTCATAAATCGGACAAATAATCATAGAGGTGCGTACATTAGTTAACAATTTTATTTTATGAAGGCTAAGTTTGTTTTATTAATCGTAAAGGTAAAAATGATTTTTTTTTCTTATATAATCATATGAGCAATTGAATTTGGTGGAAGGTTTTATTTTAGGGTTGGGTTTAAAGATGCAGGGAATCAGAAATATATATGACTTGAGGAAAAGTTACAACCAACAGAATTTTACACGAATCACCATTGCAGAAGCAACTGAGAAAATATAATCGAGCCCAGTTGAGCATTTCACATTTACTGTACAATTTATGAAAGAAATGAGGAAAAAAAGAAGTTACTAAAGCCAAATTTAAGGAAAATATGGCTGTCTTATGAAGCTTTGAAATCGGAGACGGAGAACAAGCAAAGGTGTTAAGTATTAAGTATCGGATCATTGGATGCGTGAAAGAGTACATGTTTTGTACTCTTGTATACACGTCGCACGTCGCTTATCTGACTATGGCGCAATAAAAAATCTTCGTATATGATCAGTGATAGGACACCTATGGAGCAGCAAAGTTTAAAAAAAATTGGTCGTAGCATTACGGTACCGTAACCATAGCGGGTCATTTATGTATACATGGCAAACTAGTTTTTAGAAAAAAAGGGTGGGGAATTAGACAGGAGAAACTCCAAAAATAGGAAAAATGAGTGACTAGCTATGGTGTGAACGCAAAGAAGGGATTGGGTTTGGTGACGTATCCCAAATTTAGGTCTCATGGCAAGAAATTATATTTACTTGGCTACATGTAACATCACCTCATTAACCATAATCATCATTATACAGGGTAATCGTAATTGAATAAAATTATGAAAAATTTAAAAGATGATTTCGATCCCAACTGACACAAATTATACTAGAAAATTAGAAAAATCTGCTTATAAGTTGCAATTTTGATCTCATAATTCAATTTTCTAGTATAATTTGTGTCAGTTGGGATCGAAATCATCTTTTAAATTTTTCATTGCAATTTTGATCTCATAATTCAATTTTTTTACCTTTGATTCAATTTTGAATCCACATGCACACGAAAAAGGTTAATCAATCAAATAATAAAGAGAGAAAGAGTGATGGATTTTAACAGAGATGACCGTGGATTATGACCGGCACAAAACAAACCAATCCGGAAAATTGGAATTTTGTTTTATGGTCAAAAGTATGAAAAAGAAATTATAACGTACAACTAACCATTGATGGGGCTTAAGGCTTAATTAGAGGGTTATGGGAGAAAAGTATTTATATAACTCAAGAAGGATGCATCACAATGCTCTTTTTGAAACACCCTAGAACACTTACTAAACACTCACAAAAAAAAAAATCTAAAACAATTTTTTTTTTTGGAATAACTTCTCAAATCTTCTAAAATATTTGTGTTTTTTTTTTTTTTTTTTGCCCTAAAAGAAAACATTATCTACTCTAAGTCCTCAACAAGAAAAAAGTGATGAACGGGCTTTACCTTCCTCAATTTATTTTAATTTTAAAAACCGCATCACCAACTTCGCAAGTACTCCTATTCCACCATCAAGCATCAAACAAACACAACTACCACCCTACCTAGCCAGCCTACCCAATCCGGTTAAATTAAAATTTTGGTCCTCTAATTAGACACGTTTTTCGATTTTGGTCCTGCTTTTTCTCCGGCGACAATTTTAGTCCTGTAAGTGATCTTTTTTTTTTTGCAAAAATAGTCCTGAACGCCAGAAAGACCACTTACAGGAATAAAATTGTTGCCGGAAAAGACCAATTTTAGTCCTGTAAGTGGTCTTTCCGGCGTTGAGGACTATTTTTGCAAAAAAAAAACTACTTACAGGACTAAAATTATCGCGGAGAAAAAGCAGGCCCAAAATCGAAAAACGTGTCTAGCTAAAGGACCAAAATTGTAATTTAGCCTGCCCAATCCCACCATGTTATTATTCACATGAACAGAACAACAGAAAGATCAAAATGGCATTTTTGTTCGAGAATGCAAACTCTTTTTTATTTATTTATCATTTTTTGTGTCAAATATAGCGCATGTAATTCTGCATATATATTCATGATATATAGGGCATATCGATCTAGAGAACTGATTGGAGTAGCTATTTATGCTAAAAATGATGGAGTTTCTCTAATACTTCAGCAACATTATGGTGAATTTGGACATTGGATTTTCGTAAATTACCTCGGCTGAGACGAACCCGCCTTACGGCGGATGTCATTATTGTATCGCTGGCCGAGCCGAAGAGCCGAGTTTTGATTCGGAACACGGCGCGGTCAGAAAATTGTTATCGGATTCTCGGCCGTGACAGATGTGCATCACTAGCCGTGACGGATGTCATCTCAATGTGGTCTTAAAAGAAAGTGTGTGTAAAAAATAAAAAAAATTGGTGAATAACTTTGAACTTGTAGATTGAGAGATATTTTTTTGATGGATGAAAGAAAAGTTATGTTTTGTTTTTTTTTTTGGTTAAAAAAGAGTCCACCCTTGTTTTAAAAAAAATATTGTTCATCATGCAAAAGTTTTGAAAATGTGTCATATTCACTAATTTAGAAAATATTTTTGTTCTTCTCTTTAATTCTCCTTATTTAAAAATGCATCATAAACAAGCTTAACCTTTTATTTTTTAGATAAAACAATTTTAGTGATTTTTTATTATAAAAAAAGCGATCCTTTATTATTAGACAAACGAGTTCCGTGGAAAAATACAAGGCTAATGTAAATTATCTAAATTTCAAAGCTAATCTAAGATTTCAAACGCGAGACTCTGACTTTGAAATCATCACATGGAGGGGAGGATGAGATTCATGAGTTCCGTGGTGGATCGAATTACGCTAATGCCAAATGCTATAAAGCATATCTCTAAACCAGTAGGACCACTTTTGTGACTTTCTTTGACAATCAAGAAAGCACAAAGCCATTCTTGGGAGGTTGCCGGGGAGAAGAATTCGGTCCATTCTTGCCTGGGTACAAGAGATTTCCAAACCTGCTTTGAAAAATTGCAATCCCTGAGAGCATGGAGGCAGGTTTCATCATCACTGCTGCAAATTCTACACATTGTGGTAGGAGAGACATGTCTTCTGAAGAGAAGTGACATGGTAGGCAATGCGTTGTGAGCAACCTGCCATGTCAAACAATTAAGTCGGGTGGGGCCTTTGAACTGCCAAATTTTCTCCCAAAAGTGATCAGCATGGTCAGGGTCTAGGGGGGACAGGTATGTGTAGCCATTCACTACAGAATATTTCTTGGTGTTCGAATGTTTCCAGACAATAGTATCTTCTACCACTCCAAGGCCATCCTGTAAGGCAGCAGCTGCAAGGCAGACACTCTTCCAAACAGGGGAGCTTGTAGGTTTAGGAGTTTCAAAAGGGCTTCCATACTTCTGAATCAAGACTCTCACCCACAGGGACTGGTCATCGGTGAGTGTTTGCCAAACAAGCTTACCAAGTAGAGCAAAGTTCATGTTCCTCAGGTTTTTAAAGCCTAGACCTCCACAAATCTTGGGCTGGCAGAAAGTCTCCCAAGAGATGGTATGCATCTTACGTTCCCCTTCTTCTTCGCACCAAAAAATCCTCCACAGATTCTTTCCATCTCATCCAAACAGGATTGGGGGGGTTTCAGGGACTGCATAGCATAAAAGGTTTAGGAAGCAAGAGGGCTTTTAATAAGAATTGTTCTACTTGCTCTGGAAAGACATTTGGTCTTCCAGCTAGTCAGCTTTTTCCGCATCTTATCCACAATGAATTGAATACTGTCCCTGGTAACTCTGGAGTGGAGAAGTGGCATGCCAAGATAAAGACCTAGATTATCAGTATGTTGCATATCAAGCTGTTGTTGAATTTGTGCTTTCAAAAGTAGAGAGGTATTTCTGGAGGAATGAAACTTAGATTTAGTAGTGCTCAAGCACTGACCAAGAATAATTACAAAAATCGTCCAGGGCTTGTTTAATGATGGCAGCCTGATCCATAGAAGCTTTCTCCAAAAGAACCAAGTCGTCTGCAATTTTAGTGATTTTGCCTCATGAATTTTGCAGTTATAATCCTAATGTTCCATTTTGCACTTTACCTACCTATCTATTTCTTTTTATATAAAAATATCCAGTCACTTTGTAGCCACGTGTCAATTTTTGTGGTTCAAGCATATCTTACCTTCAATGTTAATTATTGGACATGCGACAATTAATCATTTTTTGTTTTGTTAGAGCTTTGCATTTATCATGTATCTTTGCACATATGTATCGCCTTTGCTAGATACGGTCCTATGGACAAGCTCCATCATCACACAACTTTCCCCTCCCTGCAATAATAACAGATCTGCCACTACTAAGGATATGTGCCATAAGAGCTTTCCATACTCTACAAAGGGAGGATCTGGAGGTTCTGGCTCCTTAGTTTTGGAGTTTTTCTTTGAAGTGTGGGTTTGTTAGCAGATTCAATAGCTTCTCTCCGTAATGGAGATTGCAAAGTGGTAGATAAATGAGGTTTACTAGTAGAGGAGTTAATGCCTACAGGAGTTTTGGGAGGAGTGTTTTTGGCATTTTCCTCTTTATTACCCCTTGTACCATTTTTCCAGTACTAGTATGTCCATTCAGTTTAGAATCTTTATTGCTTTTCTGATTGTCAGTCTTTTTCCAAAATTTCCAGGCTTGGATGAGCTGGATGGCATAGATTTGTTATCACTAAGATTCTTCTTCATTTGTCCTGTGGTGCTAGAGTCCTGCCTTTATTCTTAGTACTATTGTCTTTCTGGGGATGATTAGATTCATTTGTCTTATTCCGATTATCAGTTTTTTGTTCATCAGATTCATCTTTCTCAGAATCCTGAAGCATAGAAAAAGAGTTTCTCCTGGAATCATTGTTTCTATTCACTATCATATTAGAAAAAGAGTTTTATAACCTACCTGCATCCAAAGGTCCAAAGGAGGTACTTCATGGTTCAAAGGAGGAATCATTGTTTCTTCCTTTTATAACCTACCTGCATCCAAGGTCCAAAGGAGGTACTTCATGGTTCCTTATCACTTTGTTTTTCAGCTTCATTAACCCCATCAATCTTAATCCCCTCTTCTTCCATCCTCTTATTGTCTATATGTTTAAAGATCACCTTAGGGCTGAACTTCTTTCTATGACCAATAGTACCACATTCATAACAAATGATTGCCATATTTTCATATTCAACCTTATATAGAAGGTCATCTACATCCACAAAGGTTTTAAGGGCAGAAGAGCAGTCTAGTTCAATACACATTCTAGCAAATCTACCTCTAGTGGAGTAATAAATATGGTGGTCAACTTTAACGGGTCTCCACTAGAAGTTTTCCAATCGTAAATAGGCATTCTTCATTACACCATTCAGTTGAAAGTTCAAATATTCTTACCCAAGCAATAGCAGAGGTTACCTTGTCCTTAGAAGGTATAAATCATGGTTTCCAGATTCTAGGGATCAGATAACATCCATTTATGATCCAAGGTCCATCAGTCAGAATTTTCAGTCGAATGTCTTCATTATCAGTTTTGAAAATGTAGCAGTTATGTCCTACATCTAGCAATTCAAAGTCATCATCAAGATTCCTTATATGAATTAATCTTGTATAGAGGATGTTGTACAAGACAGACCTGCCCATAAGCTTTAAAATGATACCATTTTTCCATTTTGCATGCAGCCCATTTTTGTAATCTAGATCATTTCTGATGTGCGGGTAGGGTTTTTTCTCATTCGGGCCTTCAATGTGAAGCCCTTCCAGATTCATCAGCCTCTCGTTGCAAACAATTGGAGGATTCTGCTTCTTGTTTCGATTCCCTTCAACAGCATCACTTTAAGACCGCTTAGGGTTTGCGTTTTGAGCCTGATCTTCAGGATAAGCACGTATGTGCATGCGCACACATATATCTTATTTTCTCATTATAATGTTAATTTATTTTTCTTATTATAATGTTAATTTATAAATTGAAGTAGTCGTTAGAGCAGCTCCAACGTGGGTGAATTCAATAATGTGTTGAATTACTTGAGCTATATTTAATATTTAGAGAATTAGGATAATGACACGTTTTGGAATATTTTTAAGTATAGCACAATCAAATATTTTTTATAGATAGAATGACAACTTGTATAATTTTTACAGGGTAAAGACAAATCAAAGAAGAAAAAAAAACAAAAACAAAAACAAACGACTGTACGGCTGTACCTGTTTCAACTTTTAAATTTTTTCTCTTTCCACCTTCATTTTCAAATACTCATATCGTTTGATCTAGATCTCTAAACGTGATAAAAATTTCATTGAATTTTTTTCTTCTTTTTTCATGCTCTTCGTTTTGAAAATTGATTCGATAGGATTGCATATTTTTTTGTGAGATTCACTATCGAAATTCAGCTAGTGAATCTTCCCGGTAAATCTCAAAAAACAGTGAATATTGACAGTGAATTTCAAACAATAATGAATTTCGACAGTGGATTTTCAAAAATTACGTCGGAATATGGTGAATGTGGTCTCAATAAAGAGCATGAAAAAATAAAAATTTGATGAAAGAATTTTCAAATTTGGACTTTTAGATTGAGAGATGTAAGTGATTAAAAAAGATGGATAAGAGAGAAAGTGTGTTGGTTTTTTTTGGAAAAAAAGGCGGCAGAACTAAAAAATAAAAAATAATAGTTTTATCCTTTATGTAAAAGTTTTGAAAAGTTGTCATTCTCCTCAATTGATGAAATGTTTTTGTCCTTCTCCACTAATCCCGTTTAATATTTGGGGCAAGAAATGGAAAAAGTGCTTGCCTTCTCGAACAAACATGCCATTTCGATCATCCAACTGTTTCGTTCGCTTGGATAAAATTTCGGTTGGTGGGACTAGGAGCCTAGATCCTCTGCTGTGATGAAATCACATAGCAGGGCCTGCTATGATGAAGAAACGGCGTCGTTTTGAGTCTAAGCGACTCTGTTTTGGTCGCGAACTTAAAAAAAAAAACATCACAGCAAAACGGCGTCGCTTTGCGTCGAAACGACGCCGTTTCACTTCACATGCATTGGCCGCATACAGCAGACGATCCCAATTCGTGGGACTAGGTGAGAATGGAGTTTGATTGGTGGTGAAGGAGGAATTACGAAGTTAGTGAAGACAACGATTTTGTCAAAAAAAAAAAAGAAAAAAAAGACAACGATTTAAAACATAAGTTGCGGTTTTTAACGATAAAATAAAATGGCAGAAGATTTATAAGCTCGTTCAATGACCGGACCTATATACAACCACAACCAACTGCCCTATTGACCAAAAAAAATATAAAAATATTTATACTATACATATAGTTTGTCCCTTTAAATTTTTATTTGCTTTTTAAAATATTTATTGCCCTTTTACGCGAGATCCTACGTCCGCCCCTAAGCTCAATTCATCACCACTGGTTGTGAGTGCTGCTTGCAATAGCTATTTTTTTTGTTTTAGAATGTTTTATTTTCAGCGAAACCAAAATACTCTTGAATAAATCTCATCCCTTCCCCCAAAAATAATTATATTTTAAAATTTTAATGGATTATTTTAGAGTGTTTTATAAAACTTCTAATGTGTTTTAAAAAGAACATGTTTGCTCCTTGTTATATATACTTCTATCCTTAACCCTCTTAACCCTCGTTCTCCTTCTTTTATGATCGGTTTGTGTCCTCCCAAAATAAAACAACCCTCGTTCTCCATCTTTTAAGATCGATTTGTGTCCTCCCAAAATAAAACAACCGGCGATTCTGCAAAAAGGTTTGTGTCCTCCCAAAATAAAACAACCGGCGATTCTGTAAAAATTCATATCACCGTTATTCTGTCTTGATTATTTGATTTACTTTTTTGTGTGTATGTGGGTTCAAAATTGCCCGATTACCCGTCTATAACATGAATATGAATTATGTGGATCAATTAATACATATAGACGGATGCCAGATTTCAGTACATATACCTAGTAGTATCCACTAGCTAACTAACCCTGCTTCCCAGGTGAAAGTCAGGGTTCAACTCCCGCCAGGCGTGTGTGGGGTGTTAACCTTTCGTTTCCGGAAAATAAAAATAATAAATGTGTGGTGTTATCCTTTCGTTTCTGGGAAGAAAAAATAAATAAATAAGTATAGACGATGCCGGTTAGAATCAAAATGATATATTTATTTTTCTTATAAATTTATTTAATCACGATTTCTCTGTATAATAACCCTAGTGGTAATCCATCTAGGCTAACCTGCTGAACTCAGCTGGGAATTCAGGGAGTTCGAACTCCTTGGGCGTGTGTGGGTGTTAACCTTTCGTTTCGGGAAGATAAAAAATAATAAATGTGTGGCATTTATCCTTTCGTTTTAAAGAAAAAATAAATAAATAAGTATAGACGATGCCTGTTAGAATCAAAATGATATATTTATTTTTCTTATAAATTTATTTAATCACGATTTCTCTGTATAATAATGATGGTGGACCACGATGAAATGCAACCCCAATTCCAGTAACATGACGTAAAGAGCTTAACAATCGATTAACTTCCAAGTCTCTCACCCTTAATTCTCCAACTCTTGCATTGATGTTCTCCAAGACTTGGATGAGAATTGGATACGATGCTTACGGACGGGTCTTGACAGGAGATTCCTAACTTCTCTTGGATTGATTCTCCAACACTTAGATGTTGATTGGGATGTTCTCCAAGTCTTGGATTGATTCTCCAATTCTTGGATCTTGGACTTCTCTCAACCTTGATTCTCCAACTCTGTTGAATTGGATGTCAACTTGGGATGTTCGGCGGTAATCGAATAGGAAGCTTACGAGACGGGTCTTGACACAAAATCACGCTATTGAGTACGCTTAAAATAATCTCCAAAGATTAGAATGGTAAGCTTTGTCAATACCACGGGTCCATCATAAGATAATAAAGGTAATATTATTGCAATTACAATGGTTGATTTTTTTTTTTTTTTTTTTTTAAATAAACAATATTGATTTTAAGGGCACCGTAGAACACTCTCAGCACGTAAGGCACCTTCACCCGTAGCTTGTTAAAAGAACCAGAGAATGTTTGTTGTATAAACTAGTCTGTAAATTTCTTAGAATGACTTTATAAATTTTATTAAAACATACTAGAACAATTACTAGAAACTTTATTTTCAGGATAAACTTCTTAAACATTCAATAGTATTTTAGTTTTCAAATGCAGGAATTTTTCAATACGGATAAAAAATTTGGCATACATTACAGTCAGTGGTTCAATACATAACAATTGTGATTACCGGGTGCTGACTAATTCCTGCTACAGAGATGTTTAAAAATACTACATTATGCTTCAAAAATGTTTAAAAGTAGAATAAACTCGTTCATAGCTTAAACTTTCATTTAAGCTAACTCAATGAAATCAAACAAAAGACTATATACATAACAAGATTATATAAATACCTAAACTTCATTGACTAGATTTCATGTTGTTACATATGTTTAAAATCAAATGTATAATTTTTTGCATATCTGTAAGGAGTTCTCAAATGTAGTTTTAAGATCAATTTCAGGGACCTCGATCCTCTGCCGTAGGGCTATCACAGCAGACGGTGCTGTGACGTAAAATGGCATCGTTTCGGTAGTTTTAAGATCAATTTCAGGGACCTCGATCCTCTGCCGTAGGGCTATCACAAAGAAGAGTCTTTGTGGCGCAAAACGGCGTCGTTTCGGGCCGAAACGACGCCGTTCGGTTCAACCTAAAAATAAAAATAAAAAAAAATTTCACGCTTCGAAACGGCGTTGTCGCGTTCGAACGACGCCGCCGTTTGGCTTACAAAGACTGCATATGCAGAGGGGATTTACGGCAGAGGATCACAATTCCAATTTCAGCACAAGGCATGAATACTGTAACAACTATCTCAACATTTTACGCAATAAAAATAAAAAACCATAATCCCCTGTTATTTGATGCATGTATTGCTATTCTCTAACAATGGTGGATCTACCAAGTCAAAATGTACTCAAGTCTTCTCGAGTATACTAATAAAACAAGCGTATGTTTACAAAGATAGAATACAACATCAAACACAAATAATATGCAATCTCCAATATAATCTCTACAAACTCGATGCTTGGAAAAGAAAGCCGGTATCTTATTGGCATTCTCAATTTATCCATTCACTAAACAATTTTAAACTTACAAATCTTTAGCCAACAAGATCCATAGTGAAAGAAGAGCTTGAACACTCAAACACGATAATTCTGCACACACACACAAAGAAAAACACAAGAATTGAATCATGAATAGGTGTGTCTTTAAAAAAGATAATCTTCATAAAGAAACAAGCATTAGACCGAACAAAAGAAGAAGATTAAACTCAATCACTGTCAACAAGAACACTTTGCAAGCTTCAATTCTAAGATCAATGTAAACCAATCAATAGATGGAAACTATGCAGTGCTCAAGTGATAATAATTACAGCCGACGTGATTCCTTGTAGTTGTGTTCAATGCAAAAGAAGCAAACTATACCTATCAGACAACCTAAGTTGAATGCAAAGAAACAAACTTTACTTTACATGTGAATCCACATCAAAAAGGATAAGAAAAGAAACAGGACAATCAGATTTAGATAGATGTAATATATAGCAGAAATTGTCAATAGAATTCATAAGAATAGAAGGTTGAATCCACCCTCTATAAATCCAAAAGGAAGCTATCACATTGCAAAATTTCACATTTTATTTACCAGAAATCCAAAACCAATGCTAATATCAACTATATATAGTCCATAATCTTGGATCCACTTTCAACCCAACAATACAGAGCTAACACAACACTCAAAATGTTTCCTTCCACTAATTCTCCTGAACAACAAAAATCCAGGTTTGAGAAAAACACAACACAATAACTAAAAACAAACATGATCCACCTCATGAACACCCCATAATCCTTCAATTTGAACAAATTCTAGAAAAAAAACCCATAAAAACAGAGCACAGAGCATGAATTAAATTGATAAATTGGGGAAAATAAACAACACTTTGCTTAGCTCAAGACCCACATTAGATACAAAGCATAAAACCACAGATCCACTTCACTAACACACAAGAATAAAATTGATAAATAAATACAATTTGGGATTTTGATTACCAGAGATAATAAAGATCAGACTTTTGGGGGCTTTTGAGCATCATCAGAAGTTGAATCAGATGGGCCTGGTTGAGGATTGAGAGGGGCACGTATAGATGAAGAATTGCTATCGTCATCGTCTGGATCATAATCGGGATTGAGGTTACGGTCAATCGATTCACGACCCTTTTCAAGACAAGGCTTGCAGGCCATTTCTATGGTGATCCAACCCAAAGCTATCCCAGCAATTGCAATTATTGCTGTTGTTAAAGCTCCCATTTTCTCTCTACCTCTACAGAAATTGGACCTGTTGAAGATGCCTGTATTTGCCTTGCTGTGTCTGTCAAGAATTAACAATAAAACTTTTGAAAAAAAAAAAAAAAAAAAAAAAAAAAAAGCACTAATTAGTAAAGAGTTTAACTTACGTTTAATGAAGAAATTTTATGGAAAATTAGGGATAAAGGCAGAGTTTGGTATATTTTTAAGGGGCAAGGGTCCAAAAGGACACAAAATAGACTTAATTAGGCAAATAGGACACTAAGAAAACTTATTTGGTTATAAGGACACAAATTAGATAAATAGACTCAAATACCCTTAATGAATAAAAAATAAAATAAAAGTCAATAAAAAAAAACTGACGCATGTTTGGCGCATGTTTTAATTTTTTTATTAACATTGGCGCTGAAAGAATAATTGTTGATGTTTTTTTTTTTTTTTTTTTTTTTTTTTTTTTTTTTTTTCAGGACGCTGAAAGTCAGTTTTTTTTTTTTTTTTTTTTTTTTTTTTTTTTCAGGCGCAAAAAGTCAGCTTTTTTATATTTATTTTACCGATGTATTAACTATCGCGATACAATATCACCTCGATGCATTGACCACCACGATTCCGTGACCACCGCGACGCATTGACCATCCCGATTCATTGACCACCGCTTCTCTGACCACCGCGACGCATGACGCGTTGACCACCGCGATCGATCACCACCGCGATCATAATGACCATCCCGATGCATTGACCATCCCGATGCATTGATCACCGCGATGTAATACCACCCCGACGCATTGACCACCGCAATTCATTAACCTCCACGATCTGAGATACCGCAATTCATTAAACTCCACGATGCGTAGACACCGCAATCGCGAGAGACATCATGATGAAGTGACACCGCGATCGCGAGAGAGCGCGATGAAGTGACACCACGATGCATAAACACCGCGATGCATGGACACCTCGGATGAATTGACCGCCACAATTCATTAACCTCTCGTGATGCAGACACCACAATCAGAGACAACACGATGAAGTGACACCACGATCGCACACTACACAACGGGTAGACGGACGATCTGAGAGACACCGCGATGTAGAGACACCGCATTGCGAGAGACACCACGATGCAGTGACATCGCGATGAAGTGACACCGTGATGCAGAGACGCCGGGATGCAGTGACCACCCCCATTGCAGAGACACCGCGGTTCAGCGACACCACGATGCAGAGACGCCGTGATGCAGAGACACCGCGATGCACTAACAATTGCGATGCAGTGACACCGCTATGTAGAGACACCTCGATGAAGTGACACCGCAGTGCATTGACCACCTCAGGTCCATTGACTACCTCGATGCATTGACCACCGCGATGCAGTGACACCACGATACATTGACCACCCCACATCCATTGACCACCGCGATCGCAAAGGCCACCCCGATCTGAGAGAGACACCGCGATCGCATGGCCACCCGATCGCGAGACACCCCAATCCAGTTGACACCGCGATCACGCAAACACCACCGATGTAAGTGACACCGCCTTACGGAGATACCGCGATCACGAGACACCACGATGAAGTGACACACCGCAATGCAGAGGCGCCACATTGCGGAGACATCGTGATGTTATAACATTTGACGATCAGAGACACCGTGATCTGCGTAGACATTGCGATTAAGAGACACCATGATCGCGCGACCACCCCGATCATGAGACACCGCGATGCGGTGACACCGCGATGCACTAACAATCGCGATGCAGAGACACCGCGATGAAGTGACCACCCCCGATGCAGAGACGCCGCGATGTAGAGACGCCACGATGCATTCACCACTGCGATGCAGTGACCACCCCATTGCAGAGACACCACGATGCAGAGACGCCGCGATGCAGAGACACCGCAATGCACTAACAATCGCAATACAGTGACCACCGCGATGCAGTGACCATCCCGATGCAGTGACATTTGATTTTTTGCGCATACAACTTTATTTATGAAAATCAAAATTTTCTTCATAAAATCGACGCGATGCAATGACATGTGAAGATGAAGTGACATGTGATTGATGCATTGACATTTGACGATGAAGTGACATGTGAATTAGGGTTGTAAGTGCGCCGAGCTACTCGTACACGACTCACAAGAGAGTTTGACTCAATTCGGTTTTTCTCGAGCTCGAGTCGAGCTACTAGAATAATTAACCGAGCAGATCTCGAGTTTTAAAATATAGTAATCTAGTACCTCACGGGCTAATCGAGCTTCTTTTAATAATTATTTAAAAAATTATATTTATTAAATTTATAACAAAATATTGTTTTTTTATAATTCAAAAGTATTAGATTTAGTCGGGCTCAATCTTGTTATATTTTATTAAAAATTAAATGAATTCTACGAAAATAATCAAACTTACGAGCCGAATCGAGATATATCGGGTACTTAACGAGTCGAGTTTGATCTTGCCTTTTTTAGTCGAGCTCGAGCCATATGGAGTATCGACTCGACTCGATTACACCCCTGAATGACACTACACTTATTTTACAAAGTTACCAAATTTGTGTATCAAATTGTATATGCAGTGACATCAATGTCACCGCATCAATTCTTTAATGAAGTGACAATGCAATCCTAGGAGGCAAAAAATACAACAGAGTTCAACATGTGCATCATTATAATAATAACATATCAATATAAGCAAAGTGTAGTAACTTTCAATGGGAAATAAAAACGATCTTCCTCATCACCATAATAACATATCATAGAAGAATATCTCAAAAAGTAAACGGTGAGAACCATAATTTCTCACCATTAATTTCAACAAACACAGAAGTCTAGTCAAGACACAAAAAGTACAAAAATAGTAAGAAAGAACTTTCTCGGCAAATTAAGCTTCTTCTTGTGCCTTGTCATTGCAAATTCACCTTCTTCCTGTGCTGATCTTGCAAGGCCAATGTTAACGATTTTGGCTCTCAAGGAAAGAAATACCTAAGAGACATTGCTACTAGTCTAGGCCTGTTTGCTAAATCTAAAGCAATTCTAGCACAAACCCACAAGGACAAATGCAGCAAAGGTGCACAAAACATTCAAAAGTTGAATCTTTACCCAAGTAATTAAGTATCAAAAGGAAGGCATACCTCACTTGTTGATTACATCAATCTCATGTAAAGTCACACAATGCACAATTTCTTTCCTCTTGTGCAATTCCCTTCCGGGCATTGAACAAACTTTGTTTGTGGACCCATAGCATCGTAATCCCTAGACCGCGAAAACGACCTACCTAGCTTCGTAATCTCACCACAAGCTTTATCAATAGCAATAACATCCCCACTGCACCTTCTCCTTCCCCAAAGCTTCAATCATCTTAGCTCTAAATCATACACGCTTCATATCCGTCGCTTTCAGCGTCAATTTCCCGTTTTGAAAATTGCTCCAACTCTCTCGCCGATCAATTTGCACCTCAACAACTTCCCTTCAATAACCTCGGTCCACTTCTTAATTCTAACACCAATGGCTTTCCTAAACGCTTGCATTAGCGCTTCGACATCTTAAGAGAAAACAACTCACTTCCTGCAAGCATAGCAAAAGGGTTTCACCGCCCTAAAGATTTCGCCATACCCATAGCTATAGCGCTTTTCCTGTGCACTGCTTACCAATTAAAAAGAACACCTCTTCCAAATGATTTGTCCGTCTTGAACCATTTTAACAATGATTCCGGCAGATTTCCGAGCTTTCGTCTGACCAACCATGCCTTCTGAGACTAAGCGAGGCTCCAGAGCTGAGTCGAGACCTAGGCCTCGAATATGGGAATGAGCCCCTCAAATCAACGACTCTGCAACGGGAAACTTCGTCATCTCCACCCATGTACTATCCACATTCGACACATAAACTAATTTAGGATATTTTGCCACAAATTCCGAAAAGCTGCAAAAGTTTCATAAGAAAATCTATGTCTTAATTGCTTATTTGCCTGCATAAAAGGGAGGAGGCGAAGGGATAGAATTTTTGGGATGATCGCGAGAAGTCGAAAGAGGAGAAACGGAGGAATCAAATCCGAAATTATCGGTGCGCGTAGAAGAAAGGTAGATTGGTCAACTGAAAGGGTAATTTAGGTAAGTTTGACAAAATGTGTCCTTATAAACAAATAAGATTTAAGGGTGTCCTAAATGCCTATTAAGTGTTGAAACTAGTCCTTATAAACAAATATCCATATTTTTAAATAACATGGCAGTAATATTTTTTTTTATAGGAAGAATGACAACTTTTACGATTTCTATAGCCTAAAATACAAAAAAAAATTCAAAAATTCCAAAATTGCCGGCGACGCGCCTGGAACTGTTGCTGCGTTAAATTTTTTTTTTTTTTTTCACTTTCCTCCCCGATTTTCAAACACTCATATCTTTTGATTCAGATCTTCAAACGCGAAAAAAATTTCACTTAATTTTTTGTTTTTTTGATGCTCTTCATTTTGAGAATTGGTTCGATATAATTACATCATTTTTCGTGTGATTCACTCTCACTGAATCTCCCCGGTGAATCCTGAAAATAAATAAATATCAACCGTGAATTTTGACTGTGGATTTTCTGAAATAACGTCGAAATATGTTGAATGTATTCTCAAAATAAAATGAATGAAAAAATAAAAACATTGGTGAAAGAATTTTCAAATTTGAAGTTCTAATTTAAGAAATATGAGTGTTTAAAAAAATTAATGAGAAAGAAAGTGCGTTGGTTATTTTTTGGGAAAAAATGCGGCCGAAAATTTAAATAAAATAAAATAAAATAGTTTTGTCCTTTATGTAAAAAAATTAAAAAACTATCATTCTGCTTAATTGATGAAATGTTGATGTCCTTTATGAAACTTTTTCGATTTGTTAGTTTAGGCTTGCAGTTGGTGACTCGACGCTGAGAGACCGTACTCTTTCCTCTTAATGAGTTTTTAATGCTAAGGGTTTTTAATGATGCGAGATTAAATGCTAAGGTTTTATAGATTTTAATATAACTGGGTGGTTAGCTTTTTGTATTTTCTTTCGGCCGTTCCAATAAAAATAATAAAAAAATTCTTTTGAAAAAATGTTAAAAATTCCTACCATTCCGTTAGAAAAAAATTAAAATTAAAATGCATCTAGCATTATTCATCGTATGTACGTAGCCGATCAAATGTCAAATTCTCATGAGGTGCGACATGTATATTTACACTTTTTTTTTTATTTTTTTATTTTTATAGCTTGTCATTATTTTTAACTTCGATATTTTGGGTCCTCAAACAATAAATTTTTGTTTTATTTTTAGGGGTAAATGTCCAAGATGACACATATTAGACTTAATTAGGCAAATAGGACACTAAAAAATTTTATTTGGTTATAAAGACACAAAATTAATACATAGACCAAACTACCCTCCATTAATAAAAGAAAACTGCGCTGAATTGAAAAAAAATGAGCAAACCGGCACTGTTGTTGTTTATAAATAAATAAGCACGAGATTGTAGCATTTTTTTTTTTTTATATTTTCAGGATGCTAAAAAAAGTTTTTTCTTTTGCTTGCTAAAAAAAGGTTTTGTCTTTTAATGGTGAACACCGCGATGCACTGACCACCCGATGCATTGAACACCGCGATGTAATAACTCACGCGATGCATTGACCACCGTGATGCATTGACCATCGTGATGTAGTCAGTGTTCTAAAAAACGTCTTGGGCGATCGCCTAGGCGCCGCCTAGGCCCTGGACGACCCCCGCGCGTCTCGACTTGGCTCTAGGCGATTTACGTGGGCGACAAGTGTGCTGGGCAATTTTCTGGGCACTCCTGGGCGCTCCTAAGCCCTTCTAGGCGCTCCTAGGCCCTTCTAGGCGCTCCCGGGCGACCCGGGCGACCCTAGACAATATTTATATATAAAAAACTATTAAAAAAACAGCCGGCCCATCCTCTTTTTCTCTCCCCCTCATGTGATTTCATACTTTGGCTAGTCTTTTCTTTTGAGTTTTGATACATTTTTACTTGATTTTCATGTTTTATGATCATATGATGTAAGTTTTGACACCTTTTATATATAAAACCCTAAAACCTTAAAACCGCCTAGGCGCCCCAGTAGCGTATCGACTTCGCCTAGCGAGTTTTAGAACATTGGATGTAGTGACCACCCCGATTCATTGACCACCGCGATACATTGACCATCCCGATTCATTGACCCCCGCGATGCATTGACCACCCCGATGCGGTGACCACCGCGATATAGTGACCACCCCGATGTAGTGACCACCGCGATGCAGAGACATCGCAATGAAGTGACACCGCGATGTAGAGACACCGCGATGCCGAGACACCGCGATGAAGTGACACCTCGATGCAGAGACACCGCAAATAAGTGACACCACGATGCACTGACAACCGCGATGCAAAGACAACGCGATGCAAAGACACCGCGATGCAGAGACACCGCGATGAAATGACACCGCGACCTTGATCGACAACCGCGATCGCGAGACCACCCCGATCCGCCCGACCACCGCGATCGCAAAGGCCACCCCGATCGCGAGACACCGCAATGCATTAACAACCGCGATGCATCGACCACCACGATGCATTGACCACCCCCGATGCATTGACACCGCGATGCAGTGACCACCGTGATTCATTGACCACCGCGATGCATTGATCACCGTGATGCTGTGACCATCCCGATGCAGTGACCATCTCCTATGCAGTGACCATCGCCCCAATCCATTGACCACCACAATGCAGTGGCCACCTCGATGGAGTGCCCACCGTGATGTATTGACCACCGCGATGTATTGACCACCCTAGATACATTGACCACCGTGATGCAGTGACTTCCGTAATGTAGTGACCACCGTGATGCAGTGACAATAGCATTTGTAACGATTTATGCAGTGACATTTGATTTTTGCTCATACAACATTATTTATGAAAATCGAAATTTTCTTTAGAAAATCGTCGCGATGCAGTGACACTACGCTACAGTGACATGAGAAGATGAAGTGACATGTGACGATGCTGTGACATTTGACGATGCTGTGACATTTGATGATGAAGTGACATGTGAAATAAGGTTGTAAGTGAGGGCTACTCGTGAGCTACTCGTACTCGACTCGCAAGAGAGTTTGACTCAATTCAGTTTTTTTTGAGTTGAGCTCGAGCGGATCTTGAGTTTTAAAATATAGTAATCAAGTACCTCGCGAGCTAATCAAGCTTCATTAAATAATTATATTTATTATAAAATATTGTTTTTTATAATTCAAAAAGTATTATTCAAGTCGAGTATTAGACGAGTTGAGTTCGATCTTGTTATATTTTATTAAAAATTAAATAAATTCTAAGAAAATAATCGAGCTTACGAGCCGAGTTGAGCTATATCGAGTTCTTATCGAGTCGAGTTTGATCTTGCCTTTTTATGGCTCGATCGTGCCCAAACTTTTTTAGTCGAATCGAGTTCTAAGGAGTATTGACTCGACTCGGCTCGATTACACCGCTAATGTGAACGACACTACACTTATTTTACAAAGTTACCAAATTTGTGTATTAAATTGTATATGCAGTGACATCAATGTCACTGCATCAATTCTCTAATTGTAAAAGCAGTGACATCGATGTCACTGCACCAATTTTATTCCAAATCATACTCAACCCACCATCAAATTCATATCACTGCACCAATTTGGATGCCCATTTCTCTATCCATTCTCACAAATTTGATTCATCATCACTACAATTTCAACCATAGTATGAACCAAAATAATACCCACATATATGTAAAGATAAAAAACACAACAACAACAAAAACAAGAACAAGGAAATCATCAATAAGCACTTTGTACTCATTTTGTTGAGTCTTCTCTGTTTCATTTGTGATATGAATACATACAACAAAGCTAGTTAGTCAATTGGTGCACCGAATCAAAGGACAAATAACTCGAAGAAACCATCAAAGTACAAAGTGTTAAACTTTTTATTTCAAAAAAATCAACATTCACAAATGAACCATAAAAATGCAGTCTTTATTTCAAAAGAAATCATACATTCACAGATGAAGCATTAAAACAGCAATATTGCTTTACAATCTATTAACGATGTATTATCCTTCCAGCTGTCCCGGAGATTTGACAAGTGGATGAATTATGCAACACGTATTAAGTAGAAGAAGAAGCTTACACGAAATACATGTCTGTCAAGAATGAATCTAGCAAGAGAAAAACCAAACGCAAAATATATAGCAACGAAAATCAGATGTCCTGGGGACGCCATTGGCATTCCAACCAAAATCCATCGGAAAGAGGATTTTTCACACACACCCTCAACAATTCATCGGGAATGGACGAAACGCTCAACTGCTTTTCTTCATCAATTCGCTGGGAAGAGCCTGCGAGCCGCCCGGAAGAGCCTGCGAGTCGCCTCAGTCGTTTCTCTCCGCCGTTGCCGCTCGCCATCTCCGGCAACTGCTTGTATGATTTTCCGGGATCTTTCTTTGCCCAGGTCGCCATAAATAGGATCAAGATCCTCTCAAGTAACTTTACCTTTAAGTTAGTGTTTTTACATATAATGAACTAAACTACGTAGTTTGGAAAAAAGTTAATCAATGGTTAGATGTTTTACACTTTGGGGATGTGTGGTTGGATCATGCATACTTGAGGGAATATCCTCTCAAGTTACTTGAGAGGATCCTATCCCCCATAAATAAGAGGGGAAAAAGAGGAATAACGCTGGGTTGTAACAAAGGGCAAAATTGGAAAAGCAAATGAAATGTGTCCTTATAAATAAATAAGATTTAAGTGTGTCCTAAATGCCTATTAAGTGTTCAAATTAGTCCTTATAAACAAATATCCATTATTTTTTTATGACATCGAACATAATCATAACGTCTTACGGTTATAGAAAAGATATTTGATAGAAATTTGGAGCCCTTTTATGTGTGTCACATGTTATATTATTATTTGTTAAGAAATAATTATAATTTGACGTTTTTAGTCTCTTATATTATCTCATTGTCTCATAAAGAAATTTTTAATACTATAATTAGATCTTTTGTTACACTTAACATTTCTTACATCCCATTTCATATCCTAAAAAGCTAGCAAAAATACATAGCTCGAGAACAAAAAATATTATCCAAAAAACAAAGAACAAAAAACATCATTATGGAAATATACAAGTTAATTTCAAAAAAGAAAAAAGAAATATACAAGTTAGTTTTAAAAAAAATCATTGTTATTCACACCACCGTTAACGAAAATTTTATAATACAACTGTTATATGAAGTTTGCACCAAGTGACATATATTATAATTTTTCATTTCTATCTTTTATACACGATAAAATTGTTTTTTTTCTTGTTGAGGAAAAGAGTGTATTATCTGATACAGTGTAAAAATAATGGGTATTTGTTTATAAGGAATAGTTTGAGTACTTAATTAGGCACTTAGGACACACTTAAATCTTAATTGGTTATAAGGGCATAAAATTAGTAACTAGACAAAACTACCTATAATTTTTTTTCTGGACGGTAAAAAAGGTTTTTTTTTTCCTTGACGCTAATTTTTTTTATGGACGCTAAAGAGACACCACGATGCATCGGGGGTGGTCAATGCATCGCGGTGTCCCTTTATCGCGGTGTCTCTGCATCGGGGGTGGTCACTACATCGCGGTGTCCCTGCATCGGGGTGGCCACAACATCGCGGTGGTCAATGGATCGGGGGTGGTCAATGCATCGCGGTGGTCACTGCATCGGATGTGGTCACTGCATCACGGTGGTCAATGCATCGGGGTGGTCAATGAATCGCGGTGGTGAATGCATTAGGGTGGTCACTGCATCGTGGTGGTGAATGCATCGTAGTGTATCTGCATCGCGGCGTCTCTGCATCGTGGCGTCTCTGCATCGCGGTGTCTGCATCGGGGTAGTCATTGCATCGCGGTGGTCAATGGATCGGGGGTGGTCAATACATCACGGTGGTCGATGCATCACGATGATCACTACATCGGAGGTGGTCACTGCATCGGGATGGTCACTGCATCGCGGTGGTCAATGCATCGCGGTAGTCAATGAATCGCGATGGCCACTGCATCGCGGTGTCTCTGCATCGGGGATGGCCACTGCATCGCGGTGGTCAATGGATCTAGGGTGGTCAATGCATCGTGGTGTCACTTCATCGAGGCATCTGTGCATCGCGGCGTCTCTGCATCGGGGGTGGTCACTGCATCGTGGTGTCTCTGCATCGGGGTGGTCACTGCATCGGGGGTGGTCACTACATCGGGGGTGGCCACTGTATCGCGGTGGTCAATGGATCTGTGGTGGTCAATGCATCGCGGTGTCACTTCATCGAGATGTCTTTGCATCGCGGAGTCTCTGCATCGGGGGTGTCACTGCATCGAGGTGGTCACTGGAAAAAAAACTTTTTTATCGTCCATAAAAAGAAAAACTTTTTATCATCCAGAAAAAAATATTAAAATAACAAAAACAAAACAAAATTATGGGTAGTTTGGTCTATTACTAATTTTGTGTCTTTATAACCAAATAAACTTTAAGTGTGTCATATTTGCCTAATTGTGTCTAATATGTGTCATTTTGGATAATTGCCCCAAATATCAAAGCAAAAAATAATGACAAGTTATAAAAATAGAAATAAAAAGTGTATATAATTGTCGCACCTCATGAGAATTTGACATTTGATCGGCTACATACGATGAATAATGCTAGATGCATTTAAATTTTAATTTATTTCTAACGGAATGGTATGAATTTTTAACATTTTTTCAAAAGAAATTTTTTATTATTTTTATTGGAACTGCTAAAAGAAAATACAAAAGGCTAACCAACCCATCATATTAAAATCTATAAAACCTTAGCATTTAATCTCGCATCATTAAAACCCCTTAGCATCAAAAACTCATTAAGAGGAAAGAGTACGGTCTCTCAGCGTCGAGTCACCAACTACAAGCCTAAACTAACAAATCGAAAAAGTTTCATAAATGACACCAATATATTTCATCAATTAAGCAGAAAGACAGTTTTTTTTGAATTTTTACATAAATGACAAAACTATTTTAATTTATTTTTTAAAATTTTCTGGCGCAGTTTTTTCCAAAAAAAAAAAAAAAAAATCAACGCAATTTCTTTCTCATTAAATTTTTTTAAACACTCATATTTCTCAAATTAGAACTCCAAATTCGAAAATTATTTCACCAATGTTTTTATTTTTTCATTATTTTTATTTTGAAACCACATTCAACATATTCCGACGTGATTTCAGAAAATCTGCTGTCGATATCATTGATTTTCGGGATTCACCGGAGAGATTCACTGAGTGAATTTCTACAGTAAATCTCACGAAAAACGATATAATTATATCGAATCACTTCTCAAAACGAAGAGCATCAAAAGACAATGTGTGTGGTATAAAATAACATTTCAAAGCACCAAAATGAGCATTTAAACAAATTAAATATCTTCAGTAGCATTCATATGCGCATTGCTTTGTTCTTCTTCTTAATTCTTCTTTTTCACTACCTTCATAGGCTACAAAGTTTGATGCATAGCCTAGTCATTTTCCATCACAGACTGTTCCCTCTCGATTTTTTCTGCCATATGTTGATAGTCTCGTAACTCCTTATCAAGAGCAAAGTCATCATCAAATGAGTCATTGATTTTGACATTTAGATCCCTCACAAACTCCTATTGAAGTATTGAATTAGGTCCTCACTTAAAGATGGAGTTGGAGCCACGATATGTTCATCATCCTCTAGGTTAACCCGAGAATCTGATTCTTTTTCATTTTGGTTACTTTCTGATAATGCGTATTATTATCACGGTGGCTCAGCGGTGGTAGTTGATTGGATATCTGGCTTATTTGTGTGTGTTTATTGGTGCCTGAGGTCGGAGGTGACCGGTGGCGCTACGGTGGATAACATGAATTGTTTGAGAGGTGAGTTTAGCAGAGTATGGTTCTCTTTTTTTGCTATTATAATACATCTCTGGTTACAAAGGCCCTCCCTTTTATAGGAAGAGGAAGCTTAGGAGCTAAGCAAGACAGGTGTTACATGATAACTTAATAGTTAAGTAAACTAAATATCTAGAGGACAAGTGGACCAAATATCTTGGTGGCGTCCCCCTAGGATCGCATAGGTCGCCTGCTTCGCTGTCCTGCTTTACTCATGCTTTCCGCTTCCATCCCTTGAGCCTTGTGCGGCCTCTTATGGGCCTTTGCGCGGCCTCTTATGGGCCTTTTGTCCAAGGTCGCCGGTCGGCCCCTTGAGCCATCAGTGACCTTGTAGGTTTGAAGGCTCACCGAGGCTATGGCCATGGGCCTCTATCCGACTTGGTGGTCCAGATGGGCTATTTTTGGGACTCATATCATTTAGACACATCTATGGCCCCTACTTCATGTCTTAGGCATTTTCGTGAAATGTCAAGAATGGAGTAAAGTGTGCCCAAAGATCGCGACCTTGTCGCCTGAAGCGACTTGTTCACTAAGGGCCGCGCCATTCAAACATCTTGCCTCGAAGTGATTTTGGTTCTATTGGGACCTTGTCGTCTGAAGCGACTTGTTCACTAAGGGCCGCGTCATTCAAGCATTTTGTCTCGAAGTGATTTAAGGGCCACGCCATTCAAGCGTCTTGCCTCGAAGTGATTTTGGGTCTATTGGGACCTTGTCGTCTGAAGCGACTTGTTCACTAAGGGTTGCGCCATTCAAGTGTTTTGCCTCGAAGTGATTTTGCTGATAGCCCGTTTGATGGTGAGCTTGCTCTTGGCGAAGAGATCCATCAGGTCACGGGCAGTGGAGTAGTTGAACCGTCAGATCGTGGCTGTCGTCAGCCCTCTCGGTAACCGCAATTACGTGGGCATTGACGCCTCTTTGGTAACCGCTCGAGTGAGCATGTGGGCATTGATTGACATCCATAGTGATTACGGTTTTCGTATTTTGAAATCCGAATCGACCGCGCAAACCTCGACCATTAGATGGACCGATTCTTAACCGCATGATCAAGCTTCCCTTGCCTATATAAGGCGTTCACCCCCCAAACTTTAAACACTTTTTGCCTTTCTACTTTCCCTCAGCCTTTCCTCTCTTGATTTTATTTGCCCTTTGTGAGCGCAAAGGTTATCCGGTGAAGGCTTTGAAGAGGATTTGGCGGGGGTTGAAGCAAGTTTGCGGTTTTAGGCAAGGATTTGAGGATTTCAGCCATGAGTTTGAGGATTCCGGCGTGTTCTTCCAGTTTCCGGCTTGAGCCTCTTCTTAAAAACAGGTAAATCCTCATTTCTTAAGCCTCTGTCTTCCTTCTCCCTCCCGTATTTTGATCTTTTTAGCAAGTTCATTTCATTTTGTGGTGAGTGTATGCCCAATCTTAGGATGTTTTGGGGCAAAAGTCGGGGACTTTTGAGTTGGTGTTATGGTTTTGGTATGATTTTTCCTTAAAATGGTGTGAAACATGCTTTTGCTATCAAAGAAGGGTTTTCGAGTAGGGGTACCTGAGGGAATTGTTGGAAAGGTGTCCTAAACCCAATCGGGTTGGACCGGATCCGACCGGGTCGGGTCATTTACAGTTTGTTTAGTTCATGTAATAACTTTATTATGATTAATAAAAGCACTTATGTGATGACGGTCGATTTGTACCCATTATTCTGCAATCTTTACCCTTGATTTTGATGTGAAATAACCTTAAGAGAGTGATAATAAGTCATTAAGTGCCTAATTTAGATATACCCCGTGTTACGATTTATTATTATGCATTTCGGTAATTTATCAAGTATTTGGTATTACAAACTATGTTTTTGTATGATAAATATAGTGAGCATTATGGACGGACTACGGAGAAGGAATTAAAGATCCAGGACAATGCAGAGCCCAGCAGAAGATAGAAGACGGAGCCCAGAAGCAGTGAAGGCTCGGTCGACCGAGCCCAGCTATTCGGTCGACCGAGTGGACTTAAAGCCCAGCAGAGTCCAACATATTACTTAAGTCGGTTAGGGTTTAGGGAATCCGATCCTTAGTCGGTTTCTAAGTCGGTTTTGAGCTCTATATAAACACATTGTCATTAGTATTATGTAGACATTCATACATTGATTCAATCATTCATAAAAGAGCACAACAAATTGAGAGTTTTTCAGCAAGTTAGGGCTGCAACAATGTAAGCCCTTAATCTTCATGTTTTATTTCAAGTAATTAATTCTTCCAATTACGTTCTTATCATTTGAATTAATTAAACATAGCTAGATGATGTGATTCTCGGCTATGACGTTAGGTGGTGGTGACACCTTGTCAATGAGGATCCCATGACCTACGTCATAATCTAGATTTATTCATGACTCTACTTGATTTAATTAATGTGTATCTATGATAGTTTATATAAGTGATGTATGAATTGCTGTTTAATCTGTTCTGTATAAGGAAATGCTGAGAGGTTATTTCTAGGATGTAATTAGGGTTGAATTCGTCCGGGTGACCGAGCAAAGTCGTTCGGTCGACCGAGCCCTAATTTTGTCAGTTAAGTCTGCCACGTCTTTATGGTGGGTTTAACCTAGTTGAATTTACTTTCTCAGTAGGTATGGCTACGGCTACGTCGCTCGTCAGTTTTTCATTAGCGTATTATTAGGAAATACCAATATAAGACGTCTAGTTCGGCTCATGAACGATCTTTCGGGACTTTCAGCAAGATCTAGATTAGTTTTGTATTAGGGAATTGTCGACACCTAGTCATACGTAAATCGTAGATTAACAAGAAACTATACCAAGTAATTGTTAATAGGGCGAGGGCTTGAGCGATCGTTTATGAAATGCACGCCTAACCATAGGAATGTTGCCTAAGCGAGGTGTGTACGGTTAATATCGGCATCCTTAGAGTAATGAGCGTGTGAGTTATATGAGATGGAAACCCAAAAGGTGAAGTCACGTAACAATACCACAGTGATCTAGTAATCTAACCGGTGCTAAGTCAAGTTAAGGGGATGACTCCCGTAGCCAATTAAGTATGAATACAGCCAGATTGACAGCTAATGAGTTAAGTTATTTTATATAAGTTGTCTTGGTCCGATCGATAACGTTGGTAATTGGAAGGTTAATTACGTTTGTCTTTTTTTTAGTTTGAGTTTGTTTATCTTATTTTGTCTTTTATGTTGGTCTTAGACTGTTGTCCAATAACGAATTAGGTGAGTTAATTATTTAAACCTAGGGTCCACATTTTGATTCCCTGAGGGACCGACCTTGATTCACCATCGCTATGCTATGATGTACCTAGTGCTATTGCTAGTATTTGGTGGTCAAGTAAAATAAATTTTTAACCTGATCAGACCGCAATCATTATGTTATTATATATTGTTAGTCTTCATATTATTTGTTGTATATATATAGTAACGTCCCTAGTATCAATCTGTGATAGAGAAACCATGATAGTGATTATGGTTGATTAGATCTCTAATCACTATAACAAGGTTGGTACTTAAATGTCTCTAGTCTTATGTATTATCAAATGGGACATTGATAGTATAATTAGACTAGCACGTATTAGATGTCTTCTATCTTTTAGAAGATAGGGATAGATCTCGCTCTATCGAAGTGTAGGGACACTTGGATTGCATGCGTGGACGTGTATTAGAGAATGCGTGACGTTAGGCCCGACCCACTTACATTAAGTGTCACACTATGTGGCGGTTGTGTAATTATCCTTTGACCGAATCTTCATGGCATCACGGTGTGGATTGTCATGCTTTGACACTATTGAGATTTCTCCTAACCACGGGGCGATCATGCGGTAGTGATTGGGTATGATATTGAAGCATGCGGAGTATACATGATTAGTCGTCTGGGAATCGCGTATCCTATGATTGGGATCGAATATCCGAAATGGCCTTCTTATAAGGAATGTCTAGCTCTCGAGAATCTTTGCAAAGTGGGAGTAAATGTGTTATTCCGAGAGAGCATGATATCCAGATTATAAGATACGATCGTCAATGTATTGACACTCAAGATACGATCGTATGGATATTATTACAGCGATAGGATTGTAAGTTACACGGTAACTGCTTCACATGAAAGGTAGTAGTCATTGCTTTTTGACTCTTTCGATAATTGGGGGTCACGGTGTGTTGCTAGACGCTATTCCGTGATCGTTAGGTATGAAGGGCATTTTAGTAAATTACACTTTGTGTCTACGGCCAACATATTCGGAAGCCTATCGGGTCACACACATATGAACATCGAGTCGGATTAAAATGCGGTTATAGTTGATAACCAAATGAGGAAAGTTTATCTCTAGACTATAAAAGTTATAGTGGTAAATTAATATGGTGGTATTTATTTATTATGAATAAATAAAATATAAGATATTAATTATATATAAATTATGTTAATTAAAGAATATTACGGAATCCAATTAATTGGCATATGGGGCGCCACATTTAAGTGTATGAGATACACTTGGATTGTGCACTTTAATTAATAAGATTGCCATAATATTAATATAAGATATTAATTGATTTTGGAAAAATAGATTTATGGTAATAAGATAATTATAATCAATATAAGATATTGGCAAAATAAATTATAATTAAAGAGATAAATCAATCTAGTTGATTTCCTTATTTTATTGGGAAAATGTTTTCTTCTCCTCCACACAACTTTGGGGCGCCACTTCCTCTATATAAAGGAAGTGGGTGTCAAGCTCTTTTGTACATCAAAATTGCAAGAGCTCATAGTTCTTGTGTAAAATAGAGAGCAATCCATAGTGAGTTTGTGAGGGAGGAAAAAGGCCAGTCTAGCAACCGGAGTTTTCCAATAGCAATCCAAGGAGGATTCCGGCAAGGGGTTCGTGTGGATTAGCGATAGAGGCCGGACGCGTGGACGGCTTACGCACTGAACTACTCTCCGTTGGCGGTCAAAGCGACGATCTTATAGATCATCTCAGGTATAACCGTCAAACTACTTAACGTGTTTATTGCATTAAACGAAGAACGATTTAGAAAAATGACGTGACATAATTTACTTTTTGCATTTATCTCATTCCCGTTAGCCCCTCCTCCCCCCCCCCTGTGTGCGGCGGGTGTAATTATTTATAATTTAACAAGAATGGAGCAAGAAGTTGAAGACCAAGGAGAGATAAAGAACCCATTGGCGTACAGCAAAAAAGATCCTATTGACGGTTGCAGATACCCTTAGTTTGTGACCCGCGGTTTCGTCAGTTTGTATTCGAAACCGCAGGAAAAGTCCATGATCATACCGGTTATTTTATGCGCGGAATGTTGTGTATGTTTTACTTTATATGATATCGTAGTAATACGCACATAGTAGATGAGACCATACTTAAACCAAATTAATTATGTGAATTAATTTAAAATTATTCCCACGCCAAAAATCGAGCCAAAATTGTCTCCCGATATTATAATGACGTTGAAGAGCCTTTGTTCGGATCCAACTGATCGACCACCGTCGGGAGTTGACCTACCACGGGTGTATCGTTATTATCGAGATATGATCGTCACGAGATCTCATGAATATTGGGTTATGACTCGACTAAAGTCTTTCGGTGATTGGCCACCGTCAGGGCTGTCTGACTTTAGAGACAATGGATTGACTGCCACATAGAGATACGGACTGTCAAAGAGTTGACCAGTCAACCACTGGGAGTCGCATATGATGTGACTGGTAGGAGTACCTACCTTTCGAAATTGCCGAGATTGATCGACCACCGTCGGGGATTAAGGCGACTAGATTGGATCCCAGCCACTAAAGAATTAATCAAATTCTTAAAAGCCAATTGGGAATAGTTGGCTAGTGGGAGTAAAACCTTATAAAAAAATTTAGTGCAAATTTAGGGTTTTTCTTATACATGAGTTTTTACTTATTCTATCTTTATTTATTGTTGTAGAAAATGTCAAACAAATTGAACCTTCGTTTTATCATCGAAAACAAGCTTGACGAAACTAATTTTCTCGATTGGGAAAGAAACCTCAAAATCGTTTTGAGGCACGAGAAGATTGGCTATGTCTTGGACGAGGCCCTACCGGAAAAGCCCGCTGAGGGTTCGGCTGCAGACGTTGTTGAAAAGTACAACAAGCACTATTCTGACAGTACTGATGCTACATGTATCATGCTTGCTTCTATGACACCGAATCTGCAAAGCTTGACATGAGTCTATGGACGCCTACTCTATCATGGTCCACCTGAAGGAACTTTATGTTTCTCAGTCTCGCACTGAGAGGTACGAGGTCTTGAAGGCCCTGTTTAGTTGTAAGATGGCATCTGGGACTGCTGTGGGGTCACACGTGCTAAAGATGATCGGGTACATAGAGAGGCTTGGGAAGCTGGGCCACAAGTTGGAATGAGAGTTGAGTATTGACTTGATTCTGCAATCTCTACCTGATTCATTCTCACAGTTTGTGATAAACTATCACATGAACAAGATAGATTGCTCCCTAGCGGAGTTATTGAACATGTTGAAAACTGCTGAGGGCACTGTGGGGAAGGGAAAGAAAGTGTTGTTGGTCACTTCAAGCAAGGGCAAAGCAAAAGCCCAAAAGAAGTCCAAGAAGGCGAAGGCTGCACCTAAGCCAACGCCTAAGATAGCAAAAGACAAATCCAAGGATGCTTGCTTCCATTGCGGTGAGACCGGACATTGGAGGAGAAACTGCAAAGGCTTCTTGAGTACCAAGAAGAAGCATTCTGATGCTTCGACTTCAGGTATATTTATGATTGAGATCAACATTACTTCTTCTAAGTCTAACCACTGGGTATTAGATACTGGTTGTGGTTCTCATATTTGTACGAATATGCAGGCACTAAGAAGAGCTAGAGATCTGAAGAAAGGAGAGGTGGACCTACGCGTTGGAAATGGAGCAAGTGTTGCTGCACTAGCAGTAGGAGTTTATTTTCTTTCATTTCCCAGTGGGCTAGTACTTGAACTTAATAACTGTTATTTTGTTCCTGCTCTTACAAAGAGTATTATTTCCATTTCCGCATTAGATGTTGATGGTTTTTCATTTACGTTTGAGAATAAATGTTGTTCTTTTTCACGTGATGGAATCTTTTATGGTACTAGCATACTTAGCAATGGTCTCTACATATTAGATATGAATGTTGACGTACTTAATATAAATAACAAGAAAGCCAAAACAAATGACTTGAATGAATCCTACTTATGGCATTGTAGACTTGGCCATATAAATAAGAATCGCATTTCCAAACTCCATAAAGATGGAATGTTGGATCAATTCGATTACGAATCGTTTGATACATGCGAAGCTTGTTTACATGGCAAGATGACAAAGTCACCTTTTAGTGGCAAAAGGATAAGATCCAATGAATTGCTTGAGCTCATACATACTGATGTATGTGGCCCAATGTCAATTCAAGCCAAGGGAGGATACTCTTATTTTATCACTTTCACTGATGACCGTTCTCGTTATGGTTATATATACTTAATGAAGTATAAGTCTGAAGCCTTTGAAAAGTTCAAGGAATTCAGAAGTGAAGTGGAGAAACAACTAGGTAAAGAAATCAAAACACTACCTAGATGGAGAGTTTCAAGATTATTTGAAGGAGAATGGGATTCTACCTGAATGGACCCCTCCCGGGACGCCACAGATGAATGACATGTCTGAGAGGAGGAACCGCACCTTGACATGGTACGATCCATGATGAGCTACGCAGTTCTTCCAAAATCGTTTTAGGGGTATGCTTTAGAAACCGCATCCTATACACTGAACTGAGTTCCATCAAAGACGGTTGAGTCCACTCCCTATGAAGTGTTCAAAGGGAAGAAACCAACGCTAGGTTACATGAAACCTTGGGGATGTCCAGTTTATGTGAAACGGACCATGCCTGACAAATTGGAACCTAGATCTGACAAATGTCTGTTTGTGGGTTATCCTAGGGAAACCAACGGGTACCAATTTTACCATCCTGAGGAACAAAAGGTGTTTGTTGCCAGGACTGACCACTTTCTAGAGAAAGAGTTTATTCTGGATAGGGTCAGTGGGAGTAAAATTGATCTTGAAGAAATTCGAGAACCACTTACGGATAACAGTCCGTTGATGGAAGTAGAGGAGACACCACATACAAATGAGGTGCCACCCTCTACCGTAGACACACTAGCACCTCAAAGATCCACCAGGGAACGCCGTGAACCCGAAAGGTACACTGGCGTGTATCTCATGGAAGATGAGGACCCTAGAACTTATAAGGAAGTGCTATTAAGGCATGACAAAGAGAAATGGCTGGAAGCCATGAATTCTGAAATGGAATCCATGGAAGACAACCAAGTTTGGAACTTAGTTGATCCACCTGAGGGAATAGTTCCTATAGTGTGCAAATGGGTATTTAAGAGAAAGACAGACATGGACGGTAACGTGACTACCTACAAGGCTAGGTTAGTGGCAAAAGGTTATAAGCAAAGACAAGGAGTTGACTATGATGAAACCTTCTACTTTGTTGCCATGTTAAAATCCATCGAAATTTTGCTCGCTATTGCAAAGATACCATGATTACGTAAATCGGCGGATGGATGTGAAAATAGCTTTCCTTAACGGAACCTCGTCTGAGGAAGTGTATATGGCACGACTGAGGGGTTTCACAACCAATGACGCCAGGATGGTGTGTAAACTGCAAAGATCCATTTATGGATTAAAGCAAGCTTCTCGGAGTTGGAATCTTCGTTTTGATGAGATAATCAAACAGTTTGATTTCATCAAGAATGAAGATGAGCCCTGTGTTTACAAGAAGGTTAGTGGGAGTTCCATTGTGTTCTTAGTGCTTTATATAGATGAAATATTGCTCATAGGGAATGATGTGCCCATGTTACAATAAGTCAAAGCTTGGTTATCCAAGAACTTCTCAATGAAGGACTTAGGTAAGGCAGCCTATATTTTAGGAATAAAGATCTATAGAGATAGATCTAAAACGTTGCTTGGTCTGTCGCAATCCACCTATATAGACAAGATGCTGAAGAGATTCAGCATGGTGCAGTCCAAGAAAGGATTGCTGCCCATGTCACATGGGGTCTACCTGTCGAAGGGAATGAGTCCTAAGATAGAGGAGGAAAGGGCACAAATGAGTAAAGTCCCTTATGCTTCGGCAATCGGGTCTATCATGTTTGCCATGTTATGCACAAAACCAGATGTCTCGTACCCTCTTAGTATGACTAGTAGGTACCAGTCCAATCCAGGTGATGGTCAATGGGTTGCTGTCAAGAATATCCTCAAGTACTTGAGACGTACTAGGGATATGTTCCTGGTTTTCGGGAATGATGATTTAGTATTACGAGGTTACACAGATGCCAGTTTCCAAACTGACAAGGATGACTTTAAGTCACAATCTGGATTTGTTTTCACGCTTAACGGCGGAGTAGTGAGCTGGAAGAGTTCCAAGCAGGAGACTACTGCAGACTCTACAACGGAAGCCGAATACATAGCAGCCTCGGAGGCGGCAAAGGAAGCAGTTTGGATGAAGAAGTTCATTTATTGAACTTGGTGTGGTTCCTCAATTGAAGGTCCAGTGCCTCTGTCTTTGTGATAATAATGGAGCGATATCTCGACCAAAGGAACCAAGGTCTCATCAGAAGTCCAAACATGTGCTACGGCGTTATCACTTGATTAGAGAGATAGTAGATAGAGGAGATGTAAAGATAGAGAAAGTCCACACGGATGATAACATAGATGATCCGTTAACCAAGGCATTGTCTCAAGCTAAGCATGAGAAACATGTTCACTTGCACAGGCTTAGGCACATGGGTGATTGGGTTTAGGCCAAGTGGGAGATTGTTGGAAAGGTGTCCTAAACCCAATCGGGTTGGACCGGACCGACCAGGTCGGGTCATTTACAGTCTGTTTAGTTCATGTAATAATTTATTATGATTAATAAAAGCACTTATGTTATTATATATTGTTAGTCTTCATATTATTTGTTGTATATATATATAGTAACGTCCCTAGTATCAATCTGTGACAGAGAAACCAAGATAGTGATTATGGTTGATGAGATCTCTAATCACTATAACAAGGTTGGTACTTAAATATCTCTAGTCTTATGTATTATCAAATGGGACATTGATAGTATAATTAGACTAGCACGTATTGGATGTCTTCTATCTTTTAGAAGATAGGGATAGATCTCGTCTATCGAAGTGTAGGGACACTTGGACTGTACGTGGACGTGTATTAGAGAATACATACGTTAGACTGACCCACTTACATTAAGTGTCACACTATGTGGCGGTTGTGTAATTATCCTTTTGACCGGAGTCTTCATGGCATCACGGTGTGGATTGTCATGCTTTGACACTATTGAGATTTCTCCTAACCATGGGGCGATCATGCGGTAGTGATTGGGTATGATATTGAAGCATGCGGAGTATACATGATTAGTCGTCCGGGAATCTCGTATCCTATGATTGGGATCGAATATCCGAAATGGCCTTCTTATAAGGAAAGTCTAGCTCTCGAGAATCTTTGCAAAGTGGGAGTAAATGTGTTATTCCGAGAGAGCATAATATCCAGATTATAAGATACGATCGTCAATGTATTGACACTCAAGATACGATCATATGGATATTATTACAGCGATAGGATTGTAAGTTACACGGTAACTGCTTCACATGAAAGGTAGTAGTCATTGCTTTTTGACTCTTCCGATAATTGGGGGTCACGGTGTGTTGCTAGACGCTATCCCGTGATCGTTAGGTATGAAGGTCATTTTAGTAAATTGCACTTTGTGTCTACGGCCAACATATTCGGAAGCCTATCGGGTCACACACATATTGAACATCGAGTCGGATTAAAATGCGGTTATAGTTGATAACCAAATAAGGAAAGTTTATCTCTAGACTATAAAGGTTATAGTGGTAAATTAATATGGTGGTATTTATTTATTATGAATAAATAAAATACAATATATTAATTATATATAAATTATGTTAATTAAAGAATATTACGGAATCCAATTAATTGGCATATGGGGCGCCACATTTAAGTGTATGAGATACACTTGGATTGTATACTTTAATTAATAAGATTGTCATAATATTAATATAAGATATTAATTGATTTTGGAAAAATAGATTTATGGTAATAAGATAATTATAATCAATATAAGATATTGACAAAATAAATTATAATTAAAGAGATAAATCAATCTAGTTGATTTTCCTTATTTTATTGGGAAAATGTTTTCTTCTCCTCCACACAACTTTGGGGCGCCACTTCCTCTATATAAAGGAAGTGGGTGTCAAGCTCTCTTGTACATCACAATTGCAAGAGCTCATAGTTCTTGTGTAAAATAGAGAGCAATCCATAGTGAGTTTGTGAGGAGGAAAAGGCGGTCTAGCAACCGGAGTTTTCCAATAGCAATCCAAGGAGGATTCCGGCAAGGGGTTCGTGTGGATTAGCGATAGAGGCCGGACGCGTGGACGGCTTACGCACTGAACTACTCTCCGTTGGCGGTCAAAGCGACGATCTTATAGATCATCTAAGGTATAACCGTCAAACTACTTAACGTGTTTATTGCATTAAACGAAGAACGATCTAGAAAAAGGAAATCAAATTTTAAATTCCGCTGCGTTAAACTAGTGATTTCCTAACAGGAATTAGCTTCAAAACCTTGCATTTCCTTTACTTTTGCCTTATTCGTACCTGTTATTTTTACTTTATTTGCAATTGATTTCCATTTCTCCTGCAAGAACGGAGGGGAAGGCGTCGAGATGGGTGCGATCACCTCCCTGGCTTTATCCCTATTATCCCTGGTCTGATAGCTCCACATTTTCCTCTTGTTTTTGCAGAATGTCCGACCATGAGTATTCTTTTGGAGGCGACTCCGACGACGACCAAGAGGCCTTCGACTACGCGCAAGATGAAGGGGAGGATGACCCCTCTAGCTCCGACGCATCTGCTGGGGACGATCTGCTCGAGGAGATAACCGGGGGGGGCCGCCGTTCAAGTGGGTGATGATCCTTTTGGTTTAGAGGTTATGTTCCCTGATCCGGCACCGCGACGTAAGAAGAGTCGCAAAGAGGTCGCCCGTAGTCAGGGAGAAGGAACTAATGCCAGCGCCGCCCAGGGTGACAGGACTTCTGATGTTTAACCCAGCACTAGCGGGGCCGCCACGCATGATGAGGACGCGGCATATATTGAGGACGCCGCTCTACACGAGCTGATGGGCTCAATCCAGAATGAAAATACGCCCTTACTGTTTGAAATAAAATTTATGTTTTGATGATGATTCATCACTTATTTAGTCTTGATTCTAAACCCCATTGATGAAGTGTCATAACTAGCTGTTATAGTGCAAAGCAAAAAGATGTTTAGATGTCAATGTATAGGATTTAATAGAGTCTGATATTTGTATAAGTTAAATCAGACAAGCACTGTAATATTTCTAGGTCAAGAAACTGAGTTAGTGGGAAACTGGAAATCAGTTAAAGCAGAGCACACCAACGTAAAACTGAAGAAGATAAGTTCGCTGAGGGACACAGACTCAGTTGGCTTATCTAGAAGACTGAAGAACTGAGGGTCACAGACTCAGTTATAGAAGATTGAAGAACTGAGGGTTCAAACTCAGTTATGAAGATTACAAGTCGAGACTATAAAGTTTGACTTCAGGCAAGATTGTCATGACCTGAACTGACTTTATGGATCTTGTATTAAGATCTAAGAATCATAAGGACAATGAATTCTTAGAATATATTTGCTTTTGGTGTACTCTGATTAAGTCAATTATAATCAGATGAAAACTTGAGTACTGAAATTTTGAAGAAGAGTAAAAACTCGATTAATGCTCTTAAACGAGAACTGATAATGTTCACGATAAATCGCTTTACAACTAAGGTTTGACTAAAACTGAAAAAGGATTCAACCGTTGCAATTCAAGAATTATGATTGGAGGATAATCTATCCGTTCTGACATAATCGTACAAGCAAGAAGCAGGACCACTAACGGCTACAAGAAATTGAATGGCATCAATTTGACCGTTAGATAAACCCCTATAAATAGACTACTTCTACAATAACAAGAAGAGAGTAGGAGGAATTAAAAAAGAATCAATCTAGTCAAGAAAGATAAAATTGAGGGGGAAAGCCAATCTAAAAGAATTCCTGCTAAATACTTAACTGTAAGATCCAGAAATTTCTTCAAGTTTTCTTAAGCATTCAAGGAAAATCAAGATCATTCATTTGAAGAAATACAGAGCCGAGCGTAATTTATACATCTAGAAGAAAAGCTCAAATCACAATTGAATCATAGTTATTGATTCAAGTCTCAACTTTGATTTTATCAAAGGTTTATACTGTGAAACACCAAGAAGGTGTGAAGGACAGTTGAGTGCAGTCAGGGAGACTGTGGTTGTGATGAGTGGTGAAGAGGCAATTCAACCTCTCAAGGACCAGTGTTTCAAACAATTGAAGAGCGGCAATTCTACTGTTCTACAAGTGTTTAGATAGTGAAGCTAGGGATTAGTCAAGGACTATCGCTTTTAGGACTCTTTGTAACCGGGCCATCTCAAAGAAGTTCTAGTGGAATTTTCCTCCATCATCACAAGGAAGAGAGGACGTCTGAGATTACACCACCTGGAACCTCTATAATTCTTGTCTATTTACTTAACGCATTCATTTACTTTATTACAGTTGTATTTATCTAGTATCCGTTCTAAAATCAAGTAAACAATCTGTTTGTTAATTCATATCTGATAAAGGCTAAACTAATCCGCTGCCTGTTGACTCAGTTGTTGCTTAAGTCAGTTTGACTTAAACTCAGCTCAGTCAGCTTAACTCCACACAAGTTTTAACTGAACCTTAATCTGTTTTAAATCCTGTTTTTAGGGACAAGTTTATTCACCCCCTCTAAACTTGTGTTAGCCTTTCCAAGGGACCAACACTTACCTTGTAGGTCCCCCTGGGAGCTCTCTAAGAAACCAAAAAAGAAACGGGATCCCAAACCGATGACTGTGGGTGAGGCGGCGACGAAAACAAAAAACCCTAAACCCAATAATCCGGAGGCGTTAAGAGAGTTTGCTCTTCTGGCCGCGTATGAGAAAGCCGTGGAAGAAGAGTGGGCCAAACTTCACGATAGTGACGATCTCAATAAGCTCATCCGACGCCGATACAGGATTGATAGGGATACTTACCGGTTTTCCTTGTTTGATTACTCGAAGGAAGAGGATAAGTTCAAACCCGGAGACCGCGAGGACTATGTTTGTGCTCATCGTCCTGATGATACCTTGATCCTTCATTTCGATCATTTCTATGCGGGGCTCAGACCTCCATTCGACCCATTTTTTGTTAAGATCTTTTCGCTTAGGGGAGCCTTGCACAACGACTTTGCGATTGGGGCCATAATTCAGATTTTGGCCTTTGTCGTTATGTGTCGGACGATGAAGAGAGAGCCCAGCCTTACTCTGTTGGGTCAATTTCACCTGTTCTACGGGACTGGCCTTCCGGGGCAGATATCTTTGAGGACAAAGACTCCTCGCTTACTCTTCTTGCTACCCAATAAAATCATAGATGGCAGGAACGTGTGCTTAAAGTGGAATCCAAGGTTAGTTGGCCATTTCCTAAGGCCGCCCCACGTAAAGGAAAGTCCACCCTCTCAATTGGCGAGCCCCTGGTTTCTGAGCATCGATTCGTTAAAGGGCTCACGACCCTTATAAATTCTGACGGGATCGAAGCGTCCTTGAGGAACGTGGCCTGGGTCGACCTTGTTGATGTGGCCCTGCCATATGCGAGTAGGGCGGGGATAGTTTTTCCTCACCGGGCACCTGCCCTAGTTTCTATAGAACCAGATGAGTGCGACCCTGACTGGATAGAAGATTGCCACTTGGGTAAATGCTTTCCATCCGAGTGCTCTGTATACGGATGCGATCCTAAGAGAAGACCGCCCTGTAACTTTCTTTGCTTTATTTTTTATTTTATCAATTTGTATGCTCCATCGTTTTGCTTTATCTTTCGTCCTGTCCTTTAATGAACTCTTTTGGTAGGCATGGACGCGAATGAACGCCAAGCTCAGAGGAAAATTCTTGCTGATGAGGCCGCCAAAACTCGTCAGACGACGCTGAAACATGTTTTAGGGAAAGTACCACGTACCGTGGATGCATCCATTATTGACGAGACATATGATCCCACTCAGACGCAACAAGCAGCGGCACCCATAGGTGCGGGCTCAAGCCAGGGCGGCGGGGCCCAAAAGAGATCGCAAACCGATGCACCTGCTAAAGAGCTTCAGGCCCCAAAATGATCTAGAACCGAGAAGAGCAAGACTGCTGAGGGAGCTGACAAAGGCTCTGATCGTCCCGACAAGCGACCTATTGATAAGTCGTCTTTGCGGGCAGAAGTGGCTACTGAAGAGGGTGCTGAGGAAATGGGGGCGCTGCCAACAGGAACACTGCCCCGTGGTTACAAAGAGAAGGAGGCCGTCTGGCTGGATGCTGAGTTTATCCGAGGCCTTGATATGACGAAGGCGAGCCAGATCAGGGAGGCAATTTCTGACGTCATTCCCTTGGGTCGTCTTATGTGGGATTCGCCTCCTGGTGTTCAAATGAAGATTAATAGAGGGATCTCTTCTCGCGTCGTGGTTCAAGATGATGCCCCTGCCAAAGATGAAGTCACTGAGCTTAAGGATCTCTCCGGCTAGTTTGGTTTCGCAGACTCTATTTTAAGTTTTTAGCTTATGCTTGCTTTTTCACCTTTACTTTCCTGCGTACTTATCCCTCTTTCCTTCTTTTTAGCTGGGAACTCGTATACACAAGGCTACAGAGGCCACCGAGAAACGTAAGGCCGAACTCCGGAATGCGATTACGGCCCTTGGGGCCTCGGACAAGGCTAGGGTCGCTGCATAGGCCAAGTATGTGGAGGCTTTGGCCGAGGTAGTCCGTATGAGGAAAGCCATGCTTGAGAGCGCTAAGTTGGACGCTGAGCTGCAACAGAAAGTGGCCATTCTGAATGGTGAAGCCCAAAAATCTGCTAAAGGGTTGAAGGTCGCGCAGGAGGAGATTGCGAAGTTGAAGGAGCAACTTGTCATTGCAAACAAGGCCGCCGAGGAGGCTGGTCCTGCGGCCATTACTGCCTACAAGCGTTCTAATCAGTATTTTGACCACTTGGAGGCGAGCTTTGACCAAGGTTTCAACCACTTCGCTCGCTGTCTTTGGGCATATCACGGTAGGGAGTCGGTCAGTTTTGAGGAGATGGTCCGGTGGGTCAACATGTCCCAGCGAAATCCTGATATGTTGGCTCTACACCCGGATATTCCTTATGCTCCGGACCATATTACCTCCATTCAAACGGGGCAAATAAAGGATGGCGAGCCAGTCTGGGATCCTCCTCCGGTCAATCCTATCAATTTTGCTACCTTGAAGAATACTCCTCTTGAGACAAGCGCTCAACCTGGCGACGAATATATCGATACTCCTCCTGGCTCAACCTGAAGATTTGTTATCAAAACAATTTATGCGAGCTGTAGTGATTTGACTTTCATTCATCCGAACTATCTTGATGCTTTCTTTTGCCATTTGTTTTGTAATAACTTAGTTTCATTTTCTGCCGCTTGACCTGCTACCGCTTTTGGTCTGTTGAACTTGATTTGTGGCCGTTTTTCACCCCCTGATTTATGCACTTGTTTCTTTTTGATTTATCTCTTGTATCTTGTGTGTATATGAGGCCCCCTTTGTTTTGGCGAGGTTGAAGTAGCTCGATAAAATAATAGAACCGCTGAATTGCACTTGTTGCAAATAATTGATCGAAAATTCCATTCGCGCCCCACTTTCTTTGAAACAAGGCCATCAACGACCTAGGCTGTACTCGCTTGCACTTTCTGGAAGTTTTGAAAATTCCCATGTGCGGCCCTCTAATTTTTTGGCGAGTCTGAGATGGTGGGCTCTGTAAGATGTAATATCGTCGGATGGATCATGGATCCACCCGATTACGCAGCGGAAAGTACAAGATCTAGATCATACAACCAAAATACATGAATAATAAATCTAATCCTACGAGGGGGTTGGATTGCTTACCGGTTTATTGTGAATAAACGTCTAGAACAATCTTCAATCCAATCCGAGCTAGTTGAGAAGCCAAAGTCTTCCAACGTGTATCTCCAAGCACCACCAGGTGGATGGAGTTTCAAGCCGCCGGACCTCCTCGATATGCTACCGGAATAATCCTGAGGATTATTCAACTCGAAACCCTAGTATAGGAGCCGAAAATTCTAAGCTTCAATACTCCCAATATTTCGACTTGTGTGTCATGTGATCTGGCTTGGGAGAACTCTCTTTATATATGAGAGAAATCATAGCCTCTAAGGCATTATTTAATTAATACAAAATCAATTAAAATAATCATTTTCCTTAAAAGATAAATCTAGAATATTCCCAAATTAATGAGGATATATAAAAGATTTTCTTTTCCTTAAATTATTTAACAAATAAATAATTTAATCACTTGTATCATATAATTATCAAGAAAACAAATTTCTTGATAATCAACCAAGCATCACACGCCACTTTCTTCTTGACCAATTAGGTCAAGAAGTTAACACACTAATTTGGGCCGAGTCCACGAAAAATGTTTTTTTTCCATGTATTTAATTATCTAGTCCAACTAAACAATTAATCCACATATCAATTAAATAGTCCAATCCAACTATTTAATTATAATTGAGATGAAACGACGAGAAAACATATGCTATGTTAGGAGCCACGTCGGGGATCATGGACCCATATTCAGTAGCTACAATAAATTAAATAATATTATCCGTCAGACCGAACAATAATATTCAATCTATTAATTCCGGGATTACACCACCATAAACCCGAAACTGAACTCTGCCGAATATAGATAACTTACACTCAACCATGAGTTGATAAGGTGTCCACTGATATAATCATTACATACGGATAAATCCTCCATAGACTGTTCGTTTCGATTCAGGATATCTCCGTAAACCTTTGTCGAAACCTCTTATCCTTATTTACCATTAACCCCTAGTGATCAATTAGTTCATAACTAATATAATATGAACTCCCGGGATCGATCAGTTTCTAGGATTAACAAATAAGGGAACTGTCTGTCTACTTCCTGAGGGAAGGAATGGATTCCATATCTGTGATAGCACAGACTACTCACTCATTCCAGAATAGAGCCAACGAGAAGTGTTGGACCACATACTACGAAGTGATCCTTACTAACACATCAAACTCTACCCTAGTCTAAGCAGTTGTCTGTGATCACCTCAGGATTGAGATTAATCCATATATGATCATTTTGTGATTCGATAAGTCTTTTCGACCAAGGAATTATATGGAGAACTCAAATCAAATCGGTCCAGCCCTATATGATCATCATCATATATAAATGCCCCACTAGGTACCCTATAACCGACAGTCCGGATAAGACTGTCACACCGTAAAGTGTTCTGGGCGCATTATTAGAAAATTAATCTTGAGACCCGTACTCAGATTAATAAACGCTACGGACTAAGTTAATTTTAAGTACATCTCACTAACTCAATCCTCTTGTGTATAGCCATATACTGAGTTATGTGATTACATAAACGAGGTACTTAGGGTTTTCAGCAGTGTTTTAATTATAAGCATACATGCATATAATAAGATGAATTATTAATTCTGTCCTAAAACAATTACATAATTGTCTTTTCGGCACTCCACCTAACACTCTTCCACTTGCACGGAAGGCAAGTGGATTAATTGTTTTAGAGCACACCCTTTATATCTATATCTAAAACATTCTCCCACTTGCACAAAACAAGTGAGACATATCACCAAGATTCATACCCTCCAAGCGTATCTTAGTAATTCATCCTTCCAAGCACGACCGGAGTGTGCCGCCGCAGGGTAGGTCAGTGACCCGGCGTGTACTTAGAATCCGAATACCATGTGACTTGGTACACTGATCAGGTAGGTTGGTGGCTTGTGTCAATCTTTGGGATCGAAATGTCGCCTTTTCATCTAATCCGGTGGTACTCTTTCACTATGCCTTTGAGTCAACACTGAGGACAAGATCTACTTAACGATAATCCTTAATCCGACCTAAAGCCAGAATCAGTGTTATCACTCATATTCTAGTTTGCACCTGAATATACTAGCATATTATTCCTCATTCTCCCAAAGAGACTTGAGGATTCACTAAACATCCCATTTCGTATTCATCTGTAGGTTTAGATAACCATTCCTGAGAGGTAGGGTAGACTACATCGTTGAATATTGCATAAATGCAAGAATATCTTAACCAGGTGAATGGATAGGATTGCCAATAATCGATTCTGGAGAATTTGAGAGAATCAAATCCTTTAGAATGAATCCCGATGGCATGTCAGACTCTGACTTCAGATAACACACCCATGTTGTTCCCAACTCTTTCAGTGTTACCATTCACAAGCACTAATCTACATACTACTTTACTAATATTGATGCACAGTCTACGTAAGACTTATCAATATTCTGGTCAAGTCCACATATTGAAATATATGACTTTGAAATGACCTAGAGGTTCGCTTTAATCCCCAAAGGATATAAGCTATGGTAGGCATCCTGCCAAAGGTTCTTTCTGAATAAATTAAGATACCGTTAGTCTCGCAAAAAGGTCTTAGGGAATCACCCCTATTTTCTGCTTTGTAACGAATCCGTTATTTGTTCTTTGCTAAAACCCTTATGTTCTGAATAAATTTAGATTCCGTTGTTCGGCAAGGAAGTCTTAGGGAATCACCCCTATTTCCCGCTTTCTGACGAAATCAAGCAAGACTGAGTGGTAAGAGAGATCACGGTCTGGTTAACTCTCTACCGTTTAGGGAATCCCCCCTAAATTTTTCTCAGCTTCACGTTGAAAGTTAAACTTTCCTATTCATTTGACTCTTTTCCGTGTAGTTCCAATTACTCCTACTCGGCCTGAGATACTCAGGTGGTTCTACAAGAGTTTCAACAGAACTAGAGTGCCAAACTCCATTCACGGGGTTATGACTTTTAAACCAACCTCTATGATCAGGATCCTACACAGCCCACGAAGGACTATAGGTCATTAATCTACCCTATAGACCGTAAGGTCCTGCAATGGGTAATGGACAAACCATACTCCCACTGCGTTCGGGGTGGATTGATATACTGATCTAGTTTAGTAGTTTTATTAGTGTTATCACCAACTGCCGGTGTTGGATGTGGACTGAACAAATCAGTTAGTAACATTGATGACGGTCAAATTATACCCGCAAATGTCATCAACATTGTCCTTAAATCGAGATTAATAATATATATTTTATATTAAATGACATGTTTATATTGAGTATTTAATGTTATGTGATTTATAAGATATAATTTGGTATTTATCTGTTTTTATTATTTAAATGTGATTTACTGTGCAATAAATGTTGATTTTATAGATTACGGTGAATCGGAGTATATCTACCAACGAAGGAAGTAAATGTCAAGATAAATCGGAGCGGAATCGGATTGCATGAAAGATAAAATCGAAGCAGCACGAAAAGTGGAGTGTGGAACAAGAAAAGCCAGCGAGCCAATCAGAAGTTGATGGACTCGTTGGCAGCGAGATAGGGCTCGCTGGGAGCGAGCTGGGAAAAATCAACGGATCGGCTCGGAGTTATCTCGACGCGTTATTAGGGTTTAGGAAACGTAAATTAGGTCGGCTGGAGTTTATCCTAATTCGGTTTTCCAAGCCTATATATACTTATTTCATTGTAACACTTTACATCATTTTTTCATAACACAAATCCTCGGTTTCTCGGAGCAATTTTTAATACAAGTTCAGCAGTAATTATGTGAGTTCTTGTATTTATTTGTTCTTTGTTCTTTGTAGTTAAGTCCCCCCAATTATTGTTTATCGTTTGAGGTTGTTCGTTCTTCACCGAACGATGTAGATCTAAGGATACGATATGAGGCAGTGGGGATTCCTTGTCTATAAGGATCCACACGCCCAGATCTGTTATCCGGTGACCTATAGATGACTTTGGTATGATCGACAATCGTGTTTTTAGTAGATCTATATAATGGATTTATGAATCTCTATTTTATCCGTTACGTATGTAGAAACGCTAAGATTTAGGTTTTCGCCGCGTCAATCTAGCCACGTCTTTATGGTGTGATTGTCAACCTAGAATTTCTTGTCTTAGTAGGTATGGCTACGGCTACGTTGCTCGTCTATTTTAATTAGCGTGTGATTAGGAAATACCAATATAGGGCTCCTAGGTCGGCTCATGAATTGATCTTCTGGGACTTTCAGCGAGATCTAGATCTGCTCTGTATTAGGGAATTGAGCTCACCTAGTTATACGTAAATCGTAGATTAACATGAGACCTAAAAATTGAATGTTAATGGGATAGAGACCGATGCGATCGCCTAGGAAGTACGCCTAACCACAGGAATGTTACCTAGGTGAGGAATACGGTTAATATCGACATCCCTAGTTTTTTTAGCGCAAGTTATATAAGATGGAGGCCTACGAAGCGAAGTCACGTAATGTAGCATAGTGATCTAGATGGCCTACCCGGAGCTAGATCTAGTTTAGGGAATGACTCCCGTAGCCAATATAAAAGAAATACGAATTGGATTAATAGTTGTCGAGTCTAGCTTAATTATATAGAATCTCTAGATCCAAATGATAACATAATAATTGGGGAGGTTAATTACGTTGTTTATGTGTTGTGTCGAGTCGAGCCCTTTATCTTTCTTGTCTTTTGTTGGTCGTAGACCGCTTTGTGTCCTTGACATGGATGATTAATTGTTTGTATATAAATCACCCACAATTGGTTCCCTGTGGGATCGACCTTGATTCGCTATAGCTATACTACGATGGACCTAGTCCCCTTGCTAGTATTGGTTTATGGTGGTCAAGTATTTTATTATCACTTGATCTACGTCATCAAGTTTTTGGCGCCGTTGCCGGGGAACCAACGGTCAATTTTATATATACATAATTTTTATTCATGTTAAGTTTTACATTTTAGTTTGTTTTACGTTTTGAGTCCTCTCGGTTTGTCTGTAAGTTGTGAAAATTCCAGATTATAGAGAGCCTGTTTCGCTCCCAGCGAGGGTATCACTCTCTGCCAGCGAGCCAGTCACTTTCTCTAGGATTTCGTGTGTCTGTTTATCTCCGTAGATCTCGATCTGACAAAGACATGGAAACCATGTTAAAGTCGATCTGCGGTCCGATTGTTTTTGTTTTTCTTACGCTTGCGAAAACCAGGAAACAATAATCCGAGTCAGTAATTTTTCGGGGGCGCTGAGAAAATAACCCAGCAACATGTGGAGCTACGAATCTACGATGGGAAAGCAATGGAGGCAACACCTTTAAAGCACCAATATGGCTTCGAGAAAATAAATATTAAAAGGTTCGAATTATTCGTGGTACAATGTTGAAGGCAAGGTTCTACCTTTTTTGCTTATATTTTACTATCTTTTGGTTTTTTAAACATAAGTTAGTCTTTACATGAACCTGAATGAGAATCTTAGCCTAGAGTGAGTTTTAAGATTAATTTTATTAGTGTGGAAGGTTCTGCCCCAAATCTGTCTCATCTAGAGGGTGTAGGGAAACATGTAGTCGTTGAAAGGAAGCAATGAATAAAGAGTTCCTCGTAGTTCTGTTAAAATCTCTTTGTCCTATGCATGAGATTGCTTCTACTGGCCATGGGAGCAAAAAATTGTGTAGTTTTAAGAATTCACAATCTAAAGAAGACGTTGAGTTTTGAGAGAGCATAATGAAGCAGCATAATAGAGGTTGTGATTAAAATGGGTCCCTAGGACTAAATCTCCTTAGAATTCACTAGTTCCTAAAACGAGAGCCGAGGTAAGAACTTTGTATAAATGGTATGGATAGATGTCGTTTCCTAGGTCTCACAACCAAGGGAAGGGTATTAATCCGCAAAAGCGACGGGCCCACCTCTTATAGTGCTCAAAGGGTCAAAGTCTAGCGAGCTATGAAGGATGACTGACAAGGATACTTTTTTTTGAAAAGTCGAGCTTAGGACTTAAAACTCAGAACTACTTCTTTAAAACCCTTAGGATTTCTTTTTAGTTTTTTAGGTTTTGTTTTCTTTGAGTCAAATAAGAAGTAACGTGACATGTGTTGAGGTTTTTTATTTGCCGTGTTCCGATGGCCATTAGGCTAAGGATGTGCAAAATTTTTTTACTCAATATAGGCCACGTGAAATAGAGTTTCTTAGGAGAGTCGAGAAATTGCTAAAGAAAAGGAAATTTAGCAATCAACCTTAAGATGGAAGCATTAAGAGAGCTTGAGAATTACTGAAAAAGTAACAGAGAATGATTGGTGCGAACAAGAACAATTTTTGGTCAACTCCCAAAACTTTTTAGAATGGCGATCCGAGTGAAAATCCAAAGTTGTGTGCAATTCGTTCTGCAACTACCCTTATCCTTTCATTTATACCTTTTCACCCTTCAACCTTTTCGATCCTCTCACCAATCTGCCCCATCAGTTCACATTTCTAACCATTCTTTCATCCCCTCTCTTTCTTTCCATCTATTTCACTCTCCCACCCAACCCAATCCCTTAAACAATACCTACCCAAACCCAATTCCTTAACCAATTTTCAACCCACCCAAAACACAATTTCTTACCCATCCTTTATCTTTTCTTACCATCCTTATGTATATCTTTTTCTAGACCCATCATACTCTTAACCTCCATTTTGTTTACAAAATACCCTTGTGTTGCGGAATTAGAAATATTGCTAAGTTTTAATGATTATCTTTTGTTAAGGGTGATTTTATACGTTTTATAAGGATATAATTTTATATCAATTTCCCCCATATCTGGATGTTTTTCATAGAAATCGAGCTTTATATTGTAGTATTGAGCAAGTGATGTTTTTAATGGGTTAGTTGCAAAATCGTATGAATTATGTGTAAAATTGATGGTTTTATGTTGATTTGGAAGATACTACATTTTGCAATATGTTTGATGACTTATAGGTACACAATTCCGGCTTGGAAAAGGATTTGGAATGTGTTAAAATCAGATTGATCTGAAGAAAAAGAAGATAAAGATGGAAATATCAAGTTCAAGTCGAAGCTGAACGTTCGTCTATTTTTCCCGTCCAGCAGACGGGCGTCCATCAAAGCAGACTGGTGTCCAAGAGGTGAAAAACAGATCAGAGAGTTCCAAACTTTCTTGGACGGGCGTCCAATCCATGCAGACGGGCGTCTGCGGCCGACTTACAGCAAACCGACTTTATTCCTATTAAATAGAACGCATTATCAAACCCTAGGACATAGACCATACACGCATATTACTTGAGAAAACCCTAGTTTTTCATGCCAAGTGACCTCGGCCGGCTGAGCCTTGGTGCTTGGCCGGCCGAGGGTCGTTTCTTTTCCGTTTTATTTCTGTTTTGCTGCTGCGTTTTATGCTCAACGCTTGGGGCTGAACATGTTCAAACGATTTGAATATTTTCCAATCAGGTTTTTCTATTTCCAGTCTGAGTTTATGTTGTGATTTTAATTCAAAGTTGTTATCTTTCCTTTGATTATTTGTTATGCAACGCAAATCGAGAGATTGTTGTTATTGATGTTTACCGTATGACGAGAGTCGGTGTAAACCTTAGATCATGTTAAGGGTGATTCTGTACGTTTTATAACGATATATTTTACGATGATTTTCCCCATATTTATATTATTTGCATAAGAATTGGCCTTTATATTGAAATATTAAGCAAGTGATGTTTTTAAGGGTCTAATTGCAAAAGTGATTAGATTATGTGTTTACTTGGTGGTTTTATGATTATTTGGATGATGTTACACTTTGCAATGGTTTTGATGTTTGTAGATATGCATATTTCGAGCTGAAAAGGGGATCAAAAGATGAACGAGTCGGATTTATTTGACATATAAGAGATAAGGAAGTGTTATATGAAGAAGAGAAGAGATAGAGATGAGAAGAATGAGATAAAGATGAAGATATCTAGTCCGGACATACCGGACGAGCGTCCCATGTCCCGTCCGGTAGTGGGCGGGCGTCCCATAAAAGTAAATCAAGCGTCCAGAGGAGATTTTGATCTGAGAGAGTTTAGACGCTACTCGGACCAGCGTTCATGCTCCGTTCGAGAGGTTGGACGAAGCGTCCAAGATAGTGGACGGGCGTCCCACGGCACCGACTTCAATGAAACCGACCTAAAAACCTATAAATAGCGCGATTTCTCAAACCCTAAGGACCATATTTCGACCCTAGCGCCACAAGCCCTTTGGGGCAGCTTTTGTCTGCGTTTTCACCTTTGCAATAAACATCTTTTTAATTTCTTTTCAATTATGTTATTTCTATTCCAACGATGAGCTAAGGCTAAGCCTAGAACAAGCATGTGAAGCCTCTCTGCAGCGTTTTCGTTTTGACTTTGGATTTGTTTTGTGAGTTTTATTAAAGCTTGTATCTTTATTATGCTTTTATATAGATTATGCAATTATATCGATAGATTGTTGCTTATTGATGTTTATTTTGATGAAAGTCATGTTAAACCTTAGATCACCATAATAAAGTTTGGACTTTTAACCTAAAAATAACGAGAGTTGATAGGTTGAATTTCTAGGTTGTTAGATTGAGAGATCTTACACCTTGTTTTGATAGCATCAATCTTATAGATCGAGAGATGAGAGATTGATAGGCGGATTATCTACGAGAGTAGAAGTTCATACCTTTGGTAGGTGAACCACAACCTTTATTAAATCTTCACTAAACGATCTAGGGTAAAAATTGAGAGTTGTGAGAAAGATGGATCATAGCTTGTTCTTCGTTAAATTAATTGGAAACCTTTGTGCCTTGTTCTTCGTTGCTTAGTTAGAATTTTATTTTCGTTTTAGTTTTTAGAATATAATTAGTTAATACGTGTTCGAAATTATCTTTCCTGGCTTTGGACTGACAATCCTCTGTCCAGCTTATTTTCCGTTTTAGTTTTAGGGTTAGTAATAAATAGTAGTGACAATTTTAGAAGAATTAATTGAACTAGATACCCCGATTCCCTGTGATCGACTCCGGTATTAATCGCTATAATACGATCCCAACACTTGGGGAATACCGGATTTATAAATTTTATTACTTGTTTGCTTTGTTAGATAAAATCCGTGACAAGTTTTTGGCGCCGTTGCCGGGGAATCGGTACGGTTGTCTAGTTTTATTAGTTTTTCTAAGCTGTTCCGCTTTTCTTGTTTTAATTTCTTTATATTTCTTGTTTTTAGGTAGACTTTAGTTAGGTTATTAGGGTTTTTAATCGTTTAGGTTTTGTAGTATTCTATTAGGTTTCTCCCACTTTATCTCGTTTTTATTTTCTTATCTGTTTCTGTTTTTCTGTCCTTTCTGTCCCCCGTTTTCCTGCTGTTTTTCTGTCTTTGTTTCTGTTTTTTTTCCTGTCCCAGACGGGCGTCTGAACAATCAAACGCCCGTCCGTTTTAAAATTCTCAACTCTGTATCGTTTTTACCAAGTCAGACGAACGTCCATCAAATTTGGACGCCCGTCCTGTTCTTCAGCCTTCCGGACAAGCGTTCGGATTTCCAAACTCCCGTCTGTCCTCCGTAGGTAGGGTTTTTGTTTCTATATTTTCTAGTTTCCACATTAATTCGGGGACATCTGAGGTTGAATTATCTGACCCCACGTTTTTAACGATCAAATTTTTGGATAAAAGGGATCGTTTTAACACTCTTTAGTATTTTGGCCATAACTTTCGGCTCGAGTGTCGGATTGGCGCGCAGGACCCCAATTCGGAAAGCTCGTTCCGACGCCGACGACGTGGTAGACGGCCAAAGGCCGTCTGACACCGTTTTCGAGGTCAAAATCCACTGTTTTCCCTTCCATTTTGGGCTCAGAAGATTTCAACACGTTTTTAGTGTTTCCTGATTTTCTGTTTTAAATTTTTCGTAGTTTAGGTTTCTATTTTTGTTTCATACAATCTTCCATCTAGGATTGAGGACATGGATGAGCAAAGTAAGATCGCCATGCTGAAACAGCAGATGGCATCTCTTCAAATGTCGCTTAATCCTTTGAATCCGACCCCGTCTTTTCCACAGAACTCTCCTGTTCTGTTCTGTGGAAGATGTTGTCGACCGGACATCTTTGTTGGCGATGTCGATCTCTTCCCCTGCTGGATATCAAGTCAATTCTTTCCATAATCAGGGAAATTTCAGTCCAGTCACATGTCAGAATTGTGACAACGTGGGACATACTGCTCGTTTCTGTCCTAATAGTGGACAGCACGCTTTCATTGGCCAGAACAATCAGACATTTGATAATCAGTTCTCTGGCCATAGCAAATTTCAAAATCAGGGTTTCAATCCAAATCAGAATTTTTATCAAAACCCGAACTTCAGTCAGGATCAAGATATCAATTTTTCCGATCAAAATCAAAGTTGGTCTTACCAATCTTTTCCACAACACTTTCGTAACTATCCGCACCCTCTCAATCGACGATCTTGAAGCTAATTTGGAGGAGCAAAACAATATTATCCAATTCCTTCTGAGCACAACAAAGAATCTTGAGAGACGAATCGGGGAAATGGCTCAAAACCAAGGCATTGACCTAACTCCCACACTCCCTTATGGTGGAGAAGATGCTTACGACGATGATGGTGCAAGTCATGAGAATCAATTCCAATATGACCACAACTATGCACCAGCATACAATGGTGGGAGTAGTAACTATCCTTGTTCTCCGTTGGGTCAAGATCGAAGCCATGGGCAACAAGGGACGATTGATGAGCTAGAACCTGATGTGGGTCGGCTTAAGTTACAAAGGTTAGAGACTTCCTTCCCTCCTGCAGGGTGTGATGATGAAGACGGTTGTCCTAGGAAAGATCCGACGTTAGAGATAGTTGAAGATGTTAATCACCCGGCGGAAGTCACATTAGAGGAGCCGTTGAAGCCACAGAGAGTGTTGAGGTGATTGTGGATAAGAGAATGAAGGATGAAGAGGAGGAAGAACCTGAAGATTTAGACCTCTCCCTTCCTCTCCGGAATGTTATGCATCTAGACAAGTGCACTCCTGAGATTCCTTGGTATGCTTCCATCGTAAACTACCTTCATTCCCAATATCTTGATCCAAAATTGTCATATCAAGAGAAGAAGAAGTTCTTCTCTGATATGAAATACTTTTTTTGGGATGAGCCTTACCTCTTCAAAATCTGTAAAGATGGTTTGCTAAGGAGGTGTGTTCCAGAATCTGAGCAACGCGATATTATTGAGCAATGCCATAGTGGACCCACCGGTGGTCACTTTGGTCCTTGGAAAACCGTTGCTAAGATCTTCCAATCCGGTTTTTATTGGCCCATGATCTTTAAGGATACAGAAGCTTTCTGTAAAGCTTGTGATAGGTGTCAAAGAACCGGTACTCTGACAAGGCGTTTCGACATGCCATTGAAACCCATTCTTGAATGCGAAGTCTTTGATGTATGGGGCATCGATTTTATGGGTCCATTCCCATCTTCTTGTGGTAATAAATACATCTTAGTCTCAAGGTGACACTACGTGTCTAAATGGGTAGAGGCTCAAGCCACTCCTCACAATGATCATAAGACGGTCATGAAATTTCTAAAGAAAAACATCTTCGTGAGGTTTGGGTGTCCACGTGCCTTGATCAGTGATGAAGGGACGCATTTCTGCAACCGACCCCTAGAGAAAGTTCTTGAAAAGTATGGTGTTCGTCACAAAACTGGCACACCATATCATCCGATGACTAGTGGTCGAGTTGGCGAAGCAACCAGTTTTGAAGAAGATCCTGGAGAAAACAGTGAACAGTCATAGAAAAGACTGGAGTCTAAAGTTGGATGATGTACTGTGGGCATATCGAACTACCTATAAGACCCCCATGGGTACATCACCCTATCAGATGGTTTATGGAAAATCATGCCACTTGCCAATCGAATTAGAGCATAGAGCGTATTGGGCCATTAAATTCTTAAACTTCGATACCCAATCTTGTGGAAAACATCGATTGCAACAGTTGCATGAGTTAGATGAGTTTAGACTCCAAGCCTACGAGAGTGCCAGGATCAGTAAGGACAGAATGAAACTCCTTCATGATGAAAAGATCAAGCAGCGAGAATTTCAAGTCGGGAGCAAGTTTCTTCAGTATAATTCCAGGTTGCATCTGTTCCTGGAAAGTTAAGGACACGTTGGTCCGGCCCTTTGAGATTCTACAAATTATTCCCGGAGGCGGTTTAGAGTTAAGAGGTCATGGTGACCAGCCGTTCGAGTGAATGGTCAAAGGTGCAAGCATTATATTGGTCAACCCAAAGAGAAACCTTTGATTGTTCATTTCCTCGACATCCTCGGGTGTGGTACCCTCAAGTCAACCAGTTTGACGAGTTTTACCCCGATTTGTTTTACGAGGGTGACGGCAATGTCCATGAGAGGAAGTTACGGGCCGGTAGTTGGGATATGGAAGAGTTTGCAAGGGAGCGAAGGTTAAAGAGAAGATCCGAAGAAGAAGAAGTCCACAATGGGAAAAATTAAACGTGCTTGGAAAGCTATCAAAGATTTGACCCCATGTGTGAGATCTTTCAAGTTTGCTGACCACACCACCGATCGAGCTTACACGATGTAGTGGGTGGGAAGAAAGGTTAAGTGGCTTTGATCCAGTGAGTTTCAAGTGTGTCTAGCCAAAGACACTAAAGAAAGGCGTTTGTTGGGAGGCAACCCAATATTAAGAAAAGTTTTTGCTATTATTATTATTATTTTTTTTATTTTATTGTTTTTGTTTTTCGAATAAATACGGAAGATAGTTCTCTTCTCGTTGCATTAGATAGTTTTCGTTTCGTTGTATAAGGGGGGCTAGTTTTGTCTTGTGTCGTCTAGGTTTTTGGTGTCGGTTTCTGTGGTTAGGTAACTTGCATTTTCGTAATTTGAAAAATCCATGTGATTCCTTCCTTCCCCCCGATGTTACATTTGTGCACTACTTTTCACATAGATTCGGTTTTTGTCAATTTTTGCATTGCTTATGCTTTGTTTCATGATAATGCCTTGTTTATCATCTTTTGTGCCCCTACCCCCGAGGTCCGTTTTGTTTTGTTTTTCATGTGTGCAGGGTATTTGTGATAGCGATGGTGCGCTTTTAGATGAAGCCAGTTTTCCGGTGGATGGTCCACAGTTTACTGATTTCTTCAAGCATTTCTGGATCTGACTCATGACCACTTCCAGAATTGCCGCCTTCGAACTACAATCAGCTAAGTTTTTCTTATTCTGCACAACATGAGGACATGTTGTTATTTAAGTGTGGGGGAGGGAAATGGTTTGATGTATCTACATTCATTTGTCATACTATTATATTTCTATGAAAGAGTGCTGAATTTTACAAATTTTGTTTGTTTTGTCCCGAGTGAGCATGGCATATCTTTATTTGAGTTTTTATATCATTGGTGCATTATTTTGCATATTTAGTAAATTTAGTTGTTTCACCCGACACTATTTTTCACGTGTCATAGTAGATGATGAGCTATGTTTTTAGAGCTATGCCTATTTGATTAGAGATTTTTTGATGATTATCGCATGATTCTTTGCTTCCATACGAATTTTGAAAATTTTAATAGTTTGTGTTTAGAGTTAAAGTATGACATACTGTGAATATCTGAAGGTTTGAATGTGATAGGAGGGATATAATTTAAGGTTTGTATACCAATCTAAGATGAATAATATGAATTATGTATTTAAGTGTCGGAAGTAGCTGCCGATGATTTGAGTGCGGTAGGGCATTATCACGAAATGTCCAATACCACTATGAGGTTAATAGCTCCCGACTGCCTGATGATAGTAGTCCAGCTAGGGTGTTATCCCGAAACATCCTATTGCTGGGAATAAGGGCATATATGCTATATATGTGGAATTGATTGAACTTTAAGAAAAATTAGTGAATGGTAATGTGAAAAGATGGTTGGAAACCTTAGTTATCTTCGACTATCCCCAAGGATAAACTGAAAGATATGATGTAGGGATTATCCTCTAAGTATGTCGGAAATATTTTAAAGACTTCCTATTATCTTTTCCGAATCTGTATGTTTCGTGAGGTGCATGTTATAATCGTTTTTATTTCTAATTTAAATGGGATGTTGGCTAGTTTTGCTTGAATCAATTTCAAGTGTGGATTTGGTGGAAATTTATTATGGCTATGCACACACTCACTTGGGTGAACCTCTAAACTACTTGAATATGTTTTATATTTGCATAAGTGTTTATTTGTCTCGAGTGATGATTATGTTTTGTCTTGCTCGGGACGAGCAAGGTTTAAGTGTGGGGGAGTTGTTAAGGGTGATTTTGTACATTTTATAACGATATATTTTACGATGATTTTCCCCATATTTATATTATTTGCATAAGAATTGGCCTTTATATTGAAATATTAAGAAAGTGATGTTTTTAAGGGTCTAATTGCAAAAGTGATTAGATTATGTGTTTACTTGGTGGTTTTATGATTATTTGGATGATGTTACACTTTGCAATGGTTTTGATGTTTGTAGATATGCATATTTCGAGCTGAAAAGGGATCAAAAGATGGTACCGAGTCGGATTTATTTGACATATAAGAGATAAGGAAGTGTTATATGAAGAAGAGAAGAGATAGAGATGAGAAGAATGAGATAAAGATGAAGATATCTAGTCCGGACATACCGGACGGCGTCCCATGTCCCGTCCAAAGTGGGCGGGCGTCCCATAAAAGTAAATCAAGGCGTCGAGAGGAGATTTTCATGAGAGAGTTTAGACGCTACTCGCACCAGCGTTCATGCTCCGTTCGAGAGAGGTTGGACGAAAGTCCAAGATAGTGGGCGGGCGTCCACGGCACCGACTTCAGCGAAACCGACCTAAAAACCTATAAATAGCGCGATTTCTCAAACCCTAATGACTATATTTCGACCCTAGGCGGCCACAAGCCCTTTTGGGGCAGCTTTTGCTGCGTTTTTCCACTGCAATAAACATCTTTTTAATTTCTTTTCAATTATGTTATTTCTATTCCAACGATGAGCTAAGGCTAAGCCTAGAACAAGCATGTGAAGCCTCTCTGCAGCGTTTCGTTTTCGACTTTGGATTTGTTTTGTGAGTTTTATTAAAGCTTGTATCTTTATTATGCTTTTATATAGATTATGCAATTATATCGATAGATTGTTGCTTATTGATGTTTATTTTGATGAAAGTCATGTTAAACCTTAGATCACCATAATAAAGTTTGGACTTTTAACCTAAAAATAACGAGAGTTGATAGGTTGAATTTCTAGGTTGCTAGATTGAGAGATCTTACACCTTGTTTTGATAGCATCAATCTTATAGATCAAGAGATGAGAGATTGATAGGCGGATTATCTACGAGAGTAGAAGTTCATACCTTTGGTAGGTGAACCACAACCTTTATTAAATCTTCACTAAACGATCTAGGGTAGAAATTGAGAGTTGTGAGAAAGATGGATCATAGCTTGTTCTTCGTTAAATTAATTGGAAACCTTTGTGCCTTGTTCTTCGTTGCTTAGTTAGAATTTTATTTTCGTTTTAGTTTTTAGAATATAATTAGTTAATACGTGTTCGAAATTATCTTTCCTGGCTTTGGACTGACAATCCTCTGTCCAGCTTATTTTCCGTTTTAGTTTTAGGGTTAGTAATAAATAGTAGTGACAATTTTAGAAGAATTAATTGAACTAGATACCCCGATTCCCTGTGATCGACTCCGGTATTAATCGCTATACTACGATCCCTACACTTGGGGAATACCGGATTTATAAATTTTATTACTTGTTTGCTTTGTTAGATAAAATCCGTGACAGATCACCATAGGAAAGATGGGATTTTTAACCTTGACATAACGAGAGTTGATAGGTTAGAATATCTAGGTTGCTAGATTGAGAGATCTTACACCTTGTTTTGATAGCGTCAATCTTATATATCGAGAGATGAGAGATTGATAGGCGAATTATCTACGAGAGTAGGAATTCATACTTATGAGAGGTGAACCACATCTTTAATTAAATCATCACAAGATAACTTTAGAGAGGAAATAGAGGGTTGCGGGATCGGTGGATTATTGTTTGTTCGTTGTTTAATCACCATGATCATCTTCTTGTTTACTGTTTATTATAGTTTATAGTTTAGATTTCGTTTTCGCTTTTATCCTTCCTGGCTTTGGACTGACAATCCTCTGTCCAGTTTATCTTTTCGTTCTATTATATTAGATTTAATAATAATAGTAACAATCTTAGGAAAATTAATGAACTAGATACCCCGATTCCCTGTGATCGACTCCGGTATTAATCGCTATGCTACGATCCCTACACTTGGGGAATACCGGATTTATAAATTTTATTACTTGTTTGTTTTGTTAGATAAAATCCGTGACATCTTTTATCATTTTGGTTTTCATGATCCTAGCTGGGGTAAGTGTAGCTCTGAACCTAGCTAGATTTTATAAGTTTTTGGTTCGATCGAAATACAAATTCTCTTTCTACCGGAAGATTTCAATTTCGCAATTTTTCTGACCCTTCCGACACATATAGATGATGAGTTTTGTTCTAAAATATCACACCGATCCGACCTTGTTGATGACGTTGAGACCTTCCACGTGCTAAATTGGGTAATTAGTAATTTCGAGGAGTAGCTACATCTCCCTAAGTTGTTGATATCCAATCCAAGCGAGAAGTTTCTGCGCTAAGTATTTGATTTTATCTTTAGCCAATAGGTCACATTCAATCTGTTATACCTTACCAAGTTTCTCTTTTACACTGGATTGAATACATGGTTGATCCAGTCAACCTCGTGTTTTCCCACATGGGGTAATGCTTTTTGATCTTCATCTTCACCACCCGGTTTTAAGAATATTTAAGCTGTGAAGGTTATAGATGAAGACTACCATCTTTAGTTGCTTGTTTATTTTTCTTTCAATTTAGTATTTTTCTTTTTGAGTCTGTATATTTCCTTCTTCTTATTCGTTTTATACTTCGTGTCTGAACGAGTCGTTTTAACCCTTTGGATTTACTTGTCATTGGTTGTATGAAGTAAAGTGGCTTAATTTGTTTTTGGATATTTTATATCTAATCACTGCCACGTTATTTTATAACTTCCATTGACATGTTATTAACGGTTTCATGGAGTTTCTGTTTGGTTTGCTTAAAAAGGTTTTCACTTGCTTCTCCACGACGTGCATGGATCACTCCTATATTCTGCTTGTACTTGAGAGCCGTTTCCTGAGCTAAGTCTTTTTCTTAAAATCTCATTTTTATTTGTCATTGGGGACAATGCCATGTTTCAGTGGGGGGTAGGAGACTTAGCTATGATGTGTTATAATTGAACAATTGAATGAAACGGTGAAAAATAAAAAAAATTGAACAAGTGCCAAATTAATTATCTCGTACCCTTAGAATTGTGAGTTATTATACATGGAATTAGTAGGGAAGGAACCAAGTTGCATGACTACGTGATCATTTTATACTTATGTGAATGAAAATTTAAGGATATGCATGCCGACCGTTGCAAGTAGTTATTTATTATTCGATTACTGAATTTTGAATCGACTATTACCGAACGAATTATAATAACTGAAGAAATTATGTGTACATTGCGTAGATGATTGGTTATGTAGACTTAGTGTTGATATTTTTCTCCTGATGTATTCCTATCTTCTAGCCATCAAAGCGGAGTAATAAGCTTGAGAATTATCTGTGTTTTGACAATGCGTTAAACACTGGGCTTGTAGTAACGTTACCAAAGTAGCCCCGCGCTTGTGGTAATATTCAATGCTATTGACTAATCCGTGAGAGGAGGATTCTTGCAATGCATACTTTACTTTTAAAGCAAGTTTCTTTCTTGAGAGGTGTTAATGCTTGAAATTATGAAAATGCGAAGAAATTCAACTTTTTAAGAGGCTTTGAGTATTTCTCGGTCTCCGAGTCCAAAAACATTATGGATGACGCTCTTGCTTATTGCACCATGTCTTTAACCATTGCGAGGCTTAAGAAGTGGGAATGCTGATGTTGGTAGGTTAAGACTGCGAAGTTAACATAAACTTTAATCTTGCCACGAATATATAAAACTTAATGCACATGCACACAGCACTTCGGTTCATAGTGAGTAGTGAATAATGGATACCTTATGAGCATGAGTGGTATGAGTTGACTCGAGTTTCTAGTGTAAGTATGATTTGACCATGAAAAATGTTGTCTTGGGGAATAACTTATTGATGCTTTGTTCAGGACGATCAAAGTCTAAGTGGGGGGTAGTTGATGACGGTCAAATTATACCCGTAAATGTCATCAACATTGTCCTTAAATCGAGATTAATAATATATATTTTATATTAAATCACATGTTTATATTGAGTATTTAATGTTATGTGATTTATAAGATATAATTTGGTATTTATCTATTTTTATTATTTAAATGTGATTTACTGTGCAATAAATGTTGATTTTATAGATTACGGTGAATCGGAGGATATCTACCAACGAAGGAAGTAAATCTCAAGATAAATCGGAGCGGAATCGGATTGCATTAAAGATAAATATCGAAGCAGCATGAAAAGTGGAGTGTGGAACAAGAAAAGCCAGTGAGCCAATCAGAAGTTGATGGACTCGCTGGCAGCGAGATAGGGGCTCGCTGGGAGCGAGCTAGGCAAAATCAACGGATCGGCTCGGAGTTATCTCGACGCGTTATTAGGGTTTAGGAAACGTAAATTAGGTCGGCTGGAGTTTATCCTAAATCAGTTTTCCAAGCCTATATATACTTATTTCATTGTAACACTTTACATCACTTTTTCATAACACAAATCCTCGCCAGAGCGCTTTTTAATACAAGTTCAGCAGTAATTATGTGAGTTCTTGTATTTATTTGTTCTTTGTTCTTTGTAATTAGTCCCCCCAATTATTGTTTATCATTTGAGGTTGTTCGTTCTTCAACGAACGATGTAGATATAAGGATACGATATGAGGCAGTGGGGATTCCTTGTCTATAAGGATCCACACGCCCAAAACCTGTTATCCGGTGACCTATAGATGACTTTGGTATGATCGACAATCGTGTTTTTAGTAGATCTATATAATGGCTTTATGAATCTCTATTTTATCCGTTACGTATGTAGAAACGCTAAGATTTAGATTTTCGCCGCGTCAATCTAGCCACGTCTTTATGGGGTGATTGTCCACCTAGAATTTCTTGTCTTAGTAGGTATGGCTTCGGCTACGTTGCTCGTCTGTTTTAATTAGCATGTGATTAGGAAATACCATTATAGGGCTCCTAGGTCGGCTCATGAATTGATCTTCCGGGACTTTCAGCGAGATCTAGATCTGCTCTGTATTAGGGAATTGAGCTCACCTAGTTATACGTAAATCGTAGATTAACATGAGACCTAAAAAGTGAATGTTAATGGGACAGAGACTGATGCGATCGCCTAGGAAGTACGCCTAACCACAGGAATGTTGACTAGGTGAGGAATACGGTTAATATCGGCATCCCTAGTTTTGTAAGCGTGCAAGTTATATGAGATGGAGGCCTACGAAGCAAAGTCACGTAATGTAGCATAGTGATCTAGATGGCCTACCCGGAGCTAGATCTAGTTTTGGGGATGACTCCTGTAGCCAATATAAAAGAAATACGAATTGGATTAATAGTTGTCGAGTCTAGCTTAATTATATAGAACCTCTTGATCCAAAAGATAACATAATAATTGGGGAGGTTAATTACGTTGTTTATGTGTTGTGTCGTGTCGAGTCCTTTATCTTTCTTGTCTTTTGTTGGTCGTAGACCGCTTTGTGTCCTTGACATGGATGATTAATTGTTTGTATATAAATGACCCACAATTGGTTCCATGTGGGATCGACCTTGATTCGCTATAGCTATACTACGATGGACCTAGTCCTCTTGCTAGTATTAGTTTATGGTGGTCAAGTATTTTATTATCACTTGATCTACGTCATCAAACATCTCGAGTACAAATACTTTAAGATCTAACGTTGTTATTTATAGACTCTATCAGACCGAGTTTGACAGTATAACCGTCATTCTCTGATTTTACGAGTTTTATAACCAACCTTTACTCAATGCATCAAGATATTTCACGATCTGAACGTGTACGCAAAATTTCCAGTCCTACCTTCAAGCACTCGGTGCTAAATGCCTCTATTTACGGAAGTGGGGTGAACCGAATTCACTCCTTATCCATAAATGCATAGGCATCTTTTTGGTAGACTTCTCGGTTTTTCATTACAACGTAAACCGTTATTTTGCAACCAATATCTTAAATGAGTTCAGCAGCGTATCGTAGCACATCAATAAGTATATAGGGCAAATTTATTGTGTATCCCTTAGTGAAAACATTTCACTGGAAGGCAGGCCGAGCATCAGTCCCGAAGACTACGCAATAACCTAATTCTGAGTATGGAATACTCTATCTCTGGCGAAATCAGAGATTTCCACCAAATATTTTGGATAAACTTACCGGAGTCTTGAATAGTTGTCAGACAATATGTCACTACTTCAAAAGCTCCCACTAGCTTGTACCTTTCATATGACCCCGAAGGTTGTTATGAACAAGCTATGTTACTACTTTAAATCTATTACCCTTTCCCGATTGAAAGGAAACTTAGGCATTGTTCCTTTGAGACAGGGTTCCTTTGACTGGGAGATAGGAATCACCCTAAGCCAGTCTGCAGAATTTGTCGTTAGGGAATATGCACTAATTAATAGTATATAAAGAAGTGTTTATCTAAATACGGAAACCATTTGCGTTTATATTGTTTAACATGTGTTACATATACATATTCAGCATTTCTTAGTGGTTCTGAATTTATCAAACAAAGTCCGAGTCTTGGGTTCGTGCTACGAATGTTATATTCATCGTCAATAAGACAAACAAATTATCCTGTTGAAAATGAATACGTTCGTTCCAACAAATCCGAAAACAGAAAATGAATTTTCTGTGATACTCAAGAATTGAATCCGATATTCATTTCCTTATATCACTCCCACTAGTCTATCTGAAATAACTGCCCATTGTCTATTTTATTTATCGTTTAATGCAAAGCTACCTAGTTCTTCCAAAGAACTTTAGCTTTGGAGAAAATTGCTAAGGATGCATTGGTCAGTGATCCGAAATCACTTTCCTTATCCTCTAATTTCCAATTTAATAATATTTCAGTTCAGCCTTAAAACTACTTAGTTTAGATGACTAACACGTATAAAAATTCTTTCCCATTCTCGACTTTCCTTAAATAGAAACAGTCTTGAACTAGCACTTCGTTTGAGTAGACACTACTCTTGAACTGTGGGATGCCTAATGATAGTGTTACTAGCTTGGACTATTCGATTTTTCTAATCGACAAATCATAAGAGCAAAGCTCCCACTAGTTCTATCAGTTCCAAATACCGTCTAACTAGCAACACTTTGTATTTATGATTTTTCAAAGATTAGAACATCACCTAGAACTAAGCTCCCACTAGTTTATCAGTTCCAAATACTGTCTAACTAGCAATGCTGTGTTCATGATGTTTCAAAGATTAAAAAATCTCCAAAACTAAGCTCCCACTAGTTTATCAGTTCCAAATACTGTCTAACTAGTAACGTTTTTTTCTTGTTTTTCCAATGAAAGGAAAAATTCTTGTGCAATCCATTACACATTTCTCATGATTCAGAAAAACAAAAAATCATAAGACTAAGGCTCCCACTAGTTTATCGGTTCTAAATACCGTCTAACTAGCAACGCCTTATGTATATGATTTTCCAATTTTTCAATTTAGAAATTTGTTGTGTAATTACACTTTTAAAATTCACTAAATGAATTTGTCTGATAGTCCTATATCATCTTTTGTAAATTAAGCATGGTCGTCTCTCGTTTTACACGAGCGACATCCGTGACATACATATGCTATGTCATTAAATTTTAAAGGCTCAAGAGAATAAATCTCTTCCGAAAAATTAAATGCATTGTTTGATAATTTACAACGTACTTGTTACTTTCCACATTTTTAATGAAGTCCTATTACTAACAATTTAGTAGCCTAGAGATTTAAGTTGTAAAATAAACATGACAGAAAGTTAAATTCAAAAAATAAATTTTCACTACTAGAATTTTATTTTAGGAATAATAAACTATAAAAAGTTTATCCTACGATTCCAAGGATTTAACCTCGCACCTCAGTGCCTCCGTAGGGTAGGTCAAAGAGGTGACGGTTAAACTGAGACAATCTCTCTCAATGATTAAGCTTTGAGAATCGAACATCTCACGGGAATCAGACATCCCGGACCTTAATCATCGATTACCTTCCTTTTTCTAGCCTAGATATTTCGAAAATATCCATAAAGAGTGTGACCTACTATATCAGATCTCAAAGTACGCCCGAGTATGCCGCCGTAGGTCGGTCGATTACCTGACGAGTACCCAAAATCCTATCCTTTCGGAGACCAAGCCTTGAATTTTGATAGGGGTGAACACCATCCGTAGGGGCCAAATCAAAGCGGCTCGAGCGCCACCCGCCTCTCACGTGCTTGCATCTATAGTAGAGGCCGTGGGGTTGGCTGTCACCTTCCCCGCTCCCACTCAATAATTTGAAAAAGTGGTGGGTTTACTAATTACGGTTTCTGTCTTGACAATAAGAAACAATGAATCAAAGTACTCCGAACAGGGTCGGTTAAGTAGGCAAGCCTACGCCGTCTTATTCGTAACATATGTGACTGTCGGTCGGATCCGGCAAGAGAAGCCCCGTTTAGCCCGAAGGCTTATCGGATATGCTAAGTCTTGTCGAACCCCCGTGAAAACGTCACACGTGGAGGGGAGTCAATCGAGCCGTAGCTCAGTTGAACTCGCCAACCATGGTTAGACCATTTCTGAACCCATGTACTAATATTTTCTGATTTCTATGTTGTCAACCAAAGCGTAATCTCGTTTCTGTTTAAGGTAGGTTCACCGAAAACTCAACGATTTATCTAAGTGGGATTCGCCGAAAATCCATCACTAAAATCATAACGATTGACAAAACCCGGTTCCTCGGTTTTAATAATTAGTTACTTAATTAATTAACTACCACATATTAATTAAAAAAGCTTTTAACTAATTATACGGGTTATACATGCCTAATTTATTCCAAATAAACTAGCTACATGGATGCATTGGAGTGGAATCATGACATGATGCATGTCATGGCAATTTTCCGGTTTCTATCACATAATTTCGATCATACACGAAAAAATAACAGAAAAAATAAACACCGAGATGGATCGTTGGTACCCTCGTATCTAACCTATTAAAAAAAAACACAAACCCTAACTAGGTTTACTATTTTCTAATCTGCTGCTGCCGCGTTTTATCAACAATCAGACATCCAAACGAACTTTGATCGTCACGAAACTTTATGGACCTGTTCTTCACTCCTCCTACTTCAATCTAAACGGTTGGATCTTCGTTTCAACGGTCTAATCTCTTCCAGAAATTCGATGAACGACAGTGGGGCTGCGTGTTTTTTACGACACAAAGAAGAACTTTATTGTAACGATTGGAAATTGAGATGGACTCCGATCGTTACGAAATTTTGAGGGCCTGTTCTTCAACTTTTAGTCTTTATTCTGACTGGAGGGATTGTCGTTTCAACGTCTCAATATCCGGGAATAAATAAAAAAATCCAACAGAAACAAAACAGATCTACTTCTAGGAAACTAAAATTACAAAATTTCCTATACTCATATAAACGAATTTATATGAGTTTACAATAGATCTAACGAGTAAAAAACAATACCAACTCCAATCCATCTCTTCAACCACGACAATCACAAGGCGTCATACATGAATAAATTTCGATGCATATAGAAAAGCAAACGTAAAACAAAAAACAATCTAAACATGCTTTTTCCACTCCTAAATCTAAAATTCACATACTTTGATTGATAGATCAAAGGCTCCGATACCACTTGTAAGATTTAATATCGTCGGATGGATCATGGATCCACCCGATTACGCAGCGGAAAGTACAAGATCTAGATCTAACAAAATACATGAATAATAAATCTAATCCTACGAGGGGGTTGGTTTGCTTACCGGTTTATTGTGAATAAATGTCTAAAACAATCTTCAATCCAATCCGAGCTAGTTGAGAGCCTAGTTGAGAAGCCAAAGTCTTCCAACGTGTATCTCCAAACACCACCAGGTGGATGGTGTTTCAAGCTGCCGGACCTCCTCGATATACTACCGGAATAATCCCGAGGATTATTCAACTCGAAACCCTAGTATAGGAGCCGAAAATTCTAAGCTCCAATACTCCCAATATTTCGACTTGTGTGTCATGTGATTTGGTTTGGGAGAACTCTCTTTATATAGGAGAGAAATCCTAGCCTCCAAGGCATTATTTAATTAATACAAAATTAATTAAAATAATCCTTTTCCTTAAAAGATAAATCTAGAATATTCCCAAATTAATAAGGATATATAAAAGATTTTATTTTCCTTAAATTATTTAACAAATAAATAATTTAATCACTTGTATCATATAATTATCAAGAAAACAAATTTCTTGATAATCAACCAAGCATCACACGCCACTTTCTTCTTGACCAATTAGGTCAAGAAGTCAACACACTAATTTGGACCGAGTCTATGAAAAATGTCTTTTCCATGTATTTAATTATCTAGTCCAACTAAAAAATTAATCCACATATCAATTAAATAGTCCAATCCAACTATTTAATTATAATTGAGGTGAAACGACGAGAAAACATATGCTATGTTAGAAGCCACTGAACTCTGCCGAATATAGATAACTTACACTCAACCATGAGTTGATAAGGTGTCCACTGATATAATATGAACTCCCGGGATCGATCAGTTTCTAGGATTAACAAATAAGGGAACTGTCTGTCTACTTCCCGAGGGAAGGAATGGATTCAATATCTGTGATAACACAGACTACTCACTCATTCCAGAATAGAGCCAACGAGAAGTGTTGGACCACATACTACGAAGTGATCCTTACTAACACATCAAACTCTACCCTAGTCTAAGCAGTTGTCTGTGATCACCTCAGGATTGAGATTAATCCATATATGATCATTTTGTGATTCGATAAGACTTCTCGACCACGGAATTATATCGAGAACTCAAATCAAATCGGTCCAGCCCTATATGATCATCATCATATATAAATGCCCCACTAGGTACCCTATTACCGACAGTCCGGATAAGAATGTCACACCGTAAAGTGTTCTGGGCGCATTATTTGCAAATTAATCTTGAGACCCATACTCAGATTAATAAACGCTACGGACTAAGTTAATTTTAAGTACATCTCACTAACTCAATCCTCTTGTGTATAGCCATATACCGAGTTATGTGATTACATAAACGAGGTACTTAGGGTTTTCAGCAGTGTTTTAATTATAAGCATACATGCATATAATATGATGAATTATTAATTCTGTCCTAAAACAATTACATAATTGTCTTTCGGGCACTACACCTAACAGGCTCCTCAAAATTTCAAGGCGGCTTTTTTGTTTATCGGCCCCCTTGCCCTTAGTGAAGCGGTGGCGTGCTTTGATCAAAACAAGTCTAACCTTATGTTCTGGTCAAGGTCGCCAGGGAATCACTCTGGAATATGTTCCGAACGAGACTGACTGTGACCGGTCCTAAGGTAAGCAGCAGGCGCGTTGCTTAAAAAACTGAAGCCTTGACCTGATTGGACAGTTCCTTGGCAGGCTTTTGACCACTGGTGAGCATAGTCAATGTAGCCTTGAATTTCATGCTAATAACTATCAGGCGTTAATTGCGCCTTTTGAATTTCAAAACCGGATAGGCCGCGTGAAGGCTGATCGTCTGATTGCGTTGATCTGGACCGCTCATTCTGCTTGGATCCTCTATAAAAGGTGGGGCTCTCCTCCCGCACCCTTCCTCACACATCTTCATTTTTTTGATAATGGCTTCCGGATCCAGAGAAGTTGGCTCAGTACGAGTATGAGATGCCCGCCCTATGCGTGATGTTTCCCCTTTCTTTCTTACGGCCTCTCACACTGCCAAAGATCATTTCTGGCACTATTTTGATGTGGTTAAGCCCTTGAAGGAGAGTGGTATAAACAAAGACAAGGTTTATTTTGATGCCTTTGTGTTGTGGGTTCGGCTCCCTGGGTGGTTGGATTTTGTCCCCCGGCCTAGGTCACCCTTCAATCCTACGGTGGTGAGGGAGTTTTACTCCGTTCTTTCCGAGTTTTCTGTTGATGAAGCTGTTAGCCTCGTCCCCCTGCAGGGTGTTTCTATCAGTTTTACCCCTGAGGCCATTAATGCGTATCTTCTTATTCCTGCAGTCCGTCCCTCGACTCACTATGAGGTTGCTTGGAATCTTGATGATGAGGAAAGTAGGCAAGTTCGCCTGCGGCACGTAACTCGTGAACTTTTTCCCGACCGTCAACGCCCTCACACTCGGCCCGCGTCTGAACTGTCACGTAGCAGTCGGGAGTGGAAAAAGTTTATAAACTCGCGAGCTCTTCCGTCTATGGATTTTGAGGTCATTACTAAGGTTGAATCCTTGCTCCCTGCATGCTATTCGCAACCCCTAAGTGGATATCGACTGGGAATCCTGATCCATCGTGAGGCCGTTAGGTTTTCCGTTTCCATGGATCCTGGTCGCCGTATTCCTTTCGGCTCGCTGATCTCTCATCTGTGTACTGATGTAGCGAGGGTGCCGACTAATCCGTTGGATCGCTGTGGATTCGTTTGAAATAGCTTTAAATTTTCTTAGCGGCCCCCTTGTTCTTGGCTAAACCGGCGAGCATAGTAGATCGCAGGCTTACCAAGAACAGAATGGTCATCGTCCTTTATTGTAAGCTAAGACGGACTTTTCATTCGGTTATGCTTTTCAAAATATGCTCATCTTTTGAAGAGAGTTTGAGAATGTGTTAACACAAGAGTAAACTTCAACTTATCTTTTATTCATTGATAATGTGGAGTATATGTAGATACAATTGAGGAGTTTGAAAGGTCCTAGACAAGATAGTGACCTTTCATAGAAAAAGTAAAAGCTATAAACGAGGCTAGATGCTTTTTAGTCTCTTACATAATAAATGTCTATGACATAAAGTGAACTAGAGTAAAGGCTATGTCTATGAATAGAGTTTGACATATTAATTGTTTATATGTACTACAATTAATATGTCTCTTTATAAATAAATAAAGTGTACACAGAAAAATCCGCACATGAGTTCAAGAGAGTTCAAGACCTCTTGAACCTCAACAGAGACTTATCAACATGTTGAATATTGCCACACCCCCTCAAACTGGTCAGATATGTTGATGCAAACAAGTTTGCTACTTAGTCTCTGGCCGAACATGAGAGGTGGAATAGCTTTGGTGAGAATATCTCGCATTTTGGTCTGCTTGAGGGAACATACTTTGAGCCGGATAATCTTGGCATCAATCTTTTCCTTTAGGAAGTGTCTCACAATGTCCACATGTTTTGTTTTGTCATGATGGATCTGGATCCTCTCGCCATGCATAGTCTTTGAGTGATTATCACAAACAGAGTGTGATAGGTTGTTTGAAGAGGTCTGCTGAAGTTCGATGAAGTACTCTTTTGAGCCAAAGAGCTTCACAAATGCCTAAGACAAGTGCCCTGAGTTCGACTTTTTCAAGATCGCTTCTACACACGATGAGGTTGTTTCTTGCTCCTCCAAGTAACAAGATTGCCCCATACATAGAACAGAGAGCTCTGTGGTCGACCTTCTATCTATGTGGCATCCAAATTGATCAAGATCGAGTGTAGACCTTGATGGATCTATCACAGACTTGGTGAAGTGTAACCCTTGGCCAGGAGTAGACTTCAAATACCTCAGATATTCTATTTATCGCATCCCAATGTTGCTCAAGAGGGCAATGCATGAACCCGACTAACCAGGTCGACACCATATGCAATATCGTGTCTTGTATGGGAGAGGTAGATGAGTTTCCCTACAAGCCTTTGATATTGTTCTTTCCTCGACAAAGCCAGTGTCACCATGTAGCGAGGTATGACCTGGGTCTACAGGGGATATAGCAGTTTGCACCCCAAAGATGCCGCTTTCCTTCAAAGAGATCCAGTACATATTTCCTTTGGGAGACAGAAATGCCTTTCTTTGCTTTCTTGCTACTTCCATGCCAAGAAAATATTTGAGAAAACCCAAGTCTTTCACCTGAAACACCTTTGCCAAAGAGAGTCTTCAAATGTTGGATCTCAAGTAGAGTCATCTCCAAAGGAGGATGATATCATCCACATAGACAATAATAATAGACCTCTTCCGGTTGGTTGTCTTGATGAACATAGTGTGATCGAATTGCATTGGTGATATCCAGCAGCTTTGACCACGCTTGTTAATTTTCCAAACCATGCCCTTGGTGATTGCTTCAGGCCATATAGAGATTTCCTCAGTTTGCACACCTTGCCTTGAGTATGAGGATTGATAAAACCAGGAGGTACATTCATATAAACCTCCTCAGTGAGGTCCCCATTTAGAAAAGCATTTTTGATGTCCAATTGGTGAAGAGGCCAGTCAAGTTGGACAGCTAGAGAGATCAGAACCCTGACAGTGTTGAGTTTTGCCACTGGTGCAAAAGTTTCCTTATAGTCAATGCCATAAGTTTGAGTGAATCCCCTAGCTACCAATCTGGCTTTGTACTTGTCAATAGTGCCATCAGCATTGTATTTTATAGTGAATAACCATCTGCAATCGATCGCCTTCTTGCCCCTGTGGGAGAGGGTGTCAAATCCCAAGTATGATTATCCGTAAGTCTTTGTCATCTCTGCTTTTAACAAAGACCTTCCATTTATCATTTTGAAGGGCCTCCTGAATATTTTTAGGAATAGAGTGAGAGTCCAGTCCTGTGAAAACATGGCAAAGCGCAGAGATAACTTATCATAAGATAAATAAGAATGAATAGAGTGATCGAGTGCATGATCTCTTTCCTTCCTAAGAGCAATAGGCCTATCATCAATGTCAAGAGTCTTGAGGATCTCAGAGATTGCTTTGTGTGTCGAGGGCTCGGGATCGGCAGGCTCTGGGTCGATGAGACTCTTGTTCAGGAGGTTCTTTGAGGAGTATTAGGTCAGTAGAGAGTCGTAGGGTCTTGAAGTTCGATCTGTGAGGATCGATGGGTTCTTTGAGGTTAAGAGTTTGCCGAGGAAGGGGTTTAGGTCAATTTCAATCGTGTTTCCATCGTTGAATGGCTCAATGAGGTTTGTCAGTAATAAGGGTCCTTTCAAAGAATTTTACATCCATAGAATTGTAAAATTTCTTTTCAATAGGGAATAACACTTGTAACCTTTTCTCCCTTTTTGCATAACCTAGGAAAATGCACTTGTGAGCTTTAGGATCAAGTTTACTACGTGTTGAGCATGGATATACACAAACACAAAGACAACCAAAGATCTTTGGAGGCAATCGGGAAACAAGATGATGGCAGGGAGTGTGTGGTCGATAGGGTTTGGAGTGGAGTTTTGAAACCTAACACTCTGCTGGGAAGTCTGTTGAGTAAATAAGTTGCGATCAGATATAGCTTCACCCCACATATATTTAGGAACATGTGTGGTGAACATGATTGATCTGGCCATTTCCAAGAGGTGCTCTGTTTTTTTCTCTCAAAGAACCCCATTCTGCTGAGGTGTTTCCACACAACTACTGATATGAACAATTCCTCTATCTCACAAGAAGGTACTTGAGATTAGACTCATAGTATTCTAGAGCATTATCGCTTTAAGATCTTGACCTTAGTATCAAATTGAGTGGAGACCATATGATAAAATTCTTGAAAGATAGGGCCAACTTCAGATTTGTCTTTCATTAAAAACCCAAGTGTTCCTGGTATGATCATCAATAAAGGTGACAAACCACCTTTTCCCTCATGTTATACTTTTCACCCTAGAGGTCCCCACACATCATCACTGTATTAAGGTGAAGGGTGAGGAATGCAAATGAGGTAATTTAGCATACACAGATTTTGTAAGTTTAGCAAATTGACAAATATCACATTGAAGGTCATTCAGATTACATCCTTTAAACAATTCAGAGTTAAAGATTTTAAGTAACCAAAACTTGGATGTCCTAATCTATAATGCCATAACATGATATTGTCTAAAGTCTCAGAGCAGTCACGAGGCGGTTCAGTCTTGATCTTCTGTCTTCAAAGAGGTTGACCGAAAACAATCCAAATATGAAAGGTTTAGCCTTCCCAATCACTTCCTGTGAAGTAGGATCCTGGAATGTGCACTCGATTTTCCTTAAAAACAACGGTCCAATTCAAATCTTTAGTGAGTCTACTGTGAGATATAAGATTGCAGATCTAAGTTTGGAACAAATAGGACATCCTGTAGGCATATCTTATTAGTGAGTTTAACATTTCCAACACCTTTTGCACGAGAGATAGATCCATCAAAGCAGCTTTTAATGTTATGAATTTGGTGACAAGGCATATAGTTGGTTATAAGGTTTTATTACCACATATGGGAGGATGCCCTAATCAACAATCCATGTTTCATTGCTAAGGGAAGAGTAGAATTTACTGTATGAGTATGAGTAGCAACATCGGTAGAGTGACTACCTTCCTTTTGTTGATTCAGAAGGCTTTGAATGCAACAAACCGAGCATTCATCCGGTTGTCATTCTCCTCCTCACCGATGTGTCTCGCTTGACTTTCCTCGATAGGTTTTGAGGTTTTGAGGAGTTAGGCTTGCCATGGAGCTTCCAGCAGCTTGTCCTTGGTGTGATTTGTGCGTTTGCGGTGATCACGAAACGCTTTTCCGCTTTTCTCAAGAGGCTTCTTGTATGTCTCAAAGAACCTCACCGCCTTTCCGATAATCAAATAGGCAAAGACCTTCATGAGGGGTTGTCGGTAGTGGATTTTAGAAGCATGACTTTTCTCCTACTTTCTTCATGTTTGACCTCAAAGAAAACATGGATTTGAGATTTGGAAGAGGTTTGGTGGCAAGAATTCTTCCTCTAACATCATCAAGAGTAGGATTCACCCAAAGAGGAACTCGAATACTCTCTTCTTTTCTATGATGTCTTTATAAAGAGCAACATCCTTGACATCATTCCATGAGTGAGTTTCTAACATATCTAAGTGTTGCCAAGCCTTAGATAGTTGATTGAAATATTGAGTTACTGATATATCCCTTGCTCTGCAAGTTTGAATCTGAGCTTCTAGTTCATATACCTCGGATGTATTATCCTTCTTGGAGTAAAGATCTCTCGGCATTATCCTGCATTTCTTTGGCGAAGATCATACATCATAAAGTTTTCACTTATCTCTTTTGTCATTGACCTCGTGAGGATGGTCATGAGTTGATTATTTGTTGTGTCCCATGCTTCAAAACCGGGTCGGTTTGGGAGAAAGGTGTTTTGTTCCGCATAAGTATCCCATCTTACTTTGTCCGTAAATGTACATTTTCATAGACCTTGACCATAACAGATAGTTGTTACCATCAAGTCTATGGTTTGTATAAAAAGAGGAGTTGTCAAGATACTCCCACCACCGAGGTCTTGAGAGTCTCACGAGGTTGAAGTAATGTCGGATGTGGAAGACATTCTTCGAAATATGAGTTTTGGCAAATGGAAAAAGTTAGAACACAAATGTCTCTCGATACCATGAAGAGAGTTTGAGAATGTGTTAACACAAGAGTAAACTTCAACTTATCTTTTATTCATTGATAATGTGGAGTATATGTAGATACAATTGAGGAGTTTGAAAGGTCCTAGACAAGATAGTGACCTTTCATAGAAAAAGTAAAAGCTATAAACGAGGCTAGATGCTTTTTAGTCTCTTACATAATAAATGTCTATGACATAAAGTGAACTAGAGTAAAGGCTATGTCTATGAATAGAGTTTGACATATTAATTGTTTATATGTACTACAATTAATATGTCTCTTTATAAATAAATAAAGTGTACACAGAAAATCCGGCACATGAGTTCAAAGAGTTCAAGACTCAATAACCTCAAGCAGACTTATCAGCATGCTGAATATTGCCACATCTTTTTATAAAGTAGATACGGCCTACATATAATATCTTTTCAAATTGTCAGCGTGCCAGGGTCTGTCGTACTCGCGGCCCTGAGTATCTCTTAGAACGTATGTCCCTTTCTTGATTTTCCGCGCGACCCCTAGGGGGCCTTCCCAGTTTTCAGATAACTTGCCCTTTGTGGCTTTATGACCAGTGGCCTGCCTTTTGCACAAAACATAATCTCTCACTGCGAAGTGATGGTCGCGAATATGTTTTTCGTGGTGTCGCTTGGCTATTTGTTTGAAGTTCAGCAGATGGCCGTATGAGTTGATTCGCTTTTCCTCTGTTAGGTCGAGGTCGAGCTGCCTGGCCAGCGGATTGTCTGCTTCGCTAAAATGCGCGACCCTTAGGCTTGGTAGGGCATTTTCTACTGGGGCCATAGCTTCCAACCCATAGGTCAGGACAAAAGGAGTTTCCCCCGTAGTTGTCTTTCTTGACGTTTTGAGGGCCCACAAAGCTGCTGGTAAATGATCCGGCCATTTTCCGGCCTTCTCGTTCAAACTCTTTTTCAGCGCACTGAGTACTTGCTTGTTGGCGTTCTCGGCTTGCCTATTTCCCTGTGGGTAACACACCGATGATTGCCAATGCTTAACTTTATTCTCCTTGCAAAACGTGTCGAACTCCTCACAAAATTACGGCCCGTGATCTGATACTATCGCTCGAGGGACGCCAAATCTGGTCCACACTTGATCGAGCAAGAAATATGTTATATCTCTAGTGTTGATTTTGACCAAGGCCTTGGCCTCAATCCACTTGGTGAAGTAATCGACAACGACCACCACATACTCACATCCCGCACGACCTCTGTTAAGGGTGTTTTTATATGTTTTATAAGGCTATATTTTATGATAATTTCCCTCATATTTGTGTAAAATTGCATAAGAAATGAGTGTTTAATGGAAGTATTGAGTAAATGAGGTTTTTAACGAGTTAATCGCAAAATTGGTTGATTTTGGTGTTTTAATTGTGATTTTATGGTTATTTGGATGATACTACATTTTGCGATGTTTTTATGTGTTATAGATGCACAAATTCGAGCTCAAGAGGTGATTCAAAGATGATCAAGTCGGATTTAACTAAAGAGAAAGAGATAATGATGATTGGATTTGATTAAGAAGAGATAAAGATCAAGAAATCAGAATTCGATCATATTGAACAGGCGTCCAAGTCCCGTCCAGGTTGGACGAGCGTCCATCAAAGCAAACGAGCGTCCAGGAGAAGAAATTTGATACAGAGAGTTTGGACGCTGGGTGGACGGGCGTCTGAAGGAAGTCCAAATCCATCTGGACGGGCATTCACAAGTATAGACGGGCGTCCTTCGGCCGACTTAGCAGCGCCGCCTTTGTTTTCTATATATACAACGCGTTTTCTCTACCTTGAGGAGACCATATATACTCATTATTCGAAACCCTAAACCTAGGGGCGGCTTTAGGCTGCGTTTTTACTTCTTTTATTCCAGTTTTTATGTTCCAAATTCTAGATTAAAAGTAGGCAGTTTTATGTTAGTTTTTCCTGCAAATTCAAGTTTCCAGAGGATGTTGAGAGGCTAAGCTTCATCAAACAAGCATTGTGAAGCCATCCAACACGTTTTGATTCCGTTTCTGCGATTATATTGTGAGTTTTACCTAAAGTTGTTTCCTTATTGCATGTTTATATTGTTTAAATTGCAATTGTATCGAAAGATTTGCATGTTATGATTGTTTATGTTGATGAAAATCTCTATAAGCCTTAGATCACCATGATAAGGAATAGCTGTTTAATCTATCATAACGAGAGTTAATAGGTTAGATTGCTAGGTTAAAGTTTGCACCTTTGCTTCGAAAAATCGTTAATCTTAGATCGAAAGATATAGATTAATAGGTGAATTACCTAAGAAATTAGGGTTCATGTTTTAGACAAGGTGAAATCACAACTTGGTTAGAAAACACAATATAATCGAGATAGGAATTGATACTTGTTAGGATAGGTGGATCAATCGCTCGTTTGTTCACTAAAACTTGAATTTAATCCCGTGAAACTTGAATTGTCTAGATTAGTTACTTTTATTTCATACTAGCTTTAGTTTAAATAAGTTCGCAACCCGTATCTTCCCTGGCTTTAGATCATATCTTCTGTCCAGTTTTACGTTTTAGTTAAGTTTGTTTTCAGTTTCGTTTAGTTTTATCCGCTGTTTAGATTAGTTTTTCGTGACATAATTTGATTAGACAAAAACTAGGGTTAACAATCGCCAGTTCCCCGTAAGATCGACCCGGTATCAACCTCTATACTATGATCCTTATACTTGAGGAAATATCGGATTTATAAATATTATTACTTGTTTGTTTTTGTTGATAAAATCCGAGACAAGTTTTTGGCGCCGTTGCCGGGGAACCGGACGGTTGCCTAGTTTTTGTTTTTCGTTTTTCTTGTTTTTATTTCGTTTTAATTCCTGTTTTTAGTTGATAATCGTTTAGGTTAGTAGGATATTAGGGTTTTAGTTAGGGATTAAGATCTTCTCTTTATATAGTTCCCTTGTGATTAGTTCTTTCTTTCTATCTGTCTTTCTGTTTTTCTGTTTTTTTTCCTACTGTTCTTCTCCATTCCTGCTTTGTTTTCTGCTTCCAAACGTGCGTCTGTACCAATGGGCGCCCGTCTGTTCTAAATTTTTCAACTCAAACCGTTTTTAACTTTGTTGGACGCGGCGTCCATCCAATTTGGACGTCCGTCCCACTTCTTCAACCTATCGGACGGCGTTTGGATTTCCAGGCGCCCGTCTAGTTCAAATCAGACCAGGCGCCCGTCCAGTGTTTCGGGCGTCCGTCTGTGCGCCTTTGTCTTAACTATTTTCAATTCTTCTTCTCTTCTTAGGCTTTAATTTTTAGTTTAGGCTTTTAATTTCTTAGTCTTTAGGTTGCTTTCACTTGTTTTTGGTCCGGTTTATGCAAACTCGAGTCAAAAGGACCGTTACTATACACCCTCGACTTTTGCGAACCGTAGTCCGGCCAAACAGGCGGATCTTCCGTTCTGCGGTTCTGGCAGGCAGAGCCGAGCAAGATCTTGAGGATCAGTTAGCCAAGGAGATCACTGATTTTGTAATAATGGCTGCTAATGATAGACGTATGTTGGCAGACTACGCCATGCCTGGCGCATCCGCGATCCAACCCGGCTATTGTCATTCCACCATCACCGCACGAACCTTCGAGCTAAGGCCGGACTTATTCGAGATGATGCATCATGCATCTATTTTCCACGGTTACGGTCGAGAAATCCCCATACTCACTTACATACGTTCTTAGAGATATGCGGCACCACACGCATCCAAGGAGTAAGTGAGGATGCCATCAAACTGAAACTCTTTCCGTTTTCGTTGAAGGGAGAAGCTAAAGAGTGGTATACTTCTCTTCCCTCTGAATCTATCACCACCTGAGCCGAACTCGAAAAGGAGTTCTTGAGTCAATACTTCCCACCTTCAAAAACAGCCCAGTGTTTAAACGAGATTTTCACTTTCTACCAGAAAGAGAATGAATCCTTCTTCGATTGTTGGAAAAGATTCAAATCTCTGCTTAGAAAGTGTCCCCACCATGGCTTGCCACTGCAACGGCAAGTCAACACCTTCTTTAGTGGATTGACCGAGCTTACAAAAGGCATGGTCAATAGTTCATCCGGTGGGGCGTTTAAGAAAACGCTTTGATGAGGATGGGCACTTTGTTTGAGGACATTGCAAAGTACAACTCGCCCCCTCTTATCAAGCAATTCAAGCACCTCCTCCTCCTCCTAAGGTAGAGGAGGTAAACATGCAAAGTTTGATCGCCATGCTGCAGAAGCAGATGGCAGCATCTCAATTTTCAAATCCGATAAATCAAACTTCTTCTTTTCCACGTAACCCTCGGTTCAGCATCGCTGCGAAAACTATCGTCGACCGGCCATATAAATGGCCAGTGTCAATTTAATCCCCCTGCACCTTATCAAGTGAATGATGTTCATGATTATGCACAGTATAGTCAAGTCACATGTCAAAATTGTGACGAGGTGGGGCACACATCTAGATTCTGTCCTATGAACGGGCAGAATGCTGAAGTAAATGCATTCTATGGCCAGAACAACCAAAGGTCTAATCAAGTTTCTGGCCAGAATAATTTCCAAAATCATGGGTTTAATCAATCTCCCAGTTTCAATCCTAATTCGAATTTTAATTCGAATCAAAATTTCAATAGAAACCCTGGTTTTAATCAGAACCAAAACTCAAATTTTTCCAATCCTACTCAAAGATTCAATCAGAATTGGCCCGTCAATCCTAATCCTGTTGTTCAAAGTCGGCCCAGCCAGCCCTATTCTCAAAATTTCCAAAACTCTCAGGGCCCCTCCCAATCTAACAATCTTGAAGCTAAATTGGTGGAGCAAAATAAGAGTATCCAACTCCTAATGACTACAAATAAGAACCTTGAGAGGCAAATTGGACAACTGGCTGAGCAGTTAGCTTCAAGACCTCCAGGGCAACTGCCCAATTTCACTGAGAAGAATCCAAATGGTGGTCAAGTTGCTCAAACCGACTTGAACAAAGGCCCGTGTACTGACCTCGTACCTTCAATTCCTTACGGTAGAGAGGAGGCCAGTGCAATGAATTTAAGAAGTGGTACTCAAGTTAGTGGACCTTCCCACCACCGAAAACCACTAGCCCTCCCCGCGCCATTGATGAGGCGGGAGGGAAAGCTGAGCACCTACACTCCCTTGGCCAAAGAGAATACTCAGTGGCTGATCCCGAGAGGTGAAAAAGTTGGAAGTCCTCGGTGGTGATCCCCGAGGAATGAAGAAACAAGTGGAAGTCGAGGTGATCCCCACGACTAATAAACAGATTGAAAAGCGTTAGGTGGAAGGATCTCGGAAGACAAAGTCATCAATGCATCCTCAAAGAAAATCTTTTACGAGAGATGATCCAAAAAGCTTCCATTTCCACCACGAAAGAGCAACATCCCTTTAAGTGAAGATAAGAAGTATGAAAATGTGCTAAATCTTTTGAAAAATACTCAGGTAAATCTTCCATTATCAGAGGTCTTGGTTGAAATGCCTAAGTATACAAAATTCATCAAGGATGTTGTTTCTTCAAAAAGGAAATTGTCATACTTGGAGAGGCTGATTGGTGAGGATTGTTCAGTGATCAACTATGAAGACTTACCAACCAAGAGAGGTGACCCTGGAAAGTTCGTGCTTACAGTGTTAATGGGAGGCCTGGTTTTCCCGAACTCTTTGTGTGACATGGGTGGATCTATAAGCCTCATGCCAATGTCTGTATGCAAACAGCTGGGTTTATTTGATCTTCTAGAACCCACCGCCATGAATCTGCAATTCGCTGATAGATCCTCTAAAAAAGCAGCGGGAATCCTGAAAGACATACTAGTTCAGATCGATAGATTTACCTTTCCGTCGACTGGTACATCTTAGACATTGAAAATGATGAAAATGTTCCCCTGATTCTTGGAAGACCTTTTCTGTCTACAACTCGAGCCCTCATTGACTGCGATGGCGGGCGTGTGACGATCCGTGTTGGTGATCAAGAGGTGAGCTATCATGTTTCCAAATCCATTCAAATACCCTCTGGTCCTCCAACCGGTTTTTCCATTGAGGAGACGTCTGATGACTTCGATGATTTGATGGAAAAGCAAGTCATGGCTGTTGCAACGGAGTATGAGCGACTGGTTGATAATTTTGAATAATCATGGTGTGGTAAGTCTAGAGCAGTTAGAAGCTGAATTTAAGGATGAGTTGTTGGAAGGTGAAGCTTTGGCAGTGGGACCACTGAGTAAACTCAGCGATGTTGAGTTGAAAGGTGGAGAGCTCAAATCTAGTTTAGAAGACCCCCCTGCAGATTTGGTGTTGAAACCGTTGCCTAAACATCTTAAGTATGTGTTTCTAAGAGAAGGTGACAAGCTTCCTTTAATTATATCTGCCAAGCTGTCTCGTTTGGAGGAAATGAAATTGATCAACGTCTTGAAGAAAAATGAAAAAGCCTTTGGATGGCAAGTAGGAGATATCAGAGGGATATCTCCGGACATCTGTATGCACAAGATCAAGACAAATGAGGATGCGAAATGTGTTCGACAGCGCCAGAGGAGGCTCAACCCTCATATGCAAGAGGTGGTTAAGAAAGAAATCATCAAACTTCTGGACATGGGAATCATCTATGCCATCGCTGATAGTGAATGGGTTTCCCCGACTCAGGTGGTTCCCAAGAAAGGTGGAATTACGATTGAGAAGAATGAGAAGGGAGAGGAAATAGCATTGAGACTTGTCACTGGTTACAGAGTCTACATCGATTATCGAAAGCTCAATGAGGTAACCATGAAGGATCACTTTCCCCTTCCATTCCTTGACCAGATGCTTGAGCGTCTGGCGGGACACGCATTCTACTGCTTTCTGGATGGATATTCAGGATACTTCCAAATACCCATTGATCCAAATTGACCAAGAAAAGACCACTTTCACCGCTTCTTATGGTACATTCGCTACAGCGAATGCCATTTGGTCTCTGCAATGCCCCAAATACATTTCAAAGATGTATCTTTGGCTATTTTTGACGGGCTCGTAGAAAAGTGTATGGAAATCTTTATGGATGATTTTTCGGTCTTTGGTCAGTCTTTTGATGATTGTCTTGACAACCTTGACCAGGTCTTGTCCAGATGTGTGGAAAAGAACTTAGTGCTCAATTGGGAAAAATGTCATTTCATGGTTGATGGGGGAATAGTTCTTGGCCACAAAATCTCCGCCAAAGGTATAGAAGTTGATAGGGCAAAAGTAGAAGCTATCGAGAAGATGAGTTATCCCAAGAATGTGCGTGAAGTGAGAGGCTTTCTTGGACATGTCGGTTTCTACAGAAGATTCATTCAGGACTTCTCCAAGATAGCCAAGCCCCTGTCTACTCTACTTAAGGAAGACGTTGAGTTCAATTTTGATGAGAGCTGCAAGCAAGCGTTTGAGGAGCTTAAGGACCGTTTAATTTCTACTCCAATTCTTATATCGCCTGACTGGAACCTACCTTTTGAGCTTATGTGCGACGCATCAAACTATGCAGTTGTGTCTTTGTTTTAGGACAAAAATCAAAGGGAAATTCCAGCCAATCTATTACGCCACCACACACTGAATCCTCTCAAGTTAACTATACTACTACCGAAAAGGAACTATTGGCGTAGTCTTTGCTATGGACAAGTTTCGTAGTTACTTTTAGGAGCTCAAGTGATTGTGTGGATGATCACGCCGCTTATGATATCGATGACTAAGAAAGAGGCTAAACCGCGCCATCGCGTTGGATCACCGACCTACAAGAGTTTGACGTTCAAATTAAAGACAAAAGGGTAGTGAAAACGTAGTGGCCGATCACGCCTCGAGAATGTTAAGTGAGGAAAAGATGATCCAAATTGATATAGATCTTTACTTTCCTCTGTGAGAACATTATGCCTATCGACGGTTGTCCTCCGATGTTCCATGGTATTCTTCCATTGTAAATTACCTTCATGCCCGATATCTCGATCCGAGATTGTCCTATCGGAGAGAAAAAAAAGTTCTTCTCTCGATTTGAAATCTTCGTTTGGGATGAACCTTATCTTTTAAGATCTCAGAAAGATGGTTTGCTTAGAAGATGTGTTCCGAATCTGAGCAACAAGCGATATTATTAAGCAAAGGCCACAGTGGACCCACTTTGAGGTCACTTTGGTCCTTGGAAAACCGTTGCTAAGATCTTCCAATCCGGTTTCTATTGGCCCACGATCTTTAAGGACACCGAAGCTTTCTGTAAAGCTTGTGATAGGTGCCAAAGAACCGGTACTCTGACAAGGCGTTTTGACATGCCTTTGAAACTCATCCTAGAATGCGAAGTCTTTGATGTATGGGGTATCGATTTTATGGGACCATTCCCATCATCTTGTGGTAACAAATACATCTTAGTCTGCGTAGACTACGTGTCTAAATGGGTGGAGGCTCAAGCCACTCCTCACAATGATCATAAGACAGTCATGAAATTTCTAAAGAAAAACATCTTCGTGAGGTTTGTATGTCCACGTGCCTTGATCAGTGATGAAGGGACGCATTTCTGCAACCGACCCCTAGAAAAAGTGCTCGAAAAGTATGGTGTTCGTCATAAGACTGGCACACCATATCATCCTATGACGAGTGGTCAGGTTGAACGGAGCAACCAAAGTATTAAGAAGATCCTGGAAAAAATGGTCAACAGTCATAGAAAAGACTGGAGTTTGAAGTTGGATGATGTACTATGGGCATACAAGACCGCCTATAAGACTCCTATGGGTACATCTCCATATCAAATGGTTTATGGTAAGCCATGTCATCTGCCAGTCGAGTTAGAGCATAGAGCTTATAGGGCTACAAAGTTTACGAACTTTGATTCCCAATCTTGTAGTAAGCACCGATCGCGGCAGATTGCATGAGTTGGGCGAATTGGACTCCAGCCTCTGAAAGCGCCAGGATTAGCAAAGATAAGATGAAACTCCTCCATGACGCCAAAATTAAGAAAAGAGAATTTCAAGTTAGTCACCACTACGGTTGATAGTTTGCCCGGAGGTGGCTTGGACACTGAGGCCGGGTGGAGACCGGAAAGAGTTAGTCACCACTACCTGGACGGAAGATTGGAAAGTCCAGTGTAGGTTTATTCAGAGTCGGTTGTTACCAAAGAACAACTTGACGCATTTTCATATTGGTGATCTAGGCATGCTCTATGCGTTGACTTTTGGCCTAAATGTGAACGTGGGACAGGCATTATACGATGAGGTGGCTATCAATCAGAAGATTTATACACGTAGCTTGATTATCCCTCACTTGATTCACAGTTTGTGTCTGGATGCCGGTGTGCCTGAGTATAGAGCGGATCATAGACCGAAGAACCCGAGGCCTATACAGAGAGAAAAGGGCAAGTCTTCGGGACATTCTGAGTCGGGGGCACCGCAAGAGCCTGGTTCGTCATCAGCACCGCCTCGAGCATCCTCACTTCCTACTATATCTCCCTCAGTCCGGATGAGGCTGAGTATGGGCAAAAGTGTACGGAACTGGTTGGAGGACATTCGGACTACACAAAACAACATTTTGACGATTCTGCAGTGTATCAGTGAGGGCCGGCAGCCGAGGGACGACAGAATCTTCGTTCCGAGCACCATGGATTATATCTATTCTGATGCGATTGAGCAGGCCATTGCGGATGTTCTGGAGGAATCCGAGTCTTCTTCGGATGAGGAGCAGCCTGATGCCCCTGCGGGTGATATACCTCCGGCTGATGATTCTGCGGCTCTGGGGCAGTCATGATTTTATTTATCTATATTCGATTTTGATTTGTCCTAGATACTGTGATTGTATATTTTTGCTACTTTTGATTCCGTGATTCGTTGTGTTTTTCATTTAACTACTATTTATTCTTTCCGATGGATCATGTAAGCCATAAGGCATCAGTACTTTCATTTCTACTTTGTTTCAACTTGTGGATGTGTTTCATGTTTCATCTTTTGATATTACTCGGTTTTGCTATATCTTTCCATTCTGGTATAATTCCCCGTTTTCCCCGAGATGTTTCCGTGTTTGTCAAGTCGTGCAGGTATATCTTTAGTGGTTTTGTCCAGCTACGTTGTATGGTTTCGAGTTCTTAGTGTCACTACGTAGGCTCCGGCCTGACCGACGACTCGAGTACCTGTTAAAATCAGCTAAGTTCTTTCTCTTTTCTTTCGTTCTGCACAACATGAGGACATGTTGATCTTTAAGTGTGGGGGAGGGGGATGATTTGATATGTATCTACACATTTGCTTAACTCGTTATGTTTCTATGCAAAATGAGCTAAAAATGAGCTAGAATTTTCAAAATTCTTCGACATTTTTGTTTTTGTTTTGTCCCGAGTAGGCAATTCCATTCTATGTTCGTTATTTTTATAGTCATTGATGCTATATATCGTATGTTTGATAAGTTAGTTGTTTCACCTGAGATCTATTTTTCACGAGCCATAGTGAACGATGATCTAATTTATAAAGTTATACCCCTTTTTGACGAGTGATTTCTGATTTTCTTATAAGTCATGTGCTTAGTGCTACGTATATATCTTGAGATTTATGATAGTCTGTATTTAGATCCGGAGTATGATATACTGTGAATATCTAAGGTTTGAATGTGATAAGTAACACGTAACTTATTGTCAAATGCAAAAGTTGAAAAATATGAAGTTATTGGGTGTGTCGAAAGCTAGTCGATGATTTGAGTGCGATAGGGTATACCACGTATGTCCTATACCACTATGATGACTAAAAGCTCACGACAGTCAGAAGAAGCTGCCTTATGATTTGAGTAAGGTAGGGTATATCTCGAATGTCCTATTCTGCTATGACAGGGCAAGAGCTCATTCTGATGTGCGTTTAAAAGTGAAATAGTTAAATCAACTAAAGAATTATTATGAAATGGATATAAGACTAAGTTATCGTATATCTTATCCCCAGTAGAAACTGATAGATATGCTGTAGGGATTATCCTCTGAGTATTTCAGAAAGGCCCTAGATATAATCGATCATCCTTTTCGGGATATGTCACGTTTGTAGGGTACATCTTATGAGTGTCATTTATTGCTAGTCTACGAGGGGGTATTAGCTAGTTTTGCTTTGAGTTTCTCAAGTTTGGATTTAGTGGAAGTTTTCTATGGCTTTGCACACACACAGTGGTGAACCTCTGATTTATTGGATCTATGATATATCGTCTGAGATGTCTATCTTTTTCCGAGCCTTGGTTTTCGTTTTGTTTTGCTCGGGACGAGCAAACGCTTAAGTGTGGGGGAGTTGTTAAGGGTGTTTTTATATGTTTTATAAGGCTATATTTTATGATAATTTCCCTCATATTCGTGTAAAATTGCATAAGAAACGAGTGTTTAACGGAAGTATTGAGTAAATGAGGTTTTTAACGAGTTAATCGTAAAATTGGTTGATTTTGGTGTTTTAATTGTGATTTTATGGTTATTTGGATGATACTACATTTTGCGATGTTTTTATGTGTTATAGATGCACAAATTCGAGCTCAAGAGGTGATTCAAAGATGATCAAGTCGGATTTAACTAAAGAGAAAGAGATAATGATGATTGGATTTGATTAAAAAGAGATAAAGATCAAGAAATCAGAATTCGATCATATTGAACTGGCGTCCAAGTCCCGACCAGGTTGGACGGGCGTCCATCAAAGCAAACGAGCGTCCAGGAGAAGAAATTTGATACAGAGAGTTTGGACGCTGGGTGGACGGGCGTCTGAAGGAAGTCCAAATCCATCTGGACGGGCGTTCACAAGTATAGATGGGCGTCCTTCGGCCGACTTAGCAACGCCGCCTTTGTTTTCTATATATACAACGCGTTTTCTCTACCTTGAGGAAACCACATATACTCATTATTCGAAACCCTAAACCTAGGGGCGGCTTTAAGCTGCGTTTTTACTTCTTTTATTCCAGTTTTTATGTTCCAAATTCTAGATTAAAAGTAGGCAGTTTTATGTTAGTTTTTCCTGCAAATTCAAGTTTCCAGAGGATGTTGAGAGGCTAAGCTTCATCAAACGAGCATTGTGAAGCCATCCAACACGTTTTGATTCCGTTTCTGCGATTATATTGTGAGTTTTACCTAAAGTTGTTTCCTTATTGCATGTTTATATTGTTTAAATTGCAATTGTATCGAAAGATTTGCATGTTATTATTGTTTATGTTGATGAAAATCTCTATAAGCCTTAGATCACCATGATAAGGAATAGCTGTTTAATCTATCATAACGAGAGTTAATAGGTTAGATTTCTAGGTTAAATTTTGCACCTTTGCTTCGAAAAATCGTTAATCTTAGATCGAAAGATATAGATTAATAGGTGAATTACCTAAGAAATTAGGGTTCATGTTTTAGACAAGGTGAAATCACAACTTGGTTAGAAAACGCAATATAATCGAGATAGGAATTGATACTTGTTAGGATAGGTGGATCAATCGCTCGTTTGTTCACTAAAACTTGAATTTAATCCCGTGAAACTTGAATTGTCTAGATTAGTTACTTTTATTTCATACTAGCTTTAGTTTAAATAAGTTCGCAACCCGTATCTTCCCTGGCTTTAGATCACATCTTCTGTCCAGTTTTACGTTTTAGTTAAGTTTGTTTTCAGTTTCGTTTAGTTTTATCCGCTGTTTAGATTAGTTTTTCGTGACATAATTTGATTAGACAAAAACTAGGGTTAACAATCGCTTGCCTCCCGTAAGATCGACCCGGTATCAACCTCTATACTACGATCCTTATACTTGAGGAAATATCGGATTTATAAATATTATTACTTGTTTGTTTTTGTTGATAAAATCCGAGACAACCTCTTTTGAGTGGTCCGATGAGGTCAATAGCCCACATGTCAAACGGCTAGGCGGCGACGCTGATGCTTTGCTCGACTGATGGTAGCCTGGGGATGTCCGCATATTTTTGGCATTTGTCACACTTTCTGGCGTACCTTTGGGCATCCTCTGCGAGTTTGGGCCAGTAATATCCGGCCAATAAAACTTTCTGAGTGAGTGTGCGGCTAGCCGGATGACCACCACACATCCCCTCCTGTAGCTCCATAAGTATTCCCTCGACCTCCTCTGGTCACACGCATCGTGACAAAGGTTTCGAAAAGGATTTTCGATATAAAACTTTGTCCAGGATGGTATACCTGGTGGCCCTTCTGACTAGAGCCCTAGCCTCCTTGGGGTCGGTCGGGTGGGCTCCTGATTCAATGTATGCCTTTGTCTAGTGATGGCGGGCCCTGACAGGTGCTCCACCATGACCACTGGGTTGCTAGTTTCATCGTCGTTGGTTAGTTTAGACAGGTATTCCGCTATGTGGTTATCCTCCCGAGGGATATTGGTGAATCTGCAGTATTTGAAATTCCCCTCGAGTTTTTTGACGAGATCGATATACTTTTGTAAGGTTTCACAATGGATACCACTAGCTGTGAATCGCAGAATACCTCCACATTTTCGACATTCATGGCTCGAGCGAGCTCAAGTCCGGATATAACCGCTTCACACTCTGCCTGATTGTTCGATACAGTGAAATCAAATCTTAAAGCTTTTTCAATTTCTTCCGAGGTGCCTGGCTCCAATAAGATGATCCCGGCCCGTAACCTTTGTGGCTAGTGGCGCTGTTGACGTAAAGCTACCAACAGTGACTTGGCCTCTGGGGCTCGTCCGCTGTGGTTGCTATAACGTCGTCGCTAGATTTCGTCTTAGATTTTCCTGGTTCTTCCCTAAAGCTCGTTCCTGCCAGGAAGTCGGGCAAGGCCTGGGCTTTAATAGATTTTCGAGGCCCATATCAGATGTCAAATTTGGTGAACTCGATAGCCCAGCGCAGTAGTCGTCCAGATAAATCCAGCTTGTGGAGGACCTGGGGTAGGGGCGCGTCTGATAGTAAGGTGATAGTATGCGACAAAAAGTAAGCCCTTAATTTTTATGACAATGCAGTATGCCAATTTTTCAATATGAAAATAGAGACTCTCTACTGGACTGAGAGCCTTAGAGACATAATAGACGGGCTTTTGAAGGGTGCCCTCTTCTTTGATAAGTGCCGCGGCGACAGCCCGATTTGAGATGAACCTTCCCAGAGCTATTATCCTTCCATTCAGCCTATGTACCTCTTTGATCGTCACTGGCTCGCTCATGCTGATAAGAGCCTCTATCTTTTCAGGGTTTGCCTTGATCCCTCTTTGGCTTACCATGAAGCCCAAAAACTTTCCGGCCTGAACCCCAAAAGTGCATTTGGCGGGGTTTAGCTTCATCGAGTGCTTTTTCACGTTCATAAAGGTTTCGCGGAAATCCACCAGGTTGTCCTGGCGACTTGATTTTACGATCATATCATCAATGCAGGCCTCCATGTTTTTGCCTATTTACGAGCTAAAAACTCTGTTCACCATCGATATGTTGAGCCCGCGTTCTTTTTACCAAATGGCATCATCTCATAGTAATAGAGTCCGCCGGCGGCCCTGAAGACGGTCAGCTCCTTATCGTCATCCGCCATCTTGACCTGATGATAGCCTGAATAGGCATCCAGAAAACTCAGCATCTCAAAACCCGCGATCCCATCCACCATTTTATCAATTCGCGGCAAAGCATAGGGGTCTTTTGGACAGGCTTTGTTCAAATCGGTGAAGTCGACACACATCCGCTGTTACCTCCCAGGTGAAGGCGTCCATGTTTTCTTTCAAGAGCTCAATCAGCTCCTCTTTTTCCTTTTCGGTTGTCTGCGACCCGATCTTCACTTTTTGGTCGGGGTATTTGTCATTTATGATGACCTCGACTAATTCGTCCTCAGCTGTAAAGTCAGGTTGATCCCGCGCTTGTAGTGTTTCAACCTCCACAACTTTATCTGCGGTCTCTTTTACCATGGCGATCATACTGAACCCGTCAACTCTTGGTCTTTTGGAATCGACCCTATTATTGGTCATATATTCTATAAAAAAATCCGGGCCGGCTGACGGCGACCCCGATTTTGTCTCCCACATGGAACTTGACCCTTTGGTGTGGGACAGATACCACCATTTGGAATTTTTTCATGGCCGGAATCCCCAAAATCATGTTATAGTAAGAGGGGAGGTCAATGACCAAGAAAGTGATTACCTCGGTTTGGCTGGGCTCATAGTCACCCAAAGTGATGTTGAGGTCAATTGTGCCTTTGACCCACACTGTATCATTGGTGAAGCCCTCTAACACTCCGAGGTAGGGCTTCAGTTTGGCCTCTCCGAACCCAATTTGCTTTAGGCAATCAAAATAGATGACGTCGCGGCCTGCTCCGGTGTCGACCATCACCCTGTTGACGCCATGCTGGTCGTTTACTCCGACCTTGAGAATGATGGGTATCTCTATAGGACCCTCTACCATTGATAGTTCACTTTTTGTGAACATAATTCCATTTTCAGTTTCTCCCAACACTATCTGTTTTTGAAACCGCGCGTGTTGATCAAGTGTATCTGTGATTTTAGTTGACTTTTGCTGGGGAGATTCCCATGAATTACCTGGACCTCCTTTTGATAAATGCGAGGTTGTCGCCCTTTGTTGACGCTGGGACTTCCATCACGCTTATACTTAACCGCGGGTCCCTCCCTGATCAGCCTCTCGATTTCCCTCCTCAAAGTGAAACATTCATCAGTAATATGCCCGTGATCTTTATGGTAGTCGCAATACTTTGAATTATCACGACCCTCGGGGTCGCCTCTCATAGGCCTAGGTTTCTCAAAATGCTCGCGAATCTTGAAGAGTATCTGGGATGCCTTAGTGTTGAGTGGCATGAAATCACTTTCATTGAATTTGTACGGTTTTTTGGCGGCGCGATCATGGTTCGCGTCCCTACCCTTCTCTTTCTTGCGATCGTCCCCGCGATCCTCTTTCTATGAATGCTGTTCTGGTTTGGATTTTGACTTTCTAGAAGATGGTGCTTCGCTCACCCCTATCATCCTAGCCCTCTCCAGCATTTCCCTAAGGCCTGACCTCGAGGGTCGCAAGTTGAATTATGTCCTCATCGGACCCTTGGCTATTCCGGTGAGGAAACAAGTTATGATGGCGTCATCGGGGATGTTTCTAGTTTGGTCATAGACCCTGATGAACCGCTCATAATAATCATTTCTTGAGTCGTGCTCTCCCATGCGAACCTCGTATAGATCCTCAATGGTCTTTTTCGGCCGGCTTGCTGATTCGTACTCTTTGACGAATTTTGCAGACAAATCTTCCCAGCTTTCGACTGAACCTCGCGGAAGCCCGCGGACCCAAGAGGCGGCCCTGTCCTGCATGCTACCAACTAATGCGATGCACCAGGCGGACCTATTCTGGGTCGCTAATGTGATACGACCTTGAAAAGCGGTGAGCCAGTGGTGGGGGCAAGTGTTCCCGTTGTAATAATTATAATTGGGGTAACTGACCTTTTCTCTGCTGGCAGGCAATGTCTCTGTGATTTTCTTAGCCAACACGTCGATCCCGGAGATCGAGGTGGCCTTTTCGGCAGGCCTTGATCTCTTTAGTTCTGCGATCTCTTTCTTCATTACCTCCATTTGCTCGGCCATAAGGAGCGTCAGCTCACTCAGTCCGGTACCCAGAGCCCGCATGACTTTGCGACTCCTCCTGGCGAGCTCGCTTTTCCCTTATGATTAATCGGGCGTTATTAGCATTCTGATGCCTAGGAGGTATCTCTCTTTCCGGAAGGCTGAGAGAACTTAAGGCCGGACACATGTCCTTCTCGCCTAATCTTTTTAAAGTTGATCCTCTTTCTTCTGTCTTCTATTTCTGATTGTTACGATCACGTCGAGCTAAAGTTTGAGCGACCTCTTGGTCGTTCTTGTGACCTTTACGGCCTGAAGAGTGAACACTCTCTTTGACCTCTATTCTCTGGAGCTGACTTTGGCGACCTCTGTATGAGGCCGTGTGGGAGGTTTTGCCCCTGGATGGGTTCGGAGGTCGGACCGGCAATGGCGCTTGACCCAGAGCCACCAACCGAGAGTTGGTTAAGTACATTGTTTTGGCATATTTCGCGTACTCCTTCATCTCTGCGACCTCAAGATCCCCTTGGGTCCCGGGTATCCTTTCCGGTGCATCACGCTGACTGTGTTTCGGCCTAGGCGTCCCACCTGCGGCCTTTTCTTTTCGAGCTCCTTCCAATGCTGCGATAGCTTCCTTTGACTTGGTTTTCTGATTCAAGACGTTGCGGGCGTCGGCGGCGGCTAAGCCCTCTCTCTGCAACCCATCCCAATCCGTAGTGGGATTGTCGAATGTCTCGCCCCCGCCCTCAGTGCGGGCTTGATATTGTGCCCATCATTTTTCCGGGGTTTGCGGTATTAACGGGGATCTTTTACTTCTAGCCATCCTCTGAGCGAGATGATTGCGATTGAAGATAAGATTTACCGATGTGGTCACGACTGACTCTCTGACAGCCTGCTCCTCTCTGACGCCCAACCACTTGGTACTTTCTTCTACTGTTGGAGCAGTTGGTCAGAGATATTTCGGTGGGTCCCTGAGTGGCTTGGAGGGAGATCTTTCAGATGGTGATAATTTGGATGACATGGCGATCGTTTAAACTAATCTTAGGGGGTAAATGTGATGGTTCAAACGCAAATAACCCTAGAAATTTGTACGGCCTCCCATCGATAGTGCTTTTTATAATGGTAAGGACGACTTGGGGGTTTTCTGGTAAATGCGAGAGCAACGCTTCCTCCAACCGTGATAGCTCAACTAAAAACACAAGCCGTCACGAAGAACACTACGAGAGAGGTGATTTCTCAAATGCTAACTCGTGAGTTTCGTACAGGCTATGCTAAAGTTACCTTCTTTTTGGCGAAATGAGCGCCGAGATGTATGAGAGAACTCAGCTGGCTTTCGTGGATCGACGAAGGTGATGATCTTACTCTTCATCGTACACTATCACTCTTGAATGGCCTTTACTCCTGAGACTGAGAGCTTACTCAAGTTTCCCGGTAACGGAGCCAACTGATAATGCGTATTATTATCACGGTGGCTCAGCGGTGGTAGTTGATTGGATATCTGGCTTATTTGTGTGTGTTTATTGGTGCTTGAGGTCGGAGGTGACCGGTGGCGCTGTGGTGTATAACATGAATTGTTTGAGAGGTGAGTTTAGCAGAGTATGGTTCTCTTTTTTGCTATTATAATATATCTCTGGTTACACGGGCCCTCCCTTTTATAGGAAGAGGAAGTTTAGGAGCTAAGCAAGACAGGTGTTACATGATATCTTAATAGTTAAGTAAACTAAATATCTAGAGGACAAGTGGACCAAATATCTTGGTGGCGAGGATCGCATATGTCGCCTGCTTCACTGTCCTGCTTTACTATTGCTTTCTGCTTCCCTCCCTTGAGCCTTGTGTGGCCTCTTATGGGCCTTTTGTCCAAGGTCGCCGGTCGGCCCCCTGAGCCATCAGTGACCTTGTAGGTTTGAAGGCTCTGGGTGGGGACAGATCATGGCGACCTCGACTTGTTCATCACCAAGGCTATGGCCACAGGCCTCCATCTGACTTGGTGGTCCAGATGGGCTATTTCCGGGACTCATAGGTGGCGATATCATTTAGACACATCAGACAGCAAGAGCTGCCTTATGTTCTATCTCAGTAGACCCAAAAACTGCAGCAGACTCCACAATCTTGGCACAATTGGAAGAACCATAATGCTGCTGCATCTCTTGATTGACGGCCATGGAAAAAACAGCCTTAATGGAAGGGAAAGGATCCAGCATTAACACTTGTGATTTAATAGCAGAATATTCCTCATTCATGCCCTTTTAAGAACCTAATAACGTACTGGTTCTCAATGTAAGCTTGGTACCACTTCTTTCAACAATCATACTCCAGTGGAATAGTCAAGATAACCAACTGATCCCATAAAACTTTCAATTTCGTAAAATACTGGGAAACAGAAAGGTTACCTTGCTTAGTGTTCTATATTTGCTCCATTATATCAGATAAGTGTCTCCTCCTCCAAATCTATGTGCAAGATCGTCCCACATATCATTGGCTGTTTTGTAAGAAGCAATGCCCTGAGCTATGTCTCTAGATACCAAATTCACCAACCAAGCTTCACCATACTGTTACACTGACGCCAAACAGAATAGTGAGCAAGAACATGGATGGAACCATCCACACAACCTATTTTATTCTTGGAAGATAGAGCCACCGTCATGGAAGTTTTCCAGCTGTGATAGTTGTTATCATCAAGAAGTGGCTGTACCAGAATCAAAGCCGGATTTTCGTTTGGATGTACCACCAAATCGGCCGGAATTACAGCTCCTTGAGCTTCCATCTTCAAGTAGCAGGTAAATCTTCCAAGAACCGAATGAATGGAGGAAAAAAGGAGAGAAATAAAAAACTTCAAGAATCGAAGTAAAAACACGAATAGAAGCTTAATAGTTCTGATACCATGATGAATTACAAGAAGTAATCAAAAAGATGCATAGAAGAAGAAACGAGAAGATGCTTTCATTAAAGTGAAGAAGAAAAGAGTTGTTCTCTATTTTATGAATTACAGAATAGAGTAATCACTAGTCTTATCTAGCTAATTGCACATTGATGTCCTATATACTTGACATGTGGCAGTTACAAGATAATTTAACCTTCCTAACAATATAAGTGATTTCATGATCTAGCTAAATATTGTACATTGATGCCTTATATACTTGACATGTGGCAGTTACAAGATAATTTAACCTCCCTAACAATATAAGTGATTTCATCTTGCAATGGATACTGTAACAGATACTATTCTGTAACGTACGTCCCAGACCCCGGGTCTGATAACGCTAAATGAGTCATAAATGCTCCGGTCAACTGTTTTGACCGTTGTCATCGCTTATTCTAAAAAAGCTAACTCGAGTTGATAAGATATTTATGTCACATACTTATATAGAAATAAGCATTCTATTATTTTTCCGATGTGAGGCTTTACGATTGTCCGATTGAAAAATGCTTGCTGGGCCACCAAAAAATATATTGGTTTGGCTTCCAAATTCTAATTATTCCTAGCTGTCGGTGTTAGACTCTACTGATATGTAACGTTATTGACGTACCAATTACCATTGAGTTTGATGGGTTTTTTCCCCTCGTTTATTCAATAATAATTGTCCTTTTTCTTAAATGATAATGGGTTATTTTTAAATTAAAAAAATGATATAATACGTAGTCATTTATGGTGATTATGATTGATATAAAGCTGATATAAGTAAGAGGTTTATTCCTCTAAAAAAAAAGAGTAAGAGGTTTAGTCCGCTAAACTTGCCCCTTTAAAAACTTCCGATAAAATTAAACAGCATTAAAACGATACAGATAAGATTAGCATTACCTCTAGTGTAATGATCGAAAAGTGGTTTGCTAAACCTTCTAAGGCTCCCTCTCAAAACAAAAAAAAACCTTCTACGGCTCCGTTTGTTTTTGTTAGAGTTTTTTTGGAGTTTTTTAATATCACTTTACCAATCATATCTTACAATTCTCTTACCAATCATTTATTCAACTACAAATAAAAAAATATTAAATTATCTCTCATCATTTCACTTTATGAATTACAGAATAGAGTAATCACTAGTCTTGTCTAGCTAATTTCACATTGATGTCTTATATACTTGACATGTGGCACTTACAAGATAATTTAACCTCCCTAACAATACAAGTGCACATTGATGTCTTATATACTTGACATGTGGCAGTTACAAGATAATTTAACCTCCCTAACAATATAAGTGATTTCATCTTGCAAGACATGTGGCAGTTATAAGATAATTTAACCTCCCTAACAATATAAGTGATTTCATCTTGCAATGGATACTGTAAGTCTTGTCTAGCTAATTGCACATTGATGTCTTATATACTTGACATGTGGCACTTATAAGATAATTTAACCTCCCTAACAATACAAGTGCACATTGATGTCTTATATACTTGCAATGGATACTGTAAGTCTTGTCTAGCTAATTGCACATTGATGTCTTATATACTTGACATGTGGCACTTACAAGATAATTTAACCTCCCTAACAATACAAGTGCACATTGATGTCTTATATACTTGACATGTGGCAGTTACAAGATAATTTAACCTCCCTAACAATATAAGTGATTTCATCTATACATTGATGTCTTATATACTTGCAATGGATACTGTAAGTCTTTTCTGGCTTAATTGCACATTGATGTCTTATATACTTGACATGTGGCACTTACAAGACAATTTAACCTCCCTAACAATACATGTGCACATTGATGTCTTATATACTTGACATGTGGCAGTTACAAGATAATTTAACCTCCCTAACAATATAAGTGATTTCATCTTGCAATAGATACTGTAAGAGATACTATTACAGAACGTATGTCCTGCACTCCTGCGCCTCAGTAGCGCTTAAATAAATATAAATGATCCGGTCAACTGCTTTGACCGTCGTCATCACTTATTCTAAAAGAGCTAACTCGAGTTGATAAGATATTTATGTCACACACTTATATAGAAGTAAACATTCTACTACTTTACCGATGTGGGACTTTACGATTGTCCGATTGAAAATGTTTGCTGGGTCACCAAAAAATATATTGGTTTGGCTTCCAAATTCTAATTATTCCTAGCTGTCGGTGTTAGACTACTGATATGTAACGTTATTGACGTACCAATTACCATTGAGTTTGATGGGTTTTTTTCCCTCGTTTATTCAATAATTGTCCTTTTTTTAAAATGATATTGGGTTATTTTTAAATATAAAAAAATGATATAATACGTAGCCATTTATGGTGATTATGATTGATATAAAGCTGATATAAGTAAGAGATTTATTCCTCTAAAAAAAACAGAGTAAGAGGTTTAGTCCGCTAAACTTGCCCCTTTAAAGAATTCCGATAAAAGTAAAATGATAGAGATAAGATTAGCATTAAAACGATACAGATAAGATTAACAATACCTCTAGTGAGGCTCCCTCTCAAAAAAAAAAAAAAAAAAAAAAAAAAAAAAAAAAAAAAAAAAACCTTCTAAGGCTCCGTTTGTTTTCGTTATAGGTTTTTTTGGAGTTTTTTTTATATTACTTCACCAATAATATCTTACAATTCTCTTACCAATCATTTCTTCAACTACAAATAAAAAAATATTAAATTATCTCACATCATTTCACTTTATCAACTTTATAACATTTTTTACCATTATTTTATTTATTATATTACTTTATTTCAAAAAAAATTCACCAATCATTTCATAATCTACACAAATTGCAAAAAAAAAACATTTTAACTTTCTAATCATTACTTTAATCATTTTATCTAAAACTACCAAAACAAAAAACTCCAAAAAAAATTCCAACTTAAAAGAAACGGTTCTAACATTATGGTTTAATTTAAATCACACAATTTTATTACCCAATAAAGTTGTTTGGTTTAAATTGAACCACGTAGCGTCGACAACAACGTTGACATCACACAAAAAAAAATTTCCTCTAACGTAGAAAATGACACATACAGTTGTCTCAATAATAAATGCCAGAAATCGGTTCAAAATATCAAGACTTTTAGTGGGGATACAACTCAATGGGAATAAATGCCAAAAAACCAGATGGACCAAATCCTGGCTATCACAATTGTCACTGCATTATTTGCCACGAGAATGCAAAGTTTTTTTTTAGTCGGTGAGTAATGTTTTAATTAATAATAATACTATTTTAGGCGCAAGGCTTTTTTAATTGTTTATTATGATTTAGCAACAAATGAAAAATTAAAAAAAATCATTTTGAACCATAAATTACTATACTACTCTGAGGGGTTAGACTTTAGAGTTAACTAGAGGCGACATAGTAGTTGAGATAAATTGATGGCTAGTGTTACTACAATGGTGAAGGTGTTCACCATTCTTTCGGATACTGAATTATCATCCGGAAATAAAATGTACGTAAACTTTAGAAAAAACCTTCAACTTCACGTAATTTTACAATAATTAAAGAATATATGCAGAAAAAAAAAAAAAAAAAAAAAAAGAAACATGATGATACTCAAGGAATAGACCCTCATGGTTTTCACACGGCACATGAGAATATCAGTGTTGTCAGCTAACATCGTAAATAACTGAAACAACTGTTAAATATCTATACTAACTCAACATATATTGAAGGAGAACTACTAAGCTAATTTGGCATGCATGCATGCCTCATTGAAAGGAAACAAGACTAAAAACAATTGACTAGATACAAATAAACTCCATGGACTTCATCTTAAGTTTGCTCACCACCCCCACCGTAATCTAAAATAAAAGAGTAAGCTTGTGCATGAATTTAGTAAGGAGTAGAAAATCAAAAAGAGAAATTCGTGTTTGTCATAAGCCGGAAGACATGAAATAAATCAGGTAAAGAGGTGGCTATTTTAGAGATCATCAAGGTGCGATATTGACGTCCTTTTCTTTTCACCATGATCCGGGCGAATACGGAATTAAAGCCAATTTATTTTGCGTTAGTGGAGGCATATATCTAGGGAAAATTCTATCATAGGGACTTCCTACTATGGAATCAGTCATCGCGCAAGCAAGATCTCTGACAACACAGCTTCCACACACAGGGCAGATCGTGTATTCCACCTCGTAAAATCATGTGATCCAGATCCCGCCACATGTTAGCTTCTACTCTTGAGAGAAATCCCTACAAGAGAATCCACTTCTATATCTAGCTTTCTTCGGGCACTTTGTGCTTCCTCCACAAAAGAACGTCCCATTCTCTAACAAGTCCCTACCACGGGCAGATCTAGCCCTTCGGGCACTTTTGGTGCTTCCACCTCCAATGAAATATAATTTTCACTTAATGTATATATGTACGGTACTAAGGCATTATCTGATTAGACAAATCAGGTAGGCATTAAGTCGGCCTACACCCAATAACATTTTTTTTCCTAGATTCGTTAGTGGTCTCTACCAATGCATTCAATCACGAAGTACATGCAATAAAGTCTCCCTATATATATACAACTTTTGATATGTAATATGTGTATCAAAATATTTTACAAAAATACAATCAAAAAGTTAAATATACTTGTATTAAAAACAAAAATATCACTTATCACCATCATTTCAGTCAGAAACACTTGGACGCCGCTTCTGTTGCAAGCAATATTTCAATGTTAGGTAAAGCACAAATTTAAGTTTTAAAAATATAAAATAAAAAAAGGTTAGGTTAGTTAACGCTGAAAAATAAGACAAAAAAAATTCAAAATATGGTATAATAATGATAGAGTGCACTTTGGGAAACGAATTTTTTTTTTTGAAATCTTTGGGAAACAATTAAATTCCAATTGTTTTTTGGGGAATAAAGATAAGGACATATTTGTTTGTATTCATTTAGTGTTTTTGTGCAAAAATTAAATCTTTTGCCTAATTTCTCAGATCTATACTTGAGTTTTCTTAAGGAAACGAATGGGTTTGAGCTCGTTCGATTGATAAACAAGCAAAATTTACGGTTTAAATTTTAACTCGTTTAATGGGACTATAAGTCGTGCTCGGCTCATTTGTGTCAAGGAAGAAGACGTTCATTACCGGTAAGGAGTGTTTGTTCAATCTTGATATTCATTCACGTCAAACAAAACAAACAAGAGGTTGTTCAAGTTTAACTCATTTAATTATGTTTAATTTAACACGATACACACGCACACGTAATGTAATGGCGCAGAGCCACGTGCCCCCAATGGATTTTCAATCAAGAAATAATGTAATGTACTCCTATTGTTCGAAAGTAATACACTCTTCATGCCCTTAATGTCCCCTTCTTATGCCTCAATAGGTTTCAAGACTTACATTGTTATTGGCACCACATCTGATCTACTTTCAGGACATCAAAATGATTTCAACCTTCCCTAAGTCAAATTTAAGCTAAAAAATCGATTCTAGAGAGCTCGAAAATAAAATTAGACATCTAAGTCAAATTTAAGCTCAAAAATCGATTCTAGAGAGCTCGAAAATAAAATTAGAGATCAGTAGTGTGGTGTTTGGACCATAACATTAACGCCTCTTCAATTTTCTTTTGCATGTGTCTGACCAGATCATTAACGCCTCTTCAATTTTCTTTTACGCCCAATTGGTTTAAGATAACTGGTAGTCATTGATCCTAATATCTCAAGCGGAGCAGAGGCCATGGATCAATCCAGCAACCAACATTGTTTCCCCAATTATATTGTGCAGTGTTGTTGCCTCTTTTTGTTGGCGCTACTGCGCTTTTATACGCCATACTTACTATATTTACACTAACACATTATAAATTCCCACACTCTGAGGCGTGTTAAAAGTGATATAAAAATATAATAAAGACCTTTACTAACACCAAATTTGGCTTTTAAGACAACTGCAGAAGATTGATCCTAATACCTCCTTATAGTTTTTGCTTAGGTCCACCCCAAGTAGGACACTGTGTACATTATTGTCCATAAACTTAAAAGGTGTTTGTGATCATTGTACGTTAACTATCCAAGGTTAACAAAGTGTTTAAAATTATTTTGTTTGTTTGAACAAACGAACACGAGTTTATACGAACCGAATCAAAACTTACTCACGATCAATTTTCTTCGTTAACACCACTAATCACAAACATCAAAATCTGATTCAAGAAAGTACATGCTAAATCCCAAACACTTCTGGGAAAGTTGAATTGAACATTTACCTAAAGAATACAACAATCTTTAATGAAATATCAGAATATTACCACCAAATAAACAGAAACAAAAACTCATCACATCTGTGTTTTTTCCCCATATAATATATGCTTGATTGAACATGTTTCATTCAATATATTATATAAATCATATGTTACAACAATCGTAGATAGTTCACGATGCGTCACACGTTACGATCAATCTGAACATCTCAGATACAAACTTACAAGCAGAGGCTTTCATTTCTGGAAAAAAGCGATATGTATTATATTATTATTGTTACAAACCACAAACACAAACAAACTACGCGTACAACACCTGTACACTTGTCGGGCTCAGATCCGAGAGCGTTTCTGGTGCATCAATCACTTGCCATTTCACAGAAAAGCTTACCCTTTTATTACCCGAACATCCCTTCGTGTATGTCTGAACGATATGGCCTACAGCAACATGAAGATTCTTACCAACAACAAAGATCCTACTATCACATGAATTAACAGAGAAAGGTTTACATATCTGTTCCGGTAATGAAAGCCCGTCAACCGTTTCCCATGAATCAGTCTCGGGATCATAAACTTTAAGCTTCGTCTTTTCGTGCTCTGAAACAACGAATAAGTGTTGATATACAACAATACTCGACCCGGTCCAACCTTCTCGTAGCCCGGTTGGCATGTTTTCCCAGTTGTTTATACTTGGATCGTAAACCTGACCTCGAGGTACAACATCAAAAGGCCAAAACCAGCCTTCTGTTACAAGAAGTTTCCCATTGAGTACTGCAGCATCGTATGACGCCATGTTCGTTCCCATGTTTGCAACCGGATACCACGTCCCTTTATCCGGATCTAGACATTCGGTTGAGTTAAGCTCGAAAAGTCCCGAACTATTCCCTCCAGCAACATAAATCCTACCATCAATCACTCCGCTAGCAAAAAAAGACCGTGACGTAATCATTTTCTTCAATACCGTCCATCGGTTATTCCTTATATCGTATCTTAGTACTAAATTAAGAGGGCAATCCAAATCAGAAACCATACCACCACATACGTAAAGCGACCCTTCATTAGGGATCGTAACACACTTAAATCCGTGAGGACATACCTTATCTTTACACGGCATAGCAGGAATCGTATGCCACGAAAACTGGTTCAAATTCAAAACTTGCCATTGGATTTTACGGGTACATTTATGAAAGGCGAAAACAAACAACCAAGGATCGTGAAAACCGTATTCTTTTCTACGTGTAAAGAACCTACCTTTACTACCAAACAACGAATACCAACGTCTACAAACGGACTTACAGGCTATATGATTATTAACTGGAACACGAAGAAGACAATTCATAGCAACATCATCAGGAAGACCCGGGATTAAAGATTCCCCATTACGGGTTAGTTCTAGGTCTATAGAAGGATCTAGAACAAGTGATTCCATTGTAGCTACCCTAAATTTAGGGGATAGAGTCACCTGAGAATCTCCTAGCTTGTGTACTGGTGATTGCTGTGAAGAAACTCTAACTCTTTGCATAATTATCTTATTATTTTAATCAAATTTCAATATAAAATTGCTCTGTTTTCAATATTAAAAGCTCATGTCTTTTTCAATGGAAATTCAACAGCAAAAAATCTTCTTGAATATCAGCATATCCAGCCTGTTCACACATAAAAAATTACATTATTATAACTTATAAACTAAGAATAAATAAAAACAAATCAAACAGAAATCAGAAAAAAGCAAAAATAAAGCATTTCCACCAAAAACCCACCAGGAAATCAATCAAACACAGGATAATATTTCATCAAACACATCAAATTTATCAACAAAAAAAAAACAAAAAAATTACTATCTTGGCCTTTTCATACACACAAATTGCAGCTATTTAGCTAAAGATGATTAAAAAAAACAACATTTAACTCAACATTCTGACTGTTAAAATCAAAATATGAAAGCAAAGAGACAAATAAGAAATCAAACTGACCTCCCCTGTTTCAGGCCAATTCCAAAAAAGCAGCCCAGAAGTTCATATTCATCAAGAACTTGAAGAATCAAAAGGGATTACCCTCAAAAAAAAAAAATTCAAAAGGGAGAACCTTTAGTTGGCATGTTAAAGAAAGGTATGAATGATTATACCAGCTTGATGAGTGCTTTCTAGCTGAAGCTTTTAGCACAGTTATCTTTTTTTTTTTTTTTTTTGAGAAATTTAATAGTTATCTTGAAAGAGGAGAATATAAAAAGGGAAGATAAAAAAGAGCTCGAGAAAGAAGAGATAAATGATAAAGATGTGGTTAGCATAATAAAGATAAAGGTATCGAAACTTTTAGGATTCCCACTAGTGAAAATATTCACTACCATTTTCATTTATTACTCTCATTTTTTTTTAATAAAGAAAGATCCCTGGTTATGGTAGTACAGTTGAGAAAGATAAATATTCATGTACATAAGCCTTTATTTAATCCACAAAATCTATAGTTCATGTATGAAGCACAGAAATATAAGATTCTTTCCCTTTACTTTTCAAAAAAAAAAAACAAATAATAATAATAATAATAAAACGGAAATATAAAAACATCTAACACGTAATATGTAAGTATTGTTTAAAAAGTTGGATGTTGTGAATTATTATCTATTCTCCTAAAATACTATTACTATTTAGGTTTCTTATTATCTGTCGCATTTAAGAAAAACACATAAATTAATATTATCTCCGGTCCAAAATATAAGTCATCCTACACTTTTCTACTTGTCTCATAATATAAGTCATTCTACATTACCAATGCAACATTTATTGCTCTTTCTCTATCTTACCCTTAATTTATTATGAATTCAATAACTTTTCATTATTTAACAACTATTGCATTAATGATAGTCAAGGGGTATTTTAGACATTAACATTCAAATTAATGACATTCAACCAATTCCTTAATCTGTGTGAAAACTCCTAGGATGACTTATATTTTGGACCGGAGGTAGTAAATAAGTAATTGCATTGACTTTCATTATAAAATGCTAATAAATTCTTGAAAAGCGTAGTGTTGTATTAAATATGAAAAATTGATTGATTGAATGAGCCTAGAAAGTTAAAAAGTAATTTTGAAAAACGGAAAGAGTATTAAAATATGTATTGGAAATTTAACTACGACATATAAAAAAGAAATTTTGATTTTGACAACTGCGACAGTTAAATAGACACGTGGAATAATAATAATAACAACAACAACAACAACAACAACAACAACAACAACATCAGCTGCTTTTAATGCTTATATGGTGAAAATTATGAGAAATGTTGTGTCAAAATAAAATTTACACAACAACTACCACAACACTCTTTACCATCATTGTTTTTAATGGAACTAATTTGAATTAATATGTCTTGCATCATAATCAATAATGATCTATAGGCGTAGTGTACTTTGTTGTGACCATTTTGTTGTGCAACTGTCACTACTCGAAAACTATATGGTGAAAATGCAAGTTTTACATCTTGACCAGTGACGCGTCCGGGCATAATTTCCGATAATTGTTTTTTTTTTTTGTTGAAGAAATGCAACTGATGAATTGATGGTGTTTCTGATAAATTACGGTTGTGTCAATGAGATTGTTTACGTACCTAAAGTGTGTGGGAGGGATCAATAAATCAACGTAGTTCTGAATTGTGAGAATGAAAAACCTTTTATTAGGGGTGAACACGGAAACGAATTATCCAAAAACCGATTCAAGCTGAGGTCATTTGGTTCAATTCAGTTCGGTTAATAACTGGTATTTGTTCAATTTCGGTTAGTATTATAGAGAAACCGAAATTTCCTGTTCGGCTACGGTTAACTCTACAATTATCTGTAACCAAACAAAATTAAGTACCAATTCATTATGAAAAATCGTAACTGAAATGATTATAATCAACTTGTATGATTAGTTTTGTATGATTAGTTTTCATAACCAAAATATTATAACCGTTCATGAAAAATTGCATGTAACCGAACCGTTGTCCGAACAATTTAACACCAAATTAAAAAAAATCTAAAAAAAAACCTAACCGTTTATAACCGAATAGAATTATTATTTTTATTTCCATTTTCGGTTAACCGAACCATACCGTATATTTTGGTTCGGTTCAAATCGGTCACCTAAAACAAACTGTTCGGTTTCGGTTTCGAATCTTAATTAACTGAAATTTTCGGTTCGGTGTCGGAACGACCATTAGCCGTACCGAATCGAACCGTGTACACCCTTACTCTTATATATCTCCATCATGAGGGAGTTGATTATTACTCATTGATATCGTGGCATGTGATTGAGGGACCATTATGACGTTATCATGGAATAGTCTTGCCTCAATTAGGTTACTATCAATGGATGGAAACAATCATTGGATCTTGGTAGTTAATGAATATCAATCGTGGGGTCCTGACCAATAATGAAGTATAACCACCCTCTAAGTTCGGAGGCGATCTGTTATGCTCATGAGCGACCAGGATGATCATGTCAACAGGTAGGTAAGGTGGGACCATAGACACCATGTGTCACGCCGGCTATTTAGAGTTGCGAGTAGCTTGTAGCAGGCTGAGATAATACTTGTTGAGTTTGAACTGCACAGACGACCTGATCATTGTGGACAACCAGAACGAAGTCGGTGAAGTTCTTGTTGATGCCCTTGTATAAGAGGCCCAATAGAGGAACGAATTTAGGTTGGCCTATTTTGCTAATATGGCCCGCTTAAGGCCATGAGAGCGCCACGTGTATGACTTCCGGATCATATCCATGTCAAAAGCCTCAAACCTGAGGTAGGACGATTATCGTAGGTTAGGCCTGCATTGAAGCGATCTGGCACGACTTGGAAGGTTGAAGCTACACCGCCTCTGACATACGTGACGTAGGACAGCTTGTATTTCGAATTCAAATGCCTAATGCTTATTTTGAGGCGTCTTTTCAGAATCATTTGGAAAATTCCGCAGATTTCGTTGATTGTTTAAACGAAGGAAACCACTTCGGCTCGATATCACTTCCGCCTATAAAAAAAGGTGGATTGCTTCATTTATATTTTTACCATCTCCAACCTTTAGAGTTGTCGTCTGAGAGAACTCTGAGTCCTCTTATTCATCATAAAATACATGCTCTTAGATCTGCAAAACAAGTAAGTATCTTCCTTAAACTTTTCATAATTTCCTTTGAGACTATGTCTTCGAGTAGACGATCTTCGTCGGATGAAGCCCTTAGCAGGGATATCTTTAAATCCACACGGTTCATGGCTCAAGAACATTCAGTGACTTCTTTCATGTCTAGGTCACGATCTGTAACGAATTCTCAAGGATCTCCGGCCGTTGACACGTTTGTTAACTCAAGAATCAGACCTTTCACATCATGAATGAAAAACTGTTGTGAAAAAAGAGTTTCAAGCCTTGATGAGGAATCATACCTGGGATTTGGTTCCTTCAGATCCAAATTATATCTTGGTTGGAAATAAGAGAGTATTCAAGCTTAAATTAAACCATGATGGTTTTATTTAAAATATAAGGCAACCGGTGGATTAAGGGTTTAATCAAACCGTTGGATTAAAGAGACCTCCATTCATATTGTAAGTCTGTCTACCATTAAAGTAGTGTTGGCACTAGCAATGTCTCGTAATTGGGATATAAATCAGATAGACATAAAGAATGTCTTTTTAAATGGTTCACTCCATGAGTCTGTGTACAGGATTCAGTTTGAGGGCTTTTTTTATCCTACCAAACCTCATCATGTTTGTCATCTCAAGATGACCTTTTATGGACTGAGACAAGCTCACAGGGCCTAGTTTGATGAGCTTAGGACTCAACTCACCAGTTGGGGGTTTAGACAATCCAAAGCAACTATTCACTTTTTCTTTTCAATTCCAAGTATGTTCTCATGTATGCTTTGGTGTATGTGGATGATATTTTGTTGACAAGAAACAACTCCTCTCTCATCCAAATGTTTATTTCTCAGGTAAATGCTCGTTTTTCCCTCAAAGACATGGGTCAAATTAGTCATTTCCCGAGAATGCAAGCACACAAATATGAGACTAAGTTGTATTTGAACTAGCAAATGTATGTGCTTCAACTTATTTAGTGTTTGGGTCTTGAAAATCTGAAGTCTTTCCCAACCCCAATCTTCACAAGTGTTCAGCTTCACAGAAATAATCGAGAACTTATGGCCAACCCTACTCTTTATAGAAGCACAACAGGGGCTTTGCAATATCTCACCTATACACGTCCAAATATTTTTTGCAGTCAATACTCTTAGTCAGTTCATGCAAACACCGTATGTAACTCACTATCAAGCCCTCAAAAGATGCCTCAGATACATTAAAGGCACTTATGGTTTTCACTTCAAACCTCATGGATCACTTATAGTCACATGGCGCTCTCACGCAGAAGTGGGATGTGATGTTATTGGCGGAAGATACGTAGTTGGTTATTGAGTTTATTTAGGGATTGTCTTTGTTTCATGGAACTCTAAGAAATAGCAAGTGGTTTCAAGATCTAGTACTGAATCAAAGTACATATATCATGGTCACCAAGTTGTTGAATTACAATGGCTTAAGCCCCGTATGACTGAATTACAACACCCTCTATATTCTAAACTTGTGATATGGTGTGGCAATTTGATTGCACAGTTCTTAGCCTACAATCCTATTTATCACTCAAAAACCAAACATATTAAGATTCATATTAATATTGATGTACATTATATGAGGGATCAAGTGCTGCAAGGTCATCATCAAGCGAGTTACATTCCCACAACATATCAAGTTGCATATGCATTTACTAAAGTTCTTCCAAGCACATAATTTCTTCGTTTTAGAGACAAACTAATTGTGGTCCAAACCCCATCATGTTTGAGCGGGGTGTTAGTGAAGAATTATGGTTATTGTTAAGGCGGCACAGTAGTAGGGTTTAAACCCTTCTCTCATTGCCTAAGTTTCTCGTAATTAGACGATTATATCCTTGTACTTACTACTATTTAAGTAGCACATCATTGTACAACTTGATTGTGATTAATACAATTGATACTTTAATATGGTATCAGAGCCTAAACGGCTCACGTCCAAACCCTAATTTTCTATCGTTCTTCTTCTTCCTCAATGGACGACACCTCTTGTCATATTTACGGTGGCTCCACCGCACCACCGGCCTCCTCCGTTCTACCTTTTTTTTTTCTCCTTCTTCATCCTTCAATATCACAAAATTAAACCGTAGTAGTTATCCTATTTGGCGAGTACAGCTCGTCCCTCATCGGCCAAAACGTCTTCGGTTTTGTTGATGGATCGAAAAAACCTCCTTCAGCCACCCTCACCGATGACAAAGGCGTTACTCAGCCCAATCCCTGCTTTGCTGCCTGGCGTAAGCAAGACAACTTAATCCTCTCGGAAGTCACCTCATCACTCTCCGATGAAGTCATTGTCTATGTCTATCACGCCAAGACGTCGGCGGAAATCTGGTCCGCCATTAATACTTGCTTTGCTTCACAATCCAGGGCCAAAATTATCAACATCCAGTCCCAGTTGTAATCCTTGCGGAAAGATGGTGCCACAGCCACTGAGTATTTCACTTCCATTAAGAGACTTATTGATGAACTTGCCATTGCCGGACAACCACTCTCATCGGATGATACCATAAATTATTTTCTTTCCGGTCTTGGACCTGAATACGATTCGTTGGTTGCTATGATTTCCACCAAAGATCAGATCTGCCTTGAAGAAGTGTTTTCCATGTTGCTTACGATGGAGGCACGCATTAACCACCACCACCTTGCGTCTCCGGCACCTCCTTCGGCTACTCCTTCCAATCCGTAAGCAGCCTATGCAGCCCAACAGCCCTCTCGTGAAAGAGGACACGGTAATTCAGGTTCTTCTCATGGTAGGGTCTATGGTGGCTCACGAGGTGGCCGCACCTCCAATCCGTCACCATCTCCGAACGGACGTCCAGTTGCCAACTTTGCAATCGAGTTGGCCATGTTTTACAGAATTGTTATTATCGGTTTGATGAAAATAATGCCGTAGCCTCTGCTCAGACGGACTGGATTCTTGATGCCGGGGCAACTTATCACATGACTCCTCATCTACAGGCTCTTGACTCGGACTCTCATCCACTTACTTGTACGGATCATGTCACCGTTGGCAAAGGTGCATGTTTAAAATTACTCACTCTGGCTCCATCTACTTTTCCACACTCTCCTACTTTTATTCTTCGTGATATCCTTGTTGCCCCGTCTCTTTGTCGTAATCTTCTGCCTGTCCAACAATTTGCATGTCATAATAATGTTTATTTTGAATTTAATGGCTCTTATTTTCTTGTTAAGGATTACTCAGGCCAGGTCCGTCTTAGAGGATTTGTCCGTGATGGACTCTACCACTTCACCGACTCTCCTCAAACTCTATCCGCCACTCGTTCCAGCTCTACCCCTTGGAATATTTTCCTTGGTCATAGTAATTTTCGTGTCGTTAATTCTATTTTGCAGTCAATGGGGGAATTTCCTCTTTTTGTCAATAAATCCCCTGTTTGTCCCTCTTGTCAAATGGCTAAAAGCCATACCATTCCCTTTATGAAGCTTCTTTTAAGTCTAGTAAACCATTGGATTTAATTTTCTCTGATGTTTGGGGTCCGTGTCATTAACCTTCTACTTATGGCTCTCGTTATTATATTTCGTTTTTGGATGATTTTACAAAATTTATTTGGTGGTATCTGTTGAAATTAAAATCTAATGTGAAATATTGTTACTTTAAATTTCGAGCATTGGTTGAGCGCTTATTTAATACTCGTATTAAAGCTATTCAGACGGATTGGGGTGATGAATTTCGCCGACTTCATAATTCTTTCATTACTAATGGCATTGATCACCGACTTGCCTGTGCACACACTCATGCCCAAATTGGTGTCATTGAAGGACGCCATCGCCATATGTTGAAATGGGGTTGTCTTTATTGGCTTCTTCAAACTTACCATTGAAGTTCTAGGAGGATGCATTTGAATCAACTGTTTATATTATCAATCGCTTGCCTACTAATATTTTGCAGGGCCTCTCGCCGTTTGAAAAAGTATATCATCGTCGCCCAGATTATCACATTCTCCGCGTATTTGGTTGTGCGTGTTGGCCTTACTTGCGTCCATATAATTAACACAAAATGGATTTTCGCTCCAAAACTTGTTTTTATTGGGTACAACTCTAATCATCAAGGCTATAAGTGCCTCGATATGGATACTGGTCGAATTTATGTTGCGTGCCATGTTGTGTTTGACGAATATAATTTTCCCTATGCACCATCCCAGTCTACTACCCCCCGTCTGTCCCCCACTACTCTCCTCCCTTCCCTTTCATCTCTCTCACCCGTCACCTCACCCACACATTCTCCCGATCCTGAGCCTCACCCTTTCCTGGCTCCTCCAGAAAATTCAGCCCACTATCCACTCTCGGCCTCCTCTTCAACCGAATCTCTACCCTTGGCTGAACTGTTATCCCTCGACGGACCACCCTCCCCTTCTCTTGAGCCCATACATCCCTTGCAAACCCTCACAAAAACCAATACCCGTAAACCCAAATCATTACCTTCTGACTTTGTCTCGTCCCTGATGAAGGTTAAAATAGTCTATCATACGGCATCAACATTCTAACCCTTATGATCTAAAAATAGTTGGTTCGACCTATAAATATGAACCATTTACGTTGAATATCATATATGGGGTTCGTGAGTTGAGAAATCTGCACTTAGCGTTTATTTTCCCTATTTCGATATTATTTCATGCGTTATTGATTATTTTCAGGATACGAAATATTAGGCATGATGGACGAATCTGGAGTGGACTGAACGAAAAGAATGGGCCAAGGGTATTCCAAAACATTCCAAGTTAAGTCGGCTGAAGAAAAAGGACGAAAATACCCTCGGTAACCCAGGAGGCGGTGCCGACTTACCGAGCTTCAAGAATCTTCATAAAAGCGTTTTCTTGGACGAGTGGTAGAACTAGATGTTTCTAAGTCGGTTTAGATAGTTATAAATAAGAGGCTTCGCCTCAGAACACAAGTGTACAATTTTCAAATAAAATATTATGCAATAAAAGTTCTTTGTTCTTTATTTTATTTATTTTATGAGTTCTGGACGGAGAGACGACAGAGTCGCCGCCTAGGGAGAGATCCGAAGGAGATGTACGCTCATCTTCGAGGGTATAATTTTCTGCCTCTTCCAAGATGTAGATCTATCATTGTTCTATTCGACTAGTATGGTTTAATTGCTTATTTAGTTTAATTATGTAGTAGTTAGTTTATTTTACCCCATGTGTTATAGATCTAATTCGTTGGTGAAGAAATCCTGGAATAGTAGTTGCGTTCTTCAGATCTGTGACGGTCTATATTGCTAGGTCGGAATACCTAGTAATTTACTAATTCATGATAATCGGCGCCAGCTACGTTGATCGATAGATTTAATCTACATGTTTTTAGCCTGATCAACTATTTGCATGTCATCGTAAACTAGTATGAGATACGAATAGTGAAGTTCTATGTTTGGACATTAGCTAGAATGGACCTTAGGAACGTGCTGATGATCAATGTTGACAGCTGTCTAGGCGGGTTTATGGTATGAGTTAGCGCTCAATATCGACAGTTCTAGTTCTTTATGCGTATGGGCTATTACGGACCAATTAAGGAGGGTAGCTTGCGTATAGATTGTCTACTATCATTGTCGGAGTAGATAGGGTTAGGAGTTGTACCCGTAGCTGAACAATGAATAAATTCATCAATAGGGAGGACTGTTGCATGTGTGGGGGGGATAACTAATTACTCATAATTGAACTAAGACATTAGAAACTCTAGTTTGCTTCGTTGAACTTGCATAATCTTGCTAGTTGATTGTTACCAAATTTACCACCGTCTATATTATAGTTGGTCATAGACCATTATTCGTGACAAGCTCAATCTTGATAATTAGATGTTCTTACGAGTCTCTGTGGGATCGACCTTGATTTGCCAGTACTCTTCTACGATAGACCTAGTCCTATTGCTAGTAAGTGCCTTGCACGCGATCAAGATTTTCTGGCGCCGTTGCCGGGGACTCGTGTCAAGAATACTTTTTATTTAAGATTGAGTTTTCAAAATATATTTGAGTATGTTTTATAGTCTTTTTATACTGGAGTCGAACAAGGTCGATTTTGTTTAAAATCTGGAAAATTTGATTCCGGTTTACCGAGGGTCTAAATTTCGGTAGAATCGTTTCTGTCAGTTCAGAGTCAAGTCAGTAGTCAGAGTCTGTATTTTTGAGTCTGCCAGGCGTGTGTAACAGCCGGCGAGGCTAGTCACTAACCTTTTATTTTCTTTTTGTGTCTTGTAGTATGCGCTACACGAAGTTCAGCAGCCAAACTCGAGAGATTCATACCTAAGATTGAAAAGTTTGCTAGGCAAAAGAGAAAGGAAACTCGAGAGAAATCTGTTAGGCTAGCGGACGACGTGAGTACACACGAAGGAGATCACAGCGAAAGGGAAGAAGAGATTCCACCTTTGGAGGATACAAAAATCGGCATGGCACAGAACGGACATAATGGACAAAATAGAGCAGGAGTTGTGGTACAAGCAGATAGGAGAACTCTACAGAGTTATGCAATGCCGACGATCGGGCAATTCGTGCCAGAAATTGTTCGCCTGAGGATGCGGCTGAGGTATTTCACCCGAAACCAAATGTGATACAAATGGTGACTAATTACACTACCTTTCATGGAGTAATGAACGAAGATCCTAGTGTACATGTCACCAACTTTCTAGAGATAGTCAGCATGGTTAAGCCAGGAGGAGTGCCTGAGGATAATATCAAGTTGAAATTGTTTTCATTCACTCTGAAGGACAAAGCAAAGTTATGGTTATTGTCTCTAGCACCAGGATCGATCCAAACTTGGACCGATCTGTTGCAGAAGTTTATGAATAAGTACTGCCCGCCGGGGAAGTCACTAAAAATGAGACAAGAGATTATGAATTTCAAGCAGAAACCCACTGAAACCTTTCAAGAAGCTTGGGAAAGATTTAAGGAAGCACAGAGGAGATGCCCTCACCATGATATCACTTTGCCCGTACGAATGCATAGTTTTTATCACGGATTGTGGCCAAGTGAACAAATGAGAGTTGATGCATCGAGCAACAGATGTTTTGCGTTGCTATCACCTGAAGAAGCCGAAGAGAAATTGGAGCAAATTGCGCTTACAAGTCAATGGGGAACGCATCAAATTGAAACGGCCAAAGTAGCTGAAGGCGTATTTGGAGAAGATACTTCTCAAAAGATTTAATACCAGCTAATAGCGATGAATGAAAAGATAGATGGCATGCAAGATCGCCTAGCCAAGGTTGAGAAAGTTCAAGATATTGAAGCAACAAACACTGAGGACGTGAACTATATAGGGAGGCAAGGAAATCCTTATGGGGGCAGATATCGCCTAGGTTCTGATCGCGTGCAAAGCACTTACTAGCAATAGGACTACGTCTATCGTAGTAGAGTACTGGCAAATCAAGGTCGATCCCACAGAGACTCGTAAGAACGTCTAATTATCAAGATTGAGTTTGTCACGAATAACGGTCTACGACCAACTATAATATAGACAGTAGTAAAATTGGTAGCAATCAACTAGCAAGATTATGCAAGTTCAATGGAGCAAACTAGAGTTTCTAATATATTAGTTCAATTTTGAGTAATTAGTTATCCCCCCCCACACACATGCAATAGTCCTCCCCATTGATAAATTTATTCATTGTTCAGCTACGGGTATAACTCCTAACCCTATATACTCCGATAATGATAGTAGACAATCTATACGCAAGCTACCATCTTTAATTGGTTCGTAATAGCCCATACGCATAAAGAACTATAGCTGTCAATGTTGAGCGCTTTCTCATACCGCAAACCCGCCTGAGACAAATTGCCGACATTGTTCAAAGACGCGTCTTGGGTCCATTCTAGATAATGTCCAAACATAGCACTTCACTATTCGTATTTCATGCTAGTTTACGATGACATGCAAAGAGTTGATCAGGCTAAAAACATGTAAATTAAATCTATCGATCAACGTAGCTGGCGCCGATTATCATGAATTAGTAATTTACTAGGTATTCATATCTAGCGATATAGACCGTCGCAGATCTGAAGAACGCAACTACTATTTCATGATTTCTACACCAACGAATCAGATCTATAACACATGGGGTAAAATAAACTAACTACTACATAATTAAACTAAATAAGCAATTAAAACATACTAGTCGAATAGAACAACGATAGATCTACATCTTGGAAAAGATAAAAAATCATACCCTCGAAGATGAGCGTAGATCTCCCTCGGATCTCTCCCTGGGCGGCGACTCCGTCGTCTCTCCGACCAGAACTCATAAAATAAATAAAATAAAGAACAAAGAACTTTTATTGCATAATAATTGTCTAGAAATTTGTACACTTGTGTTCTGAGGCAAAGCCTCTTATTTATAGCTATCTAAACCGACTTAGAAACATCTAGTTCTACCCCTCGTCCAAGAAAACACGTTTCTGAAGATTCTCGAAGCTCGGTAAGTCGGCACCGCCTCCCGGGTTACCGAGGGTATTTTCGTCCTTTTTCTTCAGCCGACTTAACTTGGAATGTTCTGGAATACCCTAGGCCCATTATTTTCATCCAGTCCATTTCAGATTCGTCCATCATGCTTAGCCCAATATTTCGTATCCTGAAAATAATCAAATAATACATGAAATAATATCAAAATAAGGAAAATAAATGCTAAGTGCAGATTTCTCGACTCACGAACCCGACATATGATATTCAACTCTAGTGGTTCATTTTATACGTCGAAATAACTATTTTTAGCTCATAATGGATAGAATGTTGATGCCGTTGGATAGACTATTTTAACCGTCATCAACTACCCCCCACTAGCCTTTTGCTCGTCTGCGAGCAGAGTATCAAGGCGGAATGTACCTCCAAGAACAATCCCCATCAACTACCACATATTCAATAAAAATTTCCGGCAAAAACATATATCAAGTCACAATCCATAAGCTCCCCATTAATCACTACTTATCATGGATCAATGTGTCGTGTGATGAATCAGTTGTGAAAGTGCGTTCGTGAGGAGAATCAAGTTGTATTAACCACACAATCTTAACTTACCTACACATACACTCGCTCATCTTGCTTTCAGACTTGGTTAGACAACATGGTACCTTAATCGGGTCAGGCGGACTCGGGGACTGAGAATCGCTCTTAAGTCCTCGTTTGTTTCTTTTTATGCGAGGGTCGTGCCCTTTTTACACGAGTTCGCTTCCCTCACTGCCTTTATTGCATTTTTTTTTTCTTTTTTTCTTTTTTTTTTCCATCATTTTTTTCCTGGCAGATTTCCGCACTTTTTTCTCGTTCTCTCACAAGTCCGTTTGTCCCGGTTACCTTTCGTCATCCAAGTTGCTTTCCTTGTCTTACAACAATTTGTTAAAGTATATAGACAGACAAATAATGATTCCCGGTTAAAACAATTTGTCATCTAATCTTATACATTTCTCACTCAGATTATGTGCTCAAATATTGATTGCAACAATAGAATAATAATTAATAAGTTACTACTTCATGCAACATAACATATGCTCATTTTCCATACTAAATTGAATATGCTATAGCTCACTTCAAATTGAACTTGGGCTCTTTTTCTACCGATTCCTTACTCGAAAACATGCAAATAGCAAGCTAAAAATAGTGTTAAAATTTCAAAATTATTCCCTTTTTTCGAATACCTAGCTAATACGCCTACCTCACCACTTATTATAGACATTGTCCCTAATGACTAATAATAATGAAAGAAGAAGGTACTTAGCTCTGGAATTGATCAACTGAGTCAAAACGAATCCAAGAGCAGAATCATTAGCTCCTAGGTCATTCCTCTTCCAAGTTGTTACCTGCTTTCTAATACTTCCAAAAAACTGTGAGTAACATGCGAAGGGCAATAAGAAAATAAGGTGGCGGTAATTATGCATACCGGAGGAATGTGTAAAAACAGTTTAAGCCACTTTATTCTTTTATTGGCCTAAGCAAGATGCGAAAACTTTTACGAGGGTATCACATGAGAATCATGAAGGAAAAAACCACATATATCTCTAGTCAGATGATCGAAGATTTATGTGATGAAAAAAACCATACAATTGCCATGCTACTTTATTGACTCAAAATAGCTAAAATAAACAAAAGCAATAAATAAGGGTTTTAGAAATAGTTCTGAATTTATAGTCGCCAGCTCGACTGTACTATTAGGGCTCCTTTATTCATATTCCGGCTCCGTCAACGTAAAGACTTCCAACTCAGGGTTATACTTGTGCTCTAGGTAATATTTCAGCCTGTGGCCGTTAACTGTGAAAGTCTGCCCAGAGTATTCATGTCTAACTTCACATGCACCTGAATTGAAGACTTTCGTGACTACATGTGGTCCATACCATCTAGACTTCAACTTTCCAGGAAAAAGACGAAGACGCGAATTATATACCAACACCTTATCTCCAACTTGAAATGTGCGGTTCAGAATTTTCTTATCGTGCAAGCGCTTCATTCTCTCCTTGTAAATCTTGGCATTCTCATACGCTTGAAGCCTAAACTCCTTCAATCTATTCAACTCTAGCATCCTCTTCTCACCGGCTAAATTCTCATCCATATTTAGAAATCTCGTAGCCCACAGCGCTCGGTGCTCGAGTTCTACTGGTAAATGACATGCTTTTCCAAATACTATCATATATGGTGACATCCAATCATGGTCCTATAAGCTGTTCTGCACACCCAAAGAGCGTCATCTAATTTCAAAGACCAATCTTTCCTTGTGGGATTCATAGTCTTCTCTAAGATCCTCTTACTCTCTCTGTTCGTGACTTCGACTTGTCCACTCGTCTGGGGGTGATATGCTGCTGCAATCTTATGCCTAACCCCATATCTCAGCATCAATTTTTCAAACAACCTATTACAGAAATGACTCCATCCATCACTAATTATGGCTCTTGGCACTCCAAACCTCAACAAATTGTTTTTCTTAAGAAACCTCAAGACAACCCTAGCATCATTAGTAGGTGAAGCTACTCCTTCCACCCATTTGGAAACATAGTCAACTACTACCAAGATGTAACGATTTGATTCTGACGATGTGAATGGACCAACAAAATCAATTCCCCATACATTGAATAACTCCACTTCTAAGATACTCTACAGTGGCATCTCATTCCGCTTAGAAATATTACCAGTCATTTGACAGGAATGACAGGATCTTGTAAACTTGTAAGCAGATTTACGAATTATTGGCCAATAGAATCCACACTGCAGTACCTTTGCTGCTGTCTTATATGGCCCTATAGTGACCTTTAGCTTCTCTAGAATGACACATGTGCAAAATACTTGGAATCTCCTCATGGACGCATCTCCTAAGAATGGCATCAGGGCACAATTTATACAGGTAGGGATCGTCACAATGATAATGCTTCAAATATGAGAAAAACTTCTTCTTATCCGCATTCATGAATTCTGGTGGTAGGTACCTTCCTGCTAAATAATTGACAATGCTAGCAAACCAAGGGTATACCTACCACTGAGACGGCAAATAGTTGTTCATCAGGAAAGCTTTCCCTGATCTCAGTCGGTTGCTCTTCTTTCAGCGAAGTTAATCTTGACAGGTGATCAGCCACCTGGTTCTCAGATCCCTTTTTGTCTTTGATTTCCACATCAAACTCTTGTAAGAGTAGAATCCACCTCAAAAATCTTGGCTTGGAGTCTTGCTTGGTTAGAAGGTATTTCAAAGCTGCATGGTCAGTGAATACAGTGACTTTCGATCTTATCGGATAAGGTCAAAACTTGTCAAACGCAAATATGATAGCTAAGAGTTCCTTATCTATAGTTGCATAATTTCTCTGGGCACTGTTAAGGGTACGACTAGCGTAATAGATAGGCTTAAAGATTTATCCTCCCTTTGTCCCAGGGCTGCTCCAACTGCCGTGTCGCTTGCATCACACATAAGTTCCAATCTCGTGCTACCAGAATTGGGAGGTTATAAGCATTTGCTTCAATGTGTTGAATGCTTTATTTCATTCTTCTCCAAATATGAAAGGTACATCCTTTGCAAGTAATTCAGACAAAGGTCTAGAAACTTTAGAGAAGTCATTAATAAACCTCCTATAGAATCCTGCGTGGCCAAGAAAGGCTCGCAACATTTTTATATTCGTTGGAGGGGATAACTTCTCTATTACCTCTATCTTTTCTCTATCAACTTCCATTCATTTCTTGGAAATCCTATGACCCAACACTATTCCTTCTGTAACCATGAAATGGCATTTTTCCCAGTTAAGTACAATGTTGGTCTCTTCACATCTCTTTAACCCTTTACTCAAATTGTCCAAGCATTTATCAAAGCTATCTCCAATACAGAGAAATCATCCATGAAAATCTAAATAAAATCTTCCACCATGTCCGCAAATAATGACATCATGCACCTTGGGAAAGGTTTCATAGGGACATGTGAAAGTTGTCTTCTCTCGGTCCTCAGGGGAAATATGGATCTGATAGTAACCAGAATATCCATTTAAGAAACAATAAAACGCATGACCGCTTAATCTTTCTAACATCTGATCAATGAATGGTATGGGAAAATGATCTTTACGAGTTGCATCATTCAGTTTCCTAAAGTCTATGCAAACTCGATGTCCAGTAATTAGTCTCACAGGGGTTAACTCATCAAACTCATTAGGTTGGATAGTGAATCCTCATTTCTTGGGTACCACATGAATCAGGCTTACCCACTCACTGTCTGTAATTGGGAAAATGATTCCTATCTCCAACATCTTTATGATCTCTTCCTTAACAACATCCTTTAGTTGTGGCGTCAACCTCGCTTTATGGTTGTGCTACTGCTTTCTTCTCAGGATTTACAGAGATCTTATGCATGCACACTGATGGGCTTATTCCTCTAATATCTGCAATGGTCCACCCAAACGCTCCCTTATGCTCTCTCAGTACTCTTAAGAGTTTCTCCTCCTCTAAAGGTGATAATAACGATGAAATTATAAGGGGGAGAGTATCATCTTGTAAGTATACGTACTTCAGGTGAGATGGCAAAGGTTTTAACATTAAGTTCCTTGGTGGTTCTTCTAATGATGATCTTAACAGCTTACCAGTCAATTGTAAGTCAAAGAACTTGTGCCATGAAGGTCTATGAATGGTTCCTCCTAAATCCACAAAAGATGTAGGCTCTATTTCTCACACTTGACCTTCACTACCCCCATGCCAGGTTTCCTCATAACTTTCCTCGTCTTTTAGAAGTAAAGTCTCAGCTACTTCAGGGTCTAGGCATGCTTCTCCTTCATCTTGAGCATATTTCATTGAATTCATCATATTGAACACTACTTTGTCCTCGTTCACTCTCAGAATCAGCTCACCCTTATGAACATCATTCAAGGTTTTACTCGTAGCTAGGAAAGATCTTCCTAAGATCAATGGAACATCGTGGTTAGCTTTCATGTCTAGCACCACAAAGTCTATAGGGAATACAAACTTATCAACTTTCACCAAAACATCCTTCACCACTCCACAAGATTGCTTGATTGACCTATCTGCTAATTGAAGGGTTATAGACGTTTCATTCAACTCTTTCATGCCTAACTTATGAAAGATGGAGAGTGGCATTAGATTGACACTGGCTCCAAGATCACACAATGCTTTGTTTGGGCATACTCCTCCTATTGTGCATGGTATGAGGAAGCTCCCAGGATCTTTACACTTAGGAGTCAGTTTGCGTTGCAAAACTGCCGAGCATTCCTCATTAAGGCATATAGTCTCAAAGTCTAATAATTTCCTTTTGGTAGAAATTGCTTCTTTCAAGAATTTCGCATATTCTGGCATTCAGGCCAGAGCTTCTATCAAAGGTATATTCACTTGCAACTTTTTAAAAATTTCTATAAACTTTTTATAACGCGCATCATCATTATTCGGCTTATATTTCCTAGGGGGATAGGGTAAAGTAGCAGGATTAATAGTTACAGTTTGTGAAGACTTACCTGCTGACTGATGCTGCTCTGCCTACTTGTCTGAGGAATTTTCAGACTCCTGGTTTACCGGAGTAGTGTCCCGGTTTACCGGCCCCTCTTTTTCTCCAGATTCTGCTGCGTTCTGCTGCTGATTGCTTTCTGATCCTTCCTGGAAAGTTGGTATAACTGGACCAGGCAGTTCCTTTTTGCTTCTAGTCATGATTGCATTCACGTCCTTCAGATTTTTCTCAGTATTACTTGGAAATCATCCCGAAGGACGGGCTGACACTTGTTCTGCAATCTGTCCCACTTTGTGCGACAGATTCTGCACTAATGCTTCTTGATTGGTCAGTCTTGTATCATTCTTTTGACAATAAGTGGTGAAGTTTGTATTCAGTTCAGTCATGGATTTCGTAAGTTGATTGACCGTGTCGGTCATAGTTGAGCTCATTTTTTCCATGGCTGCTTCCTAACCACCGGACTTGTTGAATTGAGGCATGAATCCACCAGCTTATCTCGGTCTCTCTCCACCATTAGAATCACTTTGGCAAAAACCCCCAGTAGTGTCACTCAGTCTAAAACCAGGGTGGTCGTGAGAACCTGGGCGATATCCGCCCTCATAAGGATTTCCTTGCCTCCCTATATAGTTCACGTCCTCAGTGTTGGTTGCTTCAATATCTTGATCTTTCTCGACCTTGGCTATGCGATCTTGCATGCCATCTATCTTTTCATTCATCGCCATTAGCTGGTAGAAAATCTTTTGAGAAGTATCTTCTCCAAATACGCCTTTAGCTACTTTGGCCATTTCAATTTTATGCGTTCCCCATTGACTTGTAAGCGCAATTTGCTCCAATTTCTCTTCGGCTTCTTCAGGTGATAGCAACGCAAAACATCCGTTGCTCGATGCATCAACTCTCATTTGTTCACTTAGCCGCAATCCGTGATAAAAACTATGCATTCGTACTGGCAAAGTGATATCATGGTGAGGGCATCTCATCTGTGCTTCCTTAAATCTTTCCCATGCTTCTTCAAATGTTTCAGTGGGTTTTTGCTTGAAGTTCATAATCTCTTGTCTCATTTGTAGTGACTTCCCAGGCGGGCAGTACTTATTCATAAACTTCTGCAACAAATCGGTCCAAGTTTGGATCGATCATGGTGCTAGAGACAATAACCATATCTTTGCTTTATCCTTCAGAGTGAATGGAAATAATTTCAACTTGATATTATCCTCAGGCACTCCTGCCGGCTTAACCGTGCTAACTATCTCTAGAAAGTTGGTGACATGTACACTAGGATATTCATTCATTACTCCATGAAAGGTAGTGTGATTAGTCACCATTTGTATGACATTTGGTTTCGGGTGAAATACCTCAGCCGCATCCTCAGGCGGAACAATTGCTGGCACGAATTGCTCAATCGTCGGCATTGCATAACTCTATAGAGTTCTCCTATCTGCTTGTACCACAACTCATGTTCCATTTTGTCCATTCTGTCCGTTCTGTGCCATGTCGATTTCTGTATCCTCCAAATGTGGATTCTCTTCTTCACTTTCGCTGTGATCTCCTTCGTGTGTACTCACGTCGTCCGCTAGCCTAACAGATTTCTCTCAAGTTTCATTTCTCTTTTGCCAAGCAAACTTTTTAATCTCATGTATGAATCTCTCGAGTTTGGTTGCAGAACTTCGTGCAGCGTACTACAAGACACAAAAAGAAAATAAAAGGTTAGTGACTTGCCTTGACGGCTATTACACACGCCTGGCAGACTCAAAAATACATAATCTGACTACTGACTTGACTCTGAACTAACATAAATGATTCTGTTGAAACTGGGACCCTCGGCTTATCGGGGTGGACCCTCGGTGAACCGGAAGCAATTTTTCCAGATTTTTAACAAAATCGATACTGTATGACTCCATTATAAATAGACTATAAAACATACTCAAATAAATATAGAAAACTCAATCTTAAATAAAAAGTATTCTCTACACGAGTCCCCGGCAACGGCGCCAAAAAATCTTGATCGCGTGCAAAGCACTTACTAGCAATAGGACTAGGTCTATCGTAGTAGAGTACTGGAAAATCAAGGTCGATCCCACAGAGTCTCGTAAGAACGTCTAATTATCAAAATTGAGCTTGTCATGAATAACGGTCTACGACCGGCTATAATATAGACAGTAGTAAAATTGGTAACAATCAACTAGAAAGATTATGCAAGTTCAATGAAGCAAACTAGATTTTCTAATGTATTTGTTCAATTATGAGTAAATAGTTATTCCCCCCTCCCCCACACATGCTACAGTCCTCCTCATTGATGAATTTATTCATTGTTCAGCTACGGGTACAACTCCTAACCCTATCTACTCCGACAAAAGTAGTAGACAATCTATACGCAAGCTACCCTTCTTAATTTGTCCGTAATAGCCCATACGCATAAAGAACTAGAGCTGTCGATATTGAGCGCTAACTCATACCGCAAACCCGCCTAGACAGCTGTCGACATTGATCAGCACGTTCCTAGGGTCCATTCTATATAATGTCCAAACATAGCACTTTACTATTCATATTTCATGCTAGTTTACGATGACATGCAAATATTTGATCAGGCTAAAAACATGTAAATTAAATCTATCGATCAACGTAGCTGGCGCCGATTATCATAAATTAGTAATTTACTAGGTATTCAGATCTTGCGATATATACCATCGCAGATCTGAAGAACGCAACTACTATTTCATGATTTCTTCACCATCGAATCAGATCTATAACACATGGGGTAAAATAAACTAACTACTACATAATTAAACTAAATAAGCAATTAAAACATACTAGTCGAATAGAACAACGATAGATCTACATCATGGAAAAGACAGAAAATCATACCCTCGAAGATGAGCGTAGATCTCCCTCGGATCTCTCCCTAGGCGGCAACTCCGTCGTCTCTCCGACGTCTCTCCGACCAGAACTCATAAAATAAATAAAATAAAGAACAAAGAACTTTTATTGCATAATAATTGTCTCGAAAATTGTACACTTGTGTTCTGAGGCAAAGCCTCTTATTTATAGCTATCTAAACCAACTTAGAAACATCTAGTTCTACCCCTTATCCAAGAAAACACGTTTCTGAAGATTCTCAAAGCTCGGTAAGTCGGCACCGCCTCCCGGGTTACCGAGGGTATTTTCGTCCTTTTTCTTCAGCCGACTTCACTTGGAATGTTCTGGAATACCCTAGGCCCATTATTTTCATCCAGTCCACTCTAGATTCGTCCATCATGCTCAGCCCAAACTTTCGTATCCTGAAAATAATCAAATAATACACGAAATAATATCGAAATAGGGAAAATAAATTCTAAGTGCAGATTTCTCGACTCAGGAACCCGACATATGATATTCAACTCTAATGGTTCATATTTATAGGTCGAAATAACTATTTTTAGGTCATAATGGATAGAATGTTGATGCCGTAAGATAGACTATTTTAACCGTCATCAGGTTCTCGCGACCACCATGGTTTTAGACTGTGTGACCCTACTGGGGGTTTTCGCCAAAGTGATTCTAATGGTGGAGAGAGACTGAGACAAGCTGGTGGATTCATGCCTCAATTCAACAAGTCTGGTGGTTGGGAAGCAGCCATGGAAAAAATGAGATCAGCTGTGACCGACACGGTCAATCAACTTACGAAATCCATGACTGAACTGAATACAAACTTCACCACTTATTGTCAGAAGAATGATACAAGACTGACCAATTAAGAAGCATTAGTGTAGAATATTTCGCACCAAGTGGGACAGATTGCAGAACAAGTGTCAGCCCGTCCTCCGGGAGGATTACCAAGTAATACTGAGAAGAATCTGAAGGACGTGAATGCAATCATGACTAGAAGTGGAAAGGAACTGCCTGGGCCAGTTATACCAACTGTCTAGGAAGGATCATAAAGTATTCAGCAGCATAACACAGCAGAATCTGGAGAAAAAGAGGGGCCGGTAAACCGGGACACTACTCCGGTAAACCAGGAGTCTGAAATTCAGCAGACAAGCAGGCAGAGCAGCAACAGTCAACAGATAAGTCTTCACGAACTGTAACTATTAATCCTGCTACTTTACCTTATCCCCCTAGGAAATATAAGCCGAATAATGATGATGCGCGTTATAAAAAGTTTATAGAAATGTTTAAAAAGTTACAAGTGAATATACCTTTGGTAGAAGCTCTGGTCGGAATTCCAGAGTATGCGAAATTCTTGAAAGAAGCAATTTCTACCAAAAGGAAATTATTAGACCTGGAGACTATATGCCTTAACGAGAAATGCTCGGCAGTTTTGCAACGCAAACTTCCTCCCAAATGTGAAGATCCAGGGAGCTTCCTCATACCATGCACAATTGGAGGAGTATGCCTAAACAAAGCATTGTGTGATCTTGGAGCCAGTGCCAATCTATTGCCACTCTCCATTTTTCATAATTTAGGCATGAAAGAATTGAATGAAACATCTATAATCCTTCAATTAGCTGATAGGTCAATGAAGCAACCTTGTGGAGTGGTGGAAAATGTTTTGGTGAAAGTTGACAAGTTTGTATTCCCTGTAGACTTTGTAGTGCTAGACATGGAAGTTAACCACGATGTTCCATTGATCTTAGGAAGACCTTTCCTAGCTACGAGTAAAACCTTGATAGATGTTCATAAGGGTGAGCTGATTCTGAGAGTGAATGAGGACAAAGTAGTGTTCAATATGATGAATTCAATGAGATATGCTCAAGATGAAGGAGAAGCATGATACATGCTTGATGCCATAGACGAGCTTGTTTTGGAATTATATCAACAAGTGGCACTAGACCCTGAAGTAGCTGAGACTTTACTCCTGAAAGATGAGGAAAGTCATGAGAAAACCTGGCCTGGGTGTAGTGAAGGTCAAGTGCGAGAAATAGAGCCTATATTTTCTATGGATTTAGGAGGAACCATTCATAGACCTTCATGGCACAAGTTCTTCGACTTACAGTTGACTGGTAAGCTGTTAAGATCATCATTTGAAGAATCACCAAGGAACTTAACGTTAAAACCTTTGCCATCTCACCTGAAGTACGTATACTTACAAGATGATACTCTCCCTCTTATAATTTCATCGTTATTATCACCTTTAGTGGAGGAGAAACTCTTAAGAGTACCGAGAGAGCATAATGGAGCATTTGGGTGTACCATTGCAGATATTAGAGGAATAAGCCCATCAGTGTGCATGCATAAGATCTCTGTAGATCCTGAGAAGAAAGAAATAGACAGTGAGTGGGTAAGCCCGATTCATATGGTACCCAAGAAAGGAGGATTCACTGTCCAACCTAATGAGTTTGATAAGTTAATCCCTGTGAGACTAATTACTGGACATCGAGTTTGCATAGACTTTAGGAAACTGAATGATGAAACTTGTAAACATCATTTTCCCCTACCATTCATTGACCAAATGTTGGAAAGATTTAGCGGTCATGCATTTTGTTGTTTCTTAGATGGATATTCCGGTTATTATCTGATCCATATTGCCCCTGAGGACCGAGAGAAGACAACTTTCACATGTCCCTATGGAACTTTTGTGTACAACTGCATGCCTTTTGGGTTATGTAATGCACCAGCAACTTTCCAAAGGTGCATGATGTCATTATTTGCGACATGGTGGAGGACTTTCTGGAGATTTTAATGGATGATTTATCCGTATTTGGAGATAGCTTTGATAAATGCTTGGAGAATTTGAGTAAAGTGTTAAAGAGATGTGAAGAGACTAACCTTGTACTTAACTGGGAAAAATGTCATTTCATGGTTACAGAAGGAATAGTGTTGGGTCATAGGATTTCAAAGAAAGGAATGGAAGTTGTAAGAGCAAAGATAGATGTAATAGAGAAGTTACCCTCTCCAATGAACTTAAAAACGTTGCGAGCCTTTCTTGGCCTCGCAGGATTTTATAGGAGGTTTATCAAGGACTTCTCTAAAGTTTCTAGACCTTTGACTGAATTACTTGCGAAGGATGTACCTTTTTATATTTGGAGAAGAATGCAAGAAAGCATTCAACACATTGAAGCAAACGCTTATAACCGCCCCAATTCTGATAGCACCAGATTGGAACAAACCTTTTGAGCTTATGTGTGATGCAAGCGACACGGCAGTTGGAGCAGCCCTGGGACAAAAGGGAGGATAAAATCTTTAAGCCTATCTATTACTCCAGTCGTACACTTAGACTGCCCATAGGAATTATGCAACTACAGAGAAGGAACTCGTAGGTGTCATATTTGCGTTTGACAAGTTTCGACCTTATCTGATAGGATCGAAAGTCACTGTATTCACTGACCATGCAGCTTTGAAATACCTTATAACCAAGAAAGACTCCAAGCCAAGATTGTTGAGGTGGATTCTACTCTTACAATAGTTTGATGTGGAAATCAAAGACAAAAAGGGATCTGAGAACCAGGTGGCTGATCACCTGTCAAGATTAACTTTGCTAAAAGAAGAGCAACCGACTGAGATCAGGGAAAGCTTTCTTGATGAACAACTTTTTACCGTCTCAGTGGTAGCTCGAGTTGAATCTCAGACCTGACATCACACATCAAGAGTGGGCTAGGTATACCCTTGGTTTTCAATTATTTTCAATTATTTAGCAGGAAGCTACCTACCACCGGAATTCACAAATGCGGATAAGAAGAAGTTTTTCACGTATCTCAAGCATTATCATTAGGACGATCCCTACCTATATAAATTGTGCCCTGATGCCATTCTTAGGAGATGCATCCACGATCACGAGATTCCAAGTATTTTGCACATGTGTCATTCCAGAGAAGAATGAGGTCACTATGGGCCAGATAAGACATCAGCAAAGGTACTGCAGTGTGGATTCTATTGGCCTACAATTCATAAATCTATGTATGAGTTTACAAGATCCTGTCATTCCTGTCAAATGACTGGTAATATTTCCAAGCAGAATGAGATGCCACTGCATAGTATCTTAGAAGTGGAGTTATTCGATGTATGGGGAATTGATTTTGTTGGGCCATTCACATCGTCGGAATCAAATCATTACATCTTGGTAGCAGTTGACTATGTTTCCAAATGGGTGGATGCAGTAGCTTCACCTACTAATGATGCCACGGTTGTCCTGAGGTTTCTTAAGAAAAACATTTTGATGAGGTTTGGAGTGCCCAGAGCGATAATTAGTGACGGAGGGAGCCATTTCTGTAATAGGTTGTTTGAGAAGTTGATGATGAGATATGGGGTTAGACATAAGATTGCAGCAGCATATCACCCCCAGACGAGTGGACAAGTCGAAGTCACGAACAGAGAGATTAAGAGTATCTTAGAGAAGACTGTGAATCCCACGAGGAAGGATTGGTCTTTGAAATTAGATGACGCTCTTGGGCGTACATGATAGCTTATAGGACCATGATTGGGATGTCACCATAGATGATTGTGTTTGGAAAAGCATGTCATTTGCTGGTGGAACTCGAGCACCGAGCGATGTGGGCTACGAGGTTTCTAAACATGGATGAGGATTTAGCCGGTGAAAAGAGGATGCTAGAATTGAATAGATTGGAGGAATTTAGACTTCAAGCGTATGAAAATGCAAAGATTTACAAGGAGAGAATGAAGCGTCTGCATGATAAGAAGATTTTGAACCGCACATTTCATGTTGGAGATAAAGTGCTGGTGTATAATTCGCGTCTTCGTCTTTTTCCTGGGAAGTTGAAGTCTAGATGGTATGGACCACATGTAGTCACGAAAGTCTTCAATTTAGGTGCATGTGACGTTAGACATGAATACTCTGGGCAGACTTTCATAGTTAACGGCCACAGGCTGAAACATTACCAAGAGCACAAGTATAACCCTGAGTTGGAAGTATTTACGTTGACAGACCCGGAATATGAATGAAAGTGCCCTAATAGTACAGTCGAGCTGGCGATTATAAATTCAAAACTATTTCTAAAACCCATATTTGTTGCTTTTGTTTATTTTAGCTATTTTGAGTCAATAAAGTAGCATGGCAATCGCAAGGTTTTTTTCATCACATATATCTTCGGCCATCTGACTAGAGATATATGTGGTTTTTTCCTTCACGATTCTCATGTGATACCCTCGTAAAAGTTTTCATGTCTTGCTTAGGCCAATAACAGAATAAAGTGGCTTAAACTGTTTTTGCGCATTCCGCGGTATGCGCAATTACCGCCACCTTATTTTCTTATTGCCCTTCGCATGTTACTCACCGTTTTTGGAAGAATTTTTGGAAAGCAGGTAACAACTTGGAAGAGGAATGACCTAGGAGCTAATGATTCTACACCGGGATTCGTTTTGACTCAGCCGACATTTCCAGAGCTAAGTACTTTTCCTTTTCTTTATTATTAGTCATTAGGGACAATGTCTATAATAAGTGGGGGGTAGGCGTCTTAGATAGGTAGTCGAAAAAGAGAATAATTTTGAAATTTTTAACACTGTTTTTAGCTTGCTTATTGCACGTTTACGAGTAAGGAATAGGTAGAAAATGAGCCCAAGTTCAATTTGAAGTTAGCTATAGCATATTCAATTTAGTATGGAAGAATGAGCATATGTTATGTTGCGTGAAGTAGTAGCTTATTAATTATTATTCTATCGTTGCAATCAATATTTGAGCACATAATCTGAGTGAGAAGTGTTTAAGATTAGATGACAAATTGTTTTAACCGGAAATCATTATTTGTCTGTCTATATACTTTAACAAATTGTTGTAAGACAATGGAAGCAACTTGGATGACGAGAGGTGACCGGGACAAACGGACTTGTGAGAGAAAGTGAAAAAAAAGTGAGGAAATCTCTGCCAGAAAAAAAAGAAAAGTGAAAAAAAAAATGTAATAAAGGCAGTGAGGGAAGCGAACTCGTGTAAAAAGGGCACGACCCTAGCATGAAAAGAAACAAACGAGGACTTAAGAGCGATGCTCAATCCCCGAGTCCGCCCGACCCGATTAAGGTACCATGTTCTGTAACCAAGTCAGAAGGCAAGATGAGCGAGTGTATATGCAGGTAAGTTAAGATTGTGTGGTTAATACAACTTGATTCTCCTCATGAACGCACTATCACGACTGATTCATCACACAACACACTGATGCATGATAAGTAGTGATTAATGGGGGGCTTATGGATTGTGGCTTAATATATGTTTCTGCCAAAAATCTTTATTGAATATGTGGTAGTTGATGGGGGTTGTTCTTGGAGGTACATTCCGCCTCGATACTCTGCTTGAACGAGCAAAAAGCTAGTGGGGGGTAGTTGATGACGGTTAAAATAGTCTATCCTACGGCATCAATATTCTATACCTTATGAGCTAAATATAGTTGTTTCGACCTAAAAATATGAACATTTTACGTTGAATATCATATGTCGGGATCGTGAGTCGAGAAATCTGCACTTAGCGTTTATTTTCCCTATTTCGATATTATTTCCTGCGTAATTTGATTATTTTTAGGATACGAAATATTGGGCTAAGCATGATGGACGAATCTGGAGTGGACTGAACGAAAAGAATGGGCCAAGGGTATTCCAGAACATTCCAAGTTAAGCCGGCTGAAGAAAAAGGACGAAAATACCCTCGGTAACCCGGGAGGCGGTGCAGACTTACCGAGCTTCGAGAATCTTCAGAAATGCATTTTCTTGGATGAGGGGTAGAACTAGATGTTTCTAAGTCGGTTTAGATAGTTATAAATAAGAGGCTTCGCCTCAGAACACAAGTGTACAATTTTCAAGACAAATATTATGCAATAAAAGTTCTTTGTTCTTTATTTTATTTATTTTATGAGTTCTGGTCGGAGAGACGACGGAGTCGCCGCCTAGGGAGAGATCCGAAGGAGATCTATGTTCATCTTCGAGGGTATGATTTTTTGTCTCTTTCAAGATGTAGATCTATCGTTCTATTCGACCAGTATGGTTTAATTGCTTATTTAGTTTAATTATGTAGTAGTTAGTTTATTTTACCCCATGTGTTATAGATCTGATTTGTTGGTGAAAAAATTATGGAATAGTAGTTGCGTTCTTCAGATCTGCGACAGTCTATATCGCTATATCTGAATACCTAGTAAATTACTAATTCATGATAATCGGCGCCAGCTACGTTGATCGATAGATTTAATCTACATGTTTTTAGCCTGATCAACTATTTGCATGTCATCGTAAACTAGCATGAAATACGAATTGTGAAGTGCTATGTTTGGACATTATCTAGAATGGACCCTAGGAACGTGTTGATCAATGTCAACAGCTGTCTAGGCGGGTTTGCGGTATGAGTTAGCGCTCAATATCGACAACTCTAGTTCTTTTTACGTATGGGCTATTACGGACCAATTAAGGAGGGTAGCTTGCGTATAGATTGTCTACTACCATTGTCGGAGTATATAGGGTTAGGAGTTATACCCGTAGCTGAACAATGAATAAATTCATCAATGGGGAGGACTGTTGCATGTGTGGGGGGGAATAACTAATTACTCATAATTGAACTAATACATTAGAAACTCTAGTTTGCTTCGTTGAACTTGCATAATCTTGCTAGTTGATTGTTACCAAATTTACCACTGTCTATATTATATTTGGTCATAGACCGTTATTCGTGACAAGCTCAAACTTGATAATTAGACGTTCTTATGAGTCTCTGTGGGATCGACCTTGATTTGTCAGTACTCTACTACGATAGACCTAGTCATATTGCTAGTAAGTTCCTTGCACGCGATCAATCCCCACCTCCACGTGCCCATATTTCCGTAATTACTTCTCTTGTCGAGCCCACTTGCTTTTCCCAAGCAAATAAACACCATGAATGGCGCACTGTGATTCAAGAAGAAATAAATGCCTTATTGCAAAATGACATGTGGTCTCTTACCCCTCCTCCTCCTCGGGAAAATATTATTGGTTGTAAATGGGTCTATCGGGTTAAGTACAATGCTGCCGGCTCTCTTGAACGACACAAAACTCGCTTTGTTGCTAAAGTCTATCATCAGCATGAAGGTCTCGATTATCAAGAGACCTTTAGTCCGGTGGTTAAACCGGTTACTATTCAGGTGGTAATCTCTCATGCCGTTCGGCATCAATGGCCTATCAAACAGATTGATATCAAGAATGTCTTTCTTCATGGTCATCTTGATACCCCATTTATATGGAGCAGCCTCCTAGCTTCGTTCATCCTACGTTTTCCCATCACGTCTTCCGGCTTCACCGCAGCTTATATGGGTTGGAGCATGCCCCCCGTGCATGGTTCTCTCATCTTACGTCTCATCTTCACACCTTGGGATTTTGGGCCTCTACCTCTCATGCCTCGCTCTATTACCTGCACACTGCCTCTACTACTATTTTCTTGCTCATTTATAAGGATGATATAGTTATTACCGCTTATTCTTCATCTGCCATTGATGCTCTTATTGGTCAGCTTACTGCCGAGTTTCTTGTCAAGGACCTTGAGGACCTATCCTATTTTTTGGGTATTGAAGCTTGTCGCACACCGGACGGTCTATATCTGAGTCAGCGCAAGTACATTGAATCCATCCTTGCTCGTTTTCGCATGACGGATGCCAAGCCTTATAAAACGCCTATGGCTTCCAATACCGTTTTATCTCAGTTTGATGGTGATCCTTATCCTGATCCTGCTCACTATCGGAGTATTGTTGGTGGTCTCCAGTATCTTGTTATGACCCATCCGGATATTGTCTTTTCCGTTCACAAAGTCAACAAGTTCATGCATGCCCCTCGTGAACCTCATTGGGCAGCGGTGAAACGTATTTTACGCTACTTAAAGTTCACGGTTACTGAAGGGTTGTTCTTTGCGGCTCACTCATTCGATGATATTAATGCCTACTCCGATTCCGACTGGGCCTCTGATCCTGATACTCGCCGTTCCATTGGCGCTTACTGTATTTATCTTGGTTCTCATTTGGTAAGATGGGAGTCCAAGAAGCAACTCACCGTTTCTCGCAATAGCACCGAGGCTGAGTATAAAGCAGTTTCCAATACGGCGGCCGAATTGCAATGGCTTGCGGCCCTTCTTCGTGAGCTTCACATTTCCCCTTCCGCGGTTTCTGTCCTGTGGTGTGATAACATCGGTGCTACTTACTTGTCCTCTAACACTGTCTTTCATGCTCGCACTAAACACATTGAGGTTGACGTTCAACATGTTTGCGAGCTCGTCCAACGTAAACGGTTGCAAGTTCGACTCTTGTCCACAAAGGATCAGATTGTTGATTTACTCAACAAACCTCTTGGCCATGTTCGGTTTGCACTTCTGAAGTCCAATCTCTATGCGTGTCCTACAACTTTGGGATTACGGAGGGATGTTCAGGCGGCACAGTAGTACGGTTTAAACCCTTTTCTTATTGCCTAAGTTTCTCGTAATTAGACGATTATATCCTTGTACTTACTACTATTTAAGTAGCACATTATTGTACAATTTGATTGTGTATAATACAATTGATACTTTATAATAGTTTTCATCTTTGATACATGTGTGTAGTCTATCCTAATGCCACATATATAGATGTTTGGTATAGGACACTTGGCATTAGTATAGTAGCTTATAGTATTTGGTACATGTATGTAGTCTATCCTAATGCCACATATATAGATGTTTGGTATAGGACACTTGGCATTAGTATATATAGTAACTTATAGTAGTGATGATATATGTATCTTGACTACTGCATTTGCAATCTAAAAAATATCAGTAGTGATACATCAACTACTCTTTCAACCACAACATCTTACATATGATAATCAACACCACATATTCTGTTGGGACCCATCACAAAAAATAATTCATCACTTTAATCCATGACTACCACACATGTAGTGGTTTATGCACTACACCTTTATGTAGTGCACATATCATTATTCAAAAAATATTTTCCTTTCTGTTACATTCTGTTTTCCAACCGTGTCGATCCTCTTTTTCCTGGATGCAGACTTGGCTTCTAAGACGAGACATTACATATGACATGTCAAATGTAAGAATCATTTAGTTTAGTTTAGTTTTTTTTTTTTTTTTTTTTTTTTAACATTTAAAAACCTTGTAAGATTTTTATTAATATCAAGAAAAAATTACAAGGTTTCATGGCCTCCCCAGCCATCACCCAACAAGCACCTTGTAAGAATCTTTTAGTTAATTCTGTAAATTTTATTTTTTTTTCCCTTGCTTACAACTACAACAATGACTGTTGTACAAAAAAAAAAAAAAAGCTTTGTTTGCATTTTAACACACGCATTAGTATGGTATGCTTGAAAGAGATATTGTGGCAGACACGGTTTCAAGTTTCTGGGCAGAATACCCCACCGATTTTTAGAAATTTTTGTTTGATTGATTAATGCCCCTTTAAAATCAGAAAATGGTCAATTTTTTACCATAATTAGGTAGGTAGTCACTTGCCGTATCATTTTAAAAAGAAACGTGGCGACCTGACTTTTTATTTTATTTTATTTTATTTTAGAGAGGGGTTAGAGATTTTTTATTTTATTTTGGACGGTGATTGAGATGAAAAATGATTTTTTTAGTTTATTTTTAGATAATATGTGAAAACTTTTATTGAAAATATACTTGTCCCTTAATTAATTTAATTTAAATTTTTTTTTTTTTTTTTTTTTGAGAGCATAGCTTTCCTTTGTCCTTCCTCGATGAGGAATGATTCTAATGCTTTGATACATTAAAAAAAAAAAGCCAAAAAAGAGTGTGTTGATTCACCCGTGTATTTGGTTGTGGGGAGAAAAAATGTTTGAAAAAAAGGCTTTTGAGGACAATGGTAGGGTGGATGGTTGGTGGTGGGTGGGTTGTAGGTTGTGTGATGGTAGGGTGTGCGGGAATCGGGTGAGGTTGGGACGGGATGAGGTGGTGCATGATGGTGGGAAGTGCAATGGGCAAGGACGGAGGCATGCACAAAGGGCTAAGCCCACTCGAGTTTTATTTTTGTTTTTATTTTTTTATACATTAAGAAACATATATTATCCGTTTTAATGCAGAAAGTCATATTAATTCAACCCATGCGACAATACATATGTAGCAACTAGCCCACTCGAAAATGAATTTCTGGCTCCGTCATTGACGGTGGTGATGTTGATCGTGAGGTGTATGCTCTAAGGATGGGTGGTGAGGTGTGTGCCGTTGCTGAGGGTGTGAAGTAGGTAGGGTGGGTGGTGGGAGTGTGTGATGGTAGGATTAGATAGGTGGTAGCGGGAAATGTGGGGTGGGTAGATGCAGGGGCGGCTCCAAGAATTTATTAATACAGTGTAAAATTTTTTTATATACACAGTTTATATGTGTATCGACTCCCTTATTTTTATATATTGATCTCTATTGACCTGTATTGAACTATAATATGTAACATTACGTTTAGTAATTGTAAAATATGACAAATTTTAATCCGTATCATTAAAATCATGGAGCCGCCCGTGCGAAAGGGTGAGTGCTAGCATGGGTGGTGGTGGTGGTGGTGGTGGTAGGTGGTGAAAGCAAGTGGTAGTACCACAATGCTAGAATAAAGAAAGCACGCAGTATAATTTTCTTTTCTCGAGAAACATTTCATGTCTAAATTCATCGTTTGTTGAAAGTTGAAACTAACTTAATTCTTTAATTATTTTTGTTCTTTTCACGAGTACATATAATCTCACAGTCTCAATTCGCCATTTGTTAAAATTAAAGTCACTTTATTCAACTTCTTTAGTTATTTTTGTTGGTATTTTGTTTCTATAGGATAGACATGAATCCATTCACAAGTTTGATGGCAATAAACATGTGACGGCGGTGAGTGGCAGCAAATTCTTTCAATTGAATTTTGCATTATAAAACAAAAGGAAAAAAATACTGTGGAATTAAAAAATGGACATCATCCACCAATTTGCTACCACACACCCCCACATGTTTTGTAACGCACCGTTTTCGGATATCGAATCCTTATCCGGAAGAAAAACGTTCGGCGCGTATAGCATTAAATAAATCTAATATTATGCGCCACCACCTTCGTCGCCAGTATCAAAATAAAGAACAAGCTAAAAAAAGACTCGGGTAAAAGCATAAATCTTCTTATGAATAGAAATTAACCATACTAAAGATGGATAGTTAAATTGCAACGACGAAAAAGCCAAAGACTTATATACAATACGGCGGCCAAAAGTACCAATCAAACTTACAAAGATCTTAGAAGTAAAGTCTGAACAAATCTAAAAAAAAGAATCTGTTAGTCTAGATCTGGCCTTTCTGAGAAATAAACTAAAAGCTTCGTCAAGGCATCAATGTCCTCAAAAGTCGTCATTTTCGTTGGTCAACATGTTTATCTTCTCACCTCACAATGCATACAAAAGAAAATGCAAATGAGGTAAGTACAAAGTACTTAGGAAAAGTGAGAAGTTAATGAATAACTAAGTTCTACAACAAAATGTTCTTTTTTTTATTATTATATTATGTTTATGAGAGATCGACTCAATCTAGGGTTCACTCCATGTCCATTAACAACATGTCATGACTATACGTTTCTAGCTTAACTTATCTTGGTTACGTAATCACTCAAGGACACTACGCATGGCGTTCATCAGCTTGAAGATATACTTGCTTACGTACTAACGGTGATTAGCATCTGATAGCTTCGGGGTCTCCCCGGTATGCGTATACGTTCGATGAATTTCCTCCACTACCCTTCAGCCTTTTGAGCCAGTAGCATTGTTCACCTTTTATGAACGTATCACATCGCCGATATGAAATAGTGTCTAACCGAGAATAGGTGACGTTTTATCTTTTACTACCACATATGTAACTTTATTGTGTATTAACTAGCCACCTAAGTGTTTTCAAGTAAACTCTCTACATACACTACTCTCTTTCTGAGATCACTGAGACGGACAAGGCCTAACAATTACATGCACATTGATGAACTCTAGTTCATCAAAGCACAAGCCCTTTCATGCTCTTCCGACGGATCCGAACTTCAACTCCCTTTAAGAGTACATTCGGTGTAGAAACAAAATGAATCGGAAGCTCAATCGAAGCTTGTTATGGTTTAATTAATGTTATAAGACCGAAGGATAACAATTAGAACAAATTACAAAACCCTAAACACGATTTTCTACACTTAATCGATTCCTAACCCAAACCAAACACGTTTATCAACAAATTACTCAGAAAAACAACAGTAGAACTCAACTCAAATATACCAAAAATATCACATCTCGTTAATTACAACTTAGCATGAATTTTATCACCAAACAACACCAAAACTCACCGGAACTCAACCAATCATTATAAACTATAATTACTCATTAGGAAGAGCCTCTTACCTTAATTGCGAGCAAAACCGATCCAAAACCTTCAAGAAAAAACTGAACTTCTAAGCCTTCAACTTGTAACCTAATTAAACAAGTAAACCTAAAAATCCTATCTTTCCTGAATTAAATGCTGTGAACCTATTTTTAGAATGATCTAAACTCCAAGACGATCAATTTGACTACTCATGGCTGAAAAACAGAGCTACGGATTAAAATATACGAATTTTTGAAGAAACGAACTCTACGCGATTAAAAACTAGAATTAAACTGAAAACTTATGGAATAAGGATATTTTATTTTCCAAAGTTGCGTCTCGTCCCGGTGATCACTTTTCTCTCCTGCGGCATCTTGAAACGATTAACGGATTGACCCTGCGATTGGAGTTTTCGTTCTCCTTTTTTTTTTTTTCTGAATGTTGCCGTCGTTGTCTGCGTCTGGAGCGCCGTTCCTTTTTTTTTTTTTCAGAATATGAATTGTGTGTATTATGAAAAATAGGGAATTATTTTCTTTAAATAGCTATTAATTAAAAATCATTTTAATTAAATAACTAAATCCATTTATTCCATATATATATATTGGAAGGGATTTAACCCAATTACCCGCTTTGACCCGCTCCAAATCCGTAAAAGATCCAATAATTAACAGCGCCACACGAACCCTTTGAACTACCTCCCCGAAAAACACAGAAAAAAATCCCATATATGAATTCGGCAACGGAAACAGAGACTCTAAACCGCTTTTTTCAAATCAGATCTCAACTATAAAACAAATTTCATCCGTATACTCCTCTAATTTTAGTCATGCAATCTCTTAACATCTTTCAAATTTCAAATGTGACAACTATACAAGTTTGCTAATCCTACGTTAACTTATGTTATGCATTTGAATTCCGGTAAGTGCTTCTCATATTGGAATCCATTTGTTTATATTAACTAATCTTTGTCTTTTTGCACAAACGATACACATTCGACGGTCTAATACAATAGAGACTTTCTCTGCCCAAGAATCCTCTATGACACAAGAGAATTATCTATAGGTGTTATACCAAATCATTGATTCTAGAGCTGCTATAATACGTTGGATATTTTTATATCATCCGTAGTGCATTGATCTCTATAACGATTCTTAAATTGAAACCTTGGTCTCATAAATGCAATAAAGAATTTTGTCTAACTTAAAGAATCATATTACAAGCACTACATGAATGAGTCATTCAAGTTGCAGGGATCTTTATGCTGGGCATACATCAGATTCTTTGAGGAAACAGACGCAAGTGGCTTTATGCTATGTTGGAATGTGATTATATATTGGAAATATGCAAGTAGGACCACCACAGGAAGGTACAAACTTATATATTCTAGCTGGTGATTGGAATATGTGCAAATAATATCTACCATTATTCAGTGGTTTTGTGTTGTAATATGACTGTATTTTTTTAGTATTACAACAATAATATACTTTGTTTCATTTGTTTTAATTTGTTAGGCTTGTTTGAACACCGAAAGGCAGGGTAAAAAAAGAAGTCTACTACTTTCCTAGGAGGAAGTCTAGGGTTGCATGTTATCCCTCTATTTGTGATTTGATCAGGATCTATATCAAGTGAGTGTAAGATCGAATAAATGTTCCAAATAATATGATAAATGATGATGATTCACAGGGTTGGCTTGGTATGAAAGGAGACCATAAGAGAGCACAAGAGAGCGGCAATTTTTTTCATGTGGTATACTGTATTTATTTTGTCCGAAAAGATATTTACTTTTGTCAAAACAAAAAAAAAAAAAAAACAGAAAAATAAAAAAATAAAAAAAGAGGCAGAACATGGATTGATCGTCACAGCCAGGTTGAAGAGAAGCGAAGGTTGAGACAAACCGTTGTTTCCTTTTGAAAAAGTAAACATCCTATCCGATCCAATAATACAAAGTAATCGAAGACGCTAATGGTGATTTATTCTATTTATTGAGGTACTCTTTGATCTATTGTTTTGTATTTAAAACCCTCTTACCAAGATACGATGATTCATATGTGCAACTGATTTGCCATTGTTGATCCATAGAACGATAATAGATGTTCACGACATCAGATGAATATCGAAGCTCATTTGATTGCTGGTCAAAGACCAATCATATGATTCAAAAGACCAATCATTTAAAGAACTGTATGAGATGGAAGATGTGAAATCGAATTGAATCCGGAAGGGAAGAAGCTCAATCATATCTATCACTGCTATCATTGGTTTCGAATACTACTGTTATCATAGCTACGAGGGTGATTAATGAAAGGAAGGGAGAATGTTGTGTGTCAGTGAAGTATAGACAATGTTATCATTCAAAAATGTAACTTCTAAATTTTCATGCATTGCACAGCATACATACTTTCAAATTAGTATAGTATTGTTCTGTGCATCATGCACGGGTATTAGGTTAGTATATATATATATATATATATTACTTGTAAATATTTATGGATATATATATATATATATATATATATTTTATATATATATACAAAATCACGATTATTCTTTAAAATATTACTTCATGTTAATATTTCATGTTATATTTACTATTTATTCTTTTATCGTATTAAATTACTGATTACCTATATCCCGATTTTGTTGATAATTTTGTCCTTTTGGACAAAAATCTATAAATATTTATGTGAGACGATTATACATGATAATTATGTATAAAATTAAATTGCTTTTAAGGACACCACACCGTTTTTACCTTAGAAACCACAGCAGTGTAAAAAATACATGATTATCCAAGACACCACATGTTATATTTTTAAAAGATCAATTTACCGATCACACCACACCTATAAAAGAAATTATAATTTACTATTTTTAGATTCTTTTTATTGCTTTCAAATTTTTTTATTACAATAACATCCTTTCAACCATTAAATATTACAATACATTTTTTCCCTCATCTTTCAACCCCTTCTTCTCCACCTTCAACCACCATAATCACCATTTCTACAGCTTATTATCGTCAACAAAATTTCACCGTTCTCCCTCACAATAAATTAGGAAGAAAATAAGGTTATATGTGAAATTATTTTGTTATGGTGGAAGATTTTGACCGGCGTGGTGTGATAGGTAAAAATGGCATTATTGTAATTAGACTATGGTGAATTGAGTATATATAAAATTTTGTGTAGTGTCATTAGTAGATTAAGAGATGGATGTGTGGTGCCCTTTAATTTGGGTACCTAATAGGGATGGCAATGAGCACTGGTGGGTACGGGTTTGGCAGTATCCATATCCTATCTATCATAAATATTTTATACCCATACCCTACCCACTACCCGTGCGGGTGAATATTTTTAAATCCATACCCTATCCATGCGGATATCCACGAGTTTATGGATATCCATGAATATTTGATTTCATTCACAAAAATGTAATGGACTCTATTGGCGGCATAAAAATGCTTCTTACCACACTTTTTAATCTATTTTTTACTACATACACTACAAATTACTTTCAATACACTTATACTGGAGTGTTTTCTTTTGTTCAGTCTATTTTTTATTATTAAAGTTTATTCAGAAGTCATATTAATCACAGACATAGAAATATATCTCTAACAAATGCTTGTATTTATGAGTACTTTATCTCGTTTATGTTCTACTATAATTCAAGAAAACAAAATTTAATAGATTTCGAAAAAACATCACCATTTAAATTTTGGTTTAACTTGACTAAAATAACGTTCAATTCATCTTTTGTAAACTAACAAAAGTGATGAAATTCTCTGACCATCAACGTCATTATATTTATGTGATATTGAATTATTAAAGTTTATATTCACCTTCGCTTGATTTTTTTCATTGATGAGTTCAATCATCATCTAATAATCAACAGAGAATTATTTGCTTTTCTCTATGATTTTGAGATGGAATGGTGAATTGTTATTTGTATGTATGTATATAAAAATGAATATATATAAAGTTTATGACAATATATCATATGATGGGTCGGGTGGGTAATGCGCCAGGTAGAAAATAGATATCCATACCCATATCCTATCCACGGCAGGTTTTGAAAAATCAAATCCATACCCTTAAAAATACCCTACCCTAACGGGTAGAGTATGATAGATATCCATCGGGTTGGATCAAAATTGACATTCCTTGATGTAGTGCCTTTAAAGACACCCTAAAATTAAAGTTATAGTTAATTAGAGCACATTTTTAGGAGACAGACACTCAAATGTGTTGCAGTTGAAGATGAACACTCATACAAATAGTGTGCTGAATAGTGACTTTATACATCCATTATCCAATAGATACGGTTTATTACCTTTTTTTTTTTTTTTAAAGTTTGATCTAAGTACATTCCCCGTGAGCATAATTAGGGGCGGTTCCACAAATTATACTAATAAAAATAGAGGGTTGGTTTAAAAGGAAAAAAAAATAAAAGGGGAAAAATAGGAATCGTGATAATGAAAATATAAATTTGGTGATCGATTAGGACAATTCAACTGTATATTACCTGTCAAATCCACTTTTTGTTGTAGTGTAACTCACCTCAAATCCAATGTTTTACTATTCCAATAGTCGACAATCAGATCAAAAGATATATTCGTTTATTGTAGTTGAATACGAGAAAATTTAAAGCATAGTGGAATAATGACATGTTCTTTTTACCAAAAAATATATTCCACTGTCCTATTTTCATATTTCTACGTTCAAATTGTCATTTTTAACAATAATCTCTATATATATATATATATATATATATTATAATTGATACTCATACTCCCTCCGTCCTAATTATATGTTGTGTTTGAGAAAAACACAAAGATTAAAAAAGTGATTTATTGTTTTTACTTTCATTAGAAAGTACTAAAAAAATCTTGAAAATTTTAGTGGTGTATTGAATATGAATAATTGATTGGTTGAATTAGTCTAGAAAGTTAAAAAATAGTGTTGAAAAGCAGAAAGAGTATTAAAATATATATTAAAAATGTAACTAAGACATATAAAAAAAATTTAAATTTGACAACTAAAAAAAAAAAAAAAAAAAAAAAAAAAAAGGGATTACTATTTTATATATTGACCCATTTTTAGTATGCATAAAATATGAGAAATTTACGCAATTACCGAATGCGTGAAACCTAAGCATTCACCCGATATTCTGCGTGCAAACAAACAGACAAGGAATCCTATGCCTTTTTAACTTTATTGTGATCGATCATGCATTGTTTGTGACTAAAGCTAAACATATAAGGAACCTTTTTCGGAATAATATGACTTCAGAAATTACTTAAATCTTCCTTAAAAGAAATACATAAATCTATTTAAGTATAATAATATCTTTGTTAGAAGTTTAGTTTCAATGTAAAATTCATATTAATATGTATATATGAAAATTATTATTGAATATGAACTTTACTAGCTATAGTAACACCACACAAAATAGAAATATACACATCTAACATAACATCACATGTGTTATATCTCTATTGGGGATTTTGACGTTTTTAGTCCTTCATGTTTTAGTTTTGTTTAAAAAATAATCTTTATCATTTTTTTATGACACTTTTGGTCCCTTAAGTTTGTATTTCGTTTCAATTTTAAGACAAATACCAATTAGTCGTCTAAATTAACGTCGACTAAACGTTGAATCCTAAAGGGGAATGTCGATTTTAGATGGTAAATGAAATTACATGTGGCTGCCACGTCGGATTCAATGTTAACTTAGACGGCTAATTGGGTAATTGTCCTAAAATTAAAACAAAATACACACTCAATGGACCAAAAGTGTCATTCAAAAAAATAAAAATTATTTTTGAAACAAAACTAAAACATGATGGACCAAAAGTGTTAAAATCTCTATTGCTTTATTACCATTTACTTATGACATCACACTTGTAAGAAACATTTTTGCTACATTCAGGAGCAGATGCACATTCATTAAAATGGTCCGCAGACCCCATTAAATATAAGAATATTCTATATTTTATCTATAGAAAAATATTTCAAACTCAATGAAATTTTTCTTTTTGAAAAATATTTACAGACCCCGTTGGGACAAAAATTCTAAATCCGTCAGTAGCTACCTTCAAATTACTTTTACTTTTGACCAAGTTTATTTTTCATAAACACCGGCCCCAAAACTTTACCACTTTTGAATATTTTCAACCCCAATTTCACCTCCCTCCCACAGGCTCATCACCTTCCTCTCAACCCCTTTCCGCCATTAATTAACACCATCAAAATCATAGACGGAACTGGGGGTTGGCTAGGGTGGGCTTTCGGTACATCAAAAAAAATTATATAATTCAGTCAAACACAATTAATTGTCTTAATCCAGCCCCACCGACTATAAAAATATTATCCACTAACCCATCCAAAGATCAATTATAGGTTCCATCCGTGACTAGACTCGATCACCTTCTTTAATAGGAGTATCATGACAATTACCAGCAATTCACTATCTGATTTCTTGGTCTAGTTTATTTCAATTTTTTCTTTAGCTGTTCTATTCGTTTTGGATCAAATTACATAAATGAATCTACTCCAAAATATATCATGTTGCTTAGCTTTTCGTTATGTTTGATTCATGGCCTCTTAAATTGGTAACAAAGCTTGTTCAAGGAGTTTAATTAACATAGGATCCGTTAACGTTAAAATGATCATGTTGGTGAATTGATTTTCCATACTTGTCCAATCATTGGTATGATGATATTCCTTTCTTTGAGTGGTAATTGGTAAAGATCATGTTTTTAAGGGCTAAATTAATTGTCAATGAGTAGAAAATGGAACATGTTTTAAATGATTAAAAGTAATTGCTTGTGTTGTTTAAGAATGTCATAATGAAAGTAAATTTCTAAATTATGGATAGAATTATGTTTATGTTGGTAGATGTCATGTTCTTAAGATTATGCATGCTTATAATGTTAACATGTTGTAGATAACATGATATTGAGTTTGTGCATATGAATTACATGTATACTTGTAAAATATGAAAATGTGTATTCATTGTTTGGAATGTAATGGATTGGATTATGTGTTGTTATGTGATTCAAGATGATATGAAAGATAAAATAATGAATAATGATAAAAGATCACTTATAAAGAAAGAATAGTGAAAGTACATAAAAGTATGGTTCGTGGTTAATTATTAGCATATGTGAAATAACGGTGAACTCTCGAGGGTCGCTAGCATCGAACTCTGCTCCCAGAAAAGAATAAGGAGAAAAGACCAGAGTCGGTCAAGCCCTGTCCACGAGATAAAATAGTGGAAATTCTGGTATGTCAATAACATTATCTTCAAGGCCTTTATATTGGGAAAGAATAATTGGCGTAGTACTAATGAACTCATACTAGAAATGATATAGAAATGACATAATAAGATATGGTACAAAATAATGTAACATTGGATAGAAAGTTCAAAACAAATGGCAAAGGTATGTTATTGTTGCTTATTTTCAGTTACTCTATGTGATCTTGTAAGATCTAGTATATATGTTGATTGTTAGCTTTATGTATTATCCTTACTTTCTGCATTTCATTTTGAGAAAGGGAACTCAGAACTTTATCATCATCAAGGTAAATGGTATTAGTTTCCTTTGATGTTGTGTTTTCTTACTGAACTTCGCAACTCACTATTTACTTTAATATGTTCATTTGATGGACAACTTCAGTCACTACATGAGTGTGAGGATTTGGGCGGCTGCTACTCCAATCCATACTATGGTTTCTCTGAACTATACATGGTATTGGGGTGAATATGTTCATCGTGTCGTTTTTCATAGTCTTTGGGTATTATGTATAATTCCCTTAATTGAGGTTACTAGCATTGTGGATTTGTAATTAATACGTATGATATAGTAAGGAGCTTGCACAGTGTTCTAAAATTCGCTCTAAGCGACTGCCTAGGCGCTAGGCGGCCTCCGTCCGACTCGATTATGCCCTAGGCGAGTAGATCATAGGCGGGTTTCTAGGTGATCTTAGGCGATCTTCGGTGGTCTAGGCGGTCCGATTTCCGTCTAGCGGCGGGTTCAATTATATCCTATATATATATATATATATATATATATATATATATATATTATATATAATTTTATACACATTAAAAAAAAACTTATATATATATATATATATATATATATATATATATATACATACACATTAAAAAAAAACTTGCAGCCCGCCCCCCCTTTTCTTCACCTTCACCTACGATTTCTCATCCCTCCCCCCCCCCCTCTCATTTGCCAACTTCTTCCAGCAGAACTTGTTTTGAGTATTCACATAATCTCATATGCTTTCGTACTTTAATTAGTCTTTTGACACATTTTTACTTGATTTTTATGCTTTATGATGTAAGGATTTATATTGGACAAGCATTGTATTACTTAAAATATTAAAAAAAAATAAAAAAACCTAGGCGCTAAGCGCCCCATGACCGCCTGACTACCGCCTAGCGTCTCTTTAGAACACTGACCTTGCAGTTGTATTGAAGTATGAAATTTATGTACTAGGAATGATGATGGATGGTTGTAAGCACAATGATGCTTTATTTATGTATTACTTATGTATTGGGATTCGTAATATCTTAATGTTCAGCTTACGCATTTATGTCTCTAGCGTATCATATGATGCTTCATGATTCGAGAAAATTTCATTCTAATCTCGAGTCATTGCCGAAAGGCCGTGATCTATAAATTTACTTCGCGCTTTCGAATCGAAATCGTTCTGTTTGTGAAACTTAAGAACATTACTTACCATGGCCTTCAATGAGGTTGAACCAAATCACCTTCCGAATCTTGCTATGACCACGTGCTAGTTTACACCTACAAGATAAGATGTTTGTTGTGAAAAGATGAGGAGAAAAGTAAGGAAAATGATTATGGCACCGATTTGGTCCACAACTCATCCCCAAACTTGAAGTTGTGGGGTGCAACTTTATTGTTATTTTTTTTTATTTTTGTTCAAGTGAATAGTGGAAAAGGTTTGTGTGTGCATTTGTGTGGACAAGAGATGATGCATCTATCACTATCCGAAAAGTAAAGGTTTTCTTCCTTGTTTTTGTGATAAAAAGGAGGTTGAACGTGTACATAAACATTTATGGAGCCATTGATGGGGAGTTAATTCTCCCGGTCTGTTTTCTCCTCAAAAAACTGAATATCAGTAAACGATTACACCGAAAAACACCAGAACTTAAATAAACAACAAAACACAAAACAAACGGACCACCTGTTGGATATTTATTTTATTTAATAATCTAATTGTGGAGGTCTATATATATTTATTTACGATATTCGCTATTATAGAATCCTAATAAATGTGGTCATTCGGTTTGGGTTGAATTCTAAGTATTTTATTTGGTGTGGGCAGAAAGTGTAGATACCTAAAGTCTAATTTCTGATTAATTTAATGTGCGATATTAGAAATTACAACTATAAATAAAAGGGTTATAGTCCCCAAGACATCCTCTTCTCTGTTCCCATCAGAAAGATCTAGGGTTTGGTGTGCTGTCTTGGAAGATCAATACTTGCGACAGCTACGACACAGATCGATCTACCTTACGGATCTAGGTACGCTTTAGGTTTAATTTCCGACTATCTTTGATTGATTTAACATTAACGAGATCATGGGATAATAATTTAATCATATAAAGTTCTAACAATTGGTATCGGGGCCTGGTTTATGTTAATCAATCTTTTGTATTTGGATCGATAGCTTCCACTTGGTTTGTGTGAAAAACGAATTATTCGTCATTCCGATCGTCAATATATCCTAATATGGCACCAATCGTTGTTTTTGGTTTGGTTTTATTTACTTTGATCGGTGATAACAAAATTAGGTAAACATATGGCGTAATTTTGTATTATCTGGTTGTGCCTTTCATTCACAAAGGTGGAAGCTTTAGTATGTGTTTTGCTGCCGATTTGTTTTCGCCAAATTTCTGAGTTAATTTTCGGATCTGAATTTGCTGCTGTTTCGATGAACCTTAGTTGCAGTGGGGGGCTAACATATAATTAAATAAAGAATAAGGATGTGCAGTGTAATATTCTAATATATGCAATCTGTATTAATCTGTTCTTTCCGGCGGCAAAGCAGTAGATTGGCAAGTTAGGGTATTGTGTTAGACTGGCCCATGAATGAAGCCCATAAGAGCTTCTCCAGTGAGAGGTTTTTTCTTTTTCTTTTTTTCAAAGCTTTAGATTATTGCAAAGTGTTTTTTTTTTTTTTTTTTTTTTTTTTTTTTTTTTTTTTTTTTTTTTTAAAGTTAATGTGTAGTTTAAAAAAAATTTATATCGAAAAAGTTTATAGAAATATGATAAGGTATAATCATAAACCTTTTGAAACATTTATGACTGAAGATGGAGATGCCTAAGCGAAAAGTATTTTGATATTTGCAGTGATAATATGTCTTTTTGGATATCTGACATATTTTTCCTTTCTTTTCTTTTGGGACACATGTGCTCGCATTATTATTACTAATATTATATTTCAAGCTTTAATACATTGAAATTTATTCCATGCCTGTTTCACGTAAAGTGTTGTACGAGACTTGAAATAATAAATACGTTTATAGCAGCCCAATTTTAGTAGAACTTTTTTTTTAGAAGGTCATTATCGTAATTCGAACATTGGTATATTGCGGTATTTGCATTTATTTTATATCTTTGAGTGAATTAGTTAAAGCATTTTCTATTTATAATTCATGCGGATAATGTTCGGCCCAAAGGAAGGATATTGTTTGGCCGAATTTATAGGTGCATTTTTTAATGTGACAGTTTTTTGATTTCTATGTGAGTAATAGACGCAGTCCAAAGATTGGTTTATTATTTGACATGATTGATGTATTGTCACTATTTGATTGCTTCTTTGGGAATTGGTTCACCGGTGGATGCAAAATGTTTGTGTTTATAAATTCATGCGGACAATGTTCAGCCTAAAGGAGGATATTGTTTGGCAGAATTATAAACATAACTGTGGTGATAAGTACATGACAACTATTGGTTCCATATGAATAGTAGATGCAGTCCAAAGATTGATCTATTGTTTGATAAGATTTATTGTCAGTATTTGATTACTACTTTGAGATGCCAATTACGAGTTAATATTGTCGTCCAAAGATGATATATTAATGTCGTGCCCCGTATCTTGTGATGGGAACATCTTATATACCTTTGTTTGACTAGGTTGTTCTTCGGATTATATATGTGAGCTTAGGGCTATTATGTTGTTTGGTTTTAAATTCTGCTTCAAAATATATCTGCTCATTTAAGTGTTATTTCTCCACTTATGGCCTGTAACTTCAAGATTTAAAAATGACAGTAAAGGTTTTCCTTGTCATTATGGACGTAGACTTGACATTTAGACATGATCCTCCTTCATCTCACAGTAGGATAGTACAAGTGATCAAAAATTGTACTTTGAAAAGGGGGAGTGATGAATAGGTCGAGTCTTATGATCTTGAAGCAAGCCAATCCGGATACTCTTAGAAGTGACTTTAAGATTATGTTGACTATTAAGGAATTGTGCAATGCCCATGAAGAGAAAGGCGAGACTGCTTTGTGTCGTCTAAGCTATTCTCTATAAGATACCTGGGAATATGCAACATAAGAGAGCACATTCTGGAAATGGCTCATCTAATTTCCAAACTTTGGATTATAATTTGGACAACACTGATGGCATTTTGGTGCATTTTGTTTTTCTTTCTCTTCTTGCACAATATGGTAAATTACTGACATAAGGAACAATGGGAGTTGATGGATTTAATTTCCCACTATATTCATGTGCTACTGTTCACATAAGTGTGTTTATGTAGGGATTTAGCATTACTAACCACCAATTGATGTTTAAAGGTACATCTATATGGGTGATGGTGATGTTGTGAAGGTTGATATATTGGGTCATTAATGATGACTAGACACTTTCTGGATTTGAAAGAGACTTATCAGACCGTCTTTAAGGCGGAATCCAGTTTTCATTTCTTTATGGACAAATCTTGATATTTTTGTTCAATTAGAGATGATACATTTAGTCTTTCTCAGTATCCATTTATCATTGGTCTCAGTTATTCATTTTTCAGTGATAATTTGAATTTGGTGGATATCATTGTCCTTTTTTTTATAATGAAAATCTACATGTAAGCTATCTTGGCACAAAACGAAGTCATTTAATAAGGGTTCATATAGGTTAGGACATAAGCATCTAAGGTACATTTCTCAGAAAAGAATATAAAGGCCTGTGTCAAATGGAACGTTCGGTTCCTTTGATATGTCAAATGGTTTTGTCTGTATAGGTTGTATTAAGGGATAACAAACCAATATAAGGAGATTAGGTAATGATTTCTCTAAGGACGTCTTAGAATTGATGCATACGGACATTTGAAGTCCATTCCCTATGGTATCTTGGATTGGTCATCAATATTGTTTCAAATTCATAGACAATTATTTGCAGTCATATATTATGAAAACTAAAGTTAACAGCTTACACATGATACGTAATGAACCCACTATAACATTAACTGAAACCCCATATGAATTTTGGACTGGGAAAACCCAGTATTTGGAATCTTCATGTTCAGGGTTGTCCAGTTAAAGCAAGGCCTTATAAGCCTAATGAAAGAAAATTGGACTCAATATAGTTTAACTGCTATTTAATGGGGTATTCTAAAAGATCTAGGGGCTTAAGCTCTATGATCCTATTTCCAAATTATTTTATTTAGACGAGAACTAATGGGGTTAAGGTTTTTGAGGATATTGAGCTTGGGGGGGAGATATGGTTTAAATATTGTCTTTGAAGAAGAGTATAACATAACTCTTCCTACAGTGGCGGTGGGTAACAATATGGTTTCCCAATGGGATGTTATGCCATTTCCAGATACAGATCAAGACAATATTCCCGAACCTCTTATTAGGCAACCTCAACATCCTCAAGAACCTATACAGGAGCAACATGAGCATATGTGGCACCATGTGAGGAACAAGTGGTGCCACAACTTAGGCACTCCACTAGAGAGATGAGATCAACAACTCATGATGATTAAATCGTTTATCTCGTTGATCATAAGGATCCTGGTTTTATGAAGGACAATCTGGTTACCGTCCTCCAAGCCATGTAAAGTTCTGACTCTCTTAAGTGGATCGAGGCTATGCAATATGGTTGAAGTCCATGAAGGACAATGACATTTGAGATCTTGTAACATTGCCAGAAGGAACGAAATCTCTTGGTTGCCTATGGATATAAAAGACCAAGAGGATTTCAAGTGGAAATGTGGAAAGATATAAGGCTTGTCATGTCACTAATGGCTTTACCCAGAAAGGCATTGATTAAATAAAGACTTTCTATTCGGTTTCTTTGAAAGGCTCTTTCAGGACAATAATGGTTCTAGTTGTTCATATGGATCTTGAGTTAAATTAGATGGATGTAAAGACAAAGTTTCTCAATGAGGATATTGATGAGAAATTCATATGCTGTAGCCAGAAAACTTTGCATTAGGTGACGCAAAGAATATGATTTGCAAACTAAGGAGATCCATCTAGACTCACACATTCTTCTCGTCATTGGTATTTCATATTTCGTTATATTATTGACTCATTTGGTTTTGAGGCAAATTCGGTTGATGAATGTGTCTACCATAATTTCAGTGAGAGTAGGCTCATATTATTGGTTTAATATGCCGATCACATACTTCTTGTTAGTAACGATATAGATTTTAGGTGTGAAACTAAATCCTTTCTCTTGTCCAGATCTAAGATGAAAGGTTTGGTGGCACTTTTTTTGTATTAGGGATCCAGATACATCATGTTCGGATTATTCTCAAGGTATTCTTGGATTATCGCAAAAGTTCTATATCGATAAAGTTTGTAAAAGAGTTGGCATGGCGGATTGCAAACCACATGATACCCCTTGTGTTTAAGGGAGACAATTTTGTCTCAGTCAGTGCCATAATACTAATTTAAAAGAGGAGGAGGAAATACAGTAGACTCCACGTGCTTTTGTTTGGAGTCTAATGTATTCTTAGGTTTGTATGCGTTCGGATATAGCATACATTACAGTTATACTTGAGGGATCCTGGAAAGGATCATTTAGTCGCAGCCAGTAAGGTTATAAGGTAATAAGGTACTTATAGAAAACAATATAAATTATGCTCACATATAATGAGTCAGATCAATTAGAGATCATTTAGTATTCTGACTCATATATTGGTATATGTAAGGTTACATTTAAATCCACATTAAGCTATGTCTTCATTTTTGTCAATAAAAGAAATTTCGGGAAAAGTGCTAAGCAGACACTTATAGCTTCGTCGACTTTGAAGGCAAAATCTGGGGCTTGGTTTGAAGCCAATAGTTATGGGATATGGGTGCAGAATTTCATTTCATGGCTGCAAATGGCAAATGAAAGACCACTAAGGTATTTTGTGATAATAATTCCGTAGTGTTGTATCCCAATAACAACAAGGTTAGTCAATGTCTAAGAACATTCGCATAAGGTTTCTTGTTGTGAAGGTAGAGTTCGAAATGGTTCAATGTCTATTGAGCATTTATGTACAGACTTTATATGGCAGATCCGCTGACTAAAGCATTGGCACCCAAGGTCTTTCATATGTATTTGTTATATATGTGTGTTGTATATTTTATGATGATAAGGTTCAGTGGGAGTCTGATGCTCGTACGGTTTGTAATAGACATATTTTCGTGAAATAAAGTTTAACATTTGAACTCATAAGGTTAAGGTTTTGTGATCTCTATAAAGAGGACCAGTTGAAAATAGACACGTTATGGTCACTTTGTGTGTAATTTTCATGCTACACTTCCATACTTGATCCATGTCATTCAGTGAGGTTGATGCATGTGACAATTGTTGGTTTAGCTGGGCTTATTGTGGCGAAAGCTGCTTTGATCCTGTGTTGACTTAGCTGATGGACGGGATTGTTGAAATACTTGTGATGATAGTGGTTTCGGTTGAGCTCGTAAGGTTATAATGTACTTTGCTAAATATATGTGCCCCAAGTGGGAGATTGTTGGATATTTATTTTATTTAACAATCTAATTGTGAGTCTACATATATTTATTTATGATATTCGCTATTATAGAATCCTAATAAATGTGGTCATTCGGTTCGGTTTGGATTCTAAGTATTTTATTTGGTGTGGACAGAAAAGTGTAGATACCTAAAGTGTAATTTCTGATTATTTTGATGGGCGATATTAGAAATTACAACTATAAATAAAAGGGTTATGGTCCCTAAGACATATGCTATTACCTCTTCTCTGTTCCCATCTACAGAAAGATCTAGGGTTTGGTGTGCTGTCTTGGAAGATCAATACATGCGAACGGCTACGACACCGATCGATCTACCTTACGGATCCAGGTACGCTTTAGGTTTAATTTCAGCACTATCTTTGATTGATTGAACATGAACGAGTTCCTGGGGTAGAGATTTAATCACATAAAATTCTAACACCTCCACCTGCCACCACCGGACTGCAAACGTGCCTCCACCGGGTACACTAACAAACACAAAAGAAAGACAAACCTAAAGATAATCTAAATTGTCAATAGCATAAATCTTCACGAGAAGCCTTGACAAGCAAGAGTGGAAGCACAAAGGCCGCAACCTTCACCCGAGTAGACGGAGATGAAAGGAAACACAAAACCAAAATAACAAAACCATCATCATCAATATATATATAATTTTTTGGGAAATTAGGGATTATGACACAATCTGGAATATTTTTAAGTAATAGACAAATTTACATATTTTTATAGGAGAATGACAATCAGATAATTTTATAGCGAGAAGGACAAATAGTGAATCCCGAAAATCAGTAAATCTCCCCAGTGAATCCCGAAATCAGTGAATTTCAACAGTGAATCCCAAAAATCAGTGAATTTCGACAATAAAATTTGAAAATTAGTGAATTTCGACAGTGAATTTCGGCAGTGAATTTAAATAAAGTGAATTTCAACACAAGTGAATTTCGATAAATGAATAAATAGTTTTGTCCTTTATGCAAAAGTTTCAAAAGACTGTCATTCTACTCAATTGATGAAATATTTCTGTCATTCTCCCACATTCCCCCTATTTTTTTTTAATTAGAAAACAACCAGCAACCTCTAGGCTTTCCCACCGGAAATTGACTACCGCACAACACCATGGAAACCAAGTCGCCGTCTCTAAGTAAAAACAACAAATAAATGCCGATCTCAGCAAGACCGCCGACAATTCTTGCCTTGAAGCTCCATGGAAAACCACACGACCCAACCGGAGGGGACAGGAAGGCCAAGAACCGCCGGGAAAAACCAACGCATGCAGGCCAACACCGAAGAGTAGCTCGGAGGAAAAGAAACCAAAAGAGAGTCCAAAGGGATTGCCCATAGCATGCGATCGGCAACCCAAACAGAAAAAACTGAAAAAAGACAAAGGAAAAGGAAAAAAGATGGACGCGGGCCAGAGAATCTAAAGAACGCCTAGTGGGGAATAGAAAAGGGAGAGCGTTTTTTTTCTTCTTCAAGAGAGAGCGTTTATTCAGTATGTACTCTCCCCCTATATTTTTATTTTTCAAACTCGAAGCATTGTTGTCGCGGCGGTAAAATGTTGCCGTTGCCGGCTTGTCGCGGCGGCATCAAGCTTGGACTCCGTCAACCCATCAAAATATCAAGGCTCTGTTTGGTTTGGAGGAAACTAAAGGCAAAGAAAAGAAATGGGATGAGGGGATTTTTGTCTAGTGTTTGGTATTCTGTGTTGGAAAAGAAAAGAAAGGAAAAATGTGAAAACCAATGGAAATGATACAATGTAATTAATTAAAAAATTAATGGGACTTTGATATTTCTTTTCATTTCCTCTGTGCAATCCAAACAAAACAAATGGATATTGAAATCACTCATTATCCCTCATTTCTCTTCGGTCTCAATCTTTTTTTTTCTTTTTCTTTTGTTTCCTTCAAACCAAACAGAGCCCAAATATTTCGTTAATAAAAACTTAAATATTTACAAATTGTAAGAAACGACTCAAAGTAATTATTTTTTTTAAAAAAAGAAACTGTCACATTCAATGGATTATAACACACATACCGTGAGACTTAAACTCAGAACATGAAGTCTCAGATTAACTATTGAGGTAAGGCCGTGTAATATTCCGATTTTCGGGAAATGGCAGACGTGTCATTTTGAGAAAACGAAATATTATTATTCTGACTTCTTTTATTGGAGTTAAATTTTATAAGATAAATATATATATTTTCGGAATATATATATATATTTTTTTAAGGAAATCTGATTTTAAGGAAAAAGGGTAAATAAGGAAAATAAGGGATTAGGTTAATTATTGGGATTTTCCTATTTAAGGAAAATAAACCCCAAACAGTTTTCCCTAATTATTCTTATCAGATTTTCCACCTCCAATTCATCTTCTACGTGTGAGAGCCAAGCTAGGGCTGAGAGCTTGCTATCAATTTCTAAGTCGGAACTTAACGGTTTTCAGATCAAAATAGGGCATCAGAATCGTCGTAAAGAGAGCGTCGATTCAATATCAAAAAGTTGGAGCTTTTCCCAAGGTTTCTCTGCAAAAGGTGTTCGTTTGCTGCAGTCTTTCTGGGTTTTGGCTTGGATTAGCTTGCTTATAAGGTAAAAGGCTCTTCCTACAATTCTAATTATCGTTATTGAGGTTTAGATCAAGATTTAAGATGATTAGATGTAAGAAAGGTTGCTTTTTCGTTGATCAAAGGATCATAGACGTTTAGATATGTTTTCTACGTTTTACTGAGTTGAAATCGATGTTAATTAGGTTAGAAACGATTCAGAAATCGAGTTGTGAAGGTTTTAGCGTTTTGGGAAAAACCCAGGCGGACGGGCGTCTGCATTAGGCAGACGGGCGTCCGAGACCCTAGTAGCTCAAACGGGCGTCTGCACAAGGCAGACGGGCTTTTGAGGTCAGAATTTTGATTCAGGATGTAGCTGTTTTTGACGGACGGGCGTATGAGGTTTAGTGGACGGGCGTTCAAGGCCAAAGGGGCGTCCATAGGATGTCAAACGGGCGTTTGACCTGTTTTGCCTAGTTTTTACTGTTTTATCTTTTCGGCTTGGTTTTGGCTTCATAATCGTGTTTTCACTGTTTTAAACCCTTAGTCATGATATGTTGACATTAATTAAACATGAACAAGCTTCGATTGAACTTCTGATTCGTTCAGTTAAAACACCGAATGTACTCTTAAAGGGAGTTGAAGTTCGGATCCGTCGGAAGGGCATGAAAGGGCTTGTGCTTTGATGGATTAGTATTCATCAACGTCTGTGTAGTTGCTAGGCCTTGTCCGTGTCTAGTGGTCTAAGAAAGAGAGTTGAGTTTGTGAGGGAGCTTACTTGAAAACACTTAGGTGGCTAGTTAATAACCATTAATAATTACATACTTGCATAGTAATAAGATTAAACATCATGTCATCCTTGGTAAGGCACAAGACTATATCGCAAATGTGTAGGCCTTTGGATAGAGCGAGTAAACTTGGCCGGCCTTTCAGAGGCACCGAGGAGTAGAAGGTACTCGTTGTGGATAACTCTGCGGCCCAAGGCACTAGGAGTAGAGGACTTCACAGTGAATAACTTTGTCTTGGCCATTAGAGGGCACCGGGAGCAGAGGACTTTACAATTGAATAACTCCGTAGTTCATAAGACCCCAAGCACGGGAGGGACTTCATCGAACGCATATACTATCGGGACTAGCCTGTGGCTATTGGTGTGATCCACCAAAGTTGCACCAGAGATGTCTCGTGGTGGGCGACCACGCGCGTAGTGCCCTTGAATGCGGATGTAACAAAGATAAGCTAAGTTAGAAACAATTAGTCATGACATGTTGATGGACATGAAGTGAACCCTAGATTGAGTCGGTCTCATAAAGATAATTAGAATAATAAACTTGTTAAAGAGCCTTAATTAAATTGTAGCTTACTTTTACTACTGTACAATGTACTTACCTCAAATGCATGTTTATTTATGTGGTTGGGAGAGAAAGCGAGCAGGTAATCCCTTGATTCGAGAGGACTTTGATGACGACGTTTAAGGGCGCCAAGTTGAAGGCTTTATTTATTTATATTTATATTCACTAGACTTGTTGTCGTTGGGGAATTTCTTGTAATTTTCTTTAGTACTTGCTTTCATAGGATTTCGTGCGTTGTTACGCGTTCGTTTGGTTTTTCAACGTAATAAATGTTACATTTCTATCTTTAGTATGTCGATTTCTATTCTTAGTAGCATTTATGATGTTTAGCCGAGTCTTTTGAAACTCCGCTTTCTTAAACTCGATCACGACGTAGTAGAGGCTACGTGTAATATTAGATTTATTTAATATTATACATCTTAGAATGCGTTCGTTCGCGTATAAGCGACTTAATGTCGAGGAGCAGGCGTTACAGGCGCCCGAGTCAGGTATCGACAATCACGTTCCGTGAAGAAGAAGGATTTTGAATTTATAAAAAAAAAAATTTAAAAAGGAAGAAAAAGAATGCACCCAACTAAATCACGTGTATTTGAATTCAATGAGATGGCGGCTTTTTCCAGGGAATTTTTTCATATTTTTAAAAAAAAAATGCATGGAAGGAGAATCCCATATACCGTGTCTCTCACGTTCTTTTTATTTATAATTTCGTTTGCACGCGAAACATATGCCAAGAAACATCCAGTCGGTAGACAGTAAAAGTTAATTCAATTTCATAAAACTTAAATAGGATGAAAATTGCTTTGTCATCATCCACAGAAGCACTCTCTGCTAACAAATTTTCAATAATAGGCGCTTCTCTTAAAAGACACCACACCTGACCTATTGCAACACAATACTTCGGGTTTACATTTGACTTTATAGAATTTGGATTTGAATATTCAATTAATCTCTGTATAGGTTAAGATTATCATATATTAGACTTTGCGGGTGTCGAATATCACTATAGTTGTAATATCCCACATTGCTAATGTGGAGAAACATCGTCTACCTCATTAAAAATATGAGAAATAAATGTCGGATCAACTCGGAGTAGATGATCGAACTCGAATTGATTTGTATAAAAGCTCTATGAAACTTTCTCTTACTCTAGGATCAAATAGAGAGTTGTATTTTTTGGTATGGACTGAACTTAAAAAATAAGCTGCCTACGTATCCAAATATAAATTTGGAATCAAGCCCAACCGTAGTTCAAGCGGTTATGCATCAAAGTGGAGTTAGTGGGTAGTTATGTATTTTACCCACGCCTCACGTTTAAGCGCAATGGTTTCCTTTGTACAGGTGCACATCTCTGATCTGCTCCTTCTCGACCAAGGATCTGTTATGGCCGTCATGATTAGGGACCTGCCCTGGTCGTGAACTATGGCCATCACGACTAGGGACCTGCCCTGGTCGTGAACTATGGCCGCTCGTGACTAAAGTGCGCCTGGTCGCGACCTCACTTCCGAATCGATCATACACCATTGCTTCTACTTCTGGGTCAAGTGTGGTTTTGGATGCATGACACGTGGACGTATCCGGGTCACCCTCAATCGAAGCCCCCCCAGATCTTAATCACAGTGGCTCTATCTTGAAAACGGATTATGACCTGAAGCTCACCACACTTCCACGTGTATCGAATAGGTGGCGTAATCAATGTTGCCTCGGTTATTTCAAACGCCACCACAATGACCTATACAATCTTTTCAGACGACGCGTAGTCGGAACGTCCCATCCTTTGACGAAAGGCTATTAAACCCATCAACTCCTGCAAACAGTCGTCATTATTTATATCTAAAGATATCAGATCTGCTCGATTTGCGCACTGAATTATCAAGTAAGTCCTTCTTCTTCTTGTGCGATTTCTTTACTTCTTATGAATCTAGACCAACTTGGTACCTCTAATCCTGGTGAGAATCCCCTTCTTTCTATTCTAACTCCTCATTTAGTCGCTTCTGTTATTCCTGCAATTCTTGAGTCATCCCCGGCTGAATATAGTGTTTCTGGGTTATCCGCACCCATAAGAGCTTTAAGACAGGCCCATGAGACAAAAAAGATGATGGCTTGTCATGCAATTGATTCCAAACTGAGTGATTCTGATATCACTAAAATTTGCGATAGGCATGGGATAAATAAGGATGTTTATGACCCCACTCGACCAGAAACTGGAAAAAGTGCAGCTACTCCTCCTTCTGGATACTGTGCGGTTTATAAGGAGCAATTTGATTGCGGCCTTGGATTTCCTCTTCCTCCTGCCTACTTGGAGATACTCCGGTATTACAATCTAGGGATTGGTCAGATAGTCCCTAATAGTATTAGAGCTATCACCGGTTTCTTGATTTGGTGTAGATGCTTTGTCACCCCTTTCACTTTGTTGCTTTTTAGGACTTTTTATCAATGTAAACAGGTCAAGAATAGTCCTGGCTGGTATTGCTTTTGTAGAAGAACCGATAGTCTGAGTAGCATACCTCTGATTAAGAAAACTGATCAATCCTTCCCAGATTGGAAGAAACATTTCTTCTATATCAGGCCTCATACCGCCAGGGATTTAGGTAAGTGGAACACTTCTACTAAGAATAGTGATGTGTTCAAAAGCAAACTGGATAAGAAGTTGCTAAAAGACATTAGAGGGTCTAGCATATATCTGGGTCTGAAGAACTATAGCTCCAATTTAATCGATGCTGCCCACTTGGAGACCGCTGGTCCAGAGCCTTATATTGAGCTATAAGAGGAGAGATACAATATAAGTAGGATTCCTTATTTTGAATTTTTATTTACCTTCTCTGATGCATGCCTTTAACTATTTATTGACATTTGCAGTGGCCAGTTTTACAGATATCATCCAGATTGCTGACGATGCCTCACCTGTTAGGGATCCAAATGCCTCTGATCCCGTTGCTAATCCAGATGCTTCGACCCCACTGTCAATATTGTTGAAAATCATCCACTTGAACCATCGGTTCAAATGGATCAGGTTGATGATGACTCTGAAAATACGATCGATAACCAGGTGGTTCAACATTCTTCTCACTTGGAAGTTACTGCAGAAGTCCACCGTCCCTCGAAGCGTATTAGATCTGGTACCCAAGTTGATGAGGGTACTGGTCCTACTGAACAGGGAAATGGGGAAATATATTACTGGAAGGAATGGTCCAACCAAGATCTGTCCAAATTTGTAAGCACCTTCGTTTGTTGTGCTAATCCATCTTTCTTACTCAAATGTACTGACTTTACTCTCTGTATTTTTATTTTTTTTAATTTAGGGTGCTAAACTGGGCAGGAGGTACTTTCCCGGCTAAAAAATTTGGGAAAGTTTGAAGAAGATTTATCCAAGTCCCTATCTGAATGGAAAGCAAAATATGAAGATTTGTTGAACACTTCTGCTGCTGAGAAGATTGCTCTAACTGATCAGTTACAGACAAAGGATGATGAGCTGAAGACTATGACTGCTAAGCTTTAAAACCATGTTGCTACAGCTAATGAAGTCGAATCCAAGATGGAAAAGATGATAGCCGACCTAGAGGTGGAGAGAAATGATCTGAAAAATGCTTTCCCGGATCAGATGGCCAAAGCTGTTGCTGATTTCAGGAACTCTGACGAGCTGGCTGGGAATATAAAGATGCTCTTTTCTCCCCTTATATGGTATGGATATTCTACAGCCCTTGACGATATAAAAGCCATAGGTTCTGACGTTGATCCTGCCAAGATGAGTCATTCGGGTTGGAACAGGAGTGATGCTCCCTAGACTTATGAGGCCAGGTTCAAGGAATTCAGATATTGAGTTAACTTGGTCTCCAAATATGCTAAAAAGCCTCCCGGCTCATCATCTCAAGCTCCCCCAAATGCACATTAACAACATTTTTAATTTGCTTTTCCCTCCACTTCAAATTCAAAACTTTGATACTTTTGCTCTGTAATTTCTGCACTTCAAAGCTTTTGTATGGCACTATTTTGTAATATTTTAATAAGCTTGCTTTTGCTTTTCTTGCTAAGTTTGCATTTGATTTCATGGTTATTACACCCCCAGTATGATATGTGATTTGGTTGGAAAGCACATGTCATACTTTGGTTTTTCCTTGAAGTGTTCCAATCAGGCTTGGTGCCTGTTAACTTTAAGGCCTGGCCGGAGGTCTTAAAGTGATCTGATTTATCAGAGTTGAATAAATATTCTTCCTTTTAAGAGTTAATGACCTGACCTGAGGTCTGGTAATTTAAGACCTGACTTGAGGTCTTAAAGTGATCTTGACTTTTCAGACTTAAATAAATATTTCTCTTTTTAAGAGTTAATGACCTGACCCGAGGTCTGATAATTTAAGACCTGACCTGAGGTCTTAAAGTGATCTGACTTTTCAGACATAAATAAATATTTCTCTTTTCAAGAGTTAATGGCCTGACCTGAGGTCTGATAATTTAAGACCTGACCTGAGGTCTTAAAGTGATTTGACTTTTCAGACTTAAATAAATATTCTCTTTTTAAGAGTTAATGACCTGACCTGAGGTCTGATAATTTAAGACCTGGCCTGAGGTCTTAAAGTGATCTGACTTTTCAGACTTAAATAAATATTTCTCTTTTTATAAGAGCTTTTCAACAGGCTTGTATTACAGCAAACACCATTTCATTCAACATAATTCAAAAAGGTTTAACAATATAATACAGCGCATTATAAATTTGCAAAATAACAAAATGATAAGTACTTGCCTTAAACATAAATTTTTTTCAGGTTAACCGCATTCCAACTTCTGGGAATAGTATTTCCTATACTGTTTGCCAACTGGTATGCTCCTTTTCCATGCACTTTGATGATCTGCTAAGGTCCTTCCCAATTTGGACTCAACTTTCCACATGATTCTTGCCTGCTGACTTCGTTTTTACGTAAAACTAGATCACCAACCTTGAAATAACGTTGTTTGACCCTTGAGTTATAGTACTGAGACACTTGTTGTTTGTACTTAGCCATTTGTATCAAAGCAACGTCCCTTCTCCCTTCTAATTCATCTTTTGCATGCCTTAATTCAAGTTCCTGTACTTGAGTATCATACAAGATTGTTCTTGGAGATGGTAGGCCAATTTCGGCTGGGATCACAACATCACATCCATATTCTAGGGAGAATGGGGTTTCACGTGTTGATGTATTCGGAGTAGTTCTGTAGGCCCACAGTATGTTTGGTAGATGTTCTACCCAATGGCTTCCTTCTTGTACCAATCTTTTTTTGAGACCTACCTTAATCTGCCTGTTGGTCTGTTCCACCTGACCGTTGTCTTGTGGGTGACCAACAGAAGTGAAGTGTTGGGTTATACCCAATTCGGCACACCATTCCCTAACTCATCTTTCTTCAAATTTGGTTCCATTGTATAAAATTATAACTTTAGGTATTCCATATCTGCATATTATGTTATTCCACAAGAATTTCTGAATCTGTTTGGCTGTGATGGTAGTTAATGCTTCAGCCTTTACCCATTTAGTGAAATAGTCAACAGCCACTATTAGAAATTGGAAACTTCCTGGTTCTTTAGGCAATGGTCCCACCAAATCTACGCCCCACTGATGGAAAGGCCAAGCTGATATAACAGGGGTTAGGTTCTCTGCGGACGATGGATAGATTTCCATGAACTTGGCATGTCCTACAAGCCAATACCAACTCTTCTGCGTCCTACTGCATTTTAGGCCAATAATAGCCAAATAATCTGCACTTTCGAGCCAATGCTCTCGCTCCCATGTGATTTCCACAAATCCCTTGATGGATTTCTCTCAACAAATAGTTTCCATCCTCAATGGTGACTTATCGTATCCATGGAGATATAAATGATTTTTTGTATAAAACATCATTAAAGAGGGCATACATGTCTGATAAACGTTGGATCTTACGAGCCTGCCCCTTATCTTCAGGCAGTCGTCCATTTTTTAGATATATAACAATTGGTTCCATCCATGTTTCCTTCTGTGTAACCGGTTGTACTTCGGACATCTCATAGCTGCGTTGATCTAGCTGTTCAATCAAGACTTTTTTGTCTGATAGGAAATTTGAAGCCAACTTGGACAACGCATCTGCTCGAGTATTCTGCGATCTGGAGACCTGCTCCACCTGGACTTCTTGAAGCTGTTCAATCTTTGACTTGGCCAAAGACAAATATTTTTTCATGGGCTCTTCTTTTGCCTCGTAATCGCCTTTTATATGATTGACCACTAATTGAGAATCACTGTAGACTTGAAGACGTTGAACTCCTAATTTTATAGCTAAGATCAATCTTGTGATCAGTGCTTCATACTCAGCTTCATTATTAGTTGCATGAAACTTAAAGTGTAATGCATAGGGAAATTCTTCACCCATTGGACTGATAAGGAGGAGACCTGCTCCTGATCCACTTTTACTAAATGCCCCATCAATGAACAACTTCTATTGGCCTGATTCCTTTGGACATATACGCTGATCAATAGAAATGGATTTCTCTTCTTCTAAAAAAATATGCCAATGCTTGAGCTTTTATAGCATTTCTGGGTCTGTATTCCAAATCGTAACCTGCCAATTCAGCAACCCATTTGGCTAGATGACCTGAAGTATCCGGCCTGCTTAGTATTTGCTTCAAAGGTTGATCAGTTAGGACAATGATTGGAAGACTTTGAAAGTAAGATCCTAACTTCCTGGATGCGTGGACTAATGATAGGACTAACATTTATGCCTCTGAATACCTCACTTCAGGTCCATGTAACGCCTTGCTCGTGTAATATACCGGTTTCATAAATGTTCCCTGTTGCCTGACCAAAACAGCGCTGATGTCTTCATCACAGACTGACAAGTAAAGATACAAAACTTCTCCTTCCTGAGGAGAGGTTAAAGTTGGCAATTCCAACGGATATTTCTTCAATTCCTCGAAAGATTTTTGACAATCCGTATCCCATTGAAATGGGGTAGCTTTCCTCAAAATCTTGAAAAAAGGCAATGATCGTTGTGCAGATCGTGAAAGGAACCTATTCAGAGCTGCTAACATACCCGTCAACCTTTGAACTTCTTTGATGTTGGTAGGTGGTGGCATCGTTTTTAAAGCATTCAAATTATCTGGATTTGCTCTAATCCCTTCCTTTGAGATCATGTATCCCAAAAATTTTCCAGATCTGACACCGAATGTACACTTCTTTGGATTCAGTTTCATCTTTGTACTTCGAAGTACATCGCAAACTTCTTTTACATCAAGTAAATATTGATCTAAAGACTTGCTTTAGATCAGTAAATCATTCACATAAACCTCCATGGATCTGCCTATCCGGAAAATTTGATTGACTGCCCTTTGGTAGGTGGCACCTGCGTTTTTCAATCCAAATGGCATGGTCACATAGTAATACGTACCAAACTCAGTTATGAAGGCCATTTTTTTTGCATCTTTAGGGTCCATAAAGATTTGATGATATCCTTTATAAGCATCCAGGAACCCAAATATTTCAAATCCCACAGTTGAATCCACTAGCCTGTCAATTCTAGGTGACGTGTAGCTGTCCTTAAGGCAGGCTTTGTTCAGGTCCGTAAAATCTACACACATTCTCCAGGACCCATCTGATTTCTTCACCAATACTGGATTGGCTAACCACTCTGGATAAATTACTTCTTTGATAATTCCTGCTTGTTTGAGTCTTGCAACCTCCTGTTCAATAACTGAGATTCGTTCTGGTGCAAAATGTTGCTTCTTTTGACGGACAGAGGATCTGTTTGGATCCACATTTAAGCTGTGGACTATTAACTCCGGTGATAAACCTGGCATATCATCTATCTTCCACGCAAAAACATCCTTATACTCTTTAAGTAAATCTGTGAGAGCCCTTTTATGTGGATCTGGAATCCAGGATCCTATATTGACCACTGAATCTGATCCCTGATCATCGACCTGAATTGCCTCGGTCTGGTCTGCAGATACCCAGGTCTTATCTTCCTATGGCAATAATTCCTCCAAAGTTAACTATTGAACATATTTTCTTTCATCGACTATAGATGTGTAACAGCTCCTAGCTACCTCCACATCTCTTTTTATTTCAACCGATCCAGAATTGAGGGGAAACTTCATGCTGTTATGTGCTGAAGAGATAACTTCCCGTAGATCGATGATTGCTGGTCTTCCCATAATAACATTATATGCCGACAGTGCCTTAACAACAATGTAGTTCACCATTAGGGTCCTGCACTTAGGCAACTTACCATAGGTTGTAGGCAATGTAATCATACCCATAGGATGGATAAGTGAGCCTGCAAATCCAAATAGAAGGGTGGATACTGGAATTAGGTTTGAATCCTTCAACTTCATGGCCTGAAAGGCACTGTAGTATAAAATGTCGACAGCACTTCATGTATCTACACAAATCCTTTTCACCCAATTCTTACTGATGACAGCTTCAATAACTAATCCTTCATTATTAATGATGAGTGGTAATGGGTCCTCTGGTCCGTACCTTACCTCTCCTGATACTTTCTCGCTTACGTAAACTTGATCCGGCTTCACAGATCTCATATCTCTCCTCCTCATACGTCCGATCGCTCGGACCTCCCATGATTGTGTTAATGGTATTAATCGGTCCATTGTTGATCTCGCCCATCATGATCGAGGGACCGATTCCAAAGGCCTCCTCTGTTCATTATTCCTATTCCTATCATTCTGATGGTTCCCTCTCTTGAATTCTCTGCGCCCCCCGGGCTCTTCATTTCGAGATCTATCAACAACCTCATCAATTCTACCCTCCATGACCGCAGCATCGATATCCCTGATCAGCTCTCTACATATTTTTGTATCATGACCAATATCCTGATGGAATTTACAAAATTTTTGCTGATCTCTTTTTTCTCTTGGCCCTCTCGTAGGGGGTGGAACTCGGGCTATGCCTTTGCGTTCCATGATAGCTAAAACTTGTTCTCACGATCTATTCAAATGTATTCAATCCATGTCCTGCAGAGTACCTTTCTTACCCAACCTATCAGTTATAGGTGCCTGGACTCTGTCCTAAACCGATTTGCGTTTCTTATCAGATTTCTCTTCTGACTTGCCTTTTTTGTGATCCCCTTTTTCTAATTCGCGCTTAGCACGGTTGGCTTCCTCGCCCTGACAGTGCTTAAAGGCAATTGCTAAACATTCCTCCATGGTTCTGGGATTTTTTCCATTTAACTTGGCATGTAACCTCCCCTCTCGCAGTCCTGCTACGAATGAGGCTACCAAAAAACGATCATCTACGTCAGCCACCTGGGTTGACTCTGTGTTGAATCTTTTAATGAACTGCAAAACGGTTTCATCGGATTTTTGCTTAATAGTGAGCAAATGAGTGTTGTTCCTTTGAAAGGGTCTTGCAACAATGAACATACTCATAAATTTTTTGGTTAAAACAGCAAAACTGGTTATAGATCTGGCTGGTAATTTGTTGAACCAATCTCTAGCCTTCCCAGATAAGAGTGCTGGAAATGCCTTACACTTCATCTCGTCTGGAGCATTGTACAAATGCATATGCGCTATGTATTGATGCATATGATCATAAGGGTCCTTTGTACCATCGTATGAACTGATTTTTGGTATCTTAAATCCCCTGGGACAGGGATAAGCATCAATATACTCTGCAAAAGGTGAGGCCAAATTAAATTCGTCCTCTTCATCCTCTAGTATAGCCTCTAACTCATCCCTTGCTGCCTCATTCGCTTGACGAGCTTTACTCTTGATAATCCGACAACTGGACTCAGCCGCATCTTTATAACCGTCTTTCTGTTTTACTGGGGATGGTCCTTTTAATGGAGGCAGTTCATTTTCCTCAGGACTTCTTGCTACTTCTTTTACTTTTCGTACTGTGTCGAAAAGAGCCTGGAATTCAGTAGCCCCCATCGCTTTTAATGCATCCACTAGGGCCTGCCTAGCTGGATTTTGTGCATCTTGTTGATTTTCCTGTTGTTTTTCGGCATCATGCTCCTGAGGAATTTCCTGCAGGTCTTCCACACTTTGGGCTGTACTTGCCAGATCCTTTTCTTGCTGAGTTTTCTTAGATTTCATGTTGATAACCACTCTATAATTCTGCCACTAGAGACAAGAAAGGGCCCTCCTTCTAGCGCCAATGATCGAACTCGAATTGGTTTGTATAAAAGCTCTAGGAAACTTTCTCTTGCTTTAGGATCAAATAGAGAGTTGTATTTTTTGGTATGGACTGAACTTAAAAAATAAGCTGCATACGTATCCAAATATAAATTTGGAATCAAGCCCAACCGTAGTTCAAGTGGTTATGCATCAAAGTGGAGTTAGCGGGTAGTTATGTATTCTACCCACGCCTCACGTTTAAGCTCAATGGTTTCCTTTGTACAGGTGCACATCTCTAATCTGCTCCTTCTCGACCAAGGATCTGCTATGGCCGTCATGATTAGGGACTTGCCCTGGTCGTGAACTATGGCCGTCATGACTAAGGGCCTGCCCTAGTCATGACCTCACTTCCGGGATCTGATCTATACACCATTGCTTCTACTTCTGGGTCAAGTGTGGTTCTGGATGCATGACACGTGGATGTATCCGGGTCACCCTCAATCAGTAGAAATTTTAGACCAAACGAGGACGATGGTACAAGCAGTTGACCATATCATTTATGGTTCAATTTGCGCACCAGACACGGGCAGAGGCCGACACAGGATCCCGGGCTACGGGGGCGAAAATTCTAAAGATTTTTTGTAGTACAAAAATATATATAGTATTATTTTTTTCTGTCCCCTACGATTCGATTTTTTTTATACTATAAATCGAAAAAAAACAAGAACACGGCTATACATTTCGCATTATATGTTAAAAAGTACTACATATCGCATGATCCGAATACATTAACTCTTCTACTTCTATAAATAAAGATCTAAAACACTACAAACAATGTTCTTAAAGGAAACTAATATTCCAAAACCGATTAATATTTTTTTTAATGTATCACATTGATAATAACTATGTATTTTTATTAATATGATAGAAGTTTTATGTCAAATTATCGGTTTAATATAGATGATAAGGACGAACATAAATTTTATGGGGGATGAAAAAGATACACAACATATATAATAGTGTATTTTCCGGATCAGAGGGAGGCGAGTGCCCCCTACTTATAGGGTGGATCCGAGGGGGTGGCGAGTTGACCAGATCATTTATAGCTCAATTTGCAAACCAGACACAGGTATGTGGGCGTTACAACAAATTGGTATTCAGAGTCGACTACCAGATGGAACTATGCAAACCATAAGAGATGGTGTAAGGGTCGACTCTAGTTACATCTGGTAGGGACAAGACTAAGCCAAGTCCTGGCATTGGTAACTTGTGTTAACTATTTTAGGTCATTGGGCCATCCTGGCGTTGGTAACTTGTGTTAGCTATTTTAGGTCATAAATTGGTATTCATAGCCGACTGCCAGAAAGAACTATGCACTGCACCATAAGAGATGGTGTAAGGGCACCATAAAAAACGCTGTAAGTGTTGCCTCTAGTTACATTTGGTATGGACGAGACTGAGCCAATTAGTTCTGGCATTGATAATTTGTGTTAACTATTTTAGGTCACACAAGAACGGCAAGTACTCTAAGTAGTTAATGAATTCATTGTGACTAAAGTAATGATGTTATAAATGAAATTTGAGGCGTTACAGATAGTATAAGAGCCGACTACCAGATCAAACTAAGTGTCAACTAATGATATGCGTTGTGTGTCACATCTAGAATCATCTTGTAGGAAAATGTAATTAATATCTCACCATAAAACACGAATCCCTGAGTGTTTTTACATTGGCAGATTTTTTTAGTTTATTGTGTCACATGTCAATCAATTATCGTCTTAAAAAATTTATAATCGACAATTGATAGATCTACAACACTATAACGGCTGACCATTTGGAGTGAATATATCGTTATAATTTTTTTTTGAGGGTACTACCTCCGATATAAAATATAAGTCATCTTAGTTTTTTTACTTTGGTCTTATAATATAAATCATTCACAATACCAAGAGAGTATTAATGAATATTTTTTCTTATCTTACCCCTAATTTATATCAATCCAACCATTTTTATTTACTCCATAATTGTTGCATTTATGATAGTCAAGGGGTGTATTAGACATTTTATCCATACATTAATTATGTTTAATTACTTTCTTAATTAATATAAAAATGCTAGGATGACTTATATTATAGATCGAAGGTAGTATATCATTATAAAGCCTAAATTGATTTATCCACTACACATTAAATCACAATATATATTACTACAACCCTTATCAACATTGAGTATGCCAAAAAATATTTATACAAGTATCAACATATATAATCAAAGATATTTTTTTGAAAATAATATAATCAAAGATATTAAAAGTATGTTCTTAAAATTGAATATACATAATGGATGTACAGTTACCCTTTTATAAAATGAAAAAACAAAAAAAAAAAAAAAAGAACGTTCCGTACTTTTAAATACTTTTCAAACAACACGTTATACGTATGCGCCAATTTAGCATGTTGCAATTATAAGTCAAAGTGCCTATGAAATATACAACCTCTTCATCTTCTTCATGCATATATAATTTCCCTTATGATTTTCAACTTTTGAGAAAAATATTTCACAAACCCATAATCCCTCTTTCTTCTTTCAATATTGAATCTTGAATCCTTAATCCTACCTTAATTTCTTCAAAGAATTTAAAAAAAAAAAAAAAAAAAAGTTAGAAAATGAGGAGATATTGTAACTTGGAACTTCAGCTTTTGCCACCTTCTTCTGATAATAATCTTCTTCTTTCTTCAGATTACAAAAACTCTTATCATGATCAAATTCCAAAGTAAGTTTTTTTTTTTTTTTTTTCTTTCTCTCTCTCTCTTTTATAATCCTTGATCTGTAGTATGTATATGCATTACTAATTTAGTACATATCAAGGTTGTTTGAAATAATTATCTAAATTATATATAAAGAAATATTGTATATTTGTATATGATAAAAAGTTCGGAATATGATTGTGCTGTATTTTTTTTTTTTATAATTTTAAATTGGATATATTATAGGATGGATTTGTCTAATAAAGGAAGTCCAAAAGAGGAGCAGAAGGAGCTTACAATTTTCTATAATGGAAAGATGGTTTCTTGTGATGTTACTGAGCTTCAGGTTTGTCTCCATTTTAATTATTCCTTTATATTTGTTTATAGATGTAGCATGTAATAATATGCCCACAAAAAAAAGAAAAAAATTATACTTTTAGGACCCTATTTTTTTCGGGTAATTCTTCCATAGTCACTCCATTTGCATCGTAGACACATGTAGATGATTATAGACCACACAGTTTGAATTTAAGTTGAAATTTTGTGGTACAAAATCAACCACATGTGTTACTCCTCAAATTGACTCACCATAGAAGAACTTCACATTCTGTTCCCCTTCCAAAACCCTTTGATTATACATTTTGTTACCTTTTCAAGACACTTAACATTTGACCTAACGTCGGATCATTTACTGTTTAAAAATAGTAACACAAAAAATGTCATTATGAAAAGATAAGGGTTCTTTCTAGGAAATAGCTAGAAAAAATATAAGAGACCAAAAGAATTATATTTGAATTATTTTTCCACAAGTAGTAATATAACGAACGTTAGACGTTGTGATTCAATTAAGTGTCTTGAATGTCTAATAAAAAATAAGTATAATTGGAGCATTAAAAATGTTAATAGAAAATATATGGTCGGACTAGTTTTGAGAAAGTGAAGAAAAATAGGGAATCAATAGTGTAATTATCCACATAAAAAAAAATTTAAAATCGATAAATTTTTGAACAACTTCTCCACCGGTGACATATTATGTTGTATGATTTTAGGGACAACTGGAATTAAGGATAAAAATTTAGAGGAAATTGCCAAAAATGACAAGTGGAATGAAAATTGGTGAAAAAAGGACAAAAGACACTTAAAATAACGAAATTACCCTCGTCAAATTTAACGATTTCAATTCTACTGTCAAACAAATTCACTAAAAATAATCCACTAAAACATTTTATATCCAACAAATCCAGTACTAAACAAATCCACTAAAAACAAAAGCAAAAACAAAAAACATAAGAAAGCTATTATTGTCCATTGGAATGATAATTTGTCCTTTTTCACTATTTTCCAATTCCACTGGACTAAATACCCATTTCTACTTGAAATTTGTCATTTTTAACATTTTTCTAATGATTTTATATTGTGATATATATATATATATATATATATATATATATATATATATATATATATATATATATATATATATATATATTTTTGTGACACAACGTGTGTTAGATAAATAATTTAACGATTTGTAGTTTCTTAAAAAAATTGATTTGAAAATCAAGTGTAGGGAAAGAGGTGGGAAAAGGGAAAAATGCATATAGTATACAACAAGCCCAACTAATCTCACCACTAAACCAATATGAAACTTCTCTCTAGTTTCCTATTATATATATATATATATATATATATATATATATATATATATATATATATATATATATATATATATATATATGGCAACACTTTAGAACCTGCATGTTCTTCGAATAATATCTAGCCTTCGTCCACAAATTAATTAAGTTTGTAGGGTAGAGGTAGAGTATAATTATGTAACGTTCCACAACTCGGGCTTATTTAAGCGTGCTACCATTTAGGTTAATCGCTCTCTTTTAATTAACCTCTAATGATTAACGTAAGTTATAACATCAACTATCTTTTAAATTTGTATTATGGTCATGTTTCTTCTTTTTTATTTAATACGGGATATTACGTTCAACGTTACTTAAGGAAACGCACAACTGGAATTTCTCATAGGACTCTAGAGGAGACATCTATCGTATCTCAGAATGTGGTATTTAGTTTAATCTGATAATCAGTTCTATTATTACTGAATATAATGCCCTAAAACTCGGGTATATATAGCGGTGATCCATAGTTTGAGTTTTCATGTTGAAATATCGATACATCGGTTCCCTAAAAACAAACAAACAAAGAAACAAACCTTCAATACATAGGGTGTTGTTCACTGTATAGTGACTTAAAAATAATCATTATTTGTAGTAATTATATTCAAGCAAATTCATGCATATATACAAGTTGTAAATATGCTAATAATTTTGTTTCTATAAATATAATGCAGGCCAGAGCAATAATATTGCTTGCAAAAAGAGAAAATGAAGAAATATCAAAGTCCTCTGCATCTTTCTATATGCCCTCTATTAATTCATCCCCATTGGAGCAACCACAACAACAACTATATGCACCAACAACCCTTTCTATGAAGAAATCTTTACAACAGTTCCTGCATAAGAGAAAGATTAGAATGCAAAGTGCTTCTCCTTATTATCATCATTAATTAATTATGATTTTATTACAACCTCACTGTTGATTTTAAGCATTTGTTTGGATGATTTTTTTTCTTATTATTATTTTTTTTTTACCCTGGTGTGGCTTATGACATTATTGTATTTAATTTCAGTTTGATTTTTTTTTTTTTTTTTGTAAAAGTGTTGGGGTTTTATATAGTACTTTGATAAGGACAAATATATGTATTGTTCTTTCACAATTTTGGTTCTTTTTGTGTTGCTAAGGCAGCCGTAGGAATTTTAGAATACGGATCGAAAAACTACATGTTTTGAATTATTCCATGGTATCAAAACTACAAGTCCCCATGCACAACAGATCAAGCAATTATCCGGTGTAATAATCAGAGTGCAGGAGCGCGCTCTAGCCTAGAGTCCAGGCAAGTGTTCCATTCTAAGACAAAAACATACATGAATTGATGTTCACTTCATCAGGGATCATGTCTTAAAAGAGCCATTTCTCAGTCTACAAACAAAATTCGTGGACTTCAGAGACAAATTCCATGTGGTTAACACTGCCCTAAATTTGACGGGGGATGATAAGAGATATTGTACTAATATACGAATGATCTGTCACCAAGATATTCTCTAGATTGTGTGGCTAGGAGAGATGAGATTATTCGTATAATAAACTAGTAGAGACTTGACAAACAGTCTTTTGTAATAAAATCTCTCAATATATTATCAAACTACCAGAAATTAAAATATCGACATATTAATTTATACGAGTGTCATCATGATCACCAATATCATTCCACCGTATGAAAATCAACGTTCACTACTTTCAACTACTTTTCAAACAACACGTTTTCCACTGTATGAAAATCAACACATGGTTTAATATTAAGTCAAAGTGTACCTTGTTGTAATCACAATTATACAACATAGACATTTTTGCTCTAACTTGCAACCCTCATCATTATGCACACATTTTCTCTTATGTTTTTCAACTTTTGAAATATTCACAAAACCCAAAAATTCTTAGATACAAAGTGGTTAGATACAACCATATAGAAATATTATTGTATCAAGTGACAAATAATGTATACGTGTTTTGTATATTAGAACCTTTAGTATAGGGGGTCCGCGGACCCCGTTAAAAATATTAATACTCTACATTTTACCTATAGAAAAATATTCCGGACTCCGTGAAAAAAAAAACATATTTACGGACCCCGCTGGATAAATTTTCTGCATCCGCCAGTGATTAGAAGATCAAAGTTTGGTGTATCATTGCGTTGCTTTTTCTTCGATATTTTTTATGTTGGATTTGTATAAAAATGGGAGTAAAAAACAGCTTACAATCTTCTTCTACGATGGAAAGATGGTTGCTTGTGATGTCACTGAACTTCAGGTTAATTTGTCTTGACATTATGTTAAATTTCCTACTGTAATTAATAATTATACTCCCTCCGTTTCAAAATGTTTGGGACGTTTGATTTATCGCATTATTTAAAAGTTTAATTAATCCTTCGAATTTCATCAAATGATCTAATACTTTTTACATTTATGTACTTTAAGTTTCACTTTATCATAACCCTAATAATATTACATCAATTAACGAAATTCCAAGATTAATTAGATTTTTCGTAAATGGCTTAAAATAAATGTCCCAAACATTTTGGTATTTTAGGAGAATTTATAGTTGCATCATTTGTAATTGGTAGATATAGATGTTATCATGATAATAATATAATAATATATTGTATCATTTTTTATAACTATTTTATTGTTTACATGAGCTATCAGATATGAGGTGTGTGCAAGATTTAATCTTTTTTTTTTTTTTTTTTTTTTTTTTATATTCATATTCATAGTATAGTAAACCAAGGAAACTTCCCTCTAGTTTCCTTTTTTTTTTTTAAACAGTTAAAAGCTTTCATTAATCAGCAAGATGCTAAAGAAATTAGAAAAATTGTCCAAGATATTCGGACAAAAAATATTACACTAAAAATTATGTGTAGTCTAGCTAGTCGGATCTATAAAATATTCTTAATTCAGCCTATCCGACAAACTCGATATAATCCATTAGCTAATCCCAATTTAAAATCCTGGCTCCACCCTTACAAGTGCTCTAATGCAAGTACTTTAAAATGGTAAACATATACACATGCATGGAGTATACGTTACTTTCTTGTTTGACAAGTAACAATATATATGGGACGTTATTATACACATAGGATATTATTATCAAAACTGTCACGTGGGTTCTTTGGTTGTGGCGGAATTTCATCATTTTTCGCTTAAGATTGTCGGATGTAATGGCTATTATCATTAATATCAAGAGCTTAATTATCGTATCAATGGATCAACATTAGAAGCAATAAGATCTCTCTGGACTGAGATAAGTGGTTAGTGCAACCTATCATTGCTGCTATATACATCAGTTGTATCTAACATAAATATTTTGCTGTGCGTGTTTTTGTTGTATTCGCTTTTTGGTTAATGCTCTTTTAATATTTTGTTGTTACAACTTTAAGTTTGTACTTATGATTCTGGTCTAGCGCCTTGCTAGTTTAATTAAAAAAAATTGCTTGCTGTTAAAAAAAAATCCAATATATATATATATATATATATATATATATATATAGACACACCCCATTCGTTTGACGATGGTTGAAGCCGCGATTACCATGCGTGTATATATAGATTTGCCGTGTGGACTTTCGAGCTTTGTAGCGTCGGCTGTAATTAGGTAGGTTTTTAGGAGCTTTCTCTGCATTGTTGTAAATTGGAGAACATATTTTGTGTAGTCAATGTCAACTTTAATTAATAGGAAAAACAAAGGGAAATTGATTTTATCTGGCCAGTGCATTTGACTGATTTTAACGTATACTCGATCTGTTTCAAAATAACTGCGACAGTTGTCAAAAAGATGTTAAATATTTTTTAATAAGTTAAATATTTTATAATCGTTTGCATACGAGTTACCGAACAGATTAATGTTGCCTCAACGAAACGAGGGCAACGCCCCCGAAAGCTAAACACCCCTAGCTGAATAGTTTCGAATTCCTGCATCAATTTGAATTCATGGTTCTGTCAAGATTCATGAACCTACGAAGAGATACACCTCATTAATTCATCCCAAATGATGCAACAACAACAACTATATGCACCAATTACAACCCTTTGTATGAAGAAATCTTTACAACAGTTCTTACAGAAAACAGAATACAAAGTGCTTCTCTTTATAATCATCATTAATTAACTATAGGGAAAATTGCAAATTTGGTCTCATAACTTCGGGATGGTATCAATTTTAGTCCCGTACGATTTCATGTCATCAATTAAGTCCAGTAAGTTTTAAAAACATCTCAAATTGAGGACATCTCCCAACTCCGGTGAAATATGTTCATAAAATTTAGGATTTTCCGGCAAACGGTGGAGATATTTTGGTGCCCATCAAAGTTGCTCTAATCACCGGCATCACTGGTCAAGACGGCTCCTCGACAAAGGATATGCGGTCCATGTCGGTTAGATTCAAAACTTGAAGAGTCTAGATGGGAGAGCTAATTAATTGATTATTTATTGTTCCTTAATGGCTGACTCTCATAAAAAGGAAAGAAAAAAAAAGGAAAAAAGATCTATATCCATTTTCAAAGGAAAAAATAAGAAAAGCCTATGCATAAACAAGAGTCGTGCTCTAGCTCTAGCCACTTATTTATTTTGTATAACCTTACTTCATGGGAATTTTGGTTTTAAGTAATTAACATAGCCGTTGTATTTGCTGCGAAGAGAAATGGTATGAATATTTCCTACGTGTATTTGCTAATTTGTTAAAAAATTCATATAGCATACGCGAACTAGCGGAAACATGCTCACTGGCCGGAAAATCCTAAATTTTATGAACAAATTTCACCGGAGTTGGGAGATCGATGTCCTCAATTTGAGATGTTTTTAAAACTTACGGGACTTAATTGATGATATGAAATCGTACGTGACTATAATTGATACCATCCCGAAGTTATGAGACCAATTTTGCAATTTTCCCTATATAATTAAAATTGTATTACAACTTCATTGTTGATTTTAAGCATTTTTTTTGAGGTGGCTTTTGACCTGGTCTTATTGATTTTTTTTTAATTGAAATGTTTTTTCAGTTGCCTTAATTTTTTTTTTGGTTTACTAATTTCTTTATTGTGTTGAATTTTTTTCTTCAATATATATCATGTTAAAGATAAATGTACTTTTGTTAGCTGTTTGTATTATAATACAGCCGTTGTGTCAATCGTAATGCATTTTGATCATACAATATTGATAGCGTCGAAAAACTATCATGGTGTTTAGCGATTGTTTGGTGGTGGATATCTAGCTGTAATGGAGTGTAAGTGTGGTGGTGAGTGGTGGCTCTGTGTGATCTGTGGTGAGAATGGTGGTGGTGCAATGTAACAGTAAGAGATAGCGAATTTGGCAGAGTTTTGCCTTCTTATATAAATTAGCAGCTTATCCTTTAGATTACATATGGAGCCCTATTTATAGGGTAGGAACCGACTAAGTTCAACATAATTACAACTAAGGACATAATACAAGTAAATCTGCGGCTGATCGTCGGGCCGCGACTGGATGTTGACGGCGCGGGCTCATGGTCTCGTATATCATGTCCTCAGCCAGTTGATTCCTCAGCCGGTCCTCCTCCAAGGATATCAGGGTGATCTCTAGCGGATCCATCAGTTTTGTATTTGAGTGTGCCTTGCATCTAACTCGATTATTCTGGTTGTGGGTTTACCGACTAGGCTCTGCGCGGAGGTGGGTTTATCCTCCTGTCCTGTTGGTCCCTTGAAAAGGCTTTGGTTAAGTTTAGAGAGGGGGGGGTGAATAAACTTAACACTTAAAACTTTTGGAATTAACAAACTCAAAGAAGTTCGAGAGCTTGCCGATCGCTCGATAGTCTGGCGACCACTCGATGAGTCTCGATGACCGCTGATTTTACTGAATTTGTTGCAGCAGAATATATTCAAATTAAGCCTTATTACTTGTTGTTAAAATATGATACCAACTATTAGATACTCAGTAGTGTAAGTGTGTGATTCATTCTTCCGGTTTCAGCTGGGTTGATGTGCTTAATATACTAAATGCGAGAAAGTAAGTAGGCAATTTTATAGTGGTTCCGTGGTGTAATCTCAGTCACCCACTCTTCTCCTGTGATGTTGGAGGTAATTCACTGTAGAGATCTTTGAGGTTGTAGTTACAAAAATCCCTAAGTTGTCTGTCCTTCACCAATAACTATGGCTTCACAAACTGAACACTTGGAACAGGTAGGATTGCTGCTCCAAAGTATTCCACTGGTCCTTGAATAGTATGATTGCCTCTTCACCAGCTCCACCACAAACAACAGTCTTTGACACCCAAAGATGCTTCTCTGTCTTCAGCAGGTTTCTTGTAAAAGAAAGTTTGAATCAAGTAAGTGATTCATCTTTCAGCAGCTTGATCAGGATGAAATGATCAGGAGCTTGGAATCTTCAAGTATGTATACTTGATGTAACTTGATAGCAGGTTACACTTGAAGAATTTACTAGATCAGTAGCTTTAAGCTCAGTAACGTCAGTAGGGTGATTTCTTGATAAGAATCTGAAAGCTCAAGATTGATTGTTGTTTTTCATTAATTTTCATCATCTGTTTCTGTATAAAGGGTCTTATATTTATAGGTGAGAATCCTTGTGACTTATGTTTGAAATTCAAACATAGCCGTTTCAGATTTGTCCCTATCTTGACTTGCATTCTGTCCATGTACATAGTAATCGACATCGTCGCTTTACTTTTGACAGCTTTGGATCGCCCACCACCTTTGACTTGTATCCATTGGATAAAGCTCCGAATCTTTCCAACGTCCCTTTTAATCTTAGCCATTCATTTGTTGACAAAATCAAGAGTTGTTATCTGTCCTTATCCTTGTAATCTTCCAATGTAACCTTTGATTAAATCGAAATATGCATTCAGCAGATTCATGTGTATGTAAGTCTGCTGAAATGCTTGTCGATAGTGTATCAAGTTTGTTTGTGTTTATAAAACACTGCACTGATCGCCTTTTATCTAATTTTAATTGTGAAGTTAGATTACACCAATTTGAACATAACTAAGTTCCAATCACCACTTGACATATGGAACTTAGACCTTGTACACAAGGTATATGTAAACAGTTTAGGTCATCACAGACTTCCCTAAATTCTGATTTCATATCCTTGACTTTAAACACCAAGTTTGATCTCTTTGCCTTCAATAACTGAGTTTGAGCCCTCAGCCTTCTGTCTTCAGCAGGACCCTAAACTAGTCTCATCGACTCAGTACCTTCTCGACCTGAGCAGTCTCACGAGGAAAGTCACCGACCTTTTACAAAGGCTTGTTTGATCAAACCTATACAAAGATCAAACTCTAATAAGCCTATACATTTAATCTAGTCATCTTTTTGACTTTGCTCTATAACAGCTAGTCTGGCACTAATCACTAAAACTTAAAATTTGTCCAACATGTCCGATCATTAATTTGGCCGTGTATGGGCTCTCAGGCCGCCGCCCTGACTCCTATCTCCGGGTTTCAGTCGACCCGGATATGAGTCTTCGGGTCGGCAGCGGAGCCGACCTATCAATGGCCCCATACTCCGTACCTGCGACACCTCGAGGTGTCAGGCAGGGAGTAATCGTCACTTGGCACACTGCTTTATGTGTCGATTTGAGGTGACTCGGAGGGATCAGATAGCCTCATGCGATTCGGCTTGTTTGGATGTACACCTTTGGCCGATCTGAAGTTGTAATTTGGCGGATAGCCTTGACTTCGTATGACTTGGCTCATTTGGGATCTTTTATCCCTGGCTGATTTGAAGTCATAATTTGGCGGATAGCCTTCGTATGATTTGGCTCATTTGAGATTTTTGATCACTAGCCGATTTGAAGTCATAATTTGGTGGATAGCCATGACTTCGTATGATTTAGATCATTTGGGATCTTTGATCCCTGGCCGATTTGAAGTCATAAGTTGGCGGATAGCCTCATCTTTGTATGATTTGACTCATTTGGGTTTTTTATCCCTGGCTGATTTGAAGTCATAATTTGGCGGATAGCCTTGACTTCGTATGATTTGGCTCATTTGGGATCTTTGTCCCCTGGCTATCCGCTAAATGAGCCAAATCATTACACAATACATAATTCAAGATCTTTGACCAAATCATTTGGCGGATAGTCAGGGGACCGGAGGTAAACCATTTCGAAGAGAGACTTATCCTTGAGGACTTTGGTAGGAAGACGATTGATGATATAAGTGGCGGTGATAAAGGATATCCTCCCAATAGGGGAGTGGAAGGTTAGATTGGGCAAGAATGGAGAGGCCGACCTCAACAATTTGGCGGTGACGGCGCTCAATAGCACCAACTTGTTCGTGGGTGTGGGGACATGAAAGGGGATGCCGGATGCCAAGAGTGGTAAGAAGAGTAGAAACGCGACGATACTCACCACCCCAATCAGTTTGGATAGACTTTTGTTTGGTGTTAAAATGACGTTCAATCATAGCAAGAAAGTCAGGAAAGATAGTTTCAACATCTGATTTATTCTTCAGGGGATAAAGCCATAGATATTTGGTGAAGTCATCCATAAAAATGACATAATAACGGGAACCGTAAATTGAGGGCTCAGTACAGACATCAGAGTAAGCCAGGTCCAATGGGGCAGTAGAGGTAAACTCATAAGTGTATAAATGAAGACGGTGACTTTTTGCTAACTAACACGGGGCACAAACAGACGGAGATGCCTTAGTATGAGTGAAGGTGGGAAGGTTTTTTAAGGCTTGAGGGAGTATGGAATAAGAACAGTGACCGAGACGCTGATGCCAATTGATGGAGGAGGTGGTAGAGGAGGCCAGAGCTTGAGCAGGAGCAGGAGCAGGAGGAGGGTGAAGCGAGGTGGAGAAGTGATATAAGCCATCTTTTACAAAAACCCTAAGGTGAGTGTGGCCAGAGTAGTCTTTTACAAGAAAGTACGACCCATGAAATTCAAAGTACACGGAGTTATCCGAAGCAATTTTATGTACGGATAAGAGGTTTCTAGTGATGGAAGGCGTAACAAGAATATTAGATAAATAATAGACTGGGAAGGGGAATATACAGAATAAGAGCCTTAATGAGTAATAGGTAAACATGTACCTTCGCCTACAAGCACTTTGTCGGGCCTGGCATAAGGTGCAAATGAGAGGGTGAGATTGCGACGGTCATGAGTGAGATGATGAGTGGCACCGGTATCCGCAATCCATTCACAACTAAGATGTGTGAATAAAGAAGCCGCGTATGACTGGGAAGTCCGAGATGGTGGTGTCCGAGTGGACGAGAGGTGAGAGGAACCATGTGACGGAGCAATATGGTTGGCCTGATAACAAATTTGACAGGAAACAGGCGCAACAGCATGATGGTAGCCACGCCCCCATTCTCGAGAAAAATCCGAACCATAGCCACTGTTTCGTCGATCTTCCATTGAGGGGGAGCAGAGGTGGGAGTCGTGGGAGAGTCGATTTGACAAAAATAACACCAAAACGCAACAGTTTGGTCGTGGCACAATTCAGAAAACTTTAACCGTCCAAATAGAAATTCCACCGTTCATAATTTATTAAAAGGAGAGACGAACAAGCCCTTCAAATTTCATCACGATCGGAGTTTGTTTTGATATTCGATCGTCACAAGAAAGGTTCAGCTGAAACACCAAATCACAGCAGTTCGGTTTCGGGATGATTTAGAGAAATTGAACCGTCCAAACGTCAATTACACCGTTCAGATCGTAGAAGAAAGTGATAAGAACAAGCCCTCAAAATTTCGTCACGATCGGAGTTTATTTCAATATCCGATCGGCACAAGAAACGTACGAAACACCGAATTACAGTTACAACAGTTCGGCTTCAGGATGATTCAGAGAAATTGAACCGTCCAAACGTCAATTCCACCGTTCAGAACGTAGAAGAGAGTATTACGAAAACACCCTCAAAATTGTGTCACAATCGGAGTTTGTTTCGATATCCGATCGTTGCCGGAAACGTTCTGCAGAAGCAAAAAAAAAAAAAAAAAAAAAACTGCCTTTTTTTTTTGTTGAAAAGAAAGGAGTTAGGGTTTATGGAAGAATCGATATAACGAGAGAGAGAGAGAGAGAAAATTGAGATGCTCCGATACCATATCAAGATTTAGAATAATCGTATTTTTTCGTTGATTCAACCGAATAGAATGTGTACAATTATATATGTCTTTATAACTTAGGCTCTAAGTAATAATTAAATAATTACAAATAATAAGATGAATATTTAAACATCTAGATTATTTTCGACACATCATTTTTAATTGGTAGATATAGATGTTATCATGATCCATAATATAATAATATATTATATCATTTGTTATAACTATTATTTTTTGTTGTTTACATTGAGGTATCAGATATGGAGGTGTGTGCAAGATTTAATAATAATTTTTTTCGAATATATTCATATATAGTATAGTATACAAGCCCAACTAATATCACCACTAAACCAAGGAAACTTCCCTCTAGTTTCCTATATATAAATATAAATCGGCACTTTGAGGACCACTTCTTGGAATATTGTAGAATTTGTCCTCCAAAAATCATTGTAGGGTACGTAGAGGGATAGTTTAACTCAAATTAAATGTGATACACAACTATTTTACACAAATTACATGGTATAACATAACTTATGCATAAGTGCATAACCAATGAATCAAGTAATTTGTCTCAAGTAGTACGTGATTTGAGAATATTTAGGGAGGTCACAAGATCCATTCTCATCAAAGGGTCATACTTTACTCATGAATGTAGGCATTTACTTGACCAAACTCGAATTAGTGGCCACTTATCCTAATACTGAGTTGCTTAACCACACACACAAAAATCATGCGTTTTTTTAAAATGAAATTTGAAATATGAAAAAAAATCAATAAATTACATGATGAAACCATAATATTAATTATTTGTTTTAGGAGAAATGAAACCATAGTATTAAGGGTTGATTCTGAATGCTAAAAAATGATTAGGGTTTGGGAAAAACTGAGAGTAAACAGATGGTAAATATTGATTTTTCTACAATGAAGTTTTTTACCTTTTTTGGGATCGAAAACCGAATATTTTATTAGAAAAAATTAACGGTACAGAATATATATATCAGTAGAGTTTTTAAAAGACTGTCAGAGAAAAAAACATATGTGAAAACATTGACATCCTTCAGAAAACATTGACATTTTAACCCCCCCTCGTGTTAAATAATATTTTTGTTTTTTTGAATGTTAAAACAATATTTAACACGACAACATGTAAAATAATATTTCACCTAATTTACGATGTATACGGAAAAACACATTCACTTTTTAATGAAGTGATACTTAATTTCCTCACTTAAATTTAGTAGAGCAATTCACATCTAATTATTTTAGGAGGTGTTGATAAATAAGAGAACTTGCATTAGACACCGTAAATATTTTAGAAATTGTAGTATTAAGATTTAAATAAAAAACTGTACAGAAGATATTTATTTATTTATTGTAAATTACTGATTCAGTAAAATTTCTTCTACATATATCTACCCTATTCATTCTGATTCTATAAAAATTTCCTTATATCTACCACAAGCATCCAAATTGTGAGAATATGATGCACTTCATTTTGGATAGAGTTTTTTTTTTTTTTTTTTTTTTGAAGTTGGATAGAGTTTCTATAAAATCGAAAATAGAGTATTTAAAACTCAAAAATAGAAAAATCTGCTAAGATTATCTAAGAAAGACTCAGATCGATACTCTTAACGAATCCTTTATATTGCAGTTTTAAATATATATTTTTCTAGTTTACAAATTTTTATCTAAGATGAAATGTATCCGATTCTCTATTTTATAGTAAATATAAAAGAAATTTTACAGAATGCGGATGAATGCGCTAGAGGTAAAGGAAATTTGATAGTAAAAATTCACTACAAGGAAAACATTATTTTGCTACACAATTGTTTGCCACACAACAAAAAAAGTGTTCTATATACGTATTTTTAGTCACATGAGCGTGGCAAAAAGTCTAACCAAGTATATATTAGCCATACATTTTTTTGTATGTGGTAAATACTATTGTAGCAATAGAGTGTTATTTGTAGTGATCTATTATAGTGTTATTTTTCTCTAAACCTGAATATTGAAATCACTAAAATATAATTTGTAGTGTTGGCTTTAATTAGGTACGTTTTTAGGAACTTTCTTTGCATTGTTGTAAATTGGAGAACATATTTTGTATAGTCTGTAGTCATGGTCAACTTTAATAAATAGGAAAAACAAAGGGAAATGGATTTATCTGGCCAGTGCATTTGACTGATTTTAACTTATACTTATAACGCAAATTTCGTTGTCCTGTAATTAAATTAAAAAGAAAGACAAGAAAATTAGAATAAATATAATTTTATTAATTTCAAAATGTGAGTGGGTACAATCTCTAACGAAATCCCTAAATCTACGGGATGCCTTTTATTCTCCTTTGATTTTGCCGAGGGTCGCAGGGACATGTTCTCGGGCTTTGTCAATACTCTTCTAATTTGTTTGGAAGAATGCTGGATTTATGGAAGAACTCCGGATATGGCGGATGATCTTCCTGTGTTGGAGATGACTTGGATGCTTCCGTGCTTCCTTGGACTTCTCATTTGATTTCTCCGAGGGTCGTTGGGACTTGTTCTTGGACTTTGTCGATACTCTTCTAATTTTTTAGGAAGGGTGTTAGATTTGCGGAAGAACTCTGGGTATGATGGACGATCTTCCTTTGTTAGAGATGATTTGGATGCTTTCGCGCTTCCTTGATCCTCTCTCTTTCATTTCTCCAAGGTCACCAGGACTTGGTCTCGGATTTTAGTGGTGCTCCTCTTATTTGTTGGGAAGAATGCCTTTGATTGTTGAAGGACTCCGGATATGGCAGATGATCCTCGAATGTTGAAGAACTCCGAATATGGCGGGCGAGCTTGAATGTTGGTGAAGAACTCCGGATGTGCGGACATCCTCGAATCTTTGAAGAACTCGAATATGGCGGACGACCTTCAAATATTGTTGAAGAACTTGAAGACATCTTTGTTGCTTCTAGATCTTCTCTTTGTTGAAGATTTCCAGATTTGACGGATGATCTCATGGTTGTCGGAGATGACATGGAGGCTTCTCTATTACTCCTGAATCTTTTTCGTGGTGGTTGAAGCGAGAGGGGCTTGATGTTTTTCTCTAACCTCTTAACCAATTGTTGTTGTGTTAATGAACACCCGGATATGGCGGAAGAACTTTGACTTTGACGAAGACATGAAGGAATACTTTGTATTACCTTCAATCTCCTGGTTGAAGGGCTTCGACTTTGCAGAAGATCCTCAATGTTGAAGACAATCTTTCATGGTGCTTTGGAGCTTTTGATGCTCTTCATCTTCTTGAAGAACTTTGGATTTTTCCGGAAGATCTTATGTGTTGAAGGCAACTTTGTTGAAGAACTTCATGTCTTTTCTTGGAAGATCCTCAATGTTTTTTTATGTTGCTGCAGAATTCTTGGTGTTCTTCTTCCACCAATCCTTCTTGCTTTTCACCAACTTTTCTGTGAAGATGCTTGCACAAACTCTGTTTTGCTGATGCTTTTCGATATTCCCGCCTTTCTTGACTTTGGGTTGATCTTCAAGTGTTGAAGAAGCATTGTTGAAGAAATCAGTCTTTGTGTTGATCTTTGAGTGTTGAAGATGCCTTCTTGAAGAGCCCCGTTTTGTGTTGATCTTCGAATTTTGAAGACGTCTTGTTGAAGAGCTCCGCCTTTTGTGTTGATCTTAGAGTGTTGAAGACGCTTTTCGATCTTCTTGGCTTTCTTGAAGAACTTGAAGGATTTCTTGAAAGATCTTTGATGCTTGAAGATGCTTTTCCTTGTGCTTGTTCTTCTGTGTTTCTATGTTGTTCTTGAAGAACTTCAGGGATTTCTTGGAAGATCTTTGATGCTACGGTGTTGTTGATGAATGAAGCTTTTTGCTCTGAGATTTCCACCAACTCATCAATGTGTTTTGCAAATGACCAAGGCTCTCCTATTTATAGTGCTAGGTGATGTCTTTGCATTAATTTGCATTTAATGCGTCCACACTCATTTAATGTGTCCACACTCTGATTGATTCTTACAATATCCACATTTAATGCATCCGGACTCTCCTTATTGGCTTTAGCAATTTGTAGACAATCTTTGTATTTATTATAAATCAATAAAATTTCCTAACTAATTGATTTTAAGAGATTTTTAGGATTTATTGACTTTCATATTATCTCCCAATATTTAATGTAGGAAATAATATAAAAATACTTAGATTTAATGGCATGTGTAGTATGTGACAAATATCATATGTCACGTATATATTTTGTATATCTACATAGCCATTTAATTATAAATAATTAAATCTCTCAGTTTCTTTTAAGAAATTTTAATTAATCATTTACTTTACATCATTCCCTAATATTTTTTTCAAATGAAATAATATAAAATAAATATAACTTATGACAAATGTATTATGTGACACACTTGATGTGTCACATAAAAAATTTGTATCTACAAATGACCCCCCGAGATTTGTTGTTGAAGGTAAAATTTTTACCGTAACGACGAGTCTCGACACAAATGTTTTTTTTTTATTTTCCTTTCTTTTTCTTTTTCTTCCTTTTTTTCTTTTTTTTTTAAGTCGGCAAACTTCTTTCCATTTATTTTATTTGATTATTATTATTTTCTTTTTCGTGAACAAAGAAGGAAAAAAAAAAAAAAAAAAAAAAACCCTTAGAATGTACTTCATTTTTTTAGCCGGCTAACCTTTTTTCTCCTTTTTTTTTATGACTAACCAATCACAATTGAGAAACTTTTGTTACACATTGCTTAGAAGAGACTTGATTTTTTCCATCATCTCCTATATAAAGAAACATTCACATCTCTTTTTGTTGGTCCCTTGAAAAGACTTTGGTTAAGTTTAGAGGGGGAATAAACTTAACACTTAAAACTTTTGGAGTTAACAAACTCAACAACTTCAAAGAAATTCACGATACTTCATTAGTCTCACGACACTCGTGAGTCTGTTGGACTGTTGAGTTTATTGAATTTGTGCAGCAAATGAATATATCAAAAATTAAGCCTTATTACTTGTTGTTAAATATGATACCAAGTATTAGATACTCATGAGTGTATGTGTGTGAATTCGATTGCTAGATTCAGTTGATTGATGTGTTAGATAAACTAAGTGCGTAATATAAATGCGTAAAGTAAGTAGGCGAGATTTTATAGTGGTTCCAGTGGTGTAATCCGCTCACCCACTCTTCTCATGTGATTTTGGAGGTAATTCACTAGAGATTTTTATGTAGTCATTACAAAAGTCCTAAGTTGCTTGTCCTTCACCAATAACTATGGCTTCACAAACCGAACACTTGGAACAGTAGGATTGTTTGCTCCAAAGTCTTCCACTGGTCCTTGAAGGGTAGGATTGCCTCTTCACCACTCCACCACAACCAACAGTCTTTCACACCCAAAGATGCTTCACTGCTTCAATAGATTTCTTGTAAAAGAAAGATTGTAAATAAAGAAAGTGTTTCAGTTTTCAGCACTTGATCCAGGATGATATGATCAAGACTTGATGTCTTCAAGTGTGTAAACTTGATGCAGCTTGAATGCAGATTACACTTGAAGAAGTTTTCTGGATCAGTAGCTTTATGCTCAGAAGGGTCAGCATGGTGTTTTCTTTATTTAATTCTAATTGCTCAAGACATATCCTTAATTTTTATCAATGTTCATCACTTGTATCTGAATTAGGAGTCCTCTATTTATAGGTTGGAATCCTTGTGACATATGTTTGAAATTCAAACATAGCCGTTTCAGATTTGTCTCCATCTTGACTTGCTTTTTCCGATTCATTTCATAGGATCGACAATCGTCGATTCCTTTTTGACAGCTTTTACAAGCAGTCCACCTTTGACTTGTATCCATTGGATAAAGGTCTGAATCTTTCCAATGTCCATTTGATCTTAACCATTGATTTGTTTGATAAATCAGAGGTTGTTAGTCGTCCCTTTCTTTGTAATCTTCCAATGTAGCCTTTGATTAAATCGAAATATGTGTCCAAAGAGTTCCCGAGAACATAAGTCTGCTGATATACACATCTATAAGCTGATCCTTATTTTGTTGTGTTTAAAAACACTTCAGCTTACTGTCTTTTATCTAACTTTTGTTTATGAAGTTAGATTACACATTTTTGCATATAACTAAGTTCCAATCACCACATAACTTATGGAACTTAGACCTTGAACACAAGGTATGTGTAATCATTTTAGGTCATCACAGACTTCCCTAAATTCTGATTCCATATCCTTGACTTTAATTACTAAGTTTGATCCCTTAGCTTTCAATAACTGAGTTTGAGCCCTCAGCCTTCAGTCTTCAGCAGGTTCCTGACTAGTCTACTGACCTAGCTACCCAACTGATGTAGACAAGTCTGCTGATATAAATCAGCTGACCTTTTACAGTGCTTGTTTGATCAAACCTATACAAGATCAAACTCTAATAAACATATATATTTAATCTAGACATCTTTTTGCCTTTGCTCTAAACTTGCTTGTTGAGACCTTTGGAGGTCAGCAAGCTACTCAAACTGCTCCCAGAAATCCAACAATGCCATTTGAAAGGAAAGAGAAGAAGAAAAATGAGGGATATGTTGATCCTAAACTTCTACTGGTGGCAAACTACTTTCAATGGAAATTTGGGTTCAATAAGAGACAAAAGCCATCTGCAGAACCAATGATAGATTTTGAAGAATGGGCTTTTGAGAAGTTGGGAGTGGGAAATTTGCTAGATCTGGTTGATACCTCTTTATTGCAATCAAGACTGATGGATCTGTTTGATGAACAACAGAAGGTAGAGGTATCAAGTTCAGAGACCCAGAGATGAATCGCATGGTGATGATTCATAATCGATTCGTGATGACTTCCTTCTGGTTCAGAGGAAGCGGTGGGGACGCTTTATTGAATGAACAAAGTATGCAATGACCCATCGATAGCCGGTAGGTCTCTGCCGAGGCCAGCAGATCAACAAATGGATGAGGATGTGGAAAATCTCACCATGGATGATCCTGAGGCACAAATCAATGAGGAATATCTATTGGTGCAAACAGGATGGTTGGTGAGATAGACACTTTGTTTGTTGTTGAACTCTGCCGAGCATACCGATGATCACAGATCGTGGATTCGAGATGAAGAAAGGGTTACTTGATCTTAGTGAGCCTAATGTCGGCCTTCCGAGGATTCAATTCAATATCAAGACCGGATTGACACCGAGGACACTCTATCAAAAACTACCAATTTTCTAAGAAGGATTTACGATCTTAGGGAATTTCAAAAATGCAGAATATGGAAATATTCCTTGTTCAGTTGTTGTGGCAATGCATAACACCGAACATAGGTTGGAATAGGAGGTACAGTTCTTTGAGGCACAAACAAAGACCGGACAAAGGTTGGAACATGAGGTACAGAGTTCTTTGAGTCTCAAACAAAGACTGGACAAAGGTTGGAACTATCTTTGGGTTTGGAGGAAACCCCTGCTGTTGTTGGAGAACAGTTTACATTTGTAGTGGAGCTCTCTTGGAGGAAAGGTCACTCAAGGCAAAGATGGTCGCAGATCACTGTGTATTGATTAGGATGAGCAAATTCTTTGGACTATGACTACAGTGATGAGGAGTTTCAAGTGCCTGAGGAAGAACCTATTGATGATGAACCTCAACAGGAATTTGTACCAGTTTTTGAAAAGCCTGCTATTGATCCTATTCTGGAGGAATTCCAAGGACCTAACCCTGCTGGAAGGGATATGAGCTATGCCTTGGTTATCAGCAGACAGAGACAACAATACAATGTAGAAGAACCTGCTGATGGAGGAATGGCTGGTGGGGTACCAGCACATGTTTTGGATGAGTTGAGGACTGTCAGAAATGACATTGCAAATTTAAGAACTCAACTTGACAGGCAAGAGTAGATATTTGAAGACTTAATGAATTTAGTGGAGAATAGAGGAAAAACCACTGAAACTGTTGCTTCCAATATAACCTCCACTCAGTATGCTCTTGCTGACCTTGCTCAAGATGTGAAGGGGATCAAGCAAGAAAATACACTGAAGGACAAGCTTCTGAAAGAACAATTTACATCCATTCACCAGAAACTTGATAAGCTTGCTGAGACACCTAAGCTCTTGTGGTCGAATCTGCTGAACACCGCAACTCTCTTTGTTAGATCCTAAAATTAATGAGAGGATAACTCTGCTGAAGCAAACATTGCAAGGAAGGATCACAGCTGTTGACACGAGGACTGAAATTATGGAGGGTCAACTGAACAACCTAATGGTCACACAGGAGAGTGTACATGGCCTGCTATCCCGTTTTGTTGATGATGTCAATAAGGGGGAAGAGAGCCAAACAGCAGTAGTAAAAGAGGCTGCCAGAATCTTTGCTAAGAAAAGATGGGAAGAGGACACTAATGCTTTTAGGGAGCCTGCACCTGGAAGACTTCCACTCACTGATGATCTTCTCAAAGAATATAAAAAGGTTTACTATAATAAAAGGAGACCCTATCATGACAAAGGCTTTCATGAAGGTTTAAACTCCTTTTTGGGCTTAAAGTTTTGGGAAGCAAGGGTTAAAGCCATGAGAGCTTCACACAGAGGTGGAAGAGGTGGTAGAGGTGGAAGAAGTTTACCTACTACCAATGCAAAGGAGTCACTTAATGAGTTTAAAGAAGTATACTGCGTTTAGGCTTTAGAGTACATCAGATCAACCTTACTCTACCTGAAGCATGGCATTGGTCGAAAGAAGTGAATCCTCATATTGATTTCTCTCTGATTGAAAATGAATGGATGAGAGAAATGATCATAGAGATAAGAGCCTATCAAGAGCAAGCAGAAAAGGCAAGGGAAGAAAGAGAAAGAAGACAGTAGATCAGCATACCTTATCTGTTTTATCATTTGATGTATCTAGACTGTAATACTTTTGAACAACTGATTATAATGAGATATGACTACTTGTTCTGTTTTTGTTTTTAATCTTTTTGCTTTGCTGTAAGGAGGGTATTTGCATCATCACCAAAAAGGGGGGAAATTGTTGGACTTATTTTTGAGTTTTAGTGATGAGTGCCAGACTAGCTGTTATAGAGCAAAGGCAAAAAGATGTATAGATCAAATGTATAGGTTTATTAGAGTTTGATCTTGTATAGGTTTGATCAAACCTATACAAGATCAAACTCTAATAAACCTATACATTTGATCTAGACATCTTTTTGCCTTTGCTCTATAACAGCTAGTCTGGCACTCATCACTAAAACTCAAAAATATTTGATCTAGACATCTTTTTGCCTTTTCTCTATAACAGCTAGTCTGTCACTCATCACTAAAACTCAAAAATTAGTCCAACACTTTCAAACACACCAATTCTTCTTCAACCCAACGGAGTCAAGGAAACTGAGAGTCTCGGGCTTCCTCCTACTTAGTTGGCCAATTGGCCGTGTCGACTGCTGATGGGAAGTTGATTGTCATTTTTTTCTTGACTTCCGTCTTTCTCGTCGGCAGTTGACTAAAAGTCTTTTTTTTTTGTTTAATTACTTTTTTCCTTACTTTGCAAAGTAACTGGAGGCCATATTGGAGGTTGGATTTATTTTCACCTCACCACTTTAGAGGCCGGAGGCCGTTTTGAGGTTGCCTACCTCACAACTCTACCTCACCACTTCAGAGATCGGAAGCCGCCTTGAGGTTGCCTTTACCTCACCACTTTAGAGATCATAAGCCGATTCGAGGTTGCCTACCTCACCATTTGAGAGATCGGAAGCCATTTTGAGGTTGAATCATTCACCTCGACAGCTCGGAGTATTGAAGTCCTTTTGGAGGATGAATTTTCATATTCGCCTCATCGCTGCCGGAGTTCCTTCAGACGAACATTTTTTGAGGTCGAATATTTATTCACCTCGTCGCCTCAGAGTTCCTTTAGACGAACATCCTTTTTGAGGAGGAATATTATCCACCTCGTTGCCTCAAATCATCCTCAAAGTGATGAGGACCCAAAACGGTGGTGAAAATCTCTCATCAACTCAGCAGTCCTTTAAAGGTAAATGTTTTTGTCTCTGTTTTCTTTTTTTTTTTTTTTTTTTTTTTTGCAGATTCCGACTCTTGGGTTCTTCGCATCAAGATCAGACAAGGACGCAAGCGGATTACTTAGTTGCTCCACCTTGCGTAGCATAACCAGATTCAGCCCATGTAGTACGCAAGCGGAGTGAGGTACTTTGCGACTTCACCCTGCGTAGCGCAGCCAAATGCTCAACAAGCCAATGACACAAGTGAGGTACTTTGGGACTTCATCATGCGTGCAGAGCCGGTCAAGAATGCGAGTGGGGTACTTAGTTGCTCCACCCTGCATAAGACAACCAGATAGCATCACTCAAAGAGTCTACACGAGAGGGTGAGAGGGATCTTGTTGTGCTTCATCATGATGATGCTGCTATGTAAACTGGGATCAAGCTTCGAATATGCCTCACCATCGAGTTTGATGCTCCATCTTCCCGTGATCAGAAGCATCGCTGATTTCCAGTGAGCCTAGACCTTCACAGGGTGAACCGGTCCAGAAGTTGAGTTTATTTTCCTTGTGTCTTTCCTCAGCTTTGCAGTTGGTCTACCGAGATCCTCATTTGATTGATGGTACGGGGTGTAGCAAGGATTCCCCCAATGGCCATGATGCTTTCCCTTTTGGTGCTTTGAAAGACCAGAAGAATTATCATTGTATGCGAATGTTGTAGAAAATGAATTTAAATCGCCGGTGCCATAATTTCCTGTTGGAACTTTCATGCCAGCAACTTGAAAATGTGCAAAGAGCGTGCGTGCCATGATGAAAAGGTAAGGTTTATGACATCGAAGCCATCAATCTACCAACAAAAATCATTCGAGTGAAGGGCCTCTTAAAGTGTGCAGCTGACGGCACCTGTTCCTCCTCTGCATCAATCACTCATGGCAACTTCAGAACGACATTGCCGGGAGGCTTACTACAACTTCATATGAAGAAAAGCATTCTACCCTATCAAGTTTTCTTTCTATTTTTTGTATGAGGACCCCCTTCTTGTATGTAGGACCCTAATTTCTCTTGGTATGACTGAAATGGGGTAACTTCCCAAGCTGCCTACGTACCCTAGAGATTTCTCTAGGAATCAAGTCAAACGTAGTTCATTTTTTTTTTGAAACAAGATTGGTGCAGTTTAGGCTCGTGCTCAGGAGCATTTATGATTCGACTCGTTTGATGAGTATCACGCAGTTTAAGCTCGTGATTAGGAGCATTTTTCTTTTGACACATTTGATGCGCGTAATGCAGTTTAAGCTCATGCTTAGCAGCAATTTTTTTTCCTTTTCACTCGTTTGGAGAGTGTAACGCAGTTTAAGCTCGTGCCTATGAGCATTTTTTAACTCAATGGATGAGTGTAATGTAGTTTAAGCTCGTGCTTAGGAGCAATTTAAGCTTGTGGGTAGGAGAATTTTTCTTTTATCTCATTTGATGAGTGTAGCGCAGTTTAAGCTCGTGCCTGGGAGCATTTTTTTTTGGCATAGAGCCTTTTGAGGAACCTGTTGTTGATTTGGTTGAATTTGACCATCTTTATCAACCTGTATGCTCCATTTTTACGGACTCCCGAACAACTTGGGAGCCGTCTCATTTTTATTTGAACTTGTTTTGGTTTTTGATGTCATTATGATAGGTCTTTATAAGACAAACACCGAATTTCTGATTTGGAGTAGCCGTGGGCACTCCATCTTGTTGAATGCCTTGGACAAGAGGGCTTGGCAACATCCGGATTTTGTTGAGCTTGGCGCCACTTATAATCTAGAGCATATGACTCTTGCAAGAGAATACCAACATTGTCCTCATTTGTGATGCTTCTTGGATGGCAATCCTTAGTGGGGAGTTTGTTGCTCGAGTTGCTAAACCGTCTCAAAACGATTGACCAATGAGTATGGCATGTCTTGTATCGTGACGCAAAAAAGCAAATGCTTCCTTTTTGTAGCTGCCACCAAGACTGGAGTTTTTGCCAAGTTATCCTTGAAGATTTCAAAGACTTTCTTGCAAAAGTTGTCCCGTTCAAATGGTTGAAGTGTTGACATCTTTCAATGAGATTAGATGAAAGTTGTCACTGGTTGGTGAGCCTTTCTTCCAAGATTCCAAACTCATGGAGTTTGCAAAGGTCGGGCCGGGCATCTTTATGATGACATCAACTTTGGATTGAACTATCTCAAATCCTCGACAATGTCTGATGAAACCGAGGGTTTTTCTTGAGCTTACCTCAAATGCTACTTGAGAGGGTTCATTTGAGTTAAATTCTCCCAAGTCTTTGAAAGACATGTTTCAAGTCGTCCAAGTGATCGTCATTTTTTCTTTAACCACGAGTTCATTGGCATGGCACTCAGCATCTTGAGGCAACATGTCCCTTTTTTTGCATGGTATGTTGGTACGTGGCTCCAACATTTTTCAAACCAAAAGGGATCGCTTTGTATCAGTGGATTCCTTTAGGTTTGCGGAAGGCGGCGAGTTTTTCATCTTCCGGAGCAACCGGATTTTGATAATAGCCAGGAGTTCTATCCATAAAGGATAACACCTCATGGCCTATAGTTGCATCCACCCCTAAGGGAGTTTGGTGATTTCCAAGGTAGATCATCTTTTGGGCAAGCAATGTTCATGTCTTGCAAGTAGACGCAAACACGACTTTTCATGTTCTTTTTTTTACCGGAACAATGTTTGAGATCCATGTAAGGTATTTGAATTTGCAGATGAATCCGGATCAGATATGTTGGTTCACCTTTTCTTTGGATAAGGTGGACAATATGGTCTACACTTGCTTTTGAGCTTTCTTGACCGAATGTGATTCCCTTCTGACGGAGAGTTGTGCTCTTTTTCAGGGGATTGAAGAATGCCAATATATGTTGGCCTAGGGTCGTCTTTCGTGTCGAGGTTGATTTTTTTTCAATTCACAAACAATGGAACAAACCAATTCTTCTGGCTTTGGGGGCGCTTTTTATACATCTTCTTCTACCTCATCAGTGCTTGCATATTTTATTGGGACACGAATTGGCGCTTCAGGAATATTGCCTAAACATTTTACGAGAAGATTTTATCAAATGACTTTTACCCTTAGAAAGGATTTGCGATGTTCATGTTTGATTTGTTGCCCCCACATTTGGCATGAGGGTTTAGGGAATTTATCATGCTTTGACAAGGAGCATGTATGTGATGTGGTCCTCTTCTTTTTGCATAGAGGAAAACATTCATGCTCCATGGTGAGGTCTTATTTATACGATCTAACCACTATAGGAGAGCATCTATATTTACTACTTCGATTTTAGGAAGTGGTAAAGTAAGTCCACTCAAAGCTTTTATTTTCTTTTGTGACGAGCAGTCCTTTGCTTTGAAGAACCTAGAAGCCTTTGAAACTTTTCATTTCTTTGTTGATTTATTTATGGTGCATTTTTTGTTGGTGTTTATCTTTCACCACGTCTTCCCAGAGTTCCTCGCCCCTCTTTTGAAGTGCTCAATTCTATGCAGGTGTCGGCCTTGAGTAGAACTTGGAATCGTCCCAGTGAGGTTCAGCCGGTGAAGTTCATGTCATCAGCAATGACTTTCCTCATCACTTGAAGCATGGCGTAGTGTGGAAGGAACAACTCCATTTTTTTAAGCCATTGTCTTCCCAGAAGCATGTTGTGATATGATTTGGCTTCAATCACTTGGAAGAGTGCATTGAATGACATGTCATCAATAAAGATGTCAAGTCTTATTACTCTAATGGCTATTTGCCCTCATTGGTTGAATTCTTGAATCATCAAGCAATTGTTGCTGGGGTTATCCATAGAGATTCTCAACCCTTTCATTACGCAAAATGGAAAGATGCTGACGGAAGTTCTTCCATCAAGCAACACACGATTCATCTTCTAATCACAAGTGTATGCCGTCACGAACAATGGACGAATATAAGACGCCGATGCCAGAAGCATGTCATCATTCGAAAAATTCATCTTGACAAAGAGAGTGATTTTGTCTTTGATTGATGGCTCCTCCTCTTGCGAAGAATTTTCATCTCCACGCACAATTTTTTTAAGAGGTTGAGTTTTCTTTATCAAGTACGACATAGCAAGTGACAATTTCGTCGTCCATATCTATGCGGCGCCAAGCTCTATTTTCATCCTTTAGGATTCCCTTCAGCATGTACACACAATGGTGATAGAGGTTCGAGGACACTTGTGCTTGAGATCATCTGAAGAAGCGTTTGATTTTATCGTCCATATCTCGGTTTGTCTCCATGTCTAGGGCTTCCTTGTGTTTTGACTTATTTTGCCTTGGTGGACTTGGGGCGACTTTATTTTGATTTTGTAGACTCAAAACACCAATGCACCCTTTGTTTCATTCTATGAGACAGAGGAATACACCATTTATCATCCGTATCAACAGACTGCTTCTCTTGCCTTTATATTGAAAATAGGGGCTTTTATTGAAAAATTCCCAAGTCTTTAACAACAAGTGGTGACATGACAACAACTTGCACCTTGATAGGATCGAAGGTTCCAAATCGAACGGTCATAGTATGACCATATGACGGCTCCACCAATGAGACTTGATTTGTGCTTGCTTTTCCTTCTTCAAGCATGACTATTTCTTCATCGGCACTATTTCTTCATCGGCTAAGAAAATTACTTTGATTTCAAAGACAAAGCAATTGTCGATAGTGTACCCCGTCAAGAGCTGATGGTTGCAACAGTTTCCTTCATGGGATTTTGCAACATCTTTGAGGCACTTGGTTGTGGGAAGATCAATGAGTTTGATTTGAGAAACTCATCAAAGTTCGATAGGACGTCGGAATCAAGAAAACGGTACATCATTTATTTCTTTTCTTCTAGAGTTGGTTGTCGCGGTTCTTCCAGACATTTTTGAAGTATGGAACCCCCACACTTGTATCCATGGACTTTTTTAGTTTTGTTTCCGGAGTTTCTTTGGCAAATTTTCTAGTCTTTTCCTTTTCATATCCCTTTTAAGGGTCTTGAAAGAGAGCTTGACCTCATTTTGCGGTGATGCTCAACTTGGCTGAATTCCCTTGAGAATGTATTGAAGACTCTATTGCCTAATTTGAATGCACATCTCGATGGAAGAATTCATAGAAATTTGGTCCCTGTGGTTGAAACTCAGGCTCTTCCGTCTGTTGATGTAGTTAACCACACTTTCTTTTTTCCACTGGTAAGAGTTGGTCAGCTCCACCATGTTGTCCGTCCTACGGGTAATGTAGAAGCGATTGAGAATAATCTGCTCCAGTTGCTCCCAACTATCCAGAGAGGCAAAGGCGAGATCAGTGTACCAATCAAAGGCGTTGCCGTTTAGAGAACGCATGATTTGCTTCACCAAATGATCTCCATACGTCCAAGCGTTGTTGCAAGTTTCAACAAAATGGGCAATGCATTGCTTTGTATTGCCCTTTCCTTCTAATTGCTGGAACTTCAGTGATCGATAACCGGCCGGCATCTACAGATCATCAATCATTTGGGTGTATGCTTTGGCATACGTTTGAGATGAATTCATGGACCTTCCGTCTTTGTCCTTGATGGTACCCATGATGAAGTCCTGCAACAGGTTGATAGGAATGGTTCCATCGGGGGAAATCTTCAGATCACTTGCCAAGGTAAAAGACATAGAACCTTCTTGATATTTGGAAGGGTTTTCTGGGGCAACCCTCAAGTTATTCGTCATGCCAAGAGACTTGAAGGCTCTTTGATCTTTGGAAGTGACTTCAAGTCCATCCTCATCATCATGCACCACTTCTTTTGCTTTACTTGCTTCTCCAACGGAATCAAGCTTGCTGGCGAGCTTCGCAATTGGCACGTCTTGAGTATGAACATGCGACATGAGAGCTTCAATGGCTTTTGTGAGGTTGGAAATATGCTCCTCTAGGGTGGTGGATTTTGCCATCATGATATCCGCGGCAATTGGTGACGAGGATCCATCATAAGTTTCTCGAGGGAAAAGAGGTGAAGACCAGACTCCTTTGACATGCTCCAAGTGATAGGGCCAGAGGGTTGACCCAGAGATGAGGAATCATCCTTAGCGGCAGCAACTTCATAGTGGCGCCCTATGAAGTAACAACTTACTAGCAGAAACCTTTAGAGCGGCAATCTTTAAAGTACCCTTTAAAGTAAAAGCCTTTGTAGCGGTGGAAGACTTTGGTTCCATTACCTCAAGATTTTTCTTTTTTACAAAGAGAGATTGGTCCCACCAAGCATGCCAGAAATTTGTAACGCAAATTTCGTTATTCTTCAAGTTCTTCAAGAAATCCAAGAAGATCGAAAAGCGTCTTTAACACTCGAAGATCAACATAAAGGCGGAGCTCTTCAACAAGACATCTTCAAAACTCTAAGATTAACACAAAGACGGGGCTCTTAAACATGGCGTCTTCAACACTCGAAGATCAACACAAAGACGGATTTCTTCAACAATGCTTCTTCAACACTTGAAGATCAACCCAAAGTCAAGAAAGGCGGGAAGATCGAAAAGCATCAGCAACACAGAGTTGGTGCAAGCATCTTCATAGAAAAGTTGGTGAAAAGCAAGAAGGATTGGTGGAAGAAGAACACCAAGAAGTCGGCAGCAACATAAAAAACATTGAGGATCTTCCAAGAAAAGACAAGAAGTTCTTCAACAGAGTTGCCTTCAACACATAAGATCTTCCGGAAAAATCCAAAGTTCTTCAAGAAGATGAAGAGCATCAAAATCTCCAAAGCACCATGAAATATTGTCTTCAACATTGAGGATATTCTGCAAAGTTGAATCCCTTCATCCAGGAGATTGAAGGTAATACAAAGTATTCCTTCATGTCTTCGTCAAAGTCAAAGTTCTTCCTCCATATCTGGGAGTTCATCAACACAACAACAATTGGTTAAGAGGTTAGAGAAAAAGCATCAAGCCCTCTGCTCAACCACCACGGAAAAGATTCAAGGAGTAACAGAGAATCCTCCATGTCATCTCCAACAACCGCAGATCATCCGTCAAATCCGGAGTTCTTCAACAAAGAGAAGATCTAAGAAGCAACAAAGAAGTCTTCAAGTTCTTCAACAACATTTAAAGGTCGTCCGCCATATTCGGAGTTCTTCAACATTCAAGGATGTCCGCACATCCGGAGTTCTTCACCAACATTCAAAGCTCGCCCGCCATATTCGGAGTTCTTCAACATTTGAGGATCATCCGCCATATCCGGAGTCCTTCAACAATCAAAGGAATTCTTCCCAATAAATAAGAGGAGCACCACTAAAATCCGAGACCAAGTCCTGGTGACCTTTGGAGAAATGAAAGGAGAGGATCAAGGAAGCGCGAAAGCATCCAAATCATCTCTAACAAAGGAAGATCGTCCATCATACCTAGAGTTCTTCCGCAAATCGAACACTCTTCCTAAAAAATCAGAAGAGTATCGACAAAGTCCGAGAACAAGTCCCAACGACCCTCGGAGAAATCAAATGAGAAGTCCAAGGAAGCACAGAAGCATCCAAGTCATCTCCAACACAGGAAGATCATCCGCCATATCCGGAGTTCTTCCATAAATCCAGCATTCTTCCAAACAAATTAAAAGAGTATTGACAAAGCCCGAGAACATGTCCCGCGACCCTCGGCAAAATAAAAGGAGAATCAAAGGCATCCCGTAGATTTAGGGATTTCGCTAGAGATTGTACCCACTCATATTTTGAAATTAATAAAATTATATTTGTTCCAATTTTCTTGTATTTCTTTTTAATTTAATTACAGGACAACGAATATAATACATTTGGCCCGGATAATACTTTGACATAACGGGAATGTATTATGACACATGTGTCCGGATAATACTTTGGAGTTGGGATATACATTCTCTAGCGAAATGGCCCCATTCTTTTATCTCATTTGGAGTTGGGAATGTGTTATCCCATTTGGAGCTTAAACTGCCAGAAATCATACATTTCTTTGGAGCTTAAGTTGGGAATGTATTATCCCATTCTTTTCACCAACTTTTCTATGAAGATTCTTGCACCAACTCTGTGTTGCTGATGCTTTTCGATCTTCCCGCCTTTCTTGACTTTGGGTTGATCTTCAAGTGTTGAAGAAGCATTGTTGAAGAAATCCGTCTTTGTGTTGATCTTCGAGTGTTGTAGAAGCCTTGTTGAAGAGCCCCGACTTTGTGTTGATCTTCAAGTTTTGAAGACGTCTTGTTGAAGAGCTCCGCCTTTTATGTTGATCTTCGAGTGTTGAAGACGCTTTTCGATCTTCTTGGCTTTCTTGAAGAACTTGAAGGATATTGAATTTGCATTACAAATTTCTGGCATGCCTGGTGGGACCAATCTCTCCTTTCATCTCTCTTTGTAAAAAAAAGAAAAATCTTGAGGTAATGGAACCAAAGACTTCCACCGCTTCAAAGGCTTTTACTTCAAAGGCTACTTCAAAGATTGCCGCTCTAAAGGTTTCTGCTACGAAAGTTGTTACTTCATAGGGCGCCACTACGAAGTTGTTGCCGCTAAGGATGTTTCCTCACCTCAGGGTCAACCCTCTGGCCTCATGTCAAAGGAGTCCGGTCTTCACCTCTTTTCTCTCGGGAAACTTATGATGGATCCTCGTCACCAATGGCCGCGGATGTCAAAGTATTATCCGGACACATGTATTATCCGGATAAACATTCTTTTATCTCATTTGACATTTCGGTATTATCCATGTATTATGTCATAATACTTTGGCAAATTTCATTCGTTACCGCATCAACAATGGAATTCTTCTAACTTTGGAGACGCTTTCTATTCATCTTCTTATACCTCATCATTGTTTGCCCATTTTATTAGGATATGAATTGACGCTTCAGGAATATTGCCTAAACCTTTTACGAGAAGATTTTATCAAATGACTTTTAACCTTAGAAAGTGTTTGCGCTTCATTCATGTTTGATTTGTTGCCCCCACATTTGGCATGGAGGTTTAAGGACTTTCTCCTACTTTGACAAGGAGCTTGTATGTGATGTGGTCAACCCTTCTTTTTGCATAGAGGAAAACATTCCATGCTCCATGGTGAGGTCTTATTTATACGATCTAACCACTGTAGGAGAGCATCTATATTTACTACTTCAATTTTAGGAAGTGGTAAAGTAAGTCCACTCAAAGCTTTTATTTTCTTTTGTGACGAGCAGTCCTTTGCTTTGGAGAACCTAGAAGCCTTTGAAACTTTTTATTTCATTGTTGATTTATTTATGGTGCATTTTTTGTTGGTGTTTATCTTTCACCACGTCTTCCAGAGTTCCTCGCCCCTCTTTTGAAGTGCTTAATTCTTTGCAGTGTCGGACTTGAGTAGAACTTGGAATCATCCCGGTCGTTTCACCGTGAAGTTCATGTCATCAGCAATGACTTTCCTCATCACTTGAAGCATGGAGTAGTGTGGAAGGAACAACTCCATTTTTTTGAAGCCATTGTATTCCCAGAAGCATGTTGTGATATGATTTGGCATCAATCACGTGGAAGAGTGCATTGAATGACATGTCATCAATAAAGATGTCAAGTCTTATTACTCTAATGGCTCTTTGCCCCCATTGGTTGAATTCTTGAATCATCAAGAGATTGTTGCTGGGGTCATCCATAGAGATTCTCAACCCTTTCATTACGCAAAATGGAAAGATGCTGACGGAAGTTCTTCCATCAAGCAACACACGATTCATCTTCTGTTCACAAGTGTATGCCGTCACGAACGATGGACGAATATAAGACACCGATGCTAGAAGCATGTCATCGTTCGAAAAATTCATCTTGACAAAGAGAGTGATTTTGTCTTTGATTGATGGCTCCTCCTCTTGCGAAGAATTTTCATCTCCACGCACAATTTTTTTTAAGAGGTAGAGTTTTCTTTATCAAGTATGACATAGCCAGTGACAATTTCGTCGTCAGTATCTATGCGGCGCCAAGATCTATTTTCATCATTTAGGATTCCCTTCAGCATGTACACATAAAGGTGATAGAGGTTCGAGGACACTTGTGCTTGAGATCATCTGAAGAAGCGTTTGATTTTATCATCCATATCTCGGTTTGTCTCCATGTCTAGGGCTTCCTTGTGTTTTGACTTATTTCGCCTTGGTGGACTTGGGGTGACTTTATTTTGATTTTGTAGACTCGAAACAGCGATGCACCTTTTGTTTCATTCTTTGAGACAGAGGAATACACCACTTATCATCCGTATCAACAGACTGCTTCTCTTGCCTTTATATTGACAATTGGGGCTTTTATTGAAAAATTCCCAAGTCTTTAACAACAAGTGGTGACATGACAATAACTTGCACCTTGATAGGATCGAAGGTTCCAAATCGAACGGTCATAGTATGACCATGTGATGGCTCCACCAATGTGACTTGATTTGTGCTTGCTTTTCCTTCTTCAAGCATGACTATTTCTTCATTGGCACTATTTCTTCATCGGCTAAGAAAATTACTTTGATTTCAAAGACAAAGCAATTGTCGATAGTGTGCCCCGTCAAGAGCTGATGTTTGCAACAGTTTCCTTCGTGGGATTTTGCAGCATCTTTGAGGCACTTGGTTGTGGGAAGATCAATGAGTTTGATTTGAGAAACTCATCAAAGTTTGACAGGACGTCGGAATCAAGAAAACGGTACATCATTTATTTCTTTTCCTCTAGAGTTGGTTGTCGCGGTTCCTCCAGACATTTTTGAAGTATGTAATCCCCACACTTGTATCCATGGACTTTTTGCGTTTTGTTTCCGGAGTTGCTTTGGCAAATTTTCCAGTCTTTTCCTTTTCATATCCCTTTTAAGGGTCTTGAAAGAGAGCTTGACCTCCGCTTATGGTGATGCTCAACTTGGCTGAATTCCTTGAGAATGTATTGAAGACTCATTGCCTAATTTGAATGCACATCTCGATGGAAGAATTCATAAAAATTTGGTCCTCTCGCGGTTGAAACTCGTGCTCTTCCGTCTGCTGATGTAGTTAACCACCTTTCTTTTTCCACCGGTAAGAGTTGCTCGGATCCACCATGTTGTCCGTCCCACGGGTGTCGTAGGCGATTGAGAATAATCTGCTCCAGCTTGCTCCCAACTATCCGTAAAGCGCAGGCGAGATCAGTGTACCAATCAAAGGCGTTGCTGTTTAGAGAACGCACGATTTGCTTCACCAAGTGATCTCCATACGTCCAAGCATTGTTGCAAGTTTCAACAAAATGGGCAATGCATTGCTCTGGATTGCCCTTTTCCATCTAATTGTTGAAACTTCTGTGATCGATAACCGGCCGGCATCTTCAAGATCATCAATCATTTGGGTGTATGCTTTGGCATACGTTTGAGATGAATTCACGGACCTTCCAACTTTGTCCTTGATGGTACCCATGATGAATTCCTGCAATAGGTTGATAGGAATGGTTCCATCAGGGGAAATCTTCAGATCACTTGCCAAGGTAAAAGACTTAGAACCTTCTTGATATTTGGAAGAGTTTTCTGGGACAACCCTCAAGTTATTCATCATGCGAAGAGACTTGAAGGGTCCTTGATCTTTGGAAGTGACTTCAAGTCCATCCTCATCATCATGCACCACTTCTTTTGGCTTACTTGCTTCTCCAACAGAATCAAGCTTGCTGGTCAGCTTCGCAATTGGCATGTCTTGAGTCTGAACATACGATGTGAGAGCTTCAATGGCTTTTGTGAGGTTCGAAATATGCTCCTCTAAGGTGGTGGAATTTGCCATCATGACATCCGCGGACATTGGTGACGAGGATCCGTCATAAGTTTCCCGAAGGAAAAGAGGTGAAGACCAGACTCCTTTGACATGCTCCGAGTAATAGGGCCATAGGGTTGACCCTGAGATGAGGAAACATCCTTAGCGGCAGCAACTTCGTAGTGGCGCCCTATGATGTAACAGCTTTCGTAGCAGAAACCTTTAGAGCGGCAATCTTTGAAGTAGCCTTTGAAGTAAAAGCCTTTGAAGCAGTGGAAGTCTTTGGTTCCATTACCTCAAGATTTTTCTTTTACAAAGATGGATGAAAGGAGAGATTGGTCCCACTGGGCGTGCCAGAAATTTGTAACGCAAATTTCGTTGTCCTGCAATTAAATTAAAAAGAAAGACAAGAAAATTGGAACAAATATAATTTTAACAATTTCAAAATGTGAGTGGGTACAATCTCTAGAGAAATCCCTAAATCTACGGGATGCCTTTGATTCTCCTTTGATTTTTCCGAGGGTCGCAGGGACATGTTCTCGGGCATTGTTAATACTCTTCTAATTTGTTTGGAAGAATGCTGGATTTATAGAAGAACTCCAGATATGGCGGACGATCTTCATGTGTTGGAGATGACTTGGATGCTTCCGTGCTTCCTTGGACTTCTCATTTGATTTCTCCGAGTGTCGTTGGGACTTGTTCTCGGACTTTGTCGATACTCTTCTGATTTTTTAGAAAAAGTGTTAGATTGGCGGAAGAACTCTGGGTATGATGGACGATCTTCCTTTGTTAGAGATGATTTGGACAATTTCGCGCTTCCTTGATCCTCTCCTTTGATTTCTCTAAGGGTCACCAGGACTTGGTCTCGGATTTTAGTGGTGCTCCTCTTATTTGTTGGGAAGAATGCCTTTGATTGTTGAAGGACTCCGGATATGGCGGATGATCCTCGAATGTTGAAGAACTCTGAATATGGCGGGTGAGCTTTGAATGTTGGTGAAGAACTCCGGATGTGCGGACATCCTCGAATGTTGAAGAACTCCGAATATAGCGGACGACCTTCAAATGTTGTTGAAGAACTTGAAGACTTCTTTGTTGCTTCTTAGATCTTCTCTTTGTTGAAGAACTCTGGATTTGACGGATGATCTGCGGTTGTTGGAGATGACATGGAGGCTTCTCTGTAACTCCTTGAATCTTTTCCGTGGTGGTTGAGCAGAAGGATTGATGCTTCTTCTCTAACCTCTTAACCAATTGTTGTTGTGTTGATGAACTCCCGGTTATGGCGGAAGAACTTTGACTTTGACGAAGACATGAAGGAATACTTTGTATTACCTTCATTCTCTGGGTTGAAGGGCTTCGACTTTGCAGAAGATCCTCAATGTTGAAGACAGTCTTTCATGGTGCTTTGGAGCTTTTGATGCTCTTCATCTTCTTGAAGAACTTTGGATTTTTCAGAAGATCTTATGTGTTGAAGGCAACTTTGTTGAAGAACTTCATGTCTTTTCTTGGAAGATCCTCAATGTTTTTGATGTTGCTGCCGAGTTCTTGGTGTTCTTCTTCCACCAATCCTTCTTGTTTTTCACCAACTTTTCTGTGAAGATGCTTGCACCAACTCTGTGTTGCTGATGCTTTTCGATCTTCCCGCCTTTCTTGACTTTAGGTTGATCTTCAAGTGTTGAAGAAGCATTGTTGAAGAAATCCGTCTTTGTATTGATCTTCGAGTGTTGAAGACGCCTTGTTGAAGAGCCCCGTCTTTGTGTTGATCTTCGAGTTTTGAAGACGTCGTGTTGAAGAGCTCTGCCTTTTGTTGATCTTAGAGTGTTGAAGACGATTTTCGATCTTCTTGGCTTTCTTGAAGAACTTGAAGGATTTCTTGGAAGATCTTCGATGCTTGTAGATGCTTTTCCTTGTGCTTGTTCTTCTGTGTTTCTATGTTGTTCTTGAAGAACTTTAGGGATTTCTTGGAAGATCTTCGATGCTTCGGTGTTGTTGATGAATGAAGCTTTTTGCTCTGAGATCTCCACCAACTCATCAATGTGTTTTGCAAATGACCAAGGCTCTCCTATTTATAGTGCTAGGTGATGTCTTTGCATTAATTTGCATTTAATGCGTCCACACTCATTTAATGTGTCCACACTCTGATTGATTCTTACAATATCCGCATTTAATGTGTCCGGACTCTCCTTATTGGCTTTAGCAATTTGTAGACAATCTTTGTATTTATTATAAATCAATAAAATCTCCTAACTAATTGATTTTAAGAGATTTTTAGGATTTATTGACTTTTATATTATCTCCCAATATTTAATGTAGGAAATAATATAAAAATACTTAGATTTAATGGCATGTGTAGTATGTGACAAATATCATATGTCACTTATATATTTTGTATATCTACATAGCCATTTAATTATAAATAATTAAATCTCTCAGTTTCTTTTAAGAGATTTTAATTAATCATTTATTTTACATCATTTAAAGGAAATAATATAAAATAAATATAACTTATGACAAATGAATTATGTGACATAATTGATGTGTCACATAAAAAATTTGTATCTACAATACTCCCTACGTTCCGAAATAAGTAAGGCAATTGCCAAAAAAATTTATTTTAAAATAAATGAGGCAGTTATATTAATGCAGTATTTATTGTATTTTTCCTATATATACCCTTATTTATTAAGGGGTGGGAGAATAAATAAAACATTGCATTAATTATAGACTAAGGGTTTTTTAGTCATTTTGGCATTCAAATTAAAGCATTAACCTACATCCTTAATATATGTTTATGCATGTAACAAAGATCCGGCAAGCGCCCCACCTTGTGGAAATTTGGTCAGCTGACCCCAAAAATTAAAAAAAAAAAAAAAAATTCTATGTATTTTTTACACTATTTAAAAAATTTATATATACTAATATCTACTTATTGACCAGCTGAAATTTTCAATATCGACCCTTGACCCATTTTTATACACATATTTTTCATATAATGCATTAGACGCTTGTAATACGACGTGTCGTTCCAGATTCGTGACCCGTATCACACAATTTCTGCAGCCGCCTCTGACTGCATCAGTTATTTTGGAACGGAATGAATAATTGTTAATGATAATTTAGGTGTGGAAGCAACGCCGTCCCTGAGTTTTTTAAGTTCCTAAGCCAATTTATCAAGATGGACCTTCCGAAAGAAACCATGGTTTTGGTGGATATAATACATGTTTGAAATAATAGACTCATTGAACCAAAAAAATTTATGGGCACTAAATCTTATACTCTGTCGGAAGGCCCTAGACCATGGTCATACTGACGTGTGCCTAGAGACGGAACTATGTGGAAGGTTAGCCTAATTCTATTGACATAGTTATTCGGAGGTCGATTTAGGCTCCTTCCCCTTCCACATTAAATGGCAAATTCTCCGCCCTCGATTCGATTGATTTCCAAGAATGTTGAGCCGGGTATGTAAGTCATGTAGAAGAGATGTTTATTCACTTTTAGCTTGTAAAGCCGGCTTCTTTCATAGCTGGATCCTAGGTTGCAACTTCACTTTAGAGAAAGAAATTCGCCGGGTGGTAAGCCACATACCTGTATATTAAACCTATGCTAATCTTATATTATGTCTAGCCTAGACTTATAAGTATAATGATACGTCCCGCTAAAAGGAGTATGAATAGTTGGATTCCTTACTAGGTTTTTTTCCCTTTTCTAGGAACTAGTCAATTAAGGCAGGGTTCTTGTTAGTCTATGTCTACCCTTCTTTTATGATCTATCTGCTTGTGCTCTATAGAATAGATAAGATAATAGGTTCCCCTCAGCCCTAATAGATCGAATGTTATCCTTTTTCGATCCAAATCGAGCTAATAGTTAGAGTTGTGCTAGCAGCAGGCTTCGTTTAGCATGTACGTAGCTCCATGTATTAGTTGAACTGCTCTAACAACCGTGATACCCCAAAAAATCATTTTTATGTTATTACTCTATTTTCATCATCTCAAAAATAGAGAAAAAAATTTGAAAGAAAGAAAGAAAGAATAATATTACCGGTACACTTTGCCACTTTCCTCCTTAAACTTTTATTCATTTTGACATTTTGCAAAATACAAAAGAGAAATTGTGTTTAATGGTATGATAATTGATCATAATTAATTGAAAAATAGCTGCAATATTGTAATATTCCGATTTTCTAAAGCTAGAGACGTGTCATTTCATAAAACGAAATATTGGGTTCTGATTCTTTTATTCGGAGTTTAAGTATTTGTTAAATTATATATGTATATTTCAAATATATATATGTATATAGTTAAGGAAGATAATAAGATCTTTATCCTTTTTTGGGATTTATCTTATTATAAAGGAAGATAATAAGATCTTTATCCTTTTTTGGGATTTATCTTATTATAAAGGAAGATAATAAGATCTTTATCCTTTTTTTGGGATTTATCTTATTATAAAGGAAGATAATAAGATATTTATCCTTTTTTTTTGGATTTATCTTATTATAAAGGAAGATAATAAGATCTCTATCTTTTTTTTTTTTTTGGGATTTTCTATTTAAGGAGAATAAATCCCCACAATTCTTATAACCTATTAGAAATCGATTTTTCTCCACCTCCATATACTCTCTCGCATGTGTGTGAGCCAAAAATTAGGGTGAGAGTTTTTCAATCGGTCATTAAAGCAATTCTTGACGGTTTTCGATCGAGTAGAGCGCCGGAATCGTTGTGAAGAAGGCAACGTTTTGATTGCAGAAAGTTGAAGCTTTGATAAGAGAAAGATCGGTTTTAGCTGCTGTTTCTCTGAGTTTTGCTGTTGGAATAAGCTTGCTAAAGGTAAGAAGCTCTTCCTACAATCTAATTGTGGTTTATAGTAGAATAGATCATGTTTTGGATGCATATTGCATCAAGTTTTAAGCTTAGATGATGTTTAAGGATTAAGTTTTGTTTTGGATCTTAAAAGACATGTTTTCTACTGTTTTTCTGCTATAATTCATGTGCAAGATGTTTAGATTCGAGTAGAGACCGTTAAGGGTTGGAAAACAGGTTTTAGGGCTTTTTCTGCGTAGGATGCGTCTGCATTGGCTAGTAATGCGCGACGCATTCCTCGATGCTTGATTGCTTAGAATAAGTCACGGCAGGATGCGCACGCATTCCAGAGTAATGCGCACGCATTGCCCCAGTTTCTATGTAATGTTGTTTTAAGCTATGTTTTGAATTTTAAACCTTAATTCATGATTAAATAACATTAATTGAATATGAACAAGCCCGATTGAGTTTCGATTCGTTCGGCTAAAACACCGAATGTACTCTTAAAGGGAGTTGAAGTTCGGATCCGTCGGAAGGGCATGAAAGGGCTTGTGCTTTGATGAACTAGGGTTCATCAATGTCCGTGTAATTGATAGGATGTGATGTCTAGTTGTCTAAGTGAGGAGTAGTCGATAAGGGAGTATTATTCGAAAACACTTAGGTGACTAGTTAATTCACATTAATAATTACATAAGTGTAGTAAAAGCTAAAACGTCATCTATTCTTGGTTGAAACTTCGATTCAAATCGGCGATGTGATACGTTCATAAAAGGTGGACAACGCCATCGCTCAAAAGGTCAAGGGTAGTGGAGGAAATCCATCGAACGTATATGCATACCGGGAGATCCCGGACTACCGGTGCTAATCACCGTAGTTGGCAAGTATATCTCGTGGTGGAATTTTCACCATGCATTGTGTCCTTGAGTAATGATGTAACAAAGATAAGCCGAGAGTTAGAACGATAGTCGCGACGTGTCGATGGGCATGTAGTGAACCCTAGATCGAGTCGGTCTCGAGAAGGCAAATCTTTTAATAATAAACCTTAATTATATTGTAGCTTCTACTTTACTTTGTACATTTGTACTTACCTCAAATGCATGTTTATTTATGTGTTTGGGGAGAGAAGACGAAACAGTAAATGATGAGTTCGAGGAGAACTTTGATGACGACGTTTGAGGACGCTGGAGTTGAAGACTTTGATTAATTATTATTCATTTCTTTATTTATTTCCTAGATTTGGATTATTATTGGATTTTGTAGTTTACTTTTAGTACTTTGGAATTGCACAATTTTGGATTCGTTGGTTTTGTTTGGATGTAATAACTTTACATTTCCTTCTCTAGTTCTTGAATTTCTATTCTGAGATGTTTGAAAAAATTACCCGAGTCTTTTTAGCTTCCGTTTGCTTTTATTTGATACGACGTAGTAGAGGCTTACGTGTAATATTATTTATTTAATATTATGCGTGCCGAACGTTTCGATTTCCGGATAAGGACTCGGTGTCCGGAACGGGCGTTATAGCTTGGTATCGTAGAGAAGCGCCTTTTAGGCTTTCTTTCTATTAAGATAAGTTCTCTTTAGACCTCTTAGCAACGATTTGGTTTTCGTTGATCATCGGGATGGTGTTCACGAGAACCGAGCGGGTGCGTAAGCTTCGAGTACGTCGAGAGAGTCCTACACCAGGTTGTTAGAGCGGTTTCGTGAGGCGTAATCCTTCACCTCACCCGAGCCCCACTCCACCCCCTCATACTGCAACCCCTACACCACGATCTCAGCGGAGTTTGTCACCGCGACCTCATCAGGAGCAACACCCACAATGGCATGTGGGAAGTTCGGTTCAGTTTTCCTTGGTAGGTGACGTTCCAGTGGGTTTAGTACCGCCACCAGTAAGTCACCCTCCACCAAGGTACAACTACATCTATGGAGAACCAAGAGAAGCACCTATACGAGTCATCAGAAGTGGGAGACATTCCACCGATCCCACGTACCCCAACAAGAACTAGTATCTATCCCCACCAAAGGAGCTACCCTCCTCCACCGGTGTTTTCTCATCAAAGAAGATCGGACCTTTTACCCTCCTCCAGGTGGGTCATACTCCCCGACCCACTGTACCACCTCCACCCTGCTTTTGACCATCAACAAGGTCTTGGTTACCCACCCTACGGTTTACATCAACCCTGGGCCAACAAAGAAGAGATACCTTTTGAATACCCTCCGGTCTATCCACAAGCCCCACCAGCTAGACCGGCACTGAGCAAGCACCACCGATTGACTGGTATACGAGATTAAGGAGGAACAAAGTTCAAGACTTCTTTGGGAATGTCGAGCATTCAAGGCCAAGAGTGGATAAGGAGTTTTGAGAAGGCATGTAGAACATACATGTCCCTGAGACCGAGATGGCACAGCTTGGCGGTTAGTTTCCTTTTGGGTGCAAATTAAGCATGGATAGATGCTATACTGAGCGATAATGGTAAAGTGACGGATTGGGAAAGCTTTAAGGCAATGTTCTATAATGAGTATTTTCCAAAGAATAAAGCAGATGCACATGGCAAGTCAATTTCTAAAGCATAAGCAAGGTAATTACATGACAAGATCACAATACACCAACAAGTTTAACGAATTGGGAAGATTCTACCTGAGTTGATGAAGGTAGAAGAGAGGAAGATGGCCCTATACAAGGAAGGGTTATCGTATCGATATCTGATCTGGCATGTTGGGTTTCACAACCAAGAACATGGTTGAGTTGTTGAATAAGGCCTTAGAGGTTGAGACATTCAGGAAGAAGGCCACCGTTGTTATATCGGAGCAAGAGGAATTTTGGAACAAGCCAGGGGCAATAGCCGGGAGCACCCCAACAAAATTTCAAGAAGACAACGGCCCCCTAATGATAAGCCACCCACCGGAGCACCTTTATGCTCTAAGTGCAACAGAATCACTCAGTGAGTGTAAGGCTAATACAGGAGGTCACTACTACTCTGTGGAGATTTAGGATATTTTGCCAAGATGTGTCCCACGAAGGGGAGTTCGAATATTCGAAGCAAGGAAGTGGGAAAGGCGCCCAAGTCGCCCGATTCGAGTTTTTGCGGTGGATCTTTGAGATAGCGAACCGGACGATAATGTTATTTCGTACCTTTTTGTTTAATTTAATTTATTTGAGTACTTTTATAGCACGATTTAAATCATGTTGTATTTGTATTTAAATAAATGAATTTACATCCTAGGTACAATAATATTAGACAACTTAGCGATTCTGGCGTTGTTTGATACGGGAGCGTCTAATACTTTTGTGTCAACTAAGATAGCTAAGAAGCTTAACTTGCCAATGGAACCTTTAAGAAATACTTTGGAGATAACAACACCTTTAGGGAAGGTGACTAAGGTAACCAAGTTGATACCCCGGTAGAGGTTCGAGTTGGAAAGTATTGTTGCAAGAGTGACTTTACGGTTTTGGACTTTTCAGATTTTGATGTGATTCTTGGAATAGATTGGCTATCCGAGAATTTCAGTCCACTTGGATTGTAAAGAAAAGAGAGTGACCTTTAAGATACCGGGAAAATCGATAAGACTTATCAAGGTAACATTTACAAGCCTAGTAAGAAGCGTCACCCTATAATTTCAGCCGTTAAGGCTATAAGGGCTTGTCGAAAGGTTGTGAAGGCTACTTGTTGTACGCATTGATGTGGAGCCAGTAAAACCTAAGTTAGAGAGACCCTGTAGTCAAGAATACCCGAAGTGTTTCGGAAGAGTTACCGGAAACATGCCGGATAGAGAGATAGAATTCGAGATCAAGTTGATGCCAGGAGAGCGGCACCAGATTGCTAAGGCACCCTATAGAATGGCACCGGCTGAATTGAAGGAGTTGAAAGCACAACTCAAGGATATGCTTGAGAGGAATATAATTCAGCCTAGTACTTCGCTTGGGAGCCCCAGTGTTGTTTGTTAAGAAGAAAGATGGTAGCATGAGGATGTGCATAGACTATCGAGCGTTGAATAATCGACCATCAAGAATAAATACCCTTTGCCGAGGATTGATGATTTGTTTAACCAATTTGCAAGGCAAGAGAGTGTTTTCTAAGATTGATCTTAGATCGATACCACCAATTGAAGATCAAGGTAGCGATATACCAAAGACAACTTTTCAAGACGAGGTATGGACATTATGAGTTCTTAGTTATGCCTTTTGGACTCACTAATGCCCCATCTGCATTTATGGATTTAATGCAACGTGTTTTCATGCCATACTTGGATAAGTTTGTGATAGTGTTCATAGATGACATCCTTGTATACTCTAAGGATGAGAAGGAACATGAAGAACACTTAAGGATAGTGTTTGGATACATTAAAGGAGAACCAGCTTGTATGCCAAGTTCTCAAGTGCGACTTTTGGTTGAATCAAGTGAGTTTCTTGGGTCATGTCATTTCGGAGATGGCATTAAGGTTGATCCCGCGAAGATTGAAGCGGTTGAGAAGTGGTCCGGACCGACTACCGCTTTGAGAGGTTAGAAGTTTTCTGTTTTTGGGGCTATTATAGGAAGTTTGTACAAGACTTCTCAAAGATAGCTACACCACTTACCCGGCTCACTCAAAAGGATGTGAAGTTCGAGTGGACGGTGAGTGTGAAGATGCTTTTTAGACGTTGAAAAAGAGGTTGACTACACCCCCAGCTTTGGCGATTCGAGATCTTTGATAATTATGATGTCTACACGGATGCTTCGGGACAAGGTTTAGGTTGTGTGTTGATGCGAGGAGGAAGGTAATTGCTTATGCATCCCGGCGAGTTGAAGGTGCATGAGAAGAATTACCCAACACATGACTTAGAGTTGGCGGCAGAGTGTTTGCCCTAAAGACTTGGAGGCACTACCACGTATGGAGTTAAGGCCAGGATCTTCACCGATCACAAGAGTTTGAAGTATTTCTTTACCCAGGAAAATCTGAATATGAGACAAAGGAGATGGCTGGAGTTCGTAAAGGATTATGACTTGGAGATTCAGTATCATCCGGGTAAAGCAAATGTAGTGGCTGATGCCTTGAGCAGAAAACCAGTGTTTGCAGTATCGAGTGTTGAAGACGTTGCAGAAAGGTTAGATGGGTTGAGAATCCGAAGCTTTGATCAGATTGAAGACCGACAGTTTGTGGCACCATTGTTAGCAAGGTCTGAGTTGATGGATGACATTCGGGAAAAGCAAGATGAAGACCTAGTGTTGGTTGACTTGAAGCGAGTTGCAAGGGAAAAGCCTACGGTTGGATATGTGTTAGATAAGAATTGCAATCTTTGGTACCAGGATCGTTTGTGTGTGCTAAGGTTGGTGATTTAAGACAGAGAGTCATGGAAGAGGCACATAGGATTGCTTTCTCGCCATCCAGAGCTACTAAAATGTACAGAGAGACTTGAAGGAAAGGTTTTGGTGGCCTCGATGAAACCGAGATAGCCAAGTTCGTTGCAGAGTGTGATACTTGCCGAGAAGGTTAAAGCGGAACATAGAAGACCGGGAGGAATGCTTAAGCCATTGGATATCCTGAGAATGGAAGTGGGATAAGATCACTATGGACTTTATCACCGGTTTACCTAAGACGAGAGGCGGTAATGATGCGATTTGGGTGATTGTGGATAGATTGACCAAATCCGCTCATTTCTTACCATATAAGGTCGATATGCCCTTGAAGAAAATGACGACACTATACTTGGATAATATAGTGAAGTTACACGGAGTACCTATCTCGATAGTTTCGGATCGTGATTCGAGGTTCGTCAGTCGGTTTTGGAAAAGTTTACAAGCAGCTTTTGGAACCAAGTTGGATTTGAGTACGGCCTTTCATCCTCGTAGACATGATGGACAATCCGAGAGAACCATCCAAACACTTGAAGATATGTTGAGAGCTTGTGTGTTGGAAGTAGGTGGATCATGGGATGATTACCTACCGGTAGCGAGTTTGCTTACAACAACGGTTATCATGCAAGTATTGGCATGCCACCGTTTGAAGCATTATATGGAAGAAGATGTAGAACACATTTGTTTTGGGATGAAGTCGGGGAAAGACAAATCACCGGGCCGAATTGGTTGAGCAAGCTAAAGAAAGGGTTCACCGGTCAAGAAGAATCAAAGCGCGCTCAAGATAGACGAAGAGAGTTGGGCGGATGTTAGAAGGAGACCTCTTGAGTTTGAAGTTGGTGAAAGAGTTTACCTACGAGCTTCACCAATGAAGGGAGTGAAACGTTTTGGACAAAAAGGAAAGCTAAGCCCTGATACGTTGGACCTTTTGAGATTCTAGAAAGAATTGGACCTTTGGCTTACAGACTTAAGTTACGAGAATCCATGTCGAGAGTCCACAACGTGTTTCATGTCTCAATGTTAAAGAAGTGTTTGACCAAGACGGATATTGAGACTCATGTTGATCCGGAGGGTCTCCAGGATAATCTTTAAGTGCGATGAGAGACACCGACCGAATTTTGGACCGGAAGGAAAAGATGATTAAGAGACGGTTGATTCCTTTAGTTCTCGTGCAATGGAGCAATCATTCACCGGATGAAGCTACTTGGGAAGTTAAGGGCGATATGATCAATGAGTTCCCAGATTTTATGGACTTACTGTATGTTTTAAGTTTTGAGGACTAAACTCCTTTAAGGGGGGAAGAATGTAATATTCGATTTTCGGAGAAATGACGTGTCATTTTGCGAAAACGAAATATTGGGTTCGGTTCCTTTTATTCGGAGTTTAAGTATTTGTTAAATTATATATGTATATTTCGAAATATATATATGTATATAGTTAAGGAAGATAATAAGATCTTTATCCTTTTTTTGGGATTTATCTTATTATAAAGGAAGATAATAAGATCTTTATCCTTTTTTGGGATTTATCTTATTATAAAGGAAGATAATAAGATCTTTATCCTTTTTTTGGGATTTATCTTATTATAAAGGAAGATAATAAGATCTTTATCCTTTTTTTGGGATTTATCTTATTATAAAGGAAGATAATAAGATCTCTATCTTTTTTTTTTTTTGGATTTTCTATTTAAGGAGAATAAATCCCACAATTCTTATAACCTATTAGAAATCAGATTTTCTCCACCTCCATACTACTCTGCGTGTGTGAGCCAAAAATTAGAGTGAGAGTTTTTCAATCAATTTGTTAAAGCAATTCTTGACGGTTTTCGGATCGTAGTAGAGCGCCGGAATCGTTGTGAAGAAGGCAACGTTTTGATTGCGTAAAGTTGAAGCTTTGATAAGAGAAAGATCGGTTTTAGTCATTTGCTTCTCTCTGAGTTTCTTTGTTGGAATAAGCTTGCTAAAGGTAAGCTCTCTTCCTACAATCTAATTGTGGTTTATAGTAGAATAGATCATGTTTTGGATGCATATTGCATCAAGTTTTAAGCTTAGATGATGTTTAAGGATTAAGTTTTGTTTTGGATCTTAAAAGACATGTTTTCTAATGCTTTTTTTACGCTATAATTCATGTGCAAGATGTTTAGATTCGAGTAGAGACCGTTAAGGGTTGGAAAACAGTTTTAGGGCTTTTTCTGCGTAGGATGCGACGCGGCTTGGCTAGCAATGCGCACGCATTCCGATCTTGATTGCTTAGAATAAGTCAGTAAGGGATGCGCACGCATTCCGAGTAATGCGCACGCATTGCCCCGGGATTTATGTAATGTTGTTTTAAGCTATGTTTTGAATTTTAAACCTTAATTCATGATTAAATAACATTAATTGAATATGAACAAGCCCGATTGAGTTTCCGATTCGTTCGATTAAAACACCGAATGTACTCTTAAAGGGAGTTGAAGTTCGGATCCGTCGGAAGGGCATGAAAGGGCTTGTGCTTTGATGAACTAGGGTTCATCAATGTCTCGTGTAATTGATAGGATGTGATGTCTAGTTGTCTAAGTGAGGAGTAGAGTCGATAAGGGAGTATTATTCGAAAACACTTGGGTGACTAGTTAATTCACATTAATAATTACATAAGTGTAGTAAAAGCTAAAACGTCATCTATTCTTGGTTAGGCAATCGATTCAAATCGGCGATGTGATACGTTCATAAAAGGTGGACAACGCTACTGGCTCAAAAGCCTGAAGGGTAGTGGAGGAAATCCATCGAACGTATATGCATACCGGGGAGATCCCGGGACTACCGGTGCTAATCACCGTAGTTGGCAAGTATATCTCGTGGTGGAATTTTCACCATGCATTGTGTCCTAGTAATGTAATGATGTAACAAAGATAAGTTGAGTTAGAACGTATAGTCGCGACGTGTCGATGGGCATGTAGTGAACCCTAGATCGAGTCGGTCTCGATAAAGGCAAATCTTTTAATAATAAACCTTAATTATATTGTAGCTTCTACTTACTACTTTGTACATTGTACTTACCTCAAATGCATGTTTATTTATGTGTTTGGGGAGAGAAAGACGAATGGGTAAATGATGAGTTCGAGGAGAACTTTGATGACGACGTTTGAGGGCCGCCGAGTTGAAGACTTTGATTAATTATTATTCATTTCTTTATTTATTTCCTAGATTTGGATTATTATTGGATTTTGTAGTTTACTTTTAGTACTTTGGAATTCGTATAATTTTGGATTCGTTGGTTTTGTTTGGATGTAATAACTTTACATTTCCTTCTAGTTCTTGAATTTCTATTCGAGATGTTTGAAAAAATTACCCGAGCTTTTAGGCTTCCGTTTCTTTTATTTGATACTGACGTAGTAGAACTTACGTGTAATATTATTTATTTAATATTATGCGTGCGAACGTTCGATTTCGGATAAGACTCGGTGTCCTAACGGAGCAGCGTTCTGAATATGTTATAAGTATTTCCAGAGCGGGTACAATATGACTTATTAATAATAAGATTTCCATAAGTCGATAAACATGTCTATGTGACATTTGTACTGATGCTTGTTTGGAGGTTTCGAGGTTCAAATCTCGGTCTATGCGCATGAGAGAATAATATCCAATAATCAACTGTATGTGACTGAAAATACAATTCTTATATTTAAGCTAATTCATGCTTTCATCTTATGCTAATAATTTTGTTTCTCAAATAAATGCAGGCCAGAGCAATAATATTGCATGCATGTAAAGAAAATGAAGAAATATCAAAGTCTCCATTTATTAATTCATCCCAAAAGATGCAACCACAACAACTATGCACTAATTACACCCCTTTCTATGAAGAAATCTTTACAACAGTTCTTACAGAAAAGAAAGAACAGAATGCAAAGTGCTTCTCTTTACAATCATCATAAATTAATTATATAATTAAGATTTTATTACAACCTCATTGTTGATTTTAAGCATTTATTTTAGGTGGCTTTTGACCCGGTCTTATTGATTTTTTTTTTTTATTGAAATGTTTTTTCAGTTGCCTTTTTTTTTTTGGTTTACAAATTTCTTTATTGTGTTGAATTTTTTTCTTCGATAACTATCTTGATAAAGATAAATGTACTTTTGTTAGCTGTTTGTAATATATATATATATATAGTCGTTGTGTCGATCGTAATGTATTTCGATCATACATTTATATTATTTTTCATCATACATGCACGTTCACCCTGTATATTATGTGAAAACTAATAGATATAATGCATGTCATGACTCGATACAATCTATTTACAACAGTGTAAGGTAAAAAAATATTGTTATATGCTCATATCAAAGGGACCATTGCTTTAGTATTTAAAAGGAAATTTTAGCATTACTTTATATTGTGGTCCTATACACATGTTTAAGTTCCACAAGATGTTAAAATTTTAATATTTACACTTGTTGAATAATATTGCATGCAATGTGAGGTGCAAATTGTCAGCCACAAGTACTTCTTTCCTTTTGTTTTGTTTACTTTTTTTATTTTTTTATTTTGTTTTTTAATCCGGGTTTTGTTTATTAATTTTTAATAAGATAATGTGCTTATTGCTCAAATAATTTTATAGCCCTAAAAAAACATATTTTTTTACAACATTTTTAATGACATTATTATTTGTCTTTTTATATCAATCAATACTTATACAACACGGATACAAATACAAAAATATTCAGTGCCGGTCCTATGCTAAAGGGCCTAAAATGAATTGGTTGGATATGCCTTTTGTCGTTTAGTTGGTCAGGTGATACCGGTTGGTCGGTCAGGCGATCGATTTTATATATATATAATAAAAAATTAAAATTAATACCCAACATAAATCTAATACTATAAATTAATGCTATCCGGTATACATGACATTCAAAGAAATATTAATAATTCCTAAATTAAAACTAAACAATGTCGATTGACATCCTATATAAATAAAAGTTACAATGGTAATTCTTACTATTTTTTAGTAGTAATTGTTTTCAAATCTTAAAGAAAATAAAAATTGTAAACACGGTTGAATTTGGCCATATTGTTAACAACACTTATCACTTAATTTGAATATAGTAAGTGATATTTACACTGAAATATGTTTGATAATTGTGTCAGACAACCACTTAATATTAAGTGTGTCTGAATTTTCTTAACAAATTTTAAATGATGTGAATATGACTTAATGAATATTTATATGTTTTTTTATATATTTTATTTATAGAAATGTTATATATATAATATTTCTGTAAATAAAACATCTAATTATATTTCTTTGAATTTCCTGTATACCGGATAGCATTAATTTATATTAGATTTATGTTGGGTTTTAATTTTATTTTATTATTATATATTATATATAAAAATCGGTATCGTCTGACCGACCAACCGGTATCACCTGACCAATCAACCGACAAAAGACATATCCAACCAATTCGCTTTAGGCCCCTTTAGCATACGGCCGGCACTGTATATGTCCGTATTTGTATCCGTAAAAAACAAAACAAAAATATTAAAAAAAGTAAACAAAACAAAAGGAAAGAAGAACTTGTGGCTAACAATTTGCACCTCACATTGCACCGTAAGCTTTGCAGCACCGTCGGGGATCCAAGCCCCCTCTAAAGATGGTCAGGATTTTATCAGGGAGCATAATTTCACATACCATGTACTATTCTGATTCAACATAAATCAGAATGTGGTCGATTATTTTGACTTAATTTCAGTCAGAATTTAAAAGTGTTTTAGGCTGTCTACCTAGAAAATCCATTTCATACATCCCGGCTTAATTTCAATCAGAATTTAAGTGTTTTACAGGCCTAATCTGAGTAGAAAATCCATTTTAAATACATTCTCGATAGAAATTTGAATGAAAAAATTCAACATTATGATAGCCTATGAACTCGAGTTTGATTCTTTTACTAGATAGTTTCTCCTTAACCCCTCCTCTAAACTCGAGTTTGATCCAATAACAAAAACTTTCTTAAACTCAAATACATTTCATAATTGAATCAAACATCTCCTTACAAAATAATATCTATTACACAATACATAATTCAAGAATTGCAGAATTGACAAACAGCTGGAAAAAAAAAAAATAGAAAAAAAAAAAATCCATCCATTTTCAATAGCACAACAATAACACCACCAGTAATCTTCAATAGCAGATGTCAATCGAGATTAATGTCTCACAACTTAGGCGTGATTCGAGGCGAATCGTACGGTGTTAAAATGTGATTGCGCGTGATTTCTTTGATCGAACGACAACCACTCAACGCCATGGTAAGTTCAAACTCGTCATGAAGCATCTGAAGAACTTTCCGGATACCTTTCTCGCCATCAACGGCTAAGGAGAAGAGTACCGGCCTTCCGATCTACATGCCACAAAGCATAGACAAGTATCAATTCACGTGTCTAACGAGCAGAATTGAAGGTACGATACGATCTGACCAGTAAAAACTTGACACGTGGCAAAAATGAACAGGAAATGTTAAAAAAAAATTAAAAAAAATGCAAATATCATTAAATAAACTTACAAAAACACCAGAAGCTCCAAGTGCCAGTGCTTTGAATACATCTGTCCCACGCCGAATTCCGCCGTCCACGAACACGGGAATTCTGCCTTGCACAGCCTGGACAACCTGCAAATGCGACATTATTGTGTCAGAGTTGCTGTGACAGTGATAGCATTACTCGTATGCAAACACCGAAGCTTCCACGAACAAACATCAGAGACCGTAGTCTTTCCTCTGAGGCTTGTCATGTGATTCGTTCAGTGACATTATAAGTCACTGAACGAATCATAGAACCGGCCTCATAAAAAAAGATGCTGATTCCAATGACGATGAGTATGGGGGAGGGGGGAGGGGGGGGTAGGTAGGTGTGTGACCATGTTGCTTTACTATTGAATAAGTGAATGAACAACTTTCCTAAACAAGATGTATAAGTTTTTACCTCTTCAAGAGCCATAATAGTAGGAGAAACATAGTCCAGTTGTCGAGCTCCGTGATTCGAGACGATAACTCCAGCAACTCCAGCTTGCACAGCTAGTTTAGCTATATAAACAAACCAAGAACATCAAAACACGTGTTTTGCATTTACAACGTAAAAAACGCGGATTCGGGTGTACTATATACTTACCATCCTCAGCAGTTAATATCCCCTTCAATAGAATTGGTAATTGAGTGATTGTCTGCAGCCATTTCACTTCCTGTGCAAAAACTCAGATATATATAACTTACCGTAACGATGAAGGGTAAAAGTGTCAAGATAAATAGTACAAATTAACAATAATCACCTTCCAGCTAAGGGAACGATCTACTTGGTTCGCAACATACGAAGCAAGTCCAGAATCATTTGCCTGCAATATCATTCCACATAAATTATAAAAACACACCTTTTAAAGTACTGGAAAATCCGCATTGAAAACAATCGAGTTTTTAAAACTCGATTATAGAACCAAGAATCAACTTTCATCCGGTTGATATTGTCACAATCGACCAGTAACACCGGTTTATAGTCGATTATCAGGTTTGGAATCGATTGTCACTGCAGTAACCACAACTGTGTGAATTAAAAACGCCCAAAATATTCAAAACTATAATCACCTTATCAAGTTTTCCAAGATCCAATCCTTCATAATTCTTCAATGATAAATGAGCAGGCAAAGTAAATCTGTACGAAATACATCTTTTCTGTAAAAATCGCCTCCATTTTCGAACAAACTGAACAGAAAAAGAATGATCTTTTCATTTCACCTGTTCTTAATATCAGCCTCTCTTCGTCCAAGCCGTGGTGTATCAACCGTAAGAGCAATCGCCTTAAATCCTGCTTTTTCAGCTCTCTTTACAAGTTGTGCAACCACATTTCTGTCTTTCATCACCTAAAACATTTCTCGAAATCAAAACGAATTACAAATTGTTGGTTACACTAATCTTTTAACCAATTTTTTTCAAATATCAATACTTTTAGAACACGATATGACAAAAATACATAAACGGACTTACGTAGAGCTGAAAAAAACGAATGCCAGGTCCAACCGAAGCAACCTCTTCTACACTGGATGTAGCCCACGAGGACAGCGTCTGAATCAATAACCACGTACACGAACAAACATAGTTATTATTATACATACGAAAGATCGCGTAAAGTAATTAGTAGTAATACGTCGATTAGTAAAACCGCGCGTTTAGAAGATATAAATCAAATTCAGACCATAATTGTGCCAGCTGCAGCTGCTGCCCTAGATGTTGCATACTCCCCTGCATTAAAGTGACAGTTTTTAATTAGGATCCAAGAGGATTTTCATATCCTAATTACTAAAAAATGTGAATATTTTAAAAAGGTTAAAAGAATATAATTAAAACCTTCAGGATGAGCCATTTTCATCATAGCAGTTGGGGCAATCATAATAGGCATAGATATCTTATTCCCTAAGATTGTTGTAGTAATGTCTATGCTTCTTACATCCACAAGAATCCGAGGCCGAAATCTGTTTCATGTGTTTTGAATGAAAAAAATAAAAAGAACTTCAGACAATTGCAATGAAAATAACAGAGCCTAATGGCTGAAAGTAGATAGCTTTTCTGTTCTCTGTGATCAAATTCATTCACTAATGTGATGTCTTTAACAATCTCGGTTTTACAGACTCAAATAAATATCGTATTCTTTAATTATATACAGAATCTAAATTCAGATTGAAATGCATCAGAATCTATATATTTTGAACAGAAAAATGTGTATCTTATGTGGTTCAAATCATGCATTTTTTTTTTAAAAAGATTACGTATTTTAAAGATTTGAATAGAGATTTTACTGTATATGGTCTTGGTGAATGTGAAAGAGTTATGACCACTATAAAAAGGCGAAAATGGAGACATACAGAGGTTTCTGATAGCATGTTGAATTACTATAACGTCCAAAAGTAAAAATTGTTGGGACAAAGTAAAGTAAGTAATTTACATATTTAAACACGTAGATTTCAACATAAAAATGTGGGGAAAAACGCTTACAAAATCTTAGAATAAGCGTTTTGGTTCTCACGAAGAGTCCATTGGTCTTCAGCACCAGAAGCATAATAGTCATAAACCATCTTAGGCAATTTCTCCTTTGCCAAAGCTTCATACTCTGTCACATTTGTAATCTCGTTTGTCCCCATCCTCAATCTATTTTCTTTTTCTGGAAAAAATAATAATAATAAAACTTGATCTATATATATAACTATTTAGACATCAGAAAAATACAAACAAATCAAATAAGAGGGGAATTAAATAAAAGTAAAAGGAAATGAAAAGACTAAGACGATGAAAGTCCATCTCTTAATATCATGGGCAAACAAGAACCAGTCTCCACGCGTGACAACCCAACTGGTTTGAACACAAGTTTTTACCGAACGAATCAAAGAGTATAGGCTAGGGATCTCGATCCCCGACTGCGCACTCTTGCGCACTCTCACATGGAGTCGCATCAAAACGGTGTCGTTTTGATCCAAACGACGCCGCCTCGATGCGATGTAAAAAAAAAAAAAAAAAAAAACACAGTCAAGACGGCGTCGTTTCGGATCGAAACGACACCGTTTTGATGCACTGGCGGGGCAGCTGTGCAAGGTACACAGTCAGGGATCGAGATCCTATAGGCTAGTGCTTGCTCAGACACAACAAGGATCACAGATCTGATGTGTCACTGAAGTACCCAAGACTCCTTTTGAATAAATATCATATCAAGAAAAAAAGTGGCATTATGACGTCACGTTGTGACATTTGTTATGTCTAGGTCCAAGTAGTTTTGCAACAAAAGAAGAAAAAATTTATTTTGTCCCTTTCATGCATACATTCAAACAGCTGGTGACTAATTAAAAAGAAGAAGAAGATTAAAATTAATAGTATCATTTTTGAGTATTTGAACAAGGACCCAAATGCTAAAATGGGAATATAAATAATAATAAAATTAAAAACGGCGATAAGCTACAAAAATGTGGAACCAATTGAAAAGCTTGAAGATCAACAAGAATATTGAAATATGAAGAACAAGGTAAGAAATAAGAGGAGGAGCTCACAAAAATGGAACATACCTTCTTCTTGATGACTGGGCACAAGGTAGGCAAGAAGGGAGGGAATCTTTAGTAGAAGAATGATGATTATAAAATGGAATAGCCCCACGATATTTATACTAGCTTAGAGACCAAATACATAATAATTTATTGATGGACCCCAAAAAAAAATAATTAACCGTTTTTTTTATTTAACAAAACCAAGAAATAATATTCTTGTCAAAATAATAATAATTTACACACACACACCCCTCAAAAAACAGTTAATTGACAATTAAAACACATTTAGAAAGATGTTGATATCTTAAATCGTAATTCTACTTACTGATCTTTATTCTATTCTTACTACCGACTCCCAAAACATTGAATTAAGCCAGGGCCACCGCAATCCGCTGAACTCGCAAGACGCGTCGGCCCCGCTTCCAAGCCTTTTGTCCTATGCGATCTTTATCGGACTAGGGGGCCGGCTTGCGAACCCTCAGACGTTAGATCCGCCAGAGATCAGAGCCATCAACATAAAGATAAGAGAATCTAAGGCCCTCAGGCCACGAGGCCCTCAAGCCGCAAAGTTTTCAGCTCGCCAAAAGCTTTCAGGCCGCTAGGCCCTCCAGGATCGCGAATTGCCCGCACCCGCCAGTTGTCATGCTCTCACCAGCTGGCAAGCTCCAAACCTCTATAGATACCCACATCACCTTCATCACAAAGGTGGAGAGGGACTTCATTCCCAAACACGCATGGCTTGATCCTCGACAAAGCAGCGTGAAGGCGACCTCTTCTGGCTCACCTCGCCAACACACCAAACACTCCCCCCATCTTGCTCTTGAAGATCTCCATCTTGTTCTTGAGCACCACCATTTTTTCACCGCCGTGTACCACCACTTTTATACACATTAATAGCGGATATCCACCACAAATCCACCGCTAAAATAAGATGATAATTTTGCACCGCACATCGAATTTTAATTCGGATCAAGATCCAACAACAAAAGGTCCGATTTTTACGATTCAGTTATTTTTATTGAGCTCGATAATCAGCGATCTCAATCTCGCCAAATATAAGAGGGGTCGTATGCCCGCATTTACCGGCTAGCGGACCCAAACTATGGACTCGAAAGATGGGAATATTTCGAGCAAAAATAAAAATACAAACTCAAAAACACTTGAAAAAATCATTGCAAGAAGCAAAACAAATATGCATTCAAAGGCCGAAAAGCGGCCACAAGCTAAAGTTATGATCAAATGAATAAAGGTCTCCGTCATGACCAACATGTTCACCACAGATCAACCAGGTATAAAATGGGGCTGCCGAAATGACCACCCCAAAATGAGCTCTCAAGCTCTCCGAGTTACGAACCCTCAAGCTCTCCAAGTTACGAGCTCTCAAGGTACAAGCTCTCATCGGGTTTTATTTCTACAACTTAAATGATTACACTTCCTATTCATTGGAACTCTTCCGTCCTAAAGTGGCGGGACGAGCTATCTTATTTTTGGAACTCTCCCTACCAAAAGTGGCGGGACAAGCCTTCTAATTTTCGGAACTCTCCAGAGATCAACTCATCATCAAAATGGGTTTTCTCTTCACCAACAATAAGTCCGTCCTCTTAATAGCGCGGCGCCCAAAGTCCGTCCGCTTAATAATGCAGCACAATAAGACCATCTGCTTCATAGCACGGTATCTGAGGTTGTCCGCTTCATAGCGATCCCAAATGGTCAAGGCTATCCGCCCCATATGACCCTCAAAAGGCTAAGGTTATTTGCCACTTAAAGCTTCCTAAGACCGTCCGCTTAACAGCGCGGCATCATAAGACCTTCCGCTTCATAACGCGGCCTTATAAGTCCGTCCGCTTAATAGTGCGGTACAATAAGACCGTCCGCTTAACAACACGGCATCACAAGCCCGTCCGCTTCATAACGCGGCCTCATAAGTCTGTCCGCTTAATAGCGGCGGTACAATAAGACCGTCCGGCCGAACAAATGAGGCATCACAAGCCCGTCTCTTCTTCATAGCGCGGCCTCGTAAGTCCGTCCCACTAAATAACGCGCGGCATCACAAGCCCATCCTTCATAAGCGGCCTCGTCAAGTGTCTGTCCGCTTAATAGCGCGGCATCATAAACCCGTTCGCTTCATAACGTGGCACCCGAGGTCGTCCACTTCATAGCGCAATCCCCAAAGGCAAAGTCAGTTCATGACACATGCCAAAAAAGGCTAAGGTTAATTGCTGCTTAGAATCTTCTGTAAGACAGACTTCAGTTTGGCATCATACTTGGAAATCACCTTCGAGCGAGTCTTCGAATTCGCCTTCGAGCGAGTCTTCTGTAAGACAGACTTCAGTTTGGCATCATACTTGGAATTCACCTTCGAGCGAGTCTTCGAATTCGCCTTCGAGCGAGTCTTCTATAAGACTGACTTCAGTTCGGAATCATATTTGAAATTCGCCTTCGAGCGAGTCTTCAATAAGACCGACTTCAGTTCGGCATCATACTTGGAATTCACCTTCGAGCGAGTCTTCTATAAGACCGACTTCAGTTCGGCATCATATTTGGAATTCGCCTTCGAGTGAGTCTTCTATAAGACCGACTTCAGTTCGGCATCATACTTGGAATTCGCCTTCGAGCGAGTCTTCTATAAGACCGACTTCAGTTCGGCATCATATTTGGAATTCGCCTCCGAGCGAATCTTCTATAAGACCGACTTCAGTTCGACATCATACTTGGAATTCGCCTTCGAGCGAATCTCCTATAAGACCGACTATTGCTCGGCATCATATTTGGAGCGAACCTTCGAGCGAACCTTCAATAAGAACAAAGGCTCTCAAGCCACTAAAAGCTAAGTCGATCAACGATACACAAGCCACAAAAAGATCTACTCTGAGTACGGCATCCAAACAAAGCTAACAGGCGATCCGCCACAATAGCGAGCCAACAGTGTTCCAAGTCAACAAATCCGCGAACAGATTTTACTCCCCGCCTAACATTTCAAGAAAATGCTCATGGCACGGTGTATGGGGCCATTGATATGCCTTAATCATAATTTGGCCCACGGATCTTTATTCGGGTCCACCCGACCCCCAAAATAGTGAATTAAGCCACCGGCCACCGCAATCCGCGAACTCGCAAGACGTTGGCCCCACTCCAAGACTTTGGTCCTATACGATGCTATCAGACTAGGGGGCCGGCCTACGAACCCTCAGATGTTAGATCCGCCAGAGATCAGAGCCACCAACATAAAGATAAGACAAGCTAAGGCCCTCAGGCCGCTAAGTTTTCAGCTCGCCAGGCCCTCCGGGCTCGCGAATTGCCCGCACCCGCCAGTTGTCATACTCTCACCAGCTGGCTAGCTTCAAACCTCTATAAATCCCCATCACTTTCATCACAAAGGTGGAGGGGACCTCATTCCCATAACTTCTGCATGGCTTGATCGCACGACAAAGTGCGTGACGAGGCTCTCTTCGGCTCACTTCATGAACACGAAAACACCAAACACTCCCCCCATCTTGCTCTTAAAGATCTCCATCTTGTTCTTGAGCACCACTATTTTCACCGCCGCGCACCACCACTTTTATACACATTAATAGCCAGATATCCACCACAAATCCACCGCTAAAATAAGATGATAATTTCGACATCTTCACATGTCAAGATTTTAGTATTATAAGAAAACATTTTTATAAAAAAAAAGACATTTCATCAGTGAAAGTGAAAATAAAGGTGAATTATGTTGGATTTGTGCTGAAAATCAACTCATTGGAAGGAATTAAAATGGATCTTCCTTTGGAATAAAATTTAATCCATTCAATTACCTCATAATCATACACAAACATTGGAATGAAATGAAAAATTATTCAATTCCATTCCATTCCCACCTAACAAAAATACCATATGTGATCTTGATCAATAAAATAATAGTATATTGTATCATTTGTTATAACTATTTTGTTGTTTACATTGAGCAATCAGATATAGAGGTGTGTGCAAGATTTAATCTTTTTTTTTTTGAATATATTCATATAGTATCTACATCCGTCACTAAAATATAAGTCATTCTACTCTTTTTAGATTGTCACTAAATTATAAGTCGTTTTACGTTACTGAACGAAGGCGTTCATTACTATTTTCTATCTTCTGTAATTTATTAGCAATTCAACTACTATTCAATACTTATAACTATTTCATTAATGATAGTCAAAGGATATTTTAGTCATTTCTACTTGAAATTTATGTCATTCAACAATTTTCTTAATATGTGTGAAAACACCAAAACGACTTGTATTTTGGGAGGGATGTAGTAGTATACAAGCCCAACTAATATCACCACTAAACCAAGGAAACTTCCCCCCAGTTTCCTATATAAATATATTCATATAGTATACTACATCCGTCCTAAAATATAAGTCATTCTACCTCTTTTAGATTGTCCTAAATTATAAGTCATTTTACTTTACCAATGAAGCATCCATTACTATTTTCTCTATCTTACCCATAATTTATTAACAATTCAACTACTATTCAATACTTATAACTATTTCATTAATGATAGTCAAAGGATATTTTAGTCATTTCTACTTGAAATTTATGTCATTCAACAATTTTCTTAATATGTGTGAAAACATCAAAACGACTTATATTTTGGGAGGGAAGTAGTAGTATACAAGCCCAACTAATATCACCACTAAACCAAGGAAACTTCCCCCTAGTTTCCTATATAAATATATTCATATAGTATACTACATACGTCCTAAAATATAAGTCATTCTACCTCTTTTAGATTGTCCTAAATTATAAGTCATTTTACGTTACCAATGAAGCATTCATTACTATTTTCTCTATTTTACCTATAATTTATTAACAATATAATTCAACTACTATTCAATACTTATAACTATTTCATTAATGATAGTCAAAGGATATTTTAGTCATTTCTACTTGAAATTTATGTCATTCAACAATTTTCTTAATATGTGTGAAAACACCAAAACGACTTATATTTTAGGAGGGATGTAGTAGTATACAAGCCCAACTAATATCACCACTAAACCAAGGAAACTTCCCCCTAGTTTCCTATATAAATATAAATCGACACTTTGAGGACCACTTCATGGAATATTGTCGAATTTGTCCTCCAATAATCATTGTAGGGTAGAGGGATAGTTTAAGTCAAATTAAATGTGATACACAACTATTTTATACATAACTTATGCATAATCAATACGTACCCGGTATGAACCAAGTAGCTTGACTCGAGTAGTATGTGATTTGAGAATACTTAGGGAGTTCACAAGTTCCATTCTCATCAGAGGGTCATGGTTTACCCATGCGTGGAGACACAACCCGGACCAAACTCCGAATTACTCGGGTCAGTTGGCCTCTAATACTGAGTTGCTTAACCACACACACAAAAATCATGCGTTTTTTGAAAGTGAAATTTGAAATATGAAAAAAATCAATAATTTAAATGATGAAACCATAATATTATTATTATTTTTAGGAGAAATGAAACCATAATCTACTACATCCGTCAAATCACAAAAAAAGTCATTCACTTTTTATGGTGTCTGTGATTAAAAAAATAATTAATGTATTGTATTTTAAGTAGTGATGAACATATATACCCTATCAAATAATAAATGCTATTTTGAAATGTGAAATAAATATATAAACATTAAATGTGATGATAGGGGTATGTTTAGAAAAATGTATTAAATGATGTATTGATTTTCTAACTGTACACTTTTTATGAGACAATTCATTTTTAAAAAATAGACAATTTTTATGGGACAGAGATAGTAGTAATTATTTATTGATGGTAAAAAAAATTAAGATTACACCAAAATGGTTTTTTTTTTTTTTTATAATTTTTTGTAGGAGTATTAGTTATTTTAGAATGTCCATGTAGTATATTATATTAGCCTTTTCAAAAAATATTATTATTTACTTTTTCTCTTCTTACACCAAATTTATTGCAGATTCAAACAATTTTTTAAACTTTATGGTGATGGAAAATTAAGATTACTTTTGATTTTTCGTCAAATTTCTCAATATGTTAAAACCTCTGGAAGAAAGGGAAGATGGATGGTACTATTTTATGTGAATGTGAAAAAATCAGCTTATACAATGTTTATACACCTATCGGAAAAAAAATTGGTCCACCCATGCATGAAATTTTTTTTAATCAAAAACGGTTGGATGGATCACTTTTTTTGGAACTCAAGCCTATTAAATAATTAAAAAAATAATAATATGTCAAGTAGTATTTAAGGGAATAATTAGGTTAATTTTTTTCTAATCTTCATAATCTTTTACAACAAAAGAAAGAAAATTTGCAGGTTTATTTTGTGTTGCAGCAGACTTTTTCCGACAACGATTGAGCATCGAAACGAACTCCGATCGGAACGAAATTTTGAGGCTTGTTCGTCTCTCATTCTTCTTCAATCTGAACGGTGGAATTTGCGTTTCAACGGTTCAATTTTCTAGAAAATGTCCACGACCGACTGCTGTGTTTTTGGGTGATATATTTCAACAACTCTTGTATTTTGCATTCTTAGTTGACGATTTGGTGTAGTTGAGTTGGTTGACGTGTTTGAAACACTTTTGTATCACCTTTTGCTGATTAGTGGAGATTTTGTGGGTCTTGGCCTCATGGTTTTTACTCTCTCCCATCGAGAGGAGTTTTCACGTTAAAATTGTGGTGTTGATTTTCTTGCGTTTTCGTTTCGCTTTATTTGTGATTTGATTTCGTTGGGGCTGCCTCATTTAATTCCGTTGCGTGTCATTGGAAAGACTTTGTGGGTATTTGTAATACGTGTGGTATTGCGGTTATTTGTTTTTCCAACAAAACATAATTATAGAATAATATGTTTACTCTATAAAGTCTGGACGCGTCATCTTGTGGTTGTGAATATTTCTATTTTTTTTTAATTTTTTCCATGAATGATTTTTTTTTTGAATCTTATAAACATCGTTGACTTTAATACGTAGATTTTTTAAAATAAATCGTTCATTTTACATATGAGAAATCATAGGTTTACGTATACACATTACAATAGACAAGCTTGTTAATAGCATAAACAGACTAATACAGATCGCCATGTCCTTTTCTTTTCTTTTCTTTGCTGGTGATTGTGGTCCAGCTTTAGGCTGGTGGTGATCCGGATTTATTTCGGATATTTTCCGGCGTTCGTCCGGTTGTAATCTGTTTTTTAGTTTTAATGAATCTTTTCATTTTTGGAAAAAAAAAAACGTATACACATGCTTTTTTTTCTCACCGGGACTTGAATTCAGAATCTTCAGAATAATGATCACGGTAATTATTATTGGGTCAATGTCTTATCGGCGATTATCAGAGTGTTGATTTTTTTTGATTTTGATGCTTATTATTTGCTTTAAAGAATGTTGTTAATTATTTTGAAGTTTATATTCGTATATATTTAGTATTAATAAATACTGATTTAGTATATATACTGTATTAATTATTTTCTAGCTCTAGAATGTTCTATACGGACATATATATATTGTATTCTTTACAATTGTAATTATTCAATACACAATTCACATTCTATTATGGTATCAGAGCAAGGCTCGATCTAGCATCGTGTTCTCCCAAAACCCTGTTTTTTTTTTTTTTCCTTTCCTTTGTCTCCTTCCTTCCTTTCTCAAGCCGCCACCCTGTTTTCTCCCTTCATCCTCTCCGGCGAGCTTCCATGTCCGACACACCCATTGTCTTCAACTCTTCCACGCAAACTCCGATCAAACTCGACCCCTCAAACTATAGCATCTGGAAAATTCAGCTTGAAAGTCTTCTTTATGGCTATGATCTTATGGGTTATATTGATGGTTCTACACCGGCTCCGCGAAAACAATTCAAGGTGAAATGACCCGCCAAACCCAACCCCTGAATACCTTAAATGGAAACGGCGGGATAGTCTAATTTTGCATCCATTGATAGCGTCCCGCACTCTCTCATGTTGTGGCTTTCCTTCGCAGCGCCGCCTCGTCGAAGGCTGCGTGGGATATTCTCCAAAACACATATGCAAAGTCGTCCAGGGGTCATATTCGAACCATCCGACAGAATCTGAAAGCAATTCATAAAGGTAATCAAACTGTCACTGAATATATGTTTGCAATCAAAAATAAAGCTGATGAATTGGCATTGCTTGATAAGCCCATTGATGATGATGAATTGATTGAAATTATCCTGGACAATCTGGGGCCTGAATATGGTGAATTCGCTCGGGCAATTGCGATTCGTGAAACTCCGATATCATTTGAGGAACTCCATGAAAAGCTTCTCAACTACAAACCTCCAACCGGCATTGGGTCCCCTTCTCCACCTTTCGCTCCTGCTTGACCCGTTTCAGCGCCGGCGCGACCACTCATATCGGCAAGGATATCGGCGCTTCGTCCTCTCCAGCCCATGGCGTCCCCACCCAAAGACCACGCCATCTTCCATGCCCAGCCGCACCACCGCTTCATTCTACCGCCATCGCCAGCCCATCTCCAACTTCTCGGCGGTCCTCCTACACTCCTAAGCCTTATGGAGGTAAGTGCCAACTCAGTAAAGTTCACGGTCATGCAGACCAAATTTTGTCCTTCTTTTCGAGTTTACCCGAACCCGAATGGCCTCGCGTCCCGAGCATAGGACCAGGCCGCAAGCTCACATCGCTCTCGCTCCCGAGCCGCCACCTCCTCCCCACAATGGCTTTTGGATAGTGGAGCCACTCATCATGTCACGAATGATCTTGAAAATCTGTCCTTTCACACACCATCCTCCTGGCACCGACGATATAATGGTCGGTGATGGTAAGCCCTTTCAATTTCTCATACAGGTTTCTACGCTCTCTACCGTTGTGCGCCTCTAATTCTATCAATTTACGTGATGTTTTGTGTGTCCCTGCTATGTCTAAAAATTTACTCTCCATTTCTAAATTATGTCAAGCCCACAATTTATCTGTTGAATTCTTACCACTTGAATTTCTTGTGAAGGACCTCAAGACGAATCAAATATTACTCCGTGGTCCGGTTAAAAATGGACTCTATGAGTGGCCTACTCAACCTTTACTTGTTTTTGCTTCGAATAAAGCACCCCCACCTGTGTGGCATCACCGTCTGGGCCATCCTGCCCCCGCTATTTTACGAAAAATAATTGGCACTTATGGTTTAGAAACCACTGCCTCAGATTTATTTCATTGTACTGCTTGTCTTGAGAACAAAAGTCATAAATTGCCTTTTTCTTTGTCAACCTTGTCCACTTCCCGTCCCCTTGAATGCTTATTTACTGATTTATGGACATCACCTGTTTTGTCATCTGATGGTTTTAAGTACTATCTTATTTTGGTTGATCACTTTACGCGGTATATCTGGTTCTATCCTCTCGCTAAAAAGTCTGATGTTCATGATACTTTCCTTCGCTTTAGGGCCATTGTTGAAAAATATTTTGATCAATCAATTAAAATTCTTTACTCGATAATGGCACCGAGTTCAACTGCTCGCGTAATTACCTAGCCACTAATGGTATTTCATTTTACACCACGCCCCCTCACACTCCGGAACACAATGGCATCTCTGAAAGACGCAATCTTCATATTGTTGAAACTGGGCTTGCTCTTTTATCCCATGCTAAACTCCCCTCCACCTTCTGGCCTTATGCGTTTGCTCTTGCGGTGTGTACTTATCAATCGTATGCCTACCCCTGTTCTAAACTTTAAATCACCATATGAGTCTATTTTCCACCGACCTCCCAACTATAATAAGCTTTGCATATTTGGTTGTCTATGTTACCCCCGCTCCGCCCGTATACCGATCATAAACTTCAACCGAGGTCCAAACCGTGTGTGTTTCTAGGCTATTCTCGACCCAACACGCTTACTCTCTGTTTTGATCCGCATTCCTCTCGCTCTCTATGTATCTCGGCATGTCAAGTTTGTTGAAGATGTTATTCCTCCATTAACCCCACTCCATCTTCCCTACCGCCTTCCCGCCTATCTCTCGATCAAGTTACCGATACCTCCACCCTACAACCCGTCCCCCATCCCCAACGCACCCTCCTTCCCACCCCCATCTTCACCGGATCCTCCACCATCACCCCCTCCAAACCCGACCCTCCTTCTCCTCCTCCTCCTCCAAACCCGACCCTCCTCTCCTCCTCCTCCTCCTCCTCCCCGATTCATTCTATGCGCACTTTCGTTCCCAAAACAATATTTTTCGTCCAATTCAAAAACTCAACCTCCACTCGCACCTTACACCCACGATCCTTGCCGAACCTACTTCCGTCGCCCAAGCCTTAAAATCCCTCGGTGGAGAATCTGCGATGCAAGATGAATATGATGCTTTGATCGGAAATCATACTTGGGATCTCGCTCCTATGATCCTTCCTTCAATATAATTGGTTCCAAATGGATTTTTCGCACGAAATACAATTCGGACGGCTCACTCGATCGTTACAAGCGCACGACTCGTTGCTAAGGGGTTTGCTCAACGCCCGGCATCGATTACTTTGAGACATCGATCCAAAGAGTCAAGCCGACTACCATTCGCATTGTGCTTACCTTGGCTATTTCGCAGGGTGGTCTCTTCGGCAACTAGATGTGAATAATGCTTTTTGCGGGGACATCTACAAGAGCGGTGTATCTTGCTCGGCCGGTGGCTTTGTCGATTCCTCTTGTCCTCTCATGTTTGCAAGCTTAGCAGGCGATATATATGGTTCAAAAGCAAGCCCCCAGGGCTTGGTATGATGAATTAAAAGGGTTCCTTATTGCTTCCAAATTTAAAAATTCACAGGCTGACACTTCACTTTTTATTCATCGTTCTGGCACATTACTATTATATGTTCTTGTATATGTCGATGATTTAATTGTTACAGGCAATGATTCAAAGGCTGTGGAGCACTTCATCACATATATAGGTTCTAGATTTGCGCTTAAAGATCTCGGCACCTTATCATATTTTTTGGGTATTGAGGTCACTCCTACTTCCACTGGGGTTCTCTTATCACAACAACGTTATGTCACGGAATTATTAACCAAGCTCAACCTGCACAATGCAAACTCTGTTGCTACACCTCTGCCTACGGATATCTCGGGCCTACAAGCTAAAGCTGGAGTTCCTATGCCCGATCCATCCACCTATCGCATGGTTGTTGGTAGTCTTCAATACCTCACCTTCACCCGACCTGATATTGCGTTCTCCGTAAACAAGTTATCTCAATTCATGCATGCACCGACAGACGTGCATTGGACACATGCAAAGCGGCTTCTTCGTTACTTGTCTGGGACATCTACTTATGGGATACAACTCATCGCCATTCACCCCTAATTCTTCATGCGTTTTCCGATCTTTGATTGGGAGGAGATAAAGATGACTATACTTCTACCAAAGGCCCATGTTATTTATCTTGGCAAAATGTAATTGCTTGAGTTCCAAGAAAGCGAACACCGTTGCCCGGTCGTCAACTGAAGCAGAATATCGTGCCGTTGCCGCTGCCACTGCTGAGTTAAAATGGATATCGTTTATTTTGCATGATCTTGGCATTCCTCCATCGCCAACTCCGGTAATTTATTGTGATAATCTCGGGACCACACAATTTTGCGCTAATCCGGTCTTCCACTCTCGCATGAAACATGTTGCTATTGATTATCACTTCATTCGTGATCAAGTTCAAAGAGGCCTCCTTCGCGTTGCTAATGTGAATACCTCGGATCAACTTGCTTGATCGCCTAACAAAGTCTCTTCCAAAACCAAATTTTCTACATCAACTGAATGAGTTAGACTCCTCCTCGTCCCAACTTGAGGGGTGGATTCAGTATATATTTAGTATTAATAAATACTGATTTAGTATATATACTGTATTAATTATTTTCTAGCTCTAGAATGTTCTATACGGACCTATATATATTGTATTCTTTACAATTGTAATTATTCAATACACAATTCACATTCTATTAGTTTATCCACATGCACTCCACTGTCAATTAAAAAAATTAGATTTGTACCCTACAAGACGATAAGACAAAACCTTGTGAGTATGAGAGAAAAATGGAACATAATATATTATTATAGTAGAAGTGGAGGATAAATATATGTTTATATGATAGACTTATAATATCCGAGTATTTAGACCTGAGATGTTTTGACTTGTTTCGAATAAAATAGTGTCGAAAGTACGTGTAATTGATTGATTTATATTGCGCTTCATTTCGAATGTGAAATTTTAAAATACGATATTCAACTTTATTCGAGATCGAAGTAGCCATTGGTTTTTTTTGAACTTGCCAAGTAAATCTGAATTGTGTCTTTTAGTTAAAGTTTTTTTTTTTAATTTTAAAAAAACATACTTATCGCACTTTTAACATCCGTAAATACAAAATTCAATTTATTGATAGACTCAAAACATGCCTACAAAGTATTCTTTTCTAGCATATTTAAAAACAAAAACCAAATCTTAAAAAAACATACTTATCGCATTTTTAACATCCGTAAATACAAAATTCAATTTATTGATAGGCTCAAAACATGCCTACAAAGTATTCTTTTCTAGCATATTTAGAAACAAAAACCAAATCCATACGTATACACAAAACATACGATTGAAGAACTTGTTTGTATGTCTATTTTTTTTATGTCTAATTTTTGTAAGTCTAATTTTTTTTGGGCCAAGTAATTTTTTTTTATTGGGACCTTTATCGATTGAAGTAAAAAAGAAATTGGACATTTATCGAAAAAATATATATATTATATCAGGTTAGATCGGATTGAATCTATCCGAATTTTTTTTTTCTTTTAGCGAAGCATGTACCGTTGGTAGGGACGGCCGTCTCTCCGACCTCACATGAGGGCCGGACCTGTTCGAGATGATCAATAGAGTCGCATTTGATTCAAATTAAAACATGATACGACTCGTGTCGAAAAACCTTTTGATAACCACCGTAAACCTTTTGAGTTATTTATAATAGAACTTCATTCAAGAAGAAGAAAAAAACACTAGATTTTTTTCTTTTCAACATTAAGGTGTCTTCTTTGTCTATCTATTTTATTGAAGTGACCAAGTTGTGGAGAGAGTTATGGCCAACTTGGATGCAGGTAGTGTAATGTAAAATTATGGAAAGAAAGTAATTAATGTAGTAGTAATGGATTTTTCCATTACGAAGTTTAGAGGGACGAGAATTCATAATAATTGAAACAATAAGTGATGGTAGAGATAAAGGGTGAGGTAGTAGGGTTAGGGTGATAGGGTGAGTGCATGTGGGCATGTGATCGAGGGTGATTTAAGGATAGTGAAGGATATGAGAGTAGGGGTGGTAGGGGCATTGAAGATGATAAGGGTGGGATGAAAGTGATAAGGTAATGTGGTTGAGATAAGTGGATATAAAGGTAGAGTGGTGGGTGTGAGTATTGTGAGGTGGGGATGGGTGAGATGAGACGAGGGTAAGAGTAGAATGGTTAATGCAAGTAAGAGTATGGTGGTTAATTAAGACAAGGGTAAGGTGTTGGTGATGGGGAAGGTGGTAGGGGTGTGGTGCGTGAGGGGTAATGTAAGGAAGGGTGAGATCGATGAATATTGTGAAGTAGTTTGTCTGTTTGTTGGTGGGGTGGTGGTAGGGTGGTATGGCAGTAATAAGGGGAGTGAATCAAATGAGGGTAAGGATATGATAAGCAGGGCTAGAATGGAGGTAGGGATGGGTTGGGTGTAATGGTAGGAGGAAAAAGCTTTTTTTTTTATTTTATTTTATTTTTTTGTTTTTGTTCTTTATAAAGAGTATCAGAACAATTATGCTGACTAATCTTTTGAATTACACAAAAAGTGTGACTCTTCCAACAAGGTTTGCTGCATCTATAAGGATTCGAATCCGAAACCTCTTGCTTAAGCGATCAGAGTCTCTTTCACTCCAACCAACATTTGTCGATAGAAAAAGCAAAATATTGAATCTTGGATAAATACATTATACACAGTACTATTTGAGTATACTACATGACGCACCACCCACCAAGCATACCAGATGTATTTTCTCCTTAGTCTTATCCAGTTTCACCAATCCTGTCTCCCTCACTAAATGCTGGCCACATGAACCATTAGTTGTCAAACCAAGTCTACTTGCATATACTCCATTATTTTGTTTACTCACCTGATCACCTCTCCCCTTCATCAATATTGTTAGCTACCTCATCTCTCATGACTTTATGTTTGATCGACTCTTGTCATACAAAATGATTTTTCCCCTATATATATTGTATAAGGTATCCACCTTATATGATATGTTATCGTTTCACAAACATATCATTCCATCTTTTAGAAGTTTAAAAAGTTTAAGTTGATGGATACGTAGATAATTAACATTTTAAACGCATCGACACGTCCCGTCAAGTATAGATTTATAACAAGTCTAGGCTAACACGGTACACAAAAGTAGATAATTAACGTTTTAAAAGTAACACGCCCCTTAAGTATGAGTTTATAACAAGTTTAGGCCAATATGACACACTGAGACAGATAAAGAGGTTCAACAATTTGAAACGATATGATTGGAAGATAATATTAGCAAAGAAATTTGATCTCATGGCCTCGTGTGATACTATTTTAAATTATCGTCTCTCATGAAAAGCTAAGCTGAGGTAAATGTAGATACTTAATATTTTAAACATTCAACACTGATTAAATTCAATGAAATAAAACAAGAGTGATGCTACGTCCACAACAAACTATACCTAACAAAAATACGCAATGCATCATGTACCATTGATAATGATGTACGATTCATTGATAGATGAGGGTCCTATCATAATATCAAATCTCATGAAACTATGCCCAAAACATGCACTCTATGTTCTTGTTGGCCTAACCGGTGACTGTTGGCGCGGCATCATCCCTTAGTTCGATTCAATACCATTTCTCGTGCAGTTGTAGTAGGATTTTAAAAAGGAATTGGTCGTGATTTTGAACATGTTCTTTCCATAACCGTTGCGTAGAAACCCTCTCTTTGGCACGTTAGGATGACATTGCCCTCAAATTGAAAATACAAGTGAAATGCGAGTTCAAACTTCAAACGAGGAAAGACTATTGGGTTCATCGGGGCCGGCCCACCTTGAAGGTGGAGGAGGCGGTGGTCTTAGGCACAACGGTGCCGGCGGCCCAACATTACATGTTTCGCTAAAAGGAAAAAATTTCCGTGTAGATCCAATCCGATCCAACCTAATATAAAGACCCAAATTTTTTTTTACTCGAATCAATAAAGGCCTAAAAAAATTTACTTGGCCTAATTTGAATCGATAATTATGTAACTTCGAACTAAAAATCTAATTTGACGAATTGAGCTTAGGCCTAAAATATATCAGGGCCGGTTCTAGGGTTCATGTTGTGTTGTACTAGGTGGTTATGTTTTCGGCATCTTATTTGCATTTAAAAATTTGTATGTAAATATTTACGGGCGCCGATCAACCCGCCTTGTTATTTTTTTTTTTTTTTTCCACAAACGACGAAAGCATTCATTAAAAAATATTAATTCGTACAAGCCCTGAAGAGAGTTTGAGAATGTGTTAACACAAGAGTAAACTTCAACTTATCTTTTATTCATTGATAATGTGGAGTATATGTAGATACAAATGAGGAGTTTGAAAGGTCCTGACAAGATAGTGACCTTTCATAGAAAAATAAAAAGCTATAAACGAGGCTAGATGCTTTTAGTCTCTTACATAATAAATGTCTATGACATAAAGTGAACTAGAGTAAAAGCTATGTCTATGAATAGAGTTTGACATATTAATTGTTTATATGTACTACAATTAATATGTCTCTTTATAAATAAATAAAGTGTACACAGAAAAAATCCGACACATGAGTTCAAGAGGTTCGATCAAGACTCTTTGAACCTCAAGCAGACTTATCAAAGATCTTTGAATATTGCCACACCCCTCAAACTGGTCAGTATATGTTGATGCAACCAAGTTTGCTACTTAGTCTCACCGAACATGAGAGGTGGAATAGCTTTGGTGAGAATATCTGCATTTTGGTCTGCTTGAGGAACATACTGGAGGTGGATAATCTTGGCATCAATCTTTTCCTTTAGGAAGTGTCATCAATGTCCACATGTTTTGTTTTGTCATGATGGATGGATCCTCTCGCCATGCATAGTGCTTAGTGATTATCACAAATAGAGTGTGATAGGTTCTTTGAAGTTCGATAAAGTACTCTTTTGAGCCAAAGAGCTTCACAAATGCCTAAGACAAGTGCCCTGAGTTCGAACCAAGATCGCTTCTGTAGACCACGATGGGTTGTTTCTTGCTCCTCCAAGTAACAAGATTGCCCCATACATAGAACGATGCTTTGTGGTCGACCTTCTATCTATGTGGCATCCAAATTTCAATCGAAGATCGATGTAGACACTTGATGGATCTATCGCCAGACTTGGTGAAGTGTAACCCTTGGCCAGAGTAGACTTCAAATACCTCGATATTCTATTTATGCATCCCAATGTTGCTCAAGAGGGGCAATGCATGAACCGACTAACGGTGACCGACACCATATGCAATATCGGGTCTTGTATGGGAGAGGTAGATGAGTTTCCTACAAGCCTTTGATATTGTTCTTTCCTCGACACAGCAGTGTCACCATGTAGCAGGTATGGCTGGGTCTCTAGGGGATATAGCGAGTTTGCACCCCAAAGATGCCAGCTTCCTTGAAAGAGATCCAGTACATATTTCCTTTTGGAGACAGAAATGCCTTTCTTTGTTTCTTGCTACTTCCATGCCAAGAAAATATTTGAGAAAACCCAAGTCTTTTACGAAACACCTTTGCGTGAGTCTTCAAATGTTGGATCTCGGTAGAGTCATCTCCAGGTGAGGATGATATCATCCACATAGACAATAATAATAGACCTCTTACGGTTGGTTGTCTTGATGAACATAGTGTGATCGAATTGCATTGGTGATATCCAGCAGCTTTGACCACGATTGTTAATTTTCCAAACCATGCCCTTGGTGATTGCTTGAGCCATATAGAGATTTCCTCGGTTGCACACCTTGCCTTGAGTATGAGGATTGATAAAACCAGGAGGTACATTCATATAAACCTCCTCAAACAGAGGTCCCCATTTAGAAAAGCATTTTTGATGTCCAATTGGTGAAGAGGCCGGTCAAGTTGGACAAATTTAGAGAGATCGTAACCCTGGCGGTGTTGAGTTTTGCCACTTTGGTGCAAAAGTTTCCTTATAGTCAATGCCATAAGTTTGAGTGAATCCTCGGCTACCAATCGGCTTTGTACTTGTCAATAGTGCCATCAACATTGTATTTTATAGTGAATAACCATCTCAGAATCGATCGTCTTCTTGCCCCATGGGAGAGGTGTCAACTCCCAAGTATGATTATCCGTAAGTCTTTGTCATCTCTGTTTTAACAAAGACCTTCCATTTATCATTTTGAAGGGCCTCACGAATATTTTTAGGAATAGAGTGAGAGTCCAGTCCTGTGAAAACATGGCAAAGGCGAGAGATAACTTATCATAAGATAAATAAGAATGAATAGAGTGATCGATTGCCACGATCTCTTTCCTTCCCAAGAGCAATAGGCCTATCATCAATGTCGTGAGTTCGAGGATCATGAGATTCTTTGAGTGTCGATGAGGCTCGGGATCGCCAGGCTCTGGTCGATGAACTCTTGTTCGGGAGGTTCTTGATGAGTATTAGGTCAGAGAGAGTCGTTAGGTAGTCAAGTTCGATCTGTTGAGGATCGATGAGAGTTCTTTGAGGTTAAGAGTTTCTTGAGGAAGGGGTTTAGGTCAATTTCAATCGAGTTTCCATCGTTGAATGGCTCAATGAGGTTTGTTTGTAATAAGGGTCCTTTCAAAGAATTTTACATCCATAGAATTGTAAAATTTCTTTTCAATAGGGAATAACACTTGTAACCTTTTACGCCCTTTGCATAACCTAGGAAAATGCACTTGTGAGCTTTAGGATCAAGTTTACTACATGTTGAGCATGGATATACACAAACACAAGACAACCAAAGATCTTTGGAGGCAACGGGAACAAGATGATGGCGGGAGTGTGTGGTCGGTAGGGTTTGGAGTGGAGTTTTGAAACCTAACACTCTGTTTGGGAAGTCTGTTGAGTAAATAAGTTGTAGTCAAGATAGCTTCACCCCACATATATTTAGGAACATGTGTGGTGAACATGATTGATCTGGCCATTTCCAAGTAGGTGCTGTTCTTTCTCTCAAAGAACCCCATTCTTCTGTGAGGTGTTTCCACACAACTACATGATATGAACAATTCCTCTATCTGTCAAGAAGGTGCTTGAGATTAGACTCATAGTATTCTAGAGCATTATCGCCTCTTTAAGATCTTGACCTTAGTATCAAATTGAGTGGAGACCATATGATAAAATTCTTGAAAGATAGGGCCAACTTGATTTGTCTTTCATTAAAAAACCCAAGTGTTCTGGTATGATCATCAATAAAGGTGACAAACCACCTTTTCCCTCGTTATACTTTTCACCCTGAGGTCCCCACACATCACTGTGTATTAAGGTGAAGGGTGAGGAATGCAAATGAGGTAACTTAGCATACACAGATTTTGTAAGTTTAGCAAATTGACAAATATCACATTGAAGGTCATTCAGATTACATCCTTTAAACAATTCAGAGTTAAAGATTTTAAGTAACCAAAACTTGGATGTCCTAATCTATAATGCCATAACATGATATTGTCTAAAGTGCAGGAGCAGCTCTTGAGCGCGGTCAGTCTTGATCTTACATCTTCCGCCTTCAAAGGGTTGACCGAAAACAATCCAAATAAGAAGGTTTAGCCTTCCCAATCACTTCTGTGAAGTAGGATCCTCGAATGTGCACCGATTTTCCTTAAAAACAACAGTCCAATTCAAATCTTTAGTGAGTCTCTTGATGAGATATAAGATTGCAGTCTAAGTTTGGAACAAATAGGACATCCTGTAGGCATATCTTATTAGTGAGTTTAACATTTCCAACACCTTTTGCACGAGAGATAGATCCATCGCCAGCTTTAATGTTATGAACTTGGTGACAAGGCATATAGTTGGTTATAAGGTTTTTATTACCACCATATGGGAGGATGCCCTAATCAACAATCCATGTTTCATTGCTAAGGGAAGAGTAGAATTTACTGTATGAGTGTGAGTAGCAACATCGGTAGAGTGACTACCTTCCTTTTGTTGATTCAGAAGGCTTTGAATGCACAAAACGAGCATTCATCCGGTTGTCATTCTCCTCCTCACCGATGTGTGCCTGCCTTGACTTTCCCGATAGGTTTTGAGGTTTTTGAGGAGTTAGGCTTGCCATGGAGCTTCAAGCGGTTGTCCTTGGTGTGATTTGTGCGTTTGCAAAGTGATCACGAACGCTTTTCCGATTTTCTCGGTGAGGCTTCTTGTATGTCTCGGCAACCTCGGCCGCTTTCCGGCGATCGGCGAGCAGGCAAAGACCTTGATAGGGTTGTCGATGAGTGGATTTGAAGCATGACTTTTCTCCTACTTTCTTCATGTTTGACCTCGGCAAACATGGATTTGAGATTTGGAAGAGGTTTGGTGGCAAGAATTCTTCCTCTAACATCATCAAGAGTAGGATTCACCCAGTGAGGAACCCGAATACTCTCTTCTTTTTTTATGATGTCTTTATAAAGAGCAAAGATCCTTGACATCATTCCATGAGTGAGTTTCTAACATATCTAAGTGTTGCCAAGCCTTAGATAGTTGATTGAAATATTGAGTTACAAACATATCCCCTTGCTCTGCAAGTTTGAATCTGAGCTTAGTTCATATACCTCGGATGTATTATCCTTCTTGGAGTAAAGATCTCTGGCATTATCCTGATTTCTTTGGCGATATCATACATCATAAAGTTTTCACTTATCTCTTTTGTCATTGACCTCGTGAGGATGGTCATGAGTTGATTATTTGTTGTGTCCCATGCTTCAAAACCGGGTCGGTTTGGCGAGTGCGGTTTTGTTCCGCACAAGTATCCCATCTTACTTTGTCCGAAAATGTACATTTTCATAGACGCTTGACCATAACAGATAGTTGTTACCATCAAGTCTATGGTTTGTATAAGAAGAGGAGTTGTCAAGATACTCCCGGTCAATGAGGTGCTTGAGAGTCTCACGAGGTTGAAGTAATGTCGGATGTGGAAGACATTCTTCGAAATATGAGTTTTGGCAAATGAAAAAGTTAGAACACAAATGGCTCGATACCATGAAGAGAGTTTGAGAATGTGTTAACACAAGAGTAAACTTCAACTTATCTTTTATTCATTGATAATGTGGAGTATATGTAGATACAAATGAGGAGTTTGAAAGGTCTGACAAGATAGTGACCTTTCATAGAAAAAGTAAAAGCTATAAACGAGGCTAGATGCTTTTTAGTCTCTTACATAATAAATGTCTATGACATAAAGTGAACTAGAGTAAAAGCTATGTCTACATGAATAGAGTTTGACATATTAATTATTTATATGTACTACAATTAATATGTCTCTTTATAAATAAATAAAGTGTACCTGCGAAAAATCCGACACATGAGTTCGGCGAGGTTCGATACCTCTTGAACCTCGTGACTTATCGAATCTTGTCAATATTGCCACAAGCCCATATAGGAGTGCACCCATGCCAATAAACGCCTACATCTGACTTGAAAGAAAAAGCAGCAAGTTCATGCGCAAACTTATTGCTTTCTCTTTCAGTGTACAAAACATGGCATGAACCAAAACTCGAAATCAACGACCTAATATCATATAGAACAACTGCAAAATCAAAAGGGGGAGACTGGCCTGCTTCACAACAGTTAGCTAAAGTCAGATTATCTGTAAAACAAACCAAGCTCGTGGCGCCCAAGGCTTTACATCTACTAAGGCACCAGCGTAAAGCTTGAGCCTCCGCGGCAAAGGCGGAATTGGCCATGGATCTCGGGGACGCCCAAGCTTCCAAAATCGTGCCATCCTCCCTGAGAAGAGCTGCTCCGTAACCAGCAAGGCAAGATTCCGGCTTCCAGGCTGCATCGACATAGGCCCTAATCCCACCTGGAGAAGGTCATCAGACTGCAAGACAGGAGAGGAGGAAATAACATTAGAATCTACCATCTCCTCACGTTGTGCCTGCTCAAAGTCTAACCACGCCTCATTAGCAAACTTAGCAGTAATCTCCGGGGGCCAAAACAAGGCATTGAAATATTTGTTACAACGTGCTTTCCAAATGAACCAAAGTATGAAACAAGAAAAAATAATACGATCATTTAAAATTTCATGGGGAGTCATAGACGATATCACATCCCACCAACATTTTACCGAGGCATTAGGTGCCCGAAACTCTTCCCAAGACACACCTGCAAATTTCCAAACCATTTGTGCGTAGTGACAAGAAATGAAGAGGTGATCAATGGATTCCGGGTATTCTCCACACGCTGAACATATTGAATTATTAAAACCAAAGCGTTTACAAAGGGTCTCCGACGTAGGTAAAACATATTTGAGCAATTTCCAAAGAAAATACTTCACTTTCGGGGGAAGGGACAGAGCCCAGATCCTCTTCCAGAACTTACCATTAACAGAATCACCACACATAGAATTATTATTATGAGCACAAAATTTTTGCTGAAGACAAGTATCATAAGCAGTTTTAGAAACAAAGTCCCCACATTTCGAAAAAACACAGACCCGCTTATCTGGAGTGTCCTTTAACCCGCCTTGTTATTTATTTATTTATTTTGAGGGAGTAATTCTTATTGTGGATATTGGAAATGAGATATTTTATATTGTAATAGTGATTTTATGTCAAATTTAAATGAAACCACGTCGTTTTAATAATATATTCTCGGTGCAGCCTAGAGAATTCAGTGATGAATAATAATCAGCTAAGATTAAGCCACGTGGCCATCACCCATCCTAAAACACACCCCCTAATTGTGCCACCTGAATTTCCCAAGAGCCATGGCTGCACTAGGTAGTTTACTTTGTATGCCACCTCCAATTCCATCTTGTTCTTGTGCAAATTCAAATCAAACCCATTTTTCAAGTAGGCGTAAAGCTTTGATCTTTACATCTTGTTTGTTGTCATCTTCTTGTTTTAGCTTTCTCCAGAACCCATCATCAACTCTTACTTCTTTATCATCTGCCTCTGTACTTCAAGTTGATGAGCTCGAGCAAGAAGAAGAAAGAACCGCTCAAATCTTTCAGGTTATTTGATCTCTTTATCTAAATAATGTAATTATTGTTAGAAAGTGATATTCTATCATAGGATAAGAGATTTTGTGGGAAAAAGTTAGTTTCTCCTTTTTGTTTATGAAGTCGAGCTGTGTTTTTTCTTGAATTTCTGTTTATTTAGCTTAATTTGACAGGGGATAACCAAACATTGGAAAACATACCTAGAATAATACACAACATTTGCTAGATATGTTCATAAAATTGCGTTATTTGTTATCGTTCTGTAATAAATTTGACGCTCGATAAACGTTGACACAACAAACTGGGGATTGACCTGCTTGATTAGGTCGTGGTGGGTCGATTGGGCATGGCTCAATCGTGGGGGTGAGGAGGCAACGGGGAAATGCTTCCAGAAGAAAATTTTGTTTTAGTAAGAATATTGAATATGTGCAATCATTTGCCAAAATGGTGCTGGATTGTAACGGATGCGTTTGTTTATACGAACCCAAATGCACGTCTTGTATGAAGGGTTAAACATGTTCAATGTAGTGCTTCACTCTATGTATAATCATTATATTGCAGGAGATGAAAGATATATGAAATCATTTTTGCATAAGCAACACAGTGTTTCATCTCTTTATGTATATAATCAGTATGCTGCAGAACATCAAAGATATACAAAACCATCTTTGCATACGCGTCATCTATGCTAAACGAGTGTCACTGTCATCTGGTTTTAACTGAAACAATTGTTTTCTGAAAGTGATTTCTGTTATTTCCACATTCTGAGTAGAGATGAAATATCTTTCATAGAAAGCGATATCATGCCTTGGAGTTTGTTCAGTATTTCTAGATTCCCTGCATTATAATGTCGGTTGTAATCTGTAGACAGAGATCAATGGGGATAGGAAGATAGTAGAAGATAGATTTTATTAAAAGCTTAAGTTGGTGACAATATGTATAGTTAAAGAGTTGTATGTAGTTATGATGTTTAAACACTTAAATACAGTTTTCTTGAAATCGTGACAATTTTCGAAATTGACTTGGCATGTGATTTGCAGGAAACTTCTCCTTCTGTTGTATTTATAGAAGACCTTGAGCTAGCTAAAGTTCCCAACAGTTCTAAGGAAAACGCATTGGCAGATGCTGAAAATGCTAAGGTTGAAGGGACAGGTTCGGGCTTCATTTGGGATAAGTTTGGTCACATTGTAGGATATCTTTCTTTTTTAATTCTTTGTAATTAATCGTGTTTAAGATGATTTCGTGACTCATGTGAAAGCTTATAACTACAGTTTTACTACATCAAAATAATTATGTTCTACTTTGAGCTAATTTGCTGGTGTATTCTCTGTTGAATTGTTTATCATATACTTAAGCATATAAAAAAGGTCCCTTTGTGATGCCTATGAACCTTTAATCTTTGATACCTTATTCTCTCTTAATGTAACCTCATTGGATATGTTGCATATTTCATGATACAAAGTTAGCTTTTGATTAGCAAGTAGATGAATGCCAGACTTATACGTTGCACAAATTGTTTTCTTCGCTTAAAAAGTTGAAACCTCCAATAGCCGGGACCAACTAGTCTGATAAATTTGGAGTTCGGCTTGGGTGGTGTCTGTAGAGTCTGACTAACTCTACTCAAGGTAAAAGTCTAGTCCAAAGCTTTTTAACATGGCGTTTCATAGGAGAATCGAACTTGCGACCTCCCTATGCATTCTCAAACCCTTAAACCACTTGAGGAGAATTGAACCAGTAACCTCTGTAGGCATTCTCAAGCCACTATCCACTCGAGTCAAGCTTTTGGGTTCACATTTTACCTTTTGTTTTACAGATAGACTAAGAATTTTGCACTTGGGGTTATTCCGTGTTCACAAGGAAATATAAACGTAGATACTTATTTATTTTGTTGTTTTTCCATTCATCTCCACAGTCATTATTCTTCATTCGTTCTTATGGTTTGATCTGATCAGCAACTTGATGACAGGTAACAAACTATCATGTGATTGCCAAATTGGCTACGGATCAAAGTGGATTACAGCGCTGTAAGGTTCTAATTTTCATTTTTTTTCCAACTAAAATTGTTGAAACGGATTTGTGATTCTTCTCATTTAATTGGATTTACATTTGTTCGTTTTTCCTGATTTCGAGCACTATACTGCTTTCATGTGGCTTGATGATAGGTATATCTGGTCGATTCTAATGGGAACAAAATATGTAGAGATGGAAAGCTTGTAGGTTATGATCAAGACTATGATTTAGCTGTTTTAAAGGTTATTATCTCTGTATTTTTGCTCCTAATTTTCTTTGTGTTTTTGTGCATTTTTTCCGGGAATTTATACTCGAATTGTTAAGTTGGATGATTGATAGCAAGAACTTGTTGATAATGATACTTTTGATCCCTGGTCTTTTTCCGTTGTCTCAAAACTAGCCCCTATCCTCCATAATGACATTTTTCTTATGTTTTTGTTACACTTTTAGGAGAATTGTGAATTAACGAAAGCACTTGGTTGACTAAAGTTTGACGTTCAACCGTACTGTATGTGCCACATGTCATCATACTATTGGTTGCAAAATAATAAAAGTAGAAATGGATAATGACACTTTTGGTCCTCTATTTTTTCCGATTGTCTCAAAACTAGCCCCCGTCTTTGATAAGTATTCTTTTCACTCCTAACTGTACATTTTGTTACGTTTTAGGACACTTAACGGATCCAGTGCTCGGATCCGTTTAGAGTTCTAAAAGGTAACAAAATGTGTAGTTAGGGGTGAAAAGTGTCGCTATAGAGAATATGTGCTAGTTTTGAGACAAAAGAAAAGAAAGGGGACCGAAAGTGTCATTATCCTTCTTACTATACAATATGTAAGAATGTCACCTTAACATATTAAATTTTGAACCAAAAGGTCAAATAGCTATTGTCTACTGCCTTAGGGCAGTTGCAGTGAATACTGTAAAATAGAGATTCAAATAATACAGATCCGTTTAAATTCGTCTACAAATAGAATCTCTACTCAAATTTGTAAAGTACAGAATCTGAAAATTTTGCTCAATCGTATTCGAAAATTTTCCAGGTTACATACGAAGGGAATGAGTTGAAGCCAATAAAAATTGGTACATCTGAAGAACTACATGTAGGCCAAAGCTGCTTTGCAATTGGGAATCCATTTGGATATGAAAACACTCTAACAACTGGGGTCATATTCTTCACACTTTTTTCGGCATTTAATTAAATTTGATAGCATCCATTTTTTTAAAATTATAAAATCTTGTGAATTATGTATTGCAATTTTAAAAAATGAATTAATATTTATTGAATGGTGAAAAAAATTTCAGGTTATTAGTGGATTAGGGAGGGAGATACCTTCACCTAATGGTAGAGCTATTCTTGGTGCTATTCAAACTGATGCTGCAATCAATGCTGGTACCTAAATATGAATCTTTTTTCACTTTATTTATCTGAATAAAGTAATTTTTATCTGCCACTAACATCCGATTTATTCGACTCAAAACCCGATTGCAATCTAAACGACATTTCAACTTAAGTTAATGTTCTAAATATTTAAGAGTAAAAGACTGTTCTTGATTACAACAACTGATATTCTCTGATGTTGGCCTAATGTATATTATGCAGGAAATTCGGGTGGGCCGTTGATTGATTCGTATGGCCATGTTATTGGAGTTAACACCGCAACATTCACTCGTAAAGGTAAAGGGATTCTTAACTTCTTGTCACACACGACAACTTTTACCGCTGCTCGATGCTCCCCGTTTCACCTTTATCCGTAATCACGTCGTTTTTGCCCTTTTCTTTGATGAAAAATGTTAGAAAACAACAACTGTAAGAAGATTGTACCAACTGCCACGTGTCATGCATCACGTCATTCCATTTCCACTCTCTTTCACATAGTAGAAGTGTGCATGGTGAAAGATAGTAGAAATGGAACGATATGACTACTTTGAAGTTCTCTGTGTAAATTTTTGGAAAAGAAAGAACTAAACCTCGATAAGTGTTACGGTACAACGGTTGTAGGAAGGTTGTACTGAGTTGAGATATTTTGTCCATCGTGTTCATCATTTTCCACCATAACGAAAGTAGAAATGGACGGACATGATGGCAGGATGCATCCACGTGGTGTAATCTTTCTCCTTACATTTCTCATATCCCTTTTTATCATCTTTCACGCATTAATATGACTTTACTACAACGGTTGGATCGTAAAATTTATCAAGATCGTCAAAGCGATTTTGATTCGAAATCTTGATGCAGGCACAGGGACATCTTCTGGAGTGAATTTTGCTATACCAATAGATACAGTGGTTCGGTCTGTGCCTTATTTGATTGTGTATGGAACACCATATGCAGACAGATATTGAATTCTTATATGTAATGTTCAAACTGCCATATTTTTCAACATTACTCAAATTATTTAGAGATTTAATCAATTAGAGTTTCAAATTTCAGATTTCATATCTAGTTTTGAAAAATCATTTTTAGGATAGATAATGATGATTTCAACCGGGATAATCGCATAATAGAAGGTGTAAGTACAACTAAAGATTTTACCAATACATGGAATTTACCAATACATTACTAATCCAAATTGGGAGTTTAAAACTATAAATCTTGAGTCAAGAATTGACTTTCCGGATGTTGAATGAGATAATCGACCTTTGAAAAATCGTTCATTGATTCAATATTTGATTTTTAAAATGCTGATTCAATGTGGTACACCGATGCCCTTTTTTTTTTTTTTGATGAAAAACAGTCTTTTATTCATTCATCATAGTGGAAAAGCCACCGCTTACAAAGTCAAAAAATTACAAAAAAAATTCCCTAAGAAAAGGAAAAAGAAACTACTCAAAATTCCAGGTTAGTCTTAAATTACGAACTCGAGCTTCACTTTTAGAGATTAACACATGGAGGGGAGGATGATTCTCTTGGACTCCATGGTGAATTTTATTTCTCCAGTGCCAACTAATATAGATCATATCCTTGAACTGATAAGGCCATCTAACATGTCTGCCAGTGTGTTTGATGTATTTGCGAATCCAGTCTTGGGGGTCAGAGTGTGTGAAGAACTCCCTTCACTGATCTCTAGGATCTAGGTTTTTCCAAAGTTGTTTCGAAGTCTTGCAATCACACAAGGCATGGATGCAACTTTCCTCTTCATTCAAACACAGTTTACAAAGGACACATGCCGTCTGAAAAATAGGGACATTTTGGGCAATGCATTGTGTGATGTCTGCCACAATGTGTAGCTCAACCTGGAAGGTCCCTTAAGTTGTCAAATGTCCTCCGAGAGGTGATATGTAGCAGGTTGGGTGTCTGAGCAAAGAAAAGCATAACCATCTGCCACAGAGTACTTCGTATTGCTCGCATTTTTCCAGATAATGGTATCATCTACAACATCAAAACCCTCCTTCAAGGCTGCTACTGCATAATAGATACTCTTACAATCTGGGGAGCTGGTTACTTTAGCAGTCTCGAAAGGGCTACCATATTTCTGAAATAAAGTCTTAACCCATAAGGATTGATCATCCATTAGAGCATGCCAAACCAATTTACCAAGAAGTGTAATATCCATAGCCTTCAGATTTTTAAAGCCCAATCCTCCACTTTCTTTAGGTTGACACAGCTGTCCCCAAGAAATAGTGTGCATTTTGCGTTCACCATCTTCCTCGCCCCCCAAAAAATCTTTTGCAGATTTTCTCCATCTCCTCAATGCAAATTTGGGGTTAGGGCTGTAAATGAACCTAAGTATTTGATTCGATCCGGAGTATTCGGCTCGAAAAATCTCGATTCGGGCTCGTTTCGTGGGTTCGAACTTCGAGCCGAACCTTACAAATTAGATATTCGGTGGTCGAGCCGAACATGTTCGGCTCGGATATCATAAATTCATATACAGTTCGAGCCGAACATGTTCTGATTTTTTTTTAAAACCCAGTTCGAGCCGAACATGTTCGAACGGTTCGACATGTTCGAGCCGAACCGAGCCGAGCTTTTTTCCCCAAATACCAGACCGAACTCGAGCTGAATAATGAAAGTATAAGGCTCGGCCATTTCGAGCCGAGCCGAGCCTAAGGTTCGAACACACCGAGCCGAACCGAACCCTGCCAGGGTTCGGTAGGGTTCGGCTCGTTTACAGGCCTATTTGGGGTAACTTCAGGGACTGCATAGCATAAAAGGGGTGGGTAGCAAGAGAACTCTTAATGAGGATCATTCTACCTGCTCTAGAGAGGCCTTTGGCTTTCCAGCTAGACAATTTTTCCTCATCTTATCAACAATAAAGCTGTATATGTCTCTGGTAATCTTAGAATGAAGAAGTGGCATACCATGATAATGACCCAGGTTGTATGTGTGCTGCATATCAATGTGATGAGTAATCAAAGCTTTTATATGAACATGGGTATTCTTAGAGGCATGAAATTTGGATTTGCTGGTGCTGAGTCTCTGGTCAGAATGTCCACAAAACTTGTCAAGGACATGTTTTATAGTAGTGGCCTGCTTCACAGTAGCTGCTCCAAAGAGTATCAAGTCATCTGCAAAAAAACATGGGACAATGGTGGAGAATGCCTGCTGATTTTGATTGGCTTCTAATCCCCTTCTGCAACAGCTTTGTCAATCTGTTTACCCAAACACTCCATACACAGGTCAAACAAGTAAGGGGCCAAGGGGTTTCATTGTCTGAGGCCCTTTCAGACTGAATAGGACTTAAAACATTCCCAATCCACAAAACCTTCAACTGCGAGGTATGAAGTGAGAACATCAACAACTTAACAATCTTCTGAGAGAATCCTATGCGGACCAGAATCTTTTCTAGAAATTTCCAGTGAACCCTGTCATAGGCCTTTTCAAGATCAATCTTAAGCATCATTGCACCCACTTCTAGTCTTATGTTTAAAGTGATGTAGAACCTCCTGGACAATGATGATATTTCCAGTATTGCCTCTCCCTGGTATGAATGCTGACTGTGTCTGACTGACCAATTTCCTAATAACAGCCTGCAATCTATTGGCAATCACTTTAGAGATGAGTTTCACACACACATTTGTCATTGCAATGGGCCTGAACTGTGAGATCTTCTCAGGAGGATTTACTTTGGGTATTAAAGAGACAATAGTCTGATTGAGTCTGGCATCAAAGCTTCCCTCATCAAAACCTTTTATCATAAAAGGGAATAAGAGTCTTACAAGTCAAAGGCCAACACTTTTTATAAAGATCAGCAGGGACACCATCAGGGCCTGGTGCCTTATAGTCACCCATTTCAAACAGGGCCTCCTCAACTTCCTTTCTGAGACTCTCCTATTTAGCAGGTGAATATCAGAATCTGACAAGGTGGGCAGTTGAGGGTCTTGCCAGGAACTGTAAAGAGTGGGATCAAACTTGTAGAGATCCGTATAGAAATTTCTCACCATGCCCTTCAACATGGCCTCATCATAAATCCAGGTTCCCTCTGCATCTTTCAGGCAACTAACACATTTTTCTGCTTTCTTCTAATGGCTGATAAGTGGTAAAAATGAGAGTTCTTTTCCCCTTCAGTAAGCCATTTCAGCTGGGATCTTTGGTGCCAAAAGATCTCCTCATGTACCAGGATTTCATCCAGATCTTCATTCAGCTTAGCATGAAGATTGGACAGATAGATATAGGGTGCTCTTTCCAAACCTTTTTCAATCCCCTGCAGTCTGGATAGGCAAGACTTCTTTCTGAAAAAAATATTTCCAAAAACTTGGTGGTTCCAATCATTTGCTGACTTAGCAAACTTTTTGAGCATATCATGGAGATTAAGTTCTCCATCCCAAACTTCAGTCACAAAATCTTCAAAGTTATTGTGCTCAAACCAGGCCCTTTGAAAGAAAAAAATCTGCTCTAACCTCTTCTTCTTGATGTTGAAGTCAGTATCAAGGAGTATGGGGCTATGGTCTGAGTGCTCCCTAGGCAGATGCTTGATCAGTGCAGCCTCAAATTTCTCCATCCAGTTAGAAGTACACCAGCCTTGATCTAGTCTATGTTGAATCTTCTGGTTACCATGGGTGCCCCCCTCCCAAGTGAACATGGGACCCTGAAAGGGGATCTCCATCAAATCACAATTATGAATCATAGACCAAAGCTTCACTCTATTGATTCCCCCCACACATCTTCCTCCATGTTTGTCCCTATGGTAGACAACTTGATTAAAGTCTCCCATAAGGTACCAGGGTTTGTTGAAAACATTATGGAGACGGGAAAGGTAATCCCAAAATTTGTTTCTTGGACATGCTATATGTGATGCATAGACTAAAGTCAGAATCCAGTCAACATTTCTATGTTTCATCACTGCCATGGATAATGACTGATTTGAAGAAGAGATAAACTCCATTGGATTTTCTTCATTTATCTTGAAGCACCAAAGCCCACCAGCATAGCCTCTTGCTTCCACCATAAATAAATCAGTAAAGTAAGTTTTATTTAGGATTTCAATGGCCGGTCACTGGTACTCCTTGTCTCCTTGAGATAAAGAACATCCGGTTTACAGTCTCTCAGAATTGACTTTAGGTGCCTAAGAAAGCCATTAGAGCAGACCCCTCTGAAATTACATGCTAAAATATTCATAAAAAAATCTATGTGAAAGAAGTGGCCTGAGGGTGGAGATCCCCCATCTCTGCTTCATATAGAGGATTTGAACCAAGACTGACATCTGGTGGATCTAGTCCTTCCATGCCTGTCCCTCTGCTTCATGTAGAGGATTTGAACCAAGATTGACATCTGGTGGATCTAGTCCTTCCCTGTCTGTCCCAAGATCAGGAGGATGTGATTTAGTATGGTCCCCTAGCTAGTTCCTGTATTTGCCCCGAGTCTCCCTGCTGAGAATTCCGACCTCCTTGCACCCATGAAGTGGCATGTTTTTTAAGGTCATTGGATAGATCAGATAGGGCTGTCCTAGCTGTGGTATTCCGTTTTGAAGTAGCTAAGCTTTTCATTTGATGTCCCTGGATACCCAGATCAGTATTTTGTTCCTTACCCTTGCTCATATTATTAGCACCGTGATTTGATCTATTGCCTCATTTAGAGGCTCTAGCCCCTTGCTTACTGCGGTTGTTCTCTTCCCCTGCTGATTTTTTCCTGTTATTTGTTCTTGAGGAAGTTGTTTTATGGACTTCCTTGGTAGCTTGGCCCCCATAAGACTCCACATGTTTAACATTCTCCCGTAAATCTTGTACCATGTCAGGTATGTCTGCTACTTTTTCATCCTCAACCATAAGTGATGGGAATCTATATCCACTTATCTCCTGCACTACTGGTTCCACCAAATTAGTCTATGGAACTTGGTGAGTCTGGGTTACAACCACATCTGCTCGCATCTGAACAATTGGAGTCCTAGGTCTATCTATGTTTCCTGCTACTACCTCAAATGTCTGGCCAGTCTTACTTTTGGCCGGAGTCCATCTCCTACGCCTAGTTGCAATCATCCAATGCCCATAGGGGTTCTCTGGTGTAGGTACTTCAGGCTTCGGTTGTTGTTTTTCCACATTGGCAGTCCCTCGATTTCGTTCTTCTTCAGCAATGAGTGTAGGTCAGGTCTCCTTGTTGTGTCCAAACTTACTACAGCTATAGAAAATCTGCTGCAAACCCTCATAATCTATCTTATATCTTCGTCCATTAATCACAACAAAAGATTTAAGCCTTTTTTGTAGGTCTACTTCAACACAAACTCTAGCAAACCTGCATTGAATGACTTTTTGGGATCAATCTTAACCGCTTTTCCCACCATATTCCCCAATTTCAATAGAAGTCGCTCCTTGAATATTTCAAAAGATAAGCTAGAAAATCTTACCCAAGCCAAAGTGGTGGTGATATTCTTATTTTCTGGCTGGAAGAAAGGCTTCCATTTTCGCATAGCAAGATAATGTCCTATTATCACCCATGGTCCATTCTCTAGGGCATTTCATAATCCTCCTTCCTTGTGAATCTGACAACATAGAACCCATGTTCTAGGTCGGTAATATGCAATCTTCCCTGGTGCTTCCATAAGTCTGACAAGCGTTGACATAAAAATTTATAATTAATGGATTTACTAAGAAGTTTAATGATGATGGCTTTCCTGAAAGGTCTCAAGAGCTCTTTAAATTACTCAAGTGGTATCACCAACGCATCTTCATCTGTCTTAGGCCCTATGAAGTTGTCAATCACCTCTTTGTATTCATCATCTCATCGTCCTCTTTGTCATCTCCAACATAAATGCTGGTATCTGCAAATCTCCCCGTCACAATGTCAACTCTGCTCTTATTTTTCCAGGTTGGCTGCATCGGCTGCAAATCGGACTCTTTCTGTCGTTCGATGCTACGATGAAGAAGGTCAGCTTCCTGCTCACTTCGATCGACCGTCATAGGGGTCGAAGCCATCGTGAATTTGGATGTTGCGGGAGCGGCGGCACTAGAATCGACGGAACCCTAGAATCGCCCACAGGTACCTTCTTTAATTGCCATAGAAAGAAATGGATACATCCATGAGCTATCAAAGCTATGAAACAAGAATTTTATTTTTCATTTACATAATTTAATCACGAGGTTAAGTAAGGGGCTAAAATTCGCTTCTAACCACTCATTAATCGAATCACAATTGAAAAAAAGTGAGTCAAACCGTCCTTAGGAGGGTCGTTTGCCAAATTTGTTTTGGCAAACTACAATTTCAAGAAATATTGCAACACTCTATCTTTCATATCATGAATAATTCTGATAGAAAGACTCACACTCTCTGCAGTCTGCATGATATAACAGGGAAGGTCAGATAAGGAAGATTTGATCAAGATTGCCTCGTCTCGCCTCCTTTAGAGGTTTAGACTATACTTAAGAAATTTAGTATAGGGTGTAGTTTTTCGAGGAGGATAAGTGAGATTGGGGCTGAAGGTGGCGAGCGGTTTGTGATAGTTGTTCTTTTTGAACGCAAATTTTATTTTATCCTGGTCGTGCTATAATTATGACTTGATAATTCAGGACCAATAAGAGTATTCATATCAGATACTTTTAACGAATTATCTATTTTAAAGTTTTAAATACATGTTTTTCTACTACCTATGTCCCACAAAAATTGTCCATTTTTAAAAATAAATTGTCTCATAAAATGTGTCCATTTAATAAAATCAACACATCATTTAATGCACTTTTCCAAACATATCCATATCATAATATTTAATGTTTATATATTCGTTTCATATTCCAAAAGAGCATTTATTGTGTGATAGAAGTATATGTGTCTATTAGTAAGGGCCAATTATTTAAAATGACTGATTTTCAACTTATTAGGGGTAATAGGACACTCCGAAATCTTATTTAGTTATAAGGACATTCTAATTTTAAGAAGGAAACTTATTTAGTTATAAGGACATTCTAATTTCAAGTGGATAAAGAGGAAGAAGAAAAAAAAAAAAAAAAAAGGAGGGAAAAAAAAAGCGTTCAAAGTAATTATAAAAAAAAACATAACAAAACAAAAAAAAAATACTGTGTGCGTGGGTTTTTTTGTTTTTGTTTTATAATTCACCATATTTCTAAAGATCATATATTTTGATCTAAACTCGGATCATCATAATTTTTCACTAAAATTCATATTTTTTCGCCTTTCTTTATTCTAAAATCAAATTTGATATTTTTCCGAATAAATTTCATAAAATCAATTTTTTTCTTCAAAAATTGACGTGACGTATTAATCACCGTCGTGCGTTGACCACCTACCCGGATGCATTGGCACACCGATCCATTAACCACCCCGATCATTCACCGCCGCGATTCATTGGCTACCACGATGTATTGACCGCCGCGATCCATTGACAACCTTGATCGGTGACATCTCATTGTAGCGATTTATCGCAATGACGCCTCATTGTAGCGATTTATGCGATGACTTCTTATTGTAGCGATCTATGCGGTGATGTTTTATTGTATCGAATTATGCACCGACGTGTTATTGTAACGATTTATGCGATGGACGTGTTATTGTAACAATTTATGCATACTTTTGGTTGTAAAAATATGCATTTAAACAAAAAAAAAAAGAAATACGATTTATTTTACAAAGTTATCGAAAATTTAAACCAACACTAATCAAATAAACCAACATCAATCAAATATTTAAAGATAACAAAGAAATAAAGTTATTATACAAAGTTATCAAATGTGTGTATCAAGTTGTATATGCGGTGACATCAATATCATTCATCGCTTATCTAATTGTAAATACAATCATCAATGTCACCGCAAAAGTCATCAATGTACTGCGTGATCGACATCAATGTCATTTGTATAAGTCGTCAATGTCATGCATAAAACCTAACAACTCGCATCGACTCTGCTCTTGTTTTGCATTTCTCCAAATGTGGAGCTTTTAATATGGATAAAGTACAAGTTTGGTGAAACTACAATGACTCTTCACTACGACTTTCTTTAGAATGGCCACACGCGTTGTTTGTGCCTCCTCGACAATTGGATTCATTGTGGAATCCTCAATTCTTTAACACGATCTTGAATCATTTGACGATCTTGTTTAGCTTAATGTCCTGCATCATTCATCAATGTCATCGATCGGACATCAATGTCCCTGCATCGAGGCAATCGATATCGCTGCGTAAGTCATCAATGTCTCAGTATCGACATCAATGTCATTTGCTTGAGACATCAATGTCACTACTTGAGGACATCAATGCCATTGCGTAAGTCATCAATGCCATTTCTTGCATATCAATGTCCATCAAGATAAAAAAAAAAAAAGCATCACTCAGTAGCTTCATTTTTTATTTATTTATTTTTTTTCTTCCGGCGCTTCATCTTTTTTTTTTTTTCTTCCTTCCTTTTTCTTCTTTATCCTCTTGAAATTAGAATGTCCTTATAACTAAATAAGTTTCCTTCTTAAAATTAGAATGTCCTTATAACTAAATAAGATTTCGGAGTGTCCTAAATGATCATTAATTCTCTAACGACGGCCTTATAACTAATTTTCACTATTAGTAATACTTAAAATGCAACACATTAATTATTTGCTTAATCTGTGTGCACCACAAAAAGTGGACGCTTTTTATGGGACGGAGGTAGTAGTTTACAGAATCTCTGGACGCTTTTTATGGGACGGAGGTAGTAGTTTATAGAATCTCTATCAAGGATGAAATGTATCGGATTCTCTATTTTACATAATGAAGTAGATATGGAGGAAAATTTACAGAATCTGTGAGAATATTGTAGATGTAAATAAAATTTTACGAATCAGATCTTTCTGATTTATTCTTGAGTCTTTATAAAATATTACATAAATGGATGGCCCTCGTATTTTTTTCATTGTATTTACATGTTGTTTTAAAAATACTCTTGATGGAATAAATATAACATAGTGTATCTGGGCCATCATAAAATTGTTGTTTTTTTAATATATAAAAAATTAGGGGTGAAGGTGGTGTTTTTAATTTTTTTATTTATTTTTATATAAAATATTAATAAAACGTAGGTATTTTTATATATAATTTATTTATAGTTTGTCATTTGTTTCAATTTTGACGGTTTTTTTTTATAGGATTATGATACATATACAGAAAATGACACATAAATTGATCTAAGCCATACATTTCCCAGTCAAAAAACAAAAACCCAAAAAAAAAATGTCGCCTTTTGGATCACTTTTTTCGGTACGTTTTTGTGCACAAAATCTGTGCCTAAATACTTTTCCTTTTTTATAGGACCCAATGTATTAAAACAAACATCCAATTTTAAACTGATGACATGATGATCCAACAATTCGGTCTAGAACCATCATAAAATTACTCTTAGATATGAATAATTTTGCCTTCAAAAAAGATTTGGTCCGTTTGTTGCAAACCGAAAGCCTCAGGTGGCTTGGGCTTCAAAAATCTCAGAAACTTCCACATTGCAATTCTTGGCTTGCTTGCCAAACAAGCATGGAGGATCCTCACCATGCCAACTTCTACCATGGCCAACCTCCTCAAAGCTAAATATTACCGCGCGCAGAAGCTCCTTTCTCGATTCAACCGTGGGCTCAAACTCAAACGCCTCCTTTATATATATGGCGAAGTATTCAAGCAGGCAAGGACTTGATAATGTGGGAAATGCGATGGAATATAGGCACAGGAAGTACTGTTCGAGCATTTATCGATCCTTGGATAAATTGCCCATCTAATAGCAACAGACCTGTTTTTAGAGAACAACTTCCCATGAACATAACGGTGGCTGATCTTATGGAACCGGGCTCTCGAAGATAGAAGTAAGCTTTTTTCCTCATGAGGCAGACTGGCAGAGGCTATTTTAACTATTACATTGGCGCCCACAGCAATGGAAGATAAACCTTTTTGGCCACACACAGTAAAAGTCGGGATATCAGCGCATTTGACAACTTGAGGAGTTCCGAATTCTGGAGCAAACTTTGGAAGCTTAGACGCCCCCGCCCCGAATTACACATTTTGTTTGGAGATGTGCTCAAGATTGTCTCCCCACTGCAGAAAATCTCGCCATCCGAAAACTTGCTCTAGCGTGTGCACATTGTGCGGAGATGCCAAGGAAACTCTAAATCATTGTATCTTTGATTGCCTTATTCCGAGAGAAGTATGGAGTAGAACACAAGTAAGTAAAATATGGAATCATACCGGTTTAAATACCTTTCATTGTCTTCTTGATTACTTGTTAAATGTGGAAGATGAGCATACAACACTCAATATTCTATGTTTACTGTGGGCCATTTGGAAGGCGAGGTGTTCGTGGATTTTCGAAAAAAAGGGAGTAAATGTTGGGGCCTTGATTGCGCATGCTTATGCCACTGCCGAAGACTATCGAACTGCTTGGGAAGCCACAAATTTGGGCCATCTGGATACCAATCGGGCAGAAAAATGGCAACCGCCGCCGTCAAATTGTTGTAAGGTAAACGTGGATGCTTCTGTTAAAGAGAACCACCTCATGATAGGAGGTATTTTTCGTGATTCTGACGGAGTAGTACGACACTCTTTTTCTGTTTCCCTAGGCCGGATTTTGATGAGTCAACATTGCCATCATTTCGCAGGCATTTTATTCTCTATTTGTAGTCTATTCGATGTGATTTTGGAGTGGTTAAGTGGTTTTTATAGGCACGTTCCACCACGGTTCGATTCACGAGACGAAAGACATTTACCTCGAAAATCTCGACATTTTTGGGTGATTTGTGTGTGTTTTATTAGAATTTGTCACGCTTGGATATATGGTTTATTTTGTTACAGATATAGCATGATAGAGAGTGTGACAAGGAACACAACGTGACGAGTATCGACTAAAACGGAGCTCGTGTGTGGAAGTGACACGAGATTAAAGTTCGAGATAAAAATTATAATTTATTTATTTATTATATACAAATAAACAATAAAAAATAAAAAGGAAAAGAGTAGTGATACGGACACAACCGTTATCACAACGTGTATCTACACAATTGATTCCTAATGTAGACTCATTGATCATCAATGGTGGTGATGCACGTTGTGGCACACAGGCTTTCATAGCACAATTTTATTTTTCTCTGCAGCAGTTTTTCTCTTCCCCATTAGAACAATTATTTTTATAGATTTTTGTCCAGAAAGGCAAAATTATCAAAAAACCAGGATAGAAGGAAACTATAATTTAATAAGGACAAAAATAACAATTATGAAATAACAAATATGAAGTAACAAATGTGGAATAGAGTAAATATGAAGTAACAATTGTGAAACACAAAGTAACATTAACACGTGAAGTAACAATTTTAAAGCAACAATTGTGATTTTTGTCCTTTATAATCATGAAAATGTTACTTTTGTCCTTCTAGACCTATTTATTAATTTTTTTATCCTTGTGGCCCATTCCCCCTTATTTTTAATTTTTTTCTGCAAAATTTCCTTTAGAACAACAACTTTATTTTTTCTTTTATTTTGCGATTGGAACATCACGAAGTGACGATTCGATTGGTTAATTACTTCAACTTTTTTATTGGTAATTTCTTTATCTTTGTATGATGCCTATTGTTTATTTCTTCATTGATTTCGGTGATTTTATGATTAGTATGAATGGCTAAATTTCCAATAGTTAAATTATGCGATAAGATAACGAAACCTAAACGATGATCTAGGGATGAGTAGAGCTGAAAATTTGAATCTTTTGAATGATTTGTGTTCTAAAATTTGATCGTAATGCTTGAATTAAACTGATAACTTGATTCATGATCTTACACACCATCTTTATAAATGTATTTTGCGATGGAGTGTGTGAAATAAGGTTTTAGGATTGTAAATGCATTTAACTAATGAGTTTTCTGCTCTGCTTCTTTGGTAAGGTTATTACAATAAGCCAGTGAACCCGATTTCGGTGCAAAAATGGGAGAAGCACTTGCTTTCTATCAGGGGCGCTTTTGCTATGGCCTATGGCTATCATGATGTGATTGTGGAGGGTGACTGTTTGAGCATCGTTCAAAGATTGTGCTCCGAGGAAGAAAATCGATCCGAGATTGGCAACATTATTAGTGCTTGTAAAGGTCTTGTAATATTCTTCAATTCAGTATCATTTTCTTTTGTTAAAGGGAATGGTAACTCACTCGCTCATCTCTTGGCTTCACTAAGGTCCCCGTCTTCCCACCTAGTTGAATGGGGTTCTTTCCCTCCTTTGTCTGTTTTGGATGCTTGCTCCTTTGACATCTTGAAATAAAAGCACATGTTCCGTAAAAAAAAAAAAAAAAGATTTGAGTAATTTAATTAGAAAGGAAAAAAATACTCCTTACTGCTTTCATTTATTATTTATTTTTTTTTACCATAATTTATTATCGGTCTTTAAAGACAAGTAGGGGTGGCAAATTTCCCGAAAATTCCAATTCGCCCCGAATCATGTCCTGATCCCGTCCTAAAAAATCACGCTCCCGAAAGTATCCCGATCCCGAAATTTCGGGATTTTTCCCGACCCGAATATATATAAACACACTACCACAACCCAAAATACTAGAAACATAAACACACTACACTCTCTGCTTCCGCCGTTACTCACTTTCTCTGCACATCTCTTATGCTCTCTAATAATCCAGAGTGTTCTTATTAGAAAAGCCACCCGCCACCACCGGCCGTCGATTCTGTCGCTGTTAACTCATTTCTCCGGCCCCCACCTTTTGAACTATTGTTTTGATCAAGTAATTGTTGACATTTTTTTTATATTAACATGAATATTTTTTAACATCATATGTTCAGGACATTCATTCTTGACCCGACGGGATCCCGAACATTCGGGTATCCCGACTGTCGGGACCCGACACTTATTGGGTACGGGCTCGGGAAGAAAAAAGGAATCCCGAATCTTATCGGGATGAATTTCGGGCAGGAGGTGTACGGGTCGAGTCCAAACCCGATACCACAATTAAGGACAACACACTAAATATACCATTAACCTTAAAAACATCATAATTCAGGTGTATATATATAGATACTAGGAAGAAAAGCATTCGTGCTCTGCACTATTGGTGTTCCGATTTATTTTTAAAATCACCGAAATACGAAAATCAAAAGTGAATCAGCAAATGTAATAATCATAGAGGACTGAAATTATAAACCTGAGTAAACTATAAAAAGGTATACGATACGTGTCCGACAACCAACACGACATGATACGCTCTGATACATTACGATGGCATGTCCGGCACGTGTCGGTTGATGAAATGAATATCCGACACATCTTCGACACCTCCCGACATCGTATGGATACTTTTCGACACTACTGACCAATTTTTTTTCAATTTCTACTTTAATCTATTTTAACCGAAAAAATGAAGTTATCTTCGACATTATTTGCAACAACACGTGTTCTACCAAAAACACGTCACGACACGCTCCGATACACCCCGACGCCATATACAACTGGTGTCGGTTGATGAAATGAATATTAATTAAAATTTTAATTAAAATCTAACACAATGTCAACACTCCACGAAACAAAATCGACACCTTTCGACACTACTGAACCCTTTTTTTTATTCTCAGATCTAGACTAATTTTAACGCCATGGTAAAATACACAATTCGAATTTCCATAGAAATTAAATCAACAATACATTATATCCAGTTTAACAATATTTGTGGCCGAACTAATTTTTTTTTCAGGATATTTATAATATTTTATATAAACGATATGTTTTTTTACGAAAAAAAAATTCATTTCAAGAAATTTAATATTTCATATAATCGCTCAAACCCAATTTTTTGGGCGTGATATAAAGATCGTGTTAATGACGTACGTAAATGACCTTATATCTTGAAAAAATAATCATATCGCGCTTGTCAAACGATATTTTTTATGAAATGAATTTATTTTAAGAAATTGATAATATTTCATTTAAACGTCAAACACAATTTTTGGCGTGATCTGAATCGTGTTTGCGACAATAAAAGACGCTTATATTTTGAAAATAATTAATACATTTGCTACATATATTCGCACATTAAATGGTGATACAATTGAGTCCTCCAAAATGGAACAATTTAACTCAAACCCTTCTTCTCAAAAAAAATAAAAAAAATTCTGGACTGGGCCGATGAACAGTTGTAAAAATAAATGGAATGGGCCGATGAACAGTAATAAAAAAAAGGACCAATGAAAAAAATACACTTGTCAATGAGGGGCAAACCATTGTCTTCTTATTAAGTAGTATGGATATATATAATTTTATTTTTTAATAATTTTTTTTGTGAACAAAATTCAGGTATATTTTTAAAATTTGTTGCGGCGGTGCGACTCCCTTTATTTTTTTCTTTTTCATTCTAATTTTCAATTTATTTAGAATTTTTAAACTTTAGATTTGTTCATCCCTTACCTCGTTAATGTCGTTCAGATCTTTCAGAAATTATTCCTTTTCCGCTCAGAAAAAGAATAACGATTCTTTTCCCATGTACCACTACCATCTCGATATATTAAATTTTCACTAAATTCCTGCTTTTTTGATAATAATTATTCACTAAATTCCTGTTTTCAAATCTAAGCAGATGATCTCCATCTCCATAATCCTTTCTTCTTTCAGTATCTCGAAGTAATAATCTCATGAAAACAGCCACCATGGTTCCAGCTCCAGCTAAAGAAACCTCATCAATGGTGGCGTATCCAAAATCGTTTTTTTCAATATTAGCTTCCACTGGAATTCTAGCTCTGTTTTTAATTCTAGCTTCATCTATTTTAATTTCACAGCCAATGTCCTCAATTGGTGGCTATTTATATCCCTTCTCGCAAAATTTTGTTTATGCTAATGAATCTAATACCATTTTAGTTAGTAAAGATTTGAGTAAATTGAATTCTAGTGATTCAGGTGGAGAGGATAGTAAAATTGGATTTGAGTTGATAAAAAACGAAACCTTTTCATCTGGGGTTGATCTGGAATCGGGATCTGCTAATTCTTCATTCGTAATTGAAAACAATGCGATTAATAATTCTGTGACAAGTGAAGAAGTCCACCAGAAGAATGCTGAAAATGGTGTGGATTCTGATGAAGCTGCTGTGGAGAAAAAGAAGAATGATGGAGCTGGCTCAGAAGCATCAGGTATTGTTGTGATTTGATGTGTGTTTATTTATTTTTGCCATCTGAGGCAGGGTTATTACGATGCAGGGGAGGCGATAGAGAGAGAGCTGCATTGCATCATATCTAGGCCCACACACTTTCACGCCACGTATGCAATTCCCTATTGAGGATGAAAGTGTGTGGTGCAAATGTTCTTGCGTATGCATTTCTCTATCGAGTTCTCCCGCATCGTAATAACCCTGAGCTTGTTGTGTTCTTATTGAGTGTTAACATTCTGTTGCTTTAGCTGTATGTGATGTGTACTATTGTTGTCTGTTAATGATTACCATTTTCTTGGTGAGATTTTCACCCAATTTTGAAAAGCTGAGATCTCAGGCCTTCAGACACTGTATTTATCTATTTTGTAGATTGTGTATTCAGTGTGAAGTGCATTAGAATCTCTACAAGACATAATCTCAATAGAGAATATGAATTCTATAGTTATGTCTCTTTTGCTCTGGGCAGCCTTGTTTATGAAAAACATACTACATATACTATGGAGCCTAAGTTGTTTAGACCATAGTTGTTTAGGTGATCATCTAGGCACACTTAGGTAGGTGAGAATTGGGGTGGTGTTGCTTTTTGATCGCTTGTTTCTTGTCTCACATGACCATAATGTATTTTTTCTGCCAAAAATGGGATACATGAGGCTTTTGCTGAACTCAAATATACATACAAGTCTCTCACTTTCATACACATGTGAACAGAAACAATACTTAGAGATGTCTGGTCGTCAGGCGTTGCCTAGGCGACCAGACAATCCCTTTTCGTCGATGCCAAGTGCTTTAACAGTTTCATGTTTCTTTCATTAGTTCTTAGAATTTTGACAGAACTTGTGGATTATTTATACAGGTTGTGATCTGTATCAAGGAAAATGGGTTTATGATTCAAACGGACCGTTGTACTCGAACAACTCGTGTCCTGTTTTGACACAAATGCAGAATTGCCAAGGAAATGGAAGGCCAGATAAAGAGTATGAAAATTGGCGGTGGAAGCCTGCTCAATGTGATCTCCCTCGATTTGATCCCAAGAAGTTTCTAGAGTTGATGCGTGGAAAGACTCTAGCTTTTATTGGCGATTCTGTTGCTAGGAATCAGATGGAATCCATGCTATGTATTCTCTGGCAGGTTTGTGCTAGAACTTTCTCTTACAACACTTGCATCAGTTTTTTTATCGATTCTCAAACATCATTTTTCTCTATTTTACAAAATCTCTTTTCATAGTAAAATGCATTGGAATGTCTAAAAATGTGTAAGTTGAACAGAGTCGCGTATTTGCTGCACTACATGTTGCGTAGAGTTATGCTCAATGATTTTGAAGTGAATCTGAATGGTTTGTATTTCTATTTTACGGATTCGCTTTGTTTTACAGTATCTACTACCATTTACTGCCGAAGACAGTAGGAATTTACAGTTTTTTTTTTGTAGAATTTTCGCAGTTGTTTCTTATTTCTTTCCCATGTGAATTCCTGGTATTTTATACATTCATGTCATCAGTGTTATATCTACTTGTTTTCTTCGTATAAAGCGATAAAAATCCGTATAATCGTTTTTCTTGAAGCCCTTTTTTGAATAGCTTGAGCCTTTTTGGGATCTTTTCCATTTTCTTATGTGAACTAGATTATGGCATTTCAGGCAAATAATGAAGCTTTACTGGTTTTCAGTGTTCTGTTGTAGCGTCTTTTCTCTATTTTTTTCTTTTCAAAATCACTTTTAGGATTGAATGAAGTCTTTAATGCATACATAATTTGGGACCTTTTTTTTGCAGGTTGAAGTTCCGAAAAACCGTGGAAACAAGAAAATGCAGCGTTTTTATTTCAGATCAACATCGACAATGATAGTCCGCATATGGTCATCATGGCTTGTCCATATATCATCAGAGCCCTTCGATTTTGCTCCTGCCGGTGTAGATAAACTATTTCTTGATTCTCCAGATGAACATTTCATGGAATTTCTTCCTACTTTCGATGTTGTTGTCCTTTCCTCTGGCCACTGGTTTGCCAAGAAATCAGTCTACATCTTAAACAACAAAATCGTCGGTGGACAGCTCTGGTGGCCAGACAAGTCCCGAAAAATGGAGGTCAACAATATCGAGGCGTTTGGGATCTCGGTTGACACGATACTAACATCAATGGCGAATTACCCGAATTACACGGGGTTAACGATATTACGTTCTTTTTCACCGGATCATTACGAGGGTGGAGCTTGGAACACCGGAGGATCTTGTACTGGAAAGGTAAAACCTGCTGAAGATAATGAATTAGTTGAAAATGGATTCACAAATATCATGCATGAGAAACAGGTGAACGGTTTTAACAGCGCGGTTTCAAAGAAACGAAACAAATCGAAATTGATTTTAATGGATATTACGAAAGCTTTTAGCTATCGTTGTGATGGACATCCGGGGCCGTACAGAAGTCCTGACCCGAATAAAATCACGAAACGGGGCCCGGATGGTAAACCGCCTCCACAGGATTGCTTGCATTGGTGTATGCCAGGTCCAGTTGATACTTGGAATGAGTTGGTACTTGAGATCATAAGAAGAGAATTTGAAATCAGACAGCTTAAGGATTCATGAGCTTTTTTTTTTCTCGAATTTTAGTTACTTGAGCGTTTTGAGGTACTATATACGTACGAGAAGAGTAATAGTATGTATATTTATATATATATTTTTTTATAAGTGGTAATAAGTTAACACTTAATATCCTAATTTGGGATTAATGTTTATTCATTCTGGATAAAGAAAATATTTTTATTTTTTTTGGTATAAATCGGATCTTCATTAATTAAAATGTAAAAACATATGTACAACGCACGTCCACCAGTTCAAACACTTATAAAATCATACATAGTAAATTGCAATATGAAATCCTATCTATCCCAGGCTATTTTCAGCTCCATGGCTCTGCGAACAGCTTGCGCGATAAGCACAACCACTGGGGGCATGGGGCGTCCGTTTGGTGCATCACTTGGTTTCGTCAATACCAAGCTCTCATCATGATCTCACGGTACATGAACCTCCATTGAGAAATATCATCATTCCCGTGCCACTCAGTCTCGGTTATCCATATTTCCAAAAAACCGGCGATGGTTAGCCTGTGTAACCACTTTTGTCCACACATATTATATCCACCCGCAATCTCGAAAAGCATGCAAAAGAGATTCGGTATGACCCTGACATCCCATACAAGTCTCATCATGTAGAATCTGTCTATGAACCAATAGTTCTGCCGTGGCAGTGCCTTACGATGGAATATCCAAAGTAACATATTACCTCGTTGTGGACCTTTAATAGCCCACACATTTCTTCCACTTTAATAGCCGTGGGAAATAATCTTTAATATAATGTTATTTTATTTTACATTATATCAGGCATTTCCGTATATTGCACGAGAGAATTAACCTTCTAGCTAGTATTGAGATAATAAACAATATACATGAAGATTACTCAAATACACAAAACACACACACACACCTCTTCATCGTACAGCATAAACTCTTTTGACCGGCAAAAGTAGGGGGGATCAGGCACCGGATGGATTAACGTGTAATTAACCTGCAATACTCTATTTTCCACCGCCGATTGTGTATGTGAATGATTACGGGCCACGCAGTTTAAATTTGAGTTGAAACTGTATGATCTCCGAAATGGGAATATTGTAATAGATGAGCATCCCCGTTGTTGACCCGCTCGCGAATAAAATAAAAAACTCGCCGTTATTTCGACATGTGACAAAAGGCTGCAAATTTTTGTATGGAGATAACTTTAGAGTTTCCTAAGGGTTGTAAAAATGAGTTACACAGATAGATTGCTCTATTGAATATTTATCGTTGAAATATTCTTAATCAGCATAAAAGATAGTACTTTTTTTTTTTTGAGGGGACATAAAAGATACTTAAAAAGACCATTATATTTTAATTTCAAATTTTAAATCATATAGTATATGATCTCAAAAAGAATCATATGGTATATGATTATAAAGTATTTAAAAATCACTCTTCCTTCTTCTACTTGTAACACAAAAGTAATAACAAAAACTTAAAATATTTATTCTACTTGACATAAAACGATGTCGTTTTGTGTGTGTGTGTTTTTTTTTTTACTTCATAATCTAGTGCATTAATTAGAGGAGATCTTTTCATGTATTCGTTTATAAGGTTTATGTGACTTGGGTTTTATATGTCATGGTGTATCCGCCTAGACGACAAAATGAGTGGGAAATTATGTAAAATGCTAAATTATGTTGATGATGTTTGGAAATCGTCAGGTTGTCTTATTGGGTAATCGGATTTTCTTAAGAGAATGCTAACTAGCCAAGTGATGGATTTGTTGGTGATTTATGGTTATGTCGTCGTTGAGACTGATTACATACAAAGTACGTATGAGATCAAGCAGTAACATAGTTCTCAATGGTAAGGATGATGATCATTTTATGGGGCTTAATCATATGGGGGTTAATATATGAATCCCTGATTTTTGACCCTGTGATTGAGGGTCGTGTATTATGATACCAACGTATGCAGTCATGGCTCGATTAGGTTAAATTCGTGGGATGTAATCAATCATAGAATCATGGTAGTAGATGAGAGTCAATCGTGGGTTCTTGTCCATTAATTCATTGCAACTGCCTTGTGATGTTGGGAAGGATATGTTCCGCTTATGAGCGACCTGAATGGGTCTGTCGTCAGGTTGGTGATGCTGGAGCTACATGTAGCATATATCGAGGTGAAGTGAGATCCATTTAGTATGATCCGAAAAGAATAAGCGACATGAACTCTGAAAGTGATCAGAAGATGTCAATAAACCCTTGCTAGAGCCTTGGAGCAAAGGGGCCAATCGAGGACTGAGTTTAGGTTGACCCATTTACCAATGTAACCCGAATGAGACCGAAAGAGTGTCATGTGTATGACTTCCGGATCATACCACGTCATATGTTTAATATTCTTACACATATGTTATATGCTTTTTATTGGAATTTAAAAAAAAAATTAGGTACCACAATTGCTTAAGACGTCTAAAAACAAAATTACTTTAGACAATCGGGAAAAGGAAGTCACTAATGTTGAAGTTTCCGCTTTTACAAAAATATCGCCACACGATGAGATAGGCGATTTCAGGATTTTTCCGATGGGGTCAAAAATTTGACAGTTTTGTCTTTTAAACATAGTTTTGTATATTTAATTTTTTACTACTAATTATGCATCAAAACCTAGTAAGAGTGAGAATGTGTGTGCAAGTACGGAATCAGGATATCTATTTTGGGTGGGCTAATGGACAATTTTTAAATTATCGGGGTTGCTGTATTAAGATAATTTGATGAATTAAACCAGGCTACGTAAAGTTTTTAGTGTAAAATTTTTTTGTTCGGGTGGGCTTAACCCCCCCTCCCCCCTCAATTCCCACATGGCTACGTCCTAGTGTGTATGTGTATATATGTGTCTGTTTATATAAAAAAAAAAATCCCTACAATTTTTACTTTTTTATATTCTTTTTTTAAGGGTGACTCTACCCCTGACGAGGGACGATAATGAATAACGTCAATGACAATAACGTTTTTGTATATAACGAGCATTTGTAATGATAGTAGTGTTTTTACTTACGAGGTGTTGAAATAATCTTGTCGAAAAAATTAATCAAACAACATGGTTCCAAAGCAAATATTTTTTCAGAAGAAAAATATGGTTCCAAAGCAATTTTATGTGTATAATTGTAAATAGAGTTTTCCGTTTTTTACGGCGACTTCCATTAACACCACATATTTATTATCGGCATTTTTTTTTAATTATTATTTTTTATTACTTCTGACAGTATTTCTTTCTTTATACTTCCGACACCATAATCTCAGTGGAGTAACATTATTCATCCGTGACATTTTTATAACTATAACGTTAGTGATATTGACGTTATTATCGAAAAATAACGTCAATGCTAGTGACAATATCTTGTCGTTATTTGTAAAAATATTAATCGTATTATCGGAAATAATTTAAAGGATGCCGAAGTAACCTGACGCCGACATCAACTTTGTGGTGTCAATTACGCAGCTCCCTATCTTATTTGGGTGAAATGGAAATAAAATGGGTAGTGAAGCCCAAGAAAATCGAGCGGCCCAGTCGTTGTTGAACCGCTGGCCCATGCACCGCACCAATCTGCATACTTATTTACCTTCGACTTATTCCTCAGCAAACAAATAGCTAAAAAATTCTCAAAAAGCTTTTGGCTTGAAGGAGCTGCAACATTGAGAAGAATTTCTTCATATTACTGGTAATTTATAATGGATTATTCCCTGTATGCGCTGTATTGTTTAAAAGGGGACAAGAAATTTCTTTAATTTCTACTTCAGGAATTTCCCCCCTTCAAACTCTGGATATCTGTGAAATTTTTTATTTTTTTTAATTTTGAACCTAATGTATTGTATTGATTTTGTCAAAAGTATAGCTGATAACTTTTTTGGTTTAAAAAAATCTTTGATAATCTGTTTTTTTTTTCCTGATTTTTTACCAGTTTAAACCCTTTTGAGTATTGACTTGTACTTCATGTGTGTAGTTAAAATGGGTTGGAAAGCTGCACAGAAACTGATCCATCACTGGAAGATTCTGAGAGGTGATAATGTAAGGAATGAATGATAAAGGCTAATCATTTTTATTTCTTTCTGTGACCTCATTTCAATTTCTTTTTAATTCCCGGATTACATAAGGAATGATTGATAAAGCTATTCATTTTCTGTTTTTCTCAGGTAATGATAATCAGGGGAAAAGATAAAGGCGAAACTGGATTGGTGAAGCGAGTTGTAAGATCCCAAAATCGTGTAATCGTTGAGGGAAAGAATTTAGTAAGTGGCTTTCTTATTCATTTCAACTTTTTTTTTTTTTGGTTATGTTAGAGTTAGGTTTAGCTTTTGCTGGCTTTGGATGTTTAAACATGTCAAATTAGGTAAACTGGTTATAATCGTATATGGGAGATGTAAGATCCCAAAATTGTGTATAGGAGAGATGTATGAGCAATATTTTGCTAGATGAATATTTTGGACTTCACTAATCAACAATTGTTAGTTGGTTTAATCGTATAAGCGTGTAATTGTAGAGACCAAGAATTTAGTTAAGGACTATGTCCTATTCATTTGAACGCGCTTTCTGGTGATATTAGAGTTAGGTTTAGCATATGCTGGTTTTGGATGGTTAAACATGTTATTTTAGTCTATTTGAAGCTAACTTCACATGTGCTACGTGCAAAGTTTCTGTAGATGAAAATTTTGGACATTGCTAATCAACAATTGTTAGTTGGTTCAATCGTACTTGGTTTCTTATTAAAAGAAGAGAAAACTTGGTTTTTATAAAGTTAGAGTTGATAATCAACAATTATGCATAGACTCGTTTTCTCGACTAGAACTCCCGGGAATAGAACAGATCTTCCTGTTGCACCAGTCGGGAAGATTAAGGTATCATTGCACTCAAAACAGTTTTATGGCTAAAAATGATCAATTTTCTGAAGAACATTTGAGATATGTGAAACTTATAATTTTTAATAGTAATACAAAACGGATATGTGCATGCTGATATTGATACGGTTGTACGGTTGTTATATGCTCACACTTGAAGGGCTGTGACGGTTCGTGTTGAAGTGTGCTTGAATACGTAAATTACCTACCTCCCTCTAAACGGGTTGTAGGAAAAGAACTGCTTTGCATTCTAAAATGGTTGGTGATATGTATGCATTGCAGATATTGGAAGAAACAAGAAAGTCTTGGTTTTTTTTCTTACCTGTCCCTTATGTGGTTATAAGTTTTTGACGATGATTTCATTCTATCGCGTTTCATGTACAAAGCTCAAAGACAAGTTGTATTGCAGGTGAAAAAGCATATCAAGCAAGGACAAGGACATGAAGGTGGGATTTTCTCCGTTGAAGCCCCACTGCACGTGTCAAACGTTCAGGTTTTGGATCCAGTGACGGGGTGAGGATTTTCACACTTTATCTTTTCTTTCTCTCTCCCTTTTTCATCAATGTTGCAATAGTAGATCTTCAACTCAATGTGTTCTTGTTTTAAACATTGTAGGAAGCCAGTAAAGGTTGGAGTCAGATACACGGAAGATGGTACTAAAGTTAGAGTTTCGCGTGGTATTGGTGCATCGGGTTCTATTATTCCTCGACCTGAAATTCTGAAAGTGAGAGCGACACCAAGACCTACTGTTGGTAAGTCCTAACCTACTATTGACTATTACAGACTTAAGATTCCAATTTGTTAGGGACTTCAAGAAAACCTTTGAGTAACACATTGATTCCGATATATGCACTATTTCAGCACTTAAGTGATGCTATACTTTTTGTGCCCCGTGTTGTTTCCCGTTTAGGTGAGGGGATTTTGTTGTTTCTTTTATTATAAACATCATTAACTTGAATGTGTGTGTGTGTGTGTGTGTGTGTGTGTGTGTGTGTGTGTGCAGCTGGTCCAAAGGATACACCGATGGATCTTGTTTTGGAAAAGACTTACGATTCTAAGACTGGAGAGGGCATGCCTGATCTTTGAAACTCTCGTTCGGATGAACTTTTCTGTGTTTCGCGTCCAAAATTATTTAATGGCAACGGTGGAGATCGCAAAGACAAGTCTTTTTTTGTAAGCCAATCAAAATGGTAGAAATGTTAGTTTGATTTCATTTCAGAATGTGGAAAGTATGCAATACATTGCCTTCTTGGGGCATTTTCTGTTTGTTGTCTTGCTCAAAGTTTGACAATGTTGTCTATTTCTATTGTTATTTTTAAAACAGTGTCGTTTTGTGTAGTAACTCTATATGTGAAAGCAACACATGTGGAGCAATTTACACCACACCAATAGTTCTCTTTCGGTGCAAGTAATAGTGTAATACTTACAATATGATGGGTAGTAATTGTAACATAATTACAATGCAACATACGAATAAGTGGAATAGTGAATGAGAAATGACTTAGTACAATGGATCATACATTTCTAAGGCATACCTATGATTACAATACTTACATTACCATATCCAGCTTATAAATACATACCTACTTATATTACTTGTCTTATAATACCATACTATGCTTAAGTGAAGTGCAATAAAAGTGTCAAATTATTCAAGAGTATTACGTCTTTGTACGGTCCCAAGGGGAGGACCACAATGTGATATCATACTCACGATAAAGTATGTCGCTAACCGGCCTGCTATTCATACTAGGCCTACAGCTGTGTACGTGTAACCGGCCTAACATCCACTTGAAATTCCTACGATCCCAAGGCGTGGGGCACTGGTCTACATATGTTGAGGATTATCGAGAACTCATAACAAATAATTAAGATTATGATATGCACCCAAATCGCCCCAGTCGCACCCAAGTAGGGGAACCGCCGTCGTCGTTTTTGTGAAGAGGAGAAAGTCTGTTCAATTGGATTATTAAAAAGAAGGGCAAAACGAGAATAACATGGAAAATAAGAATATTATGTCGGAATATTCTTTTGTATCTACCAGAATTGTTAATTTAAAGATGGTAGAAAACCGCATAAGGTAAACCGTATGTTTTAAACCACATGGAGATAAATGATTCAACTGGCAAATCACGGGGTGAAACGTTTTTCCTCTTAATATATTTTGGAGATTCTATTGGCACATCACTTTTTACTACTGGCACCACATTACTCCCGGCACCACAAAAAATTACTCCGGCACCACGATGATTTTATATGAACGGATTGAAAACCACTGACGTTGGTGTTCAACAACGAAAGTCGATGCACCGACGCGTTACGTTATAAAACGCTCACAACTTAAAACGCGTCGATCACCGACTTTCCACCTGGCGTTGGTGTTTAAGAACGCCGCGTCATGTCATCGATATTGGTGTTTCAATATCAACATCAATGACATCAACGTTTTTTTTATCAGAAAAAATAATCAAAAAATCGGTGTTAATAGTAAAAAGATGTGTATCAATATAACCCAACTATATCCTTATATCATTGCTTTTGATACTGTATATGACGTATTGATCAATAGCAGTCATAACATAATTAATAGCGTAGAAACAAGTTAGGACGATTTTTCGAGAAAATATCATTAACTCAACTAATTTTTCACACCATTGATCATTATATAAATAAAAAAAGTTTATCTATTATCAAATATCAAAATAACACGCATATCCATTTTCGTATGACACTACAAAGATTACTTGTTTATCTTGTTAAGGATTCGTTAATTTGTTGCTTTATACTACCTCCGGTCCATAATATAAGTCATCCTACACTTTTCTATATCCATTTTTATCGCTTCTTTCTCTATCTTACGTAATTTATTATGACACTTACTTAAAGATTACTTGTTTATCTTGTTAAGGATTCGTTAATTTGTTGCTTTATATCTCTTTTTGTGCTTTTAAACAGAATGCTACAAGCATTTCCAAATTCCCACTATCACAAAACAACAATTCTCAGCATAGAAAAGCGAGAAGTAAGACGCAGCATTGGACAAAAGATAATCATAAAATAAGAAGGCCAGAAGAAAAGATAGAGCCGTATAATTTCCGTCAAAACTGAAAGCGAAGTTGTTCAAAAAAAAAAATCCCTTATTTCTGTGCAAAAAATTCAGTTAAATTTCAGCTGGAAATGGCGAGCAAGAAGATCTCCCAGACTTTGATTAACGGAATTTGCCGGAGAAAAAGGGGAATTATGAGTTTTAGTGCTGTCCCAGAACGCAATAATGCTTCTTCTTCTTCTTCATCTGAGCATCTTATGAATTTGGAGTATGCTTGCAGTGCCCACAAGTAAAAAGCTCAATCCTTCTCTGTTTTTAATGAATTTTGAGACAAACCCTTATTCTTAATTGATGTTTTTGTTGGTATTTAATGTGCAGAAGATGTTGATTACATGTTTTTGTATGTGGGGTTTCAATCATGTTTCTGTATATGATTAGCTCCTATGCTTAGGATATACACCTGGGGCATATTTGTAATATTTTAAAGTTGGATATTAGATTCGGATATGCATATTTATAACTCAAATGTGTGAAATGAATAAACCTGTACAAAACCACTACAAACTGTGTTATTTGATGTGTTTTAATATTTATTATTCGGTCCTTATAGTTTTATTATGTACAATTTGGTCCTTGCATTTGAATATTTATGCATTACTTTCCCTACCTGTATATATAGTTTTCAAAAATCTCATATTCCACATATTCATAGCAGAGCAACCTAGGTTTGCTCCATATGGAGGATTTTGAAATGATAGTGTTTCTAATGAGTTTCTTAAGTGGAATAAGCACTAGTCCTATTGGTTTTTCTTTTTATTTGTATTTTTATTGAGAATTATAGGTACCTCCATTTTTAAACCATCATTCTGCCCTTTGCATCTGATCATGTTGTCACTTTTCTGTTTATTAAATTACTAGATTTAATTAATTGTTAACTCCTAAAAAATAGTCATTTCTATGTTTAACAAGCTCAACAACAATGGCAGAATGCCTTACTAAAAAATGTAATTTCAGATAGAATAAATAGTTATAGGAATGGTAGTATGTCTCACCAATAATATACCACTTCAAATTTTGTTTCAGTTAAAACCAGCAAGTTAATTAAATGATGTTGCTATTGCTAGAAAATTGCCTCCATATGAAATGGAGAAGATTTGGCGGTATATTTTCGTATCAAGAACCAGCTGAAAGCTACTATAATGAAGTGATTGTGCTACTTTGAGAAAAAATTAATATTCATGCTAATATTTGTGTTTAAAAATGATTACACTGCTCAGATGTTAACGTGCTAAATTTGCAGCTACCATCCAATTCCAGTTGTTTTTGCTAAAGCAAAAGGCTCGTCCATTTGGGATCCCGAAGGGAACAAGTATCTGGACTTCCTCTCAGCTTACTCTGCTGCAAATCAGGTGAAGTATCCATTAACTAGTCCAAAAAGATTAAGTACTTTCCCTAAACTGCAAACTAGTCCATCACTTTTCTTTAATAAGTCTTTTAAGTCCTTCCATATTAACAAAGTTGCCTGTAATGATGACTGTTGAAGTTTATTAAATTTTCTGTTGCAGGGTCATTGCCATCCGAAGATTGTGAAAGCATTAGTAGAACAGGCTGAAAGGCTCACACTTAGTTCTAGAGCCTTCTATAATGATACGTTTCCGGTATTTGCAGAGCGTTTAACAAGAACGTTCAGGTATGAAATGGTCTTACCAATGAATACCGGGGCAGAAGGGGTTGAAACGGCTTTGAAGCTGACAAAAAAATGGGGATATATGAAGAAAAAGATTCCAAGAGATGAGGTATCATCATATGTTTCTTGATGTTTTCATAATTATCTTGCTCATGCATCATCCTAGCTAAAGCTTTTATTTGAAATTAATGTGATTGTATATATTGTTTTAAATAAACAGAGAATTGGGGATAAGGATTACCCGCAGCCTTCATTCAAATGATTATATAACTACCTTTTTTTTTAAGGCAATAAGGACAAGTCAAATTGCTACTATACCTAAATACCTTCTAGATATTAAATGGGTGTGGGGATTTAGGGTTTAGGAAGGGTCTGGGGATTTACGGTTTAGAGGGGTGCGGGATTTAATGTTTAGAAAGGGTATGGGGCTTAAGGTTTAGCTTTTTTTGGGTGGGGGATAAGTGGTGTGGGGGTGAAAGGCAAGGGGTAGGGGATGATGCTATCTATCTATCTATCTATCTATCTATCTATCTATATATATATATTATGTACTTGTTGCCTTAAAAAAGGAGGCTTTTTTGTCTTCCGGCCCCTTTTTTTTTCCTTTTAATCAACAAGACTAGTTATGTTAGATGGGATAGGCTCTCCCCAAATGCCGGAAAATGCGAAATCTTTTTCTATAGCTTCCCTCCACATCTTCTTCTGGCTCCTTATACTCCCGTTTTAGCTTACATTTTGTCCCAAAGCTTGCCATGCCTAACTAGTACATCCAAAGGTCACCTTTGCACCATATATCATCACAAAAACGACTCTTTTTCTCAATGATCGACACTACTATAACTTTCTTTCTAATGCTTTCTTTCTACTACTCTTTTTCTCATTAGTTAAGGTTAAAAGTTATGATTTCATGTTTCTTGTTCCATGGAAAATTGTGAATTGAGTTACATTATATCGCGAGAGTTCATTTATTTGGCTATTAATGTCTATGAACTCTTAGATGACCAATGCATCACTCGGTTTATAGTTATTCATTTGATTGTGGTCAATTCCAGGCTATCATTGTTTCATGTTGTGGCTGTTTCCATGGCCGTACATTGGCTGCTATATCTATGAGCTGCGACAATGAAGCCACAAGCGGTTTCTGGCCCCTGGCGCCTGGTCAACTTAAAGTTGACTTCGGTGATGAAGAAGCGCTTGAGAAAGTTTTCAAAGGTTCGTGAACATATCTTTATTGTTCATAGTTATTATCATCATTTTCTTATTGCTTAAATCCTTAAAGAAGACACTAACTGGAAATTGCAGTCATATAATATAGCAGATGTTTCTGATACTTCTTTTTAATTAAATGCAGAAAAAGGAGAAAAGATTGCTGGTTTCTTGTTTGAACCCATTCAAGGGGAGGCTGGGGTACGTAATCGAACAGATTTATCGTTTCGAGTTTGATGCATATGTTCTTTGTTTTCATTTACTGATAGGGATAAAGATACTACTGGTCCCTTTTGTTTCACAATTTGTTGTGTTTCTATCCCAATGTTCCATCATGACTCTTTTACCTTCATCTATGCATTTTTTTCACCTTTCAGTCCATTTTTTGCCATATGTCAAGTTTTTATTGGTTAGAGTATTCCGTGCCTTAAATTAAGGCATGAGGCCTAGGCTTTTGTTTCTTATGACTTTCAACTTTATGTTGTCTTTAATTAGGTTTCATTCACTTAATTATATATATATATATATATATATATATATATATATATATATATATATATATATGTATTTTCCTTTTGATGCTAGGTTATAATTCCTCCAGAAGGTTATTTAACAGCTGTGAGACGTCTTTGCTCGAAGTATAACGTTCTGATGATTGCTGACGAGATACAAAGCGGGCTAGGACGCTCTGGCAGAATGTTGGCTTGTGACTGGGAAGACGTCCGCCCTGATGTACTTGTAAGGACTTTCACTCCCACCTTCCACCCCCCCCCCCTCTCCTCTCTTATTCATTTGTCTGATATCCGTTTTGGGTTCAGTCACGATCTTGGTCCAGGGCCGGACCTCGGGTTGTTGAATGTGTAAACTTAGAATGTTGTTTCTCTACTAAAAGACAAGGAAAAACAAGGATGATTAGCCACTAATTTATAAGATTATTAGGGCTAATTCACGGAAAAAAATACACCTTGAATGTTATCAAATTAAAGCTTAGTCTCATGATGACTTGAGAGGAGTCGATGACTAGAACCCTGGCCGAGTACCTTCCTCCGAGGTGACCTCGCCGAGTGATGTACCTCTTTGAGGTGTTCTAACACTCCCCTCCGAGCCGGTGAATGGATATCAATCATTCCCGACTTGCTAAGAGATAATCAAAGGATTTCTTAAAGCACTTTAGTAAGGACATCAAAGAACTTGATTTTGAGAGGTGATAAACTTGAGCTTGATAAGGCCACACCAACTTTTCCTTGATAAAGTGTGCATCAACCTCAACATGCTTTGTTCTCACACATGTTGAATGGGTTGTGGGAAATGTCAATGGCCGATTGATTATCACAATGTAGAATCATAGGTGCCATCCTCTCAATTCTTAGATCATCCGAATGATTTTTAGCCATGAAGTTCACAAACACCCACCGCCAAGGCTCTAAATTCGGCTTTCAAAGACTTGATCTGGACACAACCCTTGTTTTTTACTCCTCCATACAACTGGATTTCCAAAAAAACACACAATGACCGAGGTAGATCTTCCATCATCAATGCAAACAAGTAGTCGATCAATCGGTGTAGGCCTCTGCGAACTTTTATGATCATCCTTTTTGAATAAGACCCTTTTCCAGATGACTTTTCGTAGTACACAATTCTTTCAAAGAAAGATTTTGATGGCACCTCTTGGGTTTGTGCATATATCTGCTCCACAATGTTCACAAACAAAGGCAATATCAGTCTTGTGTGAGACAGATATATAGAGTCCCGCCTACAAGTCTTTGATAGGCATTTTTGTCCACATCTTCATCTTGAGGTGCTAGGTTGATCCCACGAGTGAACTCTGTGGGAGTCTTCATAGTTTGCACCCCATTTTGCCACAATCCTTCGTAAGATCTATAATATACTTCACGAGAAATAAAGATTCCTTGCCGAGAGTACATAACCTCAATGCCAAGGAAGTACTTTAATTTTCCAAGTTCTTTGATGTCAAATTCATTGCTCGTAAATTGTTTTAGAGTAGAATTGCCTTCTATATCATCACCAAGTGATGATTATATCATCCACATACACCAAGAGGATGGACCTCTTGCCATGTAAATTGAATTTCATAAATAAGGTATGATCTCCTTGGCTTTGTTTATAGCCAATACTTATCATAGCTTTTGTGAACCTCCCAAACCAGGCCCTGTGGGACTGCTTAAGACCATATAGGGCTTTCTTTAATCTGCATATTTTCCTTTTTCCACTTGGAAACCAGGAGGTATATCCATAAAATGGTTTCCTCAGGTCCCTTGTAGAAAGGCATTTTTACATCATATTGATGTAATTTCCAATCAAGGTTGGCGACCAAGGATAGGAGTATTTTGGCAAGTGTTCATCTTTGCCACAGGGGCAAAGGTGTCAAAATAGTCAATTCCACGGGTTTGGGTATATCCTTGGCAACTAACCTTGCCTTGTATCTTTCAATAGTGCCATCAGACTTGTACTTGATGGTAAAGACCCATCTACGACCAACAGTTTTAGCCCCTTTGGAAGCTCGAAGCTCCCCATGTTTTATTTTTCTCAAGAGCATTCATTTCTTCCTTTTCATAGCCTTTGTACCCAATTTTCATCTCCTAAGGCATCCGAGAATCTTTTGGGCACGAACTATTTAGAAGGTTCTTCATGAACCTTTTTTGTTTGCTAGAAATCTGTCATAAGGCAGGAAATTCTTCATAGGGTGCAGGTGCAAGCCTAGTGAGTTTCCCTCAAGGCAATGGGAAGATCATTAGTGGATGAAGCACTCACTGCTTTCTGTGCTCGAGATATAGGAAAAGTAGGATCATCTTCATCAAAGTTTTGAGGAATATCAAGTAGCATCAAGTAGGTTCTCGTTTGTACATGGAACATCTTGTTCATTTATGTCAATAGTATTGTCCTTAATTGGAACCACATTTTGAACCCTCATCCAGCTTCTTCCTGGTATAGATTATGGGAGCCTTTTCTTTGCTCTTATTCAAGAGGAGCATCAGTTGTTGCTCAAGAAGAGGAACATCAAGTTCATGTTCGAGAGATAGTACCTTCATGATTTGCATCATTACTAGATTCTGGCTGAGGACCTGTTTGAGGACCTGCGCCGATTCTCAAAAATCGAATCAATATCAAGAAGAAACATTTCCACTTTCATAATCGGATTTAAAGTTCTCCTCGAATTATAGCTTTCCCGAGAGAGTAGGGATGCATTTCATAGAAGGTAACATCTTTGGATATAAAAATCCTCTTTGTGAGAGGATGGTAACATTTATAACCTTTCGTGTGTTGGAGTATCCAATGAACACACACTTAATGATCCGGATCAAGTTTTCCCTGTTAGGTTGGTGTATGTGAACAAAAACTCACATCCAAATACTTTAGGATGAACTCCCTCAGATTTAAGAAAAATCTGAAAGTGTTTAGTAAGAACATCAATAGGACTTCTTTTCCAAGGACTTTTGTAGGCATCCTATTTATAAGATGAAGCGTGATAGGATCGCCTCTCCCCATAATGTTTAGGCACATTCATTTGGAAAAAGAAGGGCCCTAGGCGTATCCATAAGTGTGCCTATTCTTCCTTTCACCACCCCATTTTGTTGGGGTGTGTACACACAAGAAGGATTCATGTATGATCCACTTTTCTTCCAAAAAGGACTTAGGAATTTGTTGAAATAATCCCTAGCATTGTCGGTTCTTATCTTTTGATTTTGACCTCAAACTGAGTCATAATCATATTGTAAGGCTTCTGAGGGAAAATCTGTGCAAGATCGATTTTTGTTTCATAAGATACAACCAAGTTGTTCTATACAGTCATCAAATGAAGGTGACAAACCAATGAGCACCATTGATATTGGGGTTGGTGGAGGGACCCCAAATATCACTTTGTGTATAAGATTAAAAGATTAGCGTAAAGATTAGATGCAATAGGATAAGACACCCTTTTATGTTTAGCAAATTCACATTCATTACATTTGAAATCAACAGAGTTTAACCCTTTACATAAATTAGGAAACAAATGCATAAGAATGCAAAGGAGGGGTGACCAAGTCTCCTATGATACAACATAATCTTATCATGACTAGTCTTAGACAAAAAAGAAGTATTCTGACAACTAAGCTTGTCATTATCTTCAGCCTTCAAAACATAGAGACCTTCTTTAGCCCTAGCAAGTCCAATCTTCCTCATGGTTTCTAACCCAGTATCCTGACGTGGTTAGTAGAGAAAAGAGCATAACATTTAGAGTCTCTAGTTAACTTTCTGATAGATAGGAGACTAGCAGTGAGATTGGGAACATGCAAGACATCTTTTAAGGTTAGGTCATTGTTTATAGTAACATTTCCAATGCCTGCCACACTCATTGAAGAACCATTAGCAATCAGAATGTTCCTTTTAGTAGTACAAGGCACATAGGCGAAAAACGTGCAATATCGAGTCATATGGTCAGAGCCCCGGAATCAACAACCCAATCCCTGGTAACATTCTCGATTAAGAGATTCAAAAAAGCCATACACCGAAAACCATTGAAGATGATGGATTTTCCAAGGTATCTAGGAACTTCCTCAATTTCTCTATTTCAGATTGACCAAGAGTAGGATTCTGATTCATGGGGTTTTGATCCATACCCTGTCCATTGCTTTCAGACTTGCCGGAATTTGCAGTGTGAGCCAGGGGTTCTTTGTTTTTTCCTGGTCTCCCATGCAATTTCCAACATAATTCTTTGGTATGTCTGCTCTTTTTACGGTGAGAGCAAAACAGATCGTCCTATCAGTTTCATATTTTCCTTTTGAGAAGGAAATTTCTTTTACTGGTATCCTTTGACTCAAGTGGTCTTAGGGTACCCTGATTCCTCCGACCCGGCTATTAAAGCAGAGTTATCAATAGAGGAGTGTCAATCATGACCCTCCTACTTTCCTCTCGCTCTAACAATAGCAATTGTTTCATTCAAATTAGGAGAGATCATCTTTTCCAAGAATTTGGACCTCACAGGTCAAAGTCCTGGGTTTAAACTAAATAAGAAAGGAAAAAATCCTATCTTTTTCCATCATCCTTCTCAAGGTAGCGACATCATCTTTATCTTTCATTTGAATGCACCGATAATGATCAAGTTCCCGCCACATACCTTGCGTAAGATTGGAATACTCGGTGATGGATTTGTTACCTTGCTTGGTGTTTTGAATCTTTGCTCTTATCTCATAGATTTGAGCATCATTCATTCACCTTGAGTAGATTTGCTTGGGCGTGTCCCGATTTCTTTAGTTGTTTCCGAGAAACATGTAAAAGTCAACGATTTACGGAGTCATAGAATTCCGAGCCATGACATCACCATTGAGTCCTTTTCATCCCGGTATATCAATCAAACCTGGGATCATCCCTTGTCGGACCGAGTCCTTAAAAGATGGCTCGGTTGCCTACCTTTCTTTCGGAAGGTTCGACAAACGTGACCATTTCAGATAATTTTTCCATTCGACTTGTAAGCGGCATGAATGTTTTGAAGCTCTCCGAGTTTATAGATTTTCAAGAATAGATGAATCGATGGGTGGTTTGCACTAGTTGCAATGGAACCACCATTGATCGAAAAGAAATTTGAATTATTAAAGAAGAAATTCCCGGAAAAAAATCTAAAGCTCCGATACCATGTAAACTTAGAAAGAATGAGGAAAGTATTCTTGTTATTTAGAATAGAAAGCTCATTTACAAATTAGGGGCCATCTTACTTCTATTTATAGAAGAGATGCCCAACGGCTATAAAGTAAAAGGTAAAGGTGAAACACTGCTCCAACGGTTAGTTGGACAATGTTTCTCTCTAAAAGACAAGGAAAAACAAGGATGATTAGCCACTAATTTATAAGATTATTAGGGCTAATTCACGGGAAAAAAATACACTGAATGTTATCAACTAACGAGATGGGGGTACTTATAGATTACTCACCATTACAGTAGTAGTGGGAATTGAACTTACGACCTTGTGGAGGAACTGACTCGTTCTTACCAACTTGTGTTAGCTCTAGCTTGTTTGATTCACGAAATAAAGTTTCCTTTTTTGTTAGTTTTACGGTTCCTTTGACCAATGTTTCTTCTCGGTTGCCTTGTTTAGATACTAGGTAAAGCATTAGGTGGTGGGGTGGTACCCGTAAGTGCTGTTCTTGCAGACAAGGATGTCATGCTCTGCATCCAACCTGGGGAGCATGGAAGGTTAACATATTGCTTGATGCACTTTTCCTTAATTCATGCATGCATACATACATACATACAGATATATGGATATATTGTATGCGAAAAATGACGTGGTCTGCCATAACATTCTACAGCACATTTGGAGGCAATCCGCTGGCTAGCGCAGTAGGCATTGCATCGATTGACGTGCTTAAAGACGAAGACCTTGCTGTAAGGTACTAACCGTGTTTTTTTTGTTGCATTAGACCGGACCGGTTCATTAAACTGGTGGGTCAACTGTTTCCTATATCATTGAATCGGGGTACGATTAGGAAACAAATATATTTTGTTGCTTCTACAGATCTGATGAAATGGGGAAGGAATTCAAAGAACAGCTATGGAATGTTCAAAGGCGATTCTCAGAATACATTAAGGAGGCGCGTGGAAGAGGCTTATTTATCGCGGTTGAGCTCGATAGCAAAGCCTTGTCTCCGATTACGGCTTATGATATATGCCTTAAGTTGAAGGAGAGGGGTATTTTGGCCAAACCAACTCATGATTCTATCATAAGAATGACACCTCCTCTCTGTATTAGGTACATGTTCTTGCTTTTAATTCTTGTTTACCTGATTGGTTTTTTGTTACGGAACAAACTCCAAGACAAATTTACGTGGTTCGGTCAATATGGTCTATATTTTAATGTCTATGCATTTTTTACCTTTTCAGTCCATTTTCACCACGTGTCAAGCTTTTATTAGTTGGAATCCATTGTACCTTCGATGCTGGTTGTTTAACACGTGACACTTTGGACTAAAAATGTAAACAATGCAAACACAAGGAGTAAAAGTGTCAAGATAAAACATTGTGGATTGAAATGCAAAATTCATGGAACAAAAAGGACCGAAGTGTCTTTTATCTCGTGGGGAATATACAAACTTCTAGCCCAATTGAGAAAGATCCAAATGCTAGCTATAGATAAATGATACCTCGAATACAAAATGCTAAAGTCCTTATTCATACCATGAGTTGAAGAAAAAGGTAAGCCTAAATAGCCGATGTGGGACTTCGAGTCGAGTCCCACCGAAGCCCCTTAAACCAAAACCCCTACATGTGGGGCCTTGGTTATGAGGTGGGCCCTTTAGGTCTTACTGTATTCTCTCATAATGTTCTTATAATGAAAGTATGACTTGCTCTCCTCAATTTGGTGGGGGGAGAGAGAGAATCTATTGATCTTCCATTGGGTTTCATCGGTTGATATGTGACTCGTGGTTTAATTTATTCAGCTCGGATGAGCTTCGACAAGGCTCGAAAGCCCTGGAAGATGTCTTGGAATTTGATCTACCAAAGCTGCAGAAGGAAAGAAGCCATTGAATTCTTCCCATACATCATCCACTTCTGAATGCGATCGATGCGGACGCAACTTATCTTAATCTTGTAGGGAAGTGTATCAACCCCTAAATGACACGAAATTCTTATCCGTATCCTCTTCACTATGCACTAAACCGATAGATGGCTGATATTTGTCTTTTTGTATCGTTTTAACGTTTTGGTGCACGATGAAGACTCCCCCCCGGGTAAGTATTTCCTCTGAATTTCCACATCTCTGATCTGTCCAGAAACTGCTTACACTGAAATGGGCACTGCTTTTTTTATTGTTTATTTATGTATTGTATTCTCAGACATTAATTTATTTCTGTAATAATGTATTTCATACTTTGAGTCTTGAAAGATCAAGATTCAGGATGCAGGAGAGAATGATTGAATGAAGTTTTTGTTTTTTTTCGATTTCAACCGTTGATTTTGTTTTACCTTTAAACGATCAGAATAACGTAGTTTTTTCCGTAATGGGATTGAAAATGGATTGTGAAATCAACATGGCCTCATCGAATTCCGATATTCTCTGCACCAAAGATGAAAAATTTGAAGATTTTGGCTCTAAGTGAGCCATTTGATGATGATGGGGCCTTGATCGATGTGAACTATAAAAATGAACATTTTTTCCTATCTACAAAATGATTGTTGTGGTTAACGATCCTATCTTTCTCCTCTCCTTAAAAAAAAAATCATCCAATAAAGTAATAAACTCTTGGTCCGGGATCAATTGATCCGACTAATATGAAATTCGATCAGGATCGTGCTTGTATAGTCTTATTTTTACTCTGAGATAAGGCCTACAAAAAAACTTTTTCAACATGGCTCGATTACACTAAGTTGACAACTTAAAAACTGTGACTACGGCGGCAAGAGGCGGTATTAGTTTGTTTAGCTTGTTTCTTTTTCGTTGTATTAGTTTGTTTTGTGACTGTCGATTAATCGATTGCTATTTAAGGATCCATGTGTTCTGGACTCCATTATCCTTTGGAGAATTTTTCTCTTTCTGTCCAGCACCCTCGGCCAATCTATTATTCGGTATAGTTGTGTTGTTTTGTTTGGTTTAGTAGCTTGTAGTCCTTAGTGTTTGGGTTGTAGTGCGGCCAGGCCGTGTTGTAATCTGGCGTTTGGCGTCTTTGTAGTCTGACGTTTGTAGTGTTGTAAATTATGTTTATTCGGATTTAATAAAACTTTCGAACGATGGAAAAAAAAACTCTATAGCCCATTTGTTTGGGTTGAAGTTTTTTTAGAGTTTTTAGATAAAATGATTGAAGAATGATTAGAAAGTTAAGATTTTTTTTGAAATTTGTGTAGATTATGAAATGATTGGTGAATTTTTTGAAATAAATTAGTATAATAAATAAAAGTTGATAAAGTGAAATGATGAGAGATAATTTAATATTTTTTTATTTGTAGTTGAAGAAATGATTGGTAAGAGAATTCTAAGATATAATTGGTGAAGTTATATAAAAAGAAACTCTTAAAAAAACTCTAACGAAAACAAACGGAGAGATATGTTATTATGTAATAACCTATATATATAATGCATGATTTAGAGATTAATTATTTTAGTGATTTGATTAGAGGTTTTAGTAACCGACAATATATGAGTACTTTTATAACATTATCCCTTTATTTATTTTGTTTTAGATACATATGGTGGGAAAAAGGAAAAATAAAAATAAAAATAAAAATGAAGTGTAAACGGCATATATAAAGAAAGAAGCTGTGGAAGTCTTTACACGATCTTAAACCCCTCATCTTCGCCGGTTCCGTTGTACCAATTGTGAATGGCGAACAACTCTGTAAACCCTAATTTCATTTTCTTGCTTATGGTTATCCTTGCATAAATTTGATTCCCAAATCAAATCAAGTTTCTTTTGGTTTCTCCGTGTTCAATTCCATTCGATTATTCTATAATTCTTCAATCGATTCTCAATTAAAGAAAAAAGAAAAATGTATTCTTCTTCGCGTGGCGGCAATGGATACGGTCAACAGCAGCAGCAGCAGCAGCAACAACAACCCTACTCGTCTCAACCAGCTTATACGAGCGTAAGATTCAATTTTGGCTGATAGATGTAGATGCAGATGTAGACGTATCTGTATGTATGTATATGAAATCCATTTGTGATCTCAAACAGCAATAATCGGATGAAAATAGCAATTAGATATATCGTGTAATAATGAAAGAAAGCCGAGTGGTCTATCATTAGTTGCCTTCGTCCACACAGCTTCTGTCCTTGTTGGATAAATCTAGTATATGGGAGAAAGCGTTGTACTTTATGCTTCTATGGACATTCTTGCTGATATGATGCTTGTATTTTGGTGCTGCACTATGTATGCTTATGTTTATATCAAGAATCAAAGAAATTGTTGGACCTTATGTCTTTTTGGATTGTGGATTGTGGATTGTGGATTGTGGATTAGGATAGGATGTTACTGTTTATGTGCTTTGAAATATGGTGCCATTGAGTTATTTAGAGCTGCTGACTGTTGCAAATATTGTGTGTAGTCTTTGTGCTTTAAGAGATATAAATTGTGGAATGTGATTGGAGTCCTTCTTGTAGAGACTAACTTTGGCTAATCTGTTGTGGAATTGCATTGTATTTTCTGTGTTGTAGTTTGGAAATCGTTACTCAGGAAGTTCCGTTGGAGGGCGTGATGGAATCTCACAACCTGGGGGTTCGCCGCGTTTGGGGATTTTGGGTAGTGTGCCTGAAGGGGAGGCAGGTGGATATAGAGGACATGGACAACCCTCTAGCGGAACTACTTATGGCAGCCAGTACAGCTCTGTATATGAGTCTTCTGGTCAACAGGTCAGGCACTAGCATTAAGCTGTTTTTTTTAATGATGTTTTGGGGAAACAGTGAAGGGTGGTGAACATGTCTCAGTTTTGCGGGGTATCTTTATGGCTAACAGTAAACCTTCGTTTGGCCATAATAAGAAAAGGCCATCTGCAAATTCGAACTCCAATTTGACTTTTCACAACTACAGGGGTATTGAATATGATTCATGGAAACTTGTTTCTGCAACGTTTTTCTGAATGGAATTTCGTCTTTTCTGATATCTTTTGGACCAGCTAGTGTTATTAGAAGCTTTCTTTTGCGTACAATTCAAATTGCTTTTCTGCTTCATTCAAATTTACCATTTTGGGTAACCAAATTACTAACCTTTATTCCCATCTTTCAAATATTGCATGGTTAAAATGATTGTGTTGTTGTTTTTGGTTCTCCGTCAGTTGCTCCTCTTTTGGGCGTCTCTTTTAATCTTCGGGTTAAGGGACGTTACTTCCTGATGGACTACCCAAATGATTCATTTCAATATAAGATTCATATCATTTTTATTGGGCCCTTTTCCCTTGTAATTTAGAATCTAAGATAGTGTTACATATTGTTTAGATCCCTCAAAGTGGTGCGAAAGGATCTCTTCAACCTGCATTAGAAGGTCGTAGCAGTTTCAATTCAGTGCCTGTCTCGCCAAAATATACAGCCAGTGACTATGCACTATCATCAAGCCGTGGTTATGGGCAAGTGGGTGATCAGTTGTATCCTGACAGAACATCTGATTACACTACTGGGGACAGACAACCTTATGTTCAACGTCAGGGTGCTTATATAGGGAGAGATATGCCAAGTGAACCTGCAAGTAGATATGCTGAATCAGCCAACTTTGGGCATACACATCAGGTAATGTGCATTGCTTTCTGTTGCTTTAATTCTTTATTTTCTTGGGGTATGGAATGCTGTTTGATCTCTGTTTGTAAGTTGACAGACTTGTAATGGATTTTTTTTCGACAATTTTTCTTGTATGTGATGCATCATCTTGGATTATTATTTTACACCATTTGATGTGAGAGAATTATCCTTTTTTTTTAAGAACAGAATTATCCTTGTGTACGATATATTCCTGAACTGAGAGACAAGCCCGAACCACTCGCAATGATACATTCTACTTAAATTTCAATTGATAGGGAAGCCTGAACCACGCATACGTTCTACTTAAAATTCAATTAATAGGGAAGCCTGAACGTATACGATCTACTTAAAATTCAATTGATAGGGAAGTCTGAATCACTAAGTTAATGAAAATTTGCAGTATATCTTCGGCTTCTTTTAGACATTTTGGCTTCACGGCTTTGCTGACTGTATTCTATATTTGTTGGATGTACTAAACTGCTTGTTTATTGATTATTATATCCTCCGGTCGGAAGTATGAAAAATAATCGTTTTCCCCCTCAAACAGCCTGAGCCTTATGGTCGCTTAGACCAAGCATCACTACTAAGGCAAGAACAATTGCTGAAGGCCCATTCCTTGCAATCTTCTTCAGTTGATGGGAACACCAGGTATGCATTGTGAATTGCAATTGGCTGATGTCTGATTTTATTTAATATCACGCAGTAGTTGATAAATGTATAATTTTTATGTATTTGCCACTGAGAATAATATTTAGCTCTTCAGCTGTTTGCGACCATGGAAACTTTGTAGTGGATGTCACATGGAAATATGGATATCATTTACCTCCTTGGCTCATCGTATATTCCTCTTTTATCATATTTATCCCTGTTCCTTAAACGGCAACATATCTTATTGCACTGAGTAGACAAATTTATGGCAGACAATCTGATTATGGTGCACCAAGGAGCACAAGCCTTCGTCATACAATCCAGGATCATCATCAAGACCAAGATCCACACACTTTCGCCACGAGAATTGATCCTGAACCTCGTACTTTATCCATGCTGACTGGTTCATCATTCGGTGGACTACGCAATCCATCAATTTTAGGGGCTGCACCATCAAGAAATGTGGAGGATGCTGCCTACGTTCAAGCTTCTTTAAATCCTGGATATGGAGTCAGCCTACCTCCTGGCAGGGACTATGGAGCGGGGAAAGGTTTATATGGCACATCACTTGATCGAGACTATCCTTTGGTGGTGCGTGCTTCTCAGTCAAGTATCGACGACCTCAAAGATGATAGGGTTGCATACCATCGGGAGCTTGACCGTAGGGAAAAAGATCGCCGGGAACTACGCGAACGTGAGAAAGATCGAGAAAGGGAAAGAGAAAGGGAAAAAGAAAGAGAAAGGGAAAAAGAAAGAGAAAGGGCTAGAGAAAGAGATCGACTACGTGAACGAGAACGCCTACGTGAGAGAGAACGAGAAAGAGAGAGAGCGCGTGAAAAAGAGCGGAAGGAGAAGGCAAAGGCACGAGGAAGCAAGTCTGAAGTTGACGGTAAGCGTGAAGCTACTCCACCCAGACCCTCTAGAGAACGTCGTGGTGCTTCTTTGTCGAAGGATGGGCGATCTTTGCTGCGAGGATCCTCACGTGGATCTTCACATAGGTGGACCTTATTTAATTTGTGTGCCTTCCTAGTTTTGAACTCTTTAGATGCCTGTGTATCTTTCAGCTCTGCACTAACTCAATGTTCTGTCATACTGAAGGCGCCCTTCACCTGTGAAAGAAAGGAGAAGAGAATATGTTTGCAAGGTAAACAAATTACGCTGGAGCTTAGACAATGAATGATGATCAGGGCTCAGACATTGTTTCTTATTTGATGGTTTCATTCCCTCTGGTTTCTGCTGTTTGAGTTTCTCTGGAAAAATTTGCGTCATCTCACCATTTTCACCTCACCATCTCTCTTAACACTATTATGGGCTATTCATGTCTATCACTTGGAGTCTCTCGTCTTCCGGCTTCTTACTTGGTTGCTTGATCTTTATCTCTGTTGTGAGGCTGTTTCCTTTCCCCCCTCATTACTCTCTCTCTTCTTCCTATACTCATACTGGAAATTTTTCTGGGCAAAGGCGTTTTCCTCTTGTATGGTTGAATCCTTTATCTCCCTTCACTCTCACTGTCTCCTTGTACTTACCCTCGGGAATTTTCCATGGGCTCCATTTGCATAAATTGGATTGATTGCATATTTTATATGAGAATTATACTTCGCAGATTTCTTATAATGAAATTTTTGAATATTGGGTACCTTCTTTGTTGTCGTTGGGTTTGTTATTTGAAGTTTCTTGTTTGGTGGTTGATGAGCATGGATCTTAGCCTTTTCAACTGAGCTCACATGTATCAAGATTGTAGCAACTGTAGCTCTGAGTTCTTTGTGATGAATGGATCTTTTGTTAACAGAATTACATATCTCTGCAGGTCCACACCTCTAAGTTGGTAGACATCGAGAGGGATTACTTGTCACTGGATAAAAGATATCCCAAGCTTGTTTTATCGCCTGAATGTGCAAAGGTTTTCAAGTTTTGTTTCTCTAATAATTAACGACTGATCATTGAGCCCCTATTAACATATAATTTTACTTCTTTATAGGTGGTGGTTAACTGGCCAAAAGGGGATATAAAGCTTTCTTTATATACTCCTGTCAGGTACTTCCTACTTTGGTTTGTCAATCCACTCAAAGCTTATGTGTTTGATTTTTATTGTAAAAAAGTATGTTTCTGCTAATGGAACAGTCTTCAAATGATAGTGTATCTTTCATCTTTCAAGTACAAAAGCGTAAGTATACATGAAGTTATAATCATCTGATGTGTGTGTGTCCATGGCTTCATGCCTGAACTATCCTTTGTAGGTTTGATTTCTTGATGTTGGGAAGAGTTTTCTATTGTTACGACAAAAAGGTTTCCATATAAAGTTTTTCTTGGTAGTGGTGTGATCATGGTAGCTTTGCACATGTAACAGCTTTGAGCATGATTTTGTCATGGATGGTGCGGCGAAGAAGATTGTGCCAGTTTCCAAACAGCCAGCTGGTGAATTGGTAGAGGCAGAACCTAAAGGCACTGTCTGGAATTCCAAGGTAAACACTAATGTTTTTTCTTGCCCCTCTTGTATGCTTCATTGAAAGTTTCTTCGCTCAATTTTCTCATTGTGCATAAATACCCTTGTACGCTTGTTCAGTGGAGTAAGCAACCACTATAACTGACATTATGGCCCATAAGGAGCTTAGGGATTAATCCAAATAGAATAAGCATTATGTTTATATATTAACCTTGTGTGCACTTTGCTTCATTGCATGCTGTTGTCTTAGGTGATTTTAATGAGTGGACTAAGTCAGAATGCTTTAGAAGAGCTATCATCTGAGAGAGTCTATGGAGAACGTATTCCGCATTTCTGCAATATGCTGAGATTTGCAATCCTTCAAAAAGAAAAAACTTTTATGGCAATTGGGGGCCGTTGGGATCCTTCTGATGGTGGGGATCCATCTGTCGATGATGATTCTCTGGTTAAGACGATTCTTAGGTCTGTTCCTATATCCGGTAGTTTTATTTTGATTTTTTGTTTCATCCAATTTCTCTGTTTTGCTAAAATGAATTTTACTCAGATGTGCAAAGGATGTAGCAAATCTTGATTTGAAAAGCTGCAAGCGTTGGAACCGTTTCCTTGAGGTGAATATTTCTCCTTTATATTTTCTTCTACTTTTTGGTGATATATTACCATCTCATTTCTAAGCTTAATTTGAGAAGTATAACGTATACATTTTTACATTCTAACTCATCCACACCCGTTCCCCGTTCATGTGTCACACTTGTAAAAGTAAGACATACAATAGCTGTGGAGTAGCAACAGTAGTAATAATTTTTTCCTTAAATGGTGCAGCAGAGAGGTTTTATCTTGAGTTTTTTTTGTGTGGTTATGGTACCATGATGAATTGCCTAAGATTAAATTGTTGGAGAGACATGTAATTTTACATGTATATATGATCCGGTGTGGCTATATAGACAATCTTATATCTTGTTTTTTCTTTTCATCTTTATTCCAGCTGAGTAGTTTTTTTTGTAAGCTTGCTGCTTGCGGGTCATAAGTAACACTATAGTCGTTCTGTTGCTTTCTATGCCATCTTCCCATACGCCTTAAGGTCAATGAACACCATATGCAAGTCTTGCCTCCTGTCCTAGTTTTTATTGTTTTGAACCTCTGAAGTGGTTGACGTCATGAAGTTTGATGTAATGCATCTTGCCCGTTGTCCTAGTTTTTAAAATTGATTAAAAACTTATAAAGTGACATAACGAATATTGCCTTTTACTTGCATTGGGTGGTTGTTCTAGATAAATAAATGGGGGTCATGCATTAAAACCACAATCTATGTATTGTGTTGAGTATGATATATGCTTTGGATGCCATAATGTATAAATTTAATTACCTGATAGACCTTTGGACATGAAGGCAGATTTATATAGCGAGTATTTCTAGCTTTCTAGTCATTGCCGCTTCTTACACTAAGAATCTCAGACCTATTGTTCCTTGTATTTTCAAAGTTATTATTTGTATCGTTACATTGATCAGCATAAATGAGAGTTTGCTTTTCCATGAGTTGTGCAGGTACATTATGACAGACTTGGAAAGGATGGGCTTTTCAGTCATAAAGAGGTCACTGTAATTTATGTACCCGATCTTTCTGATTGTCTACCTTCGTTGGAATCGTGGCACAAACAGTGGCTTGATCACAAGAAGGCAGTTTCCGAGAGAGAGAAACTGCAAACCCCTGTAAAACAGGTTTGTTGTATTCTGTTAGTTTGGGCCCATATTGTGTTGTACATAGATATAGCATTCTGCTCATCATTACCATATCTGTCATCGTCATCCCCCTTTTTAGCTTTGGTTTTTTTAATTTCTTATTTTTGCAATTAATATTGCCTCTCACCATCATATTTATTATCTGATAGAACGCTGGTGAAAAGAAGGGGAGTACTGAAGGTATTGTGACAAAATTTCAAACAAAAATTTCAAACAGTTATGATTCATTTAAATACTAATCATCATTCCTAATTTTTAATCCCGTTTAACACAGACGTCTTACATAAGAAAGATACCAAAAAGGATAACCAGTCGGAAAAAAAGAAAGACACTCCAACCTCTGAACAGAAAGTGAAAGATAATTCAACTCCCAAAGATGGGAAGGTGGGTAGTAAAGAAGCTGAGAGCAAACAAAAGGTTGAGGCTACCAATGATGTTGTACAAGCGGATCAAAAAGAAAGCGTGCAGACGACACCGGGTAGTGTGAAGCCTAAGAAAAAGGTTATTAGGAAGGTGTTGAAACAAAAAGTTGTAAAGAAGAAAGACACTGTGGAAGCTGCTGCTACGCCAGATGAGAAGATGGGCAATGAAAAGGATGCTGCTGGAGAGAAAACTGTGGAATCTGACGTCACTCCTCAGAAGGACGGATCATCTTCTAGCACTCCAGGCGTCAAAACTTTAAAAAGGAAGAAAATTGTGAAAAAGTTGGTTGCAAAGGCTATAGCAAAAGCAAAGGTTGGTGTGGGTGAATCTGAATCTGCTGAAATTAAGGCAAAACAGAATGAGGATGATCGTAGTACGGCATTGGTCCCAGATACTGCTGCAAAGACTACTGTCTTAAAGAAAATAGTTAAGAAGGTAGCTAAAAAGAAGGCAGTAGTGTCAGAGGATGCCAAAACTGCTACCGGTGATGCTGTAAAAACTGAAAATGAAGGTTTGAAGGATGAAAAGGTGTCTGAAGCAAACATTGAAAAGACTGATTCGAAAGCAGAGCTAGAGGCCAAGACTCCCAAAAAACAGGAGAAACAAACAGGGAAAAAGACGAACCAAATTTCTTCGGCTTCTGGTCCTGACAGTGAAAAGAAAAAAGTCTCCCTACAGGATAAGGGTAATCATTCGAAACCTAAAGGAAAGGAACTGTCGAAAGATGAAAAAGGAAAAGACGGAAAGGAACTGTCGAAAGATGAAAAAGGAAAAGAAGGCCATGGCGGAAGATCTGATTCTAAGGGCAGATCAGATAAAGATCTGAAAGAGAAGAAACGAACTGATGAACCTCCACGACATCCTGGGTTTATCCTTCAAACTACTGGGAGCAAGGATTCAAAGGTAGACTCGGTCTAATTACAAAAGAAATTATGCAAACTTTCTATTTCGTTTTCTGCTCTTTTGTATTTGTTCGGCATATAACTAAGTGTAATATGTAATCTGCATCTGCAGACGCGGTCATTGTCACTCTCACTGGACTCGCTTTTGGATTATAGTGATGAAGATATCCAGGAATCAACTTTCGAAGTACTTATTCTTTCTATGTTATCTAATGAATGCTTATGTCATTCGATGTATTTGCTTTTGTTGCTCATTTTATTTTTATTTTATTTTGCTCACACTTCTCGTTTAATACATTTCCTTATTGTACGTTGCAGATCTCGGTATTTGCTGAATCCCTGTATGAGATGCTTCAGTATGAAATGGGTTGCCGTCTGTTGACTTTTCTTGAGGTAATTTGAAAATAGAAGACTTTAATTTTTTTCTATAGCAATGGCCAGGTTGATTTTTTTAATTGAGCTTGCTTCGCGTGCTCATTCTTTTTCGTGCTAATGCAGAAATTACGTGTTAGATTTGTGAAGAAGAGAAACCAACGAAAACGACAGAGGGAAGATGTGAAAAAGGAAAAAGAAGAGAAGGCATCACCAGCAAAACGTGTCAAAATAGAAGAGGGTAAGGATGTAAAATCAGAGAAAGGTGAAGGACATGAGAAAAACAATTCAGATGTTGTAAAAGGCGTTGTGAAGGAAGAGAAGATGGAGGATGCTGTTCAGACCGAAGATGATAAGATGCATGGTACTGAAGAAGATGCAGATCAAGAGGAAAATCACGAGGAAGAAGATCCAGAGGAAGACCCAGAAGAAGAAGAAGAAGATCCAGAAGAAGAAGACCCGGAAGAAGAAGAAGAAGATGATCCAGAAGAAGACCTGGAAGAGGGCCCAGAAGACGATGCAGAAGTTAAAAAAGAAGATGAAGAGATGGTAGATGCTGGTTCTCAGGTTGACATGTCTGAGAAGGTAAAGCATAAACTCTCTCTTTACGTGCTTGCTGTGTTTACAAGATGGCCCTTCTTCTGATTGTTTATGGAGACAATTTCTCTATATCCATCCCTTTATTTAGTGAAAAATCGGTAGTTAGTAGTGTGTTTAAGCAATGAGAAAAGTTGTTTTGGATAAGATTTTTTTCTAATTCAAGTTCAAATTATCAATTTAGATGTTATCTTGATTGCATAGGGTTTTGTGTAGCGTATGTTGGGAGCCGTATATTATGGGGAGGAAATTTATGAGGGAAAAGTGTTCATATATTTTTTTTTCTCCCTGTCCAAACAGCCGGTAAAATCCTCTCCCCCTCCCTCCCTAAGGAGAGAGATTGATACAACCGTTAATGAATATGGTATCATTTGACATACATAATATCTTTTCCTTTAAACCCTCTTTTTCACTGTATACACATCATTACTATGTGAAAAAGAAGAGTATAAATGGTGGGATACGATGTATATGCCACTTGGTACAACCTTCCTACAACGATTGTACCGTAAGATTTTTTTCATTTCGTTTATTTTTCTTGCTTTCATATTATTTCCTGTATGAAGCATTTTATTCATCACAAGGTAAGGTAGAAGTTCTTCCTAACGTTAGCCTTTTAACCTTTTCAGGAAAAGGCTGAATCTGTCAAAGTGGAAAGTGAAAGTAAGGTTGAAGATGTGAAGAAGGATGATGATGTTAAGGATAAACAGAAGGAAGCTACAAAAGACAACCCGGAGGCAAAAAAGCGCGATCGTGCTGAAGATAAGAAGGTCTCAAAGAAAGAAGAGACCAAAGAGAAGAAGAGTGTCAACAAAGAATTGTTGCAGGCATGTTTCCAGAGGCCCCCTTAATTCTCTCATCTTTTTTCGTCTTCATCTTTTTTGCACTTGTTTTTCTGACATTTTCAGTTCCTCTCTTTCTTTCAAAGCAGGCTTTCAGGTTTTTCGATCGAAACCGTGTCGGCTACATTAGGGTAAGATGCAATACAATTATTTGTTTGTGTTCGAAATACTTTATGGTATAATCGTGTTGTAGAAAGGGGGAAAAAAACCATTTGTAATAACCCTTGCTGGTACTTTATGGATCAGGTTGAAGATATGAGGTTAATTATTCATAAATTAGGGACATTCCTCTCTCACAGAGCTGTTAAGGTCAGTCTCACAATTTCATTCCATTATAATATATATATATATATATATTGTTTGAGGTTTTGAGAATACTATTTACGTATGTTTTTATTTTTGTGCAATGGAGCAGGACATGGCAATGAGTGCACTATTGGAGAGCAACAAAGGAAGAGATGATCGGATTCTATATGATAAGCTGGTCACCATTTCTGATGTATGATATGATAAGCTCTTCATATATTTTACTTATTTTGTTTTATTTAAATCTTTTTTTTTTTTTAGGAAGTTTATATTTAAATCTTGATGATTATTATGATTATAATTTTTTTGTTTCTGGATCCTGTATGGGTGAGATGCTTTGATGGCATTGACTTCTTCCCTTTTAGAATTATTTCTTTTTTTTTAAATATTTATCCTTACCGGAGAGGTTTGAATTGAAAATGGTTGAATAAGTTGTTTTTATAACTTTTTTTTGGGTGTCAAAATATGTTTTTATTATAGTATTATTTTTTTGTTTCTTTTGTTCTTGTCTCATAGTATAATTGTTTTTTTCTTCATTCATATATATATATATATATATATATATATATATTATTTTTTTATTTTTTTTTTTTTTCTATTTCCAGTTTTTCTACTTTTAGCATTTTAGACTGGAGCGTCTTTTTACACCTAAATATTATTCTCACCGAATATTATTGAATATGGGTCGAGAGATAGTTTATGTAGTATCTCTAACTGTGCATGCATCGAATATTGTTGAATAACTCATGTTTTGTATTTGAGCTCGTTTAGTCTGTGAGTTGGTTTCAGTTTGTTCGTTTAATAAACAAACTTAAACTTCATGTTTGAATTTGACTTGTTGAATTAAACATATTGTTCGGTCTCCCATTCGGCTTGCCCTGGTAAAAAGGAACCAAAGCTTAAAAGAGCTTTAGTCCTTCAATATGATTTTTTGGGCAACATCCTGCTTCTCCAAATATTTGATATAAACATCGTCTTTGTCACTAATATAAAGAGATGGTCGTAGGCAATCTCGTGTTTATTTATTAAACGAACACAATATAACGATTGAGCTGGGTATGTTTATACAAACAAATAATAATTACAAGTTTAAGCAAATAAAACTCGAATTTAATCATGAACTGCTTTACATGTAACACAAAAAAAACCCAATGAGCCTTTGTTTTACAATATAGGCGGGGAGATGTCTGCATGGTGAGTGCATTTGGCATGAAGTGGTGGGCAGAGCAATCAGAACCACACAATTTACTCTTCTGAATATAAACTGTGTGGTTCTGATCGTCCTCCATATCACTAATGAAGTTAGCATGTATAAATTTCCCACAAAGACGCCCGTTGTCATAATTGCGAGACCATAGTGCAAGGGGTAGCCTATTACACTAAGGTGTGTCCACATATTAATTCACTCTATTTTCATTTAAGCAAAACCCAATTTTTTAATATAATAAATAATTTTTTTGACATTTTGTCTCTTGATTTACAACACACTTGATATGTAATTCAAATACTCCCTCCGTCCCGCAATATAAAGCCTTTTAAATTTTTTATGGTGTCCTAAAATATATGTATTTCTCACATTCCAATACAATATTAAATGCATAGTTTTCAATTTCAAACTAAACAATGCAGTATTATTAGTGAGTCCCAAAAAACAATATAATATTTTACGTCGAAATATTAAAAAATAACCCATTTATTAGGTTTTCTTAAAATTTGTGAAATAACCAAAACGCTTTATATTATGAGACGAAGAGAGTAATATTTTTAACAAAATTTCTTTATTAAATAAGAAGAAAGAAAAAAACTTATGTTCTAATAGACCCATGAGGAAGACGAGAATTTATGCTACAACGGTTATAACATATTAATACCTAGAGTAGAAATATGTTGCTATACTGCACCGGGGCACTAATGGTATTTTTACGTTGAATAATGATAGAGACACAACCCTTATGACACAACGAGTGTCACAACGTGTATTCATACCGTTGATTCCTAATGTAAATTCATTGATCATTATTATATTCACCATGAATCACGATCAACGGTGTAGATACACATTGTGACAATCGTTGTGTCACAATTGTGTCTGTATCATTACTCTTTTACATTTTTAACAACAAAATTATATTGTTTCAATATAATTCTTTTTTAATATCAAATCTCGGTGCCCTCCCTCAAAGGGTTGTGGATCCGCCTCTAGGTATAACAACGTTGTAGGATAAAAATTCTCGAAAGAAGACAACTTGAAAGCTGAAAAAAAAAAGAAGGGGTTTTAGGGGGGATGCATAAAAATAGAAATGAGATATAATGAAAGAGCATTTAAATTTGTTAGGTGGAAATAAGTAGAGATAGACATGCAATTATTTTGCCTTTCATGCTCATCAGATATTATGGTGGGGTTTTATGTGTGTGTATATATATGTATAGGGACGGACCCAGCATATAAAGGAGGAGTCTTGGCTCCACATTGAGATCCGAAAATCGATATGTTTTATAGGTAAAAAATGTAAAACACTACTTCACGCCCTACTCGCTTTTCGAATTTGTTCTGTGTCACTCTTGAAATTTTTTTCTCATCATCAATATATATATATATATATATATATATATATATATATAACACAACAACATATGGTATGAGTTATCATTCTCCTTTGACGTTTTGACAGTGTTTTGAAGCACAAATGTAACTGTTTTGTGGTCACCCAGTCATGGCAAAGTTGTAAGTAACACATCACTCTCCACACTATGCCATACCAGACAAGAGTATACGGCACGCAGTTTCTTTGCATTATAGAAAGGAAAAAAAAAATGTTTGTATGTAAATCGAGAGTTATGTCTCAGTAGTCTAGTTTGTAAAATATGCATGTAAATCTCTTTTGTTGTTGAGAGAATTGAAGTCGACATAGTATCGAACTTCTATACAATAGCTTAAAAACAAGACTGTCACTACAACAATCCTGCTCTTTTACCATTGAGTTATGAACTTAGGCTTTTTTTTTTGGAACAAAAGGTTCTTTTCTTTGCGTTATAAGAAGGGTGGAATGAAAAATCCTATTGTGGGGTGTCTTCAAATAAAAATATTCATTATCTTTTGATGAAAACATTGTTGGAAGTGTTTGTCTATGAGGTTAACCTTTTTGGAGAGATGATAATTCAACTTGATATCAGATCAGGAAGGTCATGAGTTCAAACCTCTCTGTCAACGTTGCCTTTCCGTTTATATTATGCAAGAGTTCAGCCTGTTTGTTGGCCTTTATATATCTTTTTATGTCATGTTGACCCAGACTTGCTATAGACACACATTTGAATGGGCGTGTTGAAGTATTTAAGATGTCTTCATCGGCTTAAGTTTTTTAGGAAAATAGTAATTCTACAGACACGGCACGGGGAACTAATTATACTAGCAACAATGAGGGAATTTGACCATGTGTTGGTGTTTGGATTCGGTATTAGTAGATTTTCTCATTGAGGACACCTCTACAATAGAATTTCCCTCGAGATAAAACACCTCAGAGAACCAACTAGCACAACAAAAGACAATATTCTCTTAATGGACTGCTTGTTTGGATGAAATGAAATGATATTGAATAGAACGGAAGGAAAGAAAGGTAATGAAGCATTCATTTACTACATTTGTAGCATTCAATAATGAAATAAACTAGATTCCATAACAGGTGAAACACTGAGTGATAGTAGATGGCGAGATACATGTAGAAAGTGAGGTAGAGCACGAGCACATCGTAGGGTATGGTGGGCGATGAGGTATCAAGAAAGTGGGGCAAGATATGGTGAGGAGTAGAATTGCATGAGGTGAGGTGGAGCACGGGCACATCGTAGGGTATGGTGGGCGATGAGCTGTCAAGAAAGTGGGGCAAGGTAAAAGTGAGTAAGGGACTAGAATGGCATGAGGTGAGGTGGTGTAAGGGTGCAAAGTAGGGTAATGTAAGGTAAGGGTAATCGGTAAGGAAAGGTAGATATGCAAAGTAAGGTGGGTGAGGCAAGGGGTTAGGGATGGTGGGCGAGGGCGAGTAGTTAAGGTGCTTAGAGTGGTACGAACATATGTGTTTTGCCAATTTTCATTACATCCCAATTCATCCATTTTCGAATGTAGTGAATATCCTTTTTTTTTTACCATTCCTTGAGAATGAACTTTTTATTCCAACCCACTACCCAAACAATGAAATATAAAGGAAATTCGTTCCATTCTATTCCGTCAAAACAAACTACAAATGAACATCTATGATGGTTCTATGATGCTATAAGAGGGCATTTAAGTAATTAAATACATTGAGCAAAATTGCATCAGAAAGCTAGAAAGTAAAACAAAAACAAAAACAAAAGCAAAAACAAAGTTGCAGTAACTTTTTATTGATCTCTAAACAGAGTAACTTAGCTTACTAATCAAATACACAAATGCAGCAGTGCTGAAAGAAGCCTGAAACATGATACATTAAGCAAAAGACATTCATTCTTTTAACTAAAATATTCACATTCATAACAAGGCTTACTAACATATATATGCCAGTAAAACTTCAGAGTCGAATCGTAAATAGCACTTTCTCTTACAGTATCATCAAATACAGAAAGCTTTTTTCTTACGCTTTTGCTCGAAAAAAGAAAAGAAAAAGAAAAGGAAAAAAAACCAAATGCCCCAACTTTAAATGGAAGTCTCATGATCATATTCAATCACCTGGTAAGCATTTAAACTATGAAGGTTTCAGGTGTTGGTTCATCAGCAACTCATTCATAGTTGACAGCAGTAACATTTTGCATAATTCCCTGCCTTGTAGGGCATGGAAATCCACATCCCAGCATGCTGCTTTTTTTTTTTGGTCCTGGGGTACAGTTAGGAAACAAAAAAATAACTTCAGACCAACAAACTGCATGTGAAAATACTGAACTTTATATCACAGATTCTGCAATGATTGAGTGATGTTGCCCTTGCACCGTAATATGTGTATATATGATTGATAGGCTTAGTATCAATGTACAAAACAGGTCAGATATACATCAGTATCGTATAAAGTTTGTAGTATTTGATCAAACAAGATCGAATTTTTAACAAAATGGACAATTTATCAAAGAAGTGATAACCTACACACACACCCTATAAAGTTAAATACATAGATTTAGTCATAGTGATAAGAAGAAACTCATCTTTGAGCTCCAATATGGCCACCCTTCTTACCCTTTTTTTCTCTATTCTCAAAGAAACACCATAGCAATTATACCCCTATTTCAAGGGGAGGGGGGGATAGGATATAAGGTTACCAAGACACCATATGATTAGACATGTCTATGTAATTAAGTTAACTTTGGAATTCAAGTCAATAGGATAAAGATACAAGTTAGCCTGCCATTTTGATCCCAAAGATTCAGGGCTCAGAAATCAACATCTGTAACTGAATTCCATAATTATGTTCAAAGCAGACATAAAAGTCAAGTAATACAGAAAAAAGGTTTAAGGCTATTAAACATACACATTAAATAAACTTAAATTATGCAATTAAGCTCATAACATAAGTCATCTGAAGGCACAAAAGTAACATGAAGGCAGTCCATTAGCTCAGATGAAAAGCTCAAAACTTGAAACAAAGAAAATTACCTGAAGAAAATTCATCCTTCAATTGCTTATTTGCCCTGAATAATCTTCAGAACGAGTTCATCTCCAAGCAATAAGTCCTCCTTTTAGCCAACATTCTAGCAGCAGTCCCAAAGGGCTCCTCAAATGCTGATCCCACCAAATTCCCACCTGTAGCCACCTCCGTTTTCGGCTGCTCACTCGGCCTAATCGCCACCAAAGTCGCCCCTTTTAACACAGTCCCATCTGGTAATTCCAGATGAGGCGCATACCAAAGCCGCATACTCAAAGCTGGCACCAATGTCCTCTTTGAAGCAGAAGATGCTGATAATGGCTTCACTCTTAGCTCCTCCATTTGCTCCTTGTTCATACTTAATACTCCTTGTCCATCTGTATCTGTCAATAACAGCTTATCCAATGTCTTGTGTTGGGATATTATAGGTTGCAACAAATAGTGCCTAGCTGATGCTGCAATCAATGAACTTATTGTCCAGACCACTCGCAGTTTCAATCCTCCGTTTGTGTAAAACGATTCCGGGATGCTTCCATTATCAATCTCACTTGTATTGCTATTGCTAATATTTTCGTTTGGTCCATTAACTTGGGCATTCTCCACTTGATTATGATTATTCTGGTTTCGAGTAACCGAGGAGGCTCCAAGGATGACGCAATTATCCAAGGTGGAGCCAAAACTGCCTCGCCATTTGAGCAAAACGCCATCGTCGACCCCTAGCTCGCCGGAAGGAAGCTCGATACGAAGGAATTTGATCTCGTTGAAGTTTTTGAGCACTTGAGTAGGGGAATGGTGAGTGATACTGCTACAATCACCGTCATCATCACCGGTACCGGAGCTCGAATCATTGTTCATAGACTTCTTATTAGAGCTTATCAATTGAGTAATCGATTGGAGTGGCCTGAGGATAGACGAGAAGAAGATCCGGAGGAGGTTGCGAGACTTATCCGCGGCGGAGGAGGAACAGGCACCACCAGCAGCAGCAGCAATAGAGACGGTTCCGGCAACGGACGAGGAGGAAGAGGACAAGGAGTTGTCATCGTCGGAAATGACGCAGTCGACTCGAACGACGACGTTTTCGACCTCCGGCACCAGTGAATGGAATCTTTTCGAAACGACACAGCATCGACCGAGAGCCTTAACGTCGCCGATCTTGTTGAAAACCAGTAGAAGCAGAGAGTCCGGAAGCTGATCGAAATGGTCTTCCGGCTCCGGGAAAATTCTCACTCCGGTCAGATCTGATAGAATGGAGCTCATTTTCCGGCGATGCAATTACAGGAGGTGGTGGTGGTGGTGGTGCATGTAAAATGTAAAGATAGAAAGTTGGATTGAAAATAAGGAGACTTATGGATCATTATATATGGCAATGGTTTCACATTGGGAAAGATATGGATTGAGATGTGAGGAGAGCGTGGACAGTCATGGTGATGTATGGGAAAGGGATTGGGGTTGGGGGTGGGGAATATGCATAGCGTCTTGTGTGTTCTAGAACACGGAAGATATAGAGTAATGATAATATTTCTCGATTTGTACTTGTTATTCTTCCACATTAGATATGAAAATCTTTTTACAATGCCGTCTCTGCGTAGGAGCCAATATTGATTATCTTGATGTGAATGCAACCTCGAAGATTCGAAGGTAAGGATGCTACAAAAAAGAATGTTTTTCCAATACGAGTTCTTTATCGGTTGATCTCTGAAGATGCTACTTGAGGAACGCCTTTCAAGAAACATTGTCGTGTTGAACTTCTTATGTTGTCTGTCGGCTTCGAGATTTATTTCCACTGCGTTGCAGAATTATGGATCTTTAATATGGCATGGTGTAACAAATGGAAAGAGACGGATTGAGTAGATCTATGAAGATGCCGGTTTTCAAGAAGAATCACCGATGAACTTATGATTTAGTCTGTCACCTTCAAGATATCTTTAGAGTCCGTTGGAGAATTAAGGATCTTTATTATGGCATGGTTTTACAAAAGGAAAGATTTGGATTGAATTACATATGTGAAGTTTCAAGGAACATCGCCCCTGTACTTCTGATGTCGTCTATCAAGCTTCTAGGTGTCTTTCCACTGCGTTGGAGAATTATGGATCTTTAATATGACATGGTTTTACCAAAGGAAAGATATGGATTGAGATGTGACGAGAGCGTGGGCAGCCATGGTGATGTAGGGAAATAGAGAGGGGAGAACGGAGTGGGGGGGGGGGGGGTAGTGTATTGTGTGTTCTAGAGCACGGGAGGATATAAAGTGATGGTAATATTTCTCGATTTGTACTTGTTATCCTTGCACACGAGCCATGTTCATCTTCTTGCAGTGCCATCTCTGCGTATGAGCCCATATTGATCATGTTGACGTGAATGCAACATAAAAGATTCGAAGGCAATGATGCTACAAAAAAGAATGCTTTTCGAATCAAAGTTCTTTTTCGGTAGATCTGTGAATATGATGTCAACGGAACGTCTTTCAAGAAACATCACCGCTGAACTTCTTATGTGTGTCTGTTGGCTTCGAGAGTTATTTCCACTGCATTTGAGAATTATGGATCTTTAATATGGCTTGGTGTTAAAAAAGGAAATATATGGATTGAGTTGATCTGTGAAGATGCTTCCAGTGGAATGCTTTTCAAGAAACATTGCCGCTGAACTTCTGATTGTCTGTCGGCTTCGAGATATCTTTCCACCGTGTTGGAGAATTATGGATCTTTAATAAATAATGGTTTTGCAAAAGGATAGATATGGACTGAGACGGGAGGAGAGCGTGGGCGGTCATGGCAAGCAAGGAGGGTGGGTGGGAGGTGTTTATATGTAGCGTATTGTGTGTTCTGGTGGAGATGGGATATAAAAGAGCATCAGAGTAATGTTATTGTCACAATCGTTTGTCATAACGAATGCCACGGAATAATGTGGTGGTGGTAATTGTAATGATGATACCTATACTTAAATAGGTCTCTTATTGTTACATAATAAATGGTCACATTAATACATCAGGTTGTGATATTCGTTGTGTTATATTGATGTGATAGTAAAATTACACGAAATCGTGTTGTGACAATTAATTTAGAAATCTATCAAGTATGAATTCATTGTTCTTCTTTATGATCATTCATTCTTCTTCTATAATACCATATACACTTGTATCATATGAAAGAGAGAGTATGAATGAATGGATTTGTACAACATACTTACAACAATCAGAGGATAATTATTTTTATTTTAATTGGAATGATTACCACAAATTGTACTTACAACAATTAGAGGATAATTGTTTTTATTTTAATTGGAATGATTACCACCAAATTGTTGTGATCATAATACTCGTATTTATCAGAAGTTTTATGGTGGTTTTGAACCAAATTTTTGGATCACAATATGGTGGTTTTGAACCAAATTTTTGGATCACAATATCAATAATTTGAGAAAACTATACACATGGGTCATCAGAATTCAGTTAAATCCTATTGGTTGAACGCACCAAGTAGGATTTGGTTCTGAACCATAGTAAAGTTTGTGTTTATTCATATTTTAAAAATGAAAAGAGAGTAAATTTTGTCTATTTTTAGGGTTATTATTAGTGTTCGATTTTTCTTTTAAATTGAATGATTTGCATAATTTGCGTGCACGTTTATTGTGAACAAATTGTGTATATAAATACTTTTCCTCTCAGTATTGTTTCAAATTTGTTTTAAACTTTTCAAATAAGGACATATGATCTGATTGGTTAATGCAATAAATATTTCAATACCGTTAATTATTGAGATTCATGTCCTTTAACCTTAGTGGTACATACACATGATGAGTATTGTAATATCATTTATAATGTGATATTTCACGCCCTTTTTCCTTAGTGATATTGAGTGCTCTCTCCTTCCTTAGTTTACACGTTTGAGGATTGACAATGTTCATAAATCGTCTGAGTTAAATAACGGGTAATTGAATCTTTTGAAGAATAACTCAAATAATGTATTGGTGGTGTTTGTAGTGATTTGTGGTTGTGTCAGTGGTGACCGCCTACGTACCCAGAATGAGGGGCCATTGTGAATTGTGATGTTGTCGTGGAGCAGTTACGACTTAATTAGGCGAAAATCATTAAACAGAATCAATCGTGGGATCATGTCCTTGTATAAATATCAATCATGGGATCCTCCTCATTAATGAGTTACCGCACTTCGAGCTCAAAAACGACATGTCCCGAACTGACCATAGATGACCGAGGTGAGCCTGTCGCTATATCAGTAATGTGGGACCGTAGACACACTGTGTCATGCCGACTATCTGAAACTATGGGTAGCCTGTGCCGAGCCGAGGAGATGTTTGCTTAGTTTGAACCGAACTGAGCTAACGACATGAGTCTTGAGGATGATTTGAATGAGGTTGGAGAAGACCATGCCGAAGCCATTACACGAGAGGCCCAATAGTGGGCTATGTCTAAGTAGGCCCATTTGTTTATATGATCCGATTAAAGCCCTAGGTGTGCCACATGTATGAATTCCAGGTCATACCCTGGTCAAAAGCCCTCATACCTGAGCTGGGATGATCACCGTAGGTTAAGTCTACACTGACATGACGTGGCACGACTTAAAAGGTTGAAGTCCAACTGTCTCTAACATATGTGACGTATACCAACATGTCTTTAAAAATTCTAATTATGATATTTATATCGAAAAATCATTATGAATTTCCTGAGGATTGCATTGATTTTCACAATGAAAGGAAACCTTTTCGGCTTCAACGTCATCTCTTTTTATAAAAATGGGGAGATTGCTTCATTTTTATTTTTGCCGCCTCCAAATTTTTGTGTTGTCGTCTGAGAGAACCCCGAGTCCCTTCTTCGTCTTAAGAGTCATGTTCTTAGATCTACAAAACAAGTAAGTATTTTTCTTTATCTTTGCATTTATTTTGAGTCATGTCTTCATCGAGTAGACGATTTGCGCCTAATGATTTATCTGATGAATTCCATAGTAGGGATATATCTAAGGCCGCATGGTACGTTGCTCAGGAGCATTCAATCACCTCTTCCATGTTTAGGTCACAATATGTAGAAGATTCTCAAAGATCTCAGGATGTAGATATGTAAATTTCCGCGGGGCCGGTCAAGGTTATTTCCTCTATTCTGAATATTGTGAAGATGACCACATTAAGTGACGAATACAGTATAGATTTGAAAATCTTTAAGCGATTCTTCCCACTTGTAATCAAAGAGCCGATGCCCATCCAAAGGGCTATTGTACATTGTATAGGGAGCAACTTGTTGCCGGTCTTTGAATCACGATGACTTCTACGGTTGTTTATGTTAGAAAATCAATGCACGAACGCAGCGGAATTTAAAATTTGATTTTCTTTTCTAGGACTGACTTCATTTAAACAATACACATAAAAGTAGTATCATCTAAAAAAAACATAAAAGTAGTATACGAAGAATATACCTTGACTGATCTTGATCGAAGCTTCATCGTCTATGAAAGAGTGGTAGTGCGCAAAGCCGCCCAAGTGTTTGGCCTCCACCGATATCCACACGAACAACTCACCAAAATCCTGCCTTGGATTGTTACCAGAAAAACTCGTTTGCTAGACTGACATTTTCTCTATTTCAAATCTCTCTATAGGAAGTACTCTTATATCTAGTAAATTAGAACACTTCTAATTGTGATGATACAAAAGAGCTTGACACACACCTCCTATTTATAGCATAGGTGACTCTCTAAGAGTCTCAATCTGATTGAGAGAAGTTTCCTGCTTGGAGTGGGGAGAAAGAAAACATTTTCCTGATAAAATAAGGAAAATATTTTTTTTCTTGATTTATCTCATTTAATTTAATATCTTATATTAAATAATCCATTATATTGTCAATATCCAATATTGAATATGTCTTTATTATATTATCATAAATCAATTCATACATGTGTATATATCATATATATATATATTTTAATATCTATTATAAATACATAATATAATACTGTGATTAATTAATTTGCAGAATCCATGTGCATCATATACACAGAAATTGCGCCACACACACACACACACACACACACACACACACACACACACATATATATATATATATATATATATATATATATATAATCAACATAATTAATATCTTGTATTATATTTATTCATGATAAATAAATACCACAATATTAATTTATCACTATAACCCTTTATAGTCGAGATAAAAAATTTCCTTATTTGGTTATCACTATAACCGCATTATAATCTGACTATATGTTCTTATGTGTGTGACCCGATATGCTTCCGAATATGTTGGCCGTAGGCACAAAGTGCATTTATTAAAATACCTTTCATACCTAACGATCATGAATAGCGTCTAGCAACATGTCATGACCCCCAATTATCGGAAGAGTCAAATGCAATGACTACTACCTTTCATTGAAACAGTTTCGTGTAAATAGAATCATATCGCTATTATAATATCCATACGGTCGTATCTCGAGTGTCAATACATTAACGACCGCATCTTATAATCCGGATATCATGCTCTCTCGAAGTAACACATGTACTCTCACATTGCAAAGATTCACGAGAACGAGACATTCCTTATAAGAAAGCCTTTTCGGATATTTATTCCTACTATTAGGATACACAATTTCTGGACGAACTACATGAATCCTACGAATGCTTCAATATCACACCCAAGCACTACCACATTATCGCCCCGTGAATATGGGAAACCTCAATAGCGTCAAAGCATGACAATCCACACCGTTATGTCATGAAGACTCCGGTCTCAAGATAATTACACAACTGCCACATTCTGCGACACTTAATAAAGTAAGCGGGCCAGTCTAACATACGCATTCTCTAATACACATCCACGTAGAGTCCAAGTGTCCCAACACTTCGATAGACGAGATCTATCTCTATCTTCATAAGATATAAGACATTCAATACGTGCAAGTCTGATCGTACTATTAATGTATTATTTAATAATATATAAATCTAGAGACATTTAAGTAGCCATAATTGGATTATTATGATAAATTAATCCGATCAACATAACTTTTCCAGGCCGACAAGAAACAATAAAGGGAGCCTTGTTTGGCTCATATAAAATAATGCCATCCTCATCCGTGGGGAAGATAAGTACTGTGTAGTACATTTGGGTTGTTTTGGCCTGACCTACGGTCAATGACTGAGCCAGGAATTGGATCTCGAATGAGCTAATCGATTATATTCGGACATTCGAATGGGCTTAATTAAGGAGTTTTGATGATTAATTGAATTAAATAAGTTTTTTGGTGTAGAATTTTTTTAACCGAATGGACTTAGCCCACCTCAGCCCTGCATTCATCTCCGTCCTTGCCTACAGGGAAAGTGAGTATACAACCAATTTTGGCTATGCAGCATGATATGTAAGTGGCCAGTCTCGGCTTGAGAAGGTAAATTCCATCTATATTGCTTGAAAGATATGCCGAGATTTGTTAGCTTTTCGTAATAAGAGGATGAGACCAGCTTCCGACCTGCGGGCCTAAACAGGGGCGGCTTTAGGAAATTACTGATACGGGTCAGAAATTTATCATATTTTACAATTACTAAGTGTAATGTTACATATGATAGTTCAATACGGGTCAATAGGAGATCAATATATAAAAATAAGAGGGTCGGTACACATATAAAATGTGTATATAAAAAAAAATTTCTAAAGTAATATTTTTTTTAACGAGTCGGGTGACCCATTTCATTATACATGGCGCCGCCCATGGGCCTGAATGAAGTATGCTCGACATGCGGGCCTTTTTTTTTGTTTTTTGTTTTTTATATTTTGTTTTGTTTTGTTTTGAAAATCCCATTGTGAGTTTCCTCTGAGATACACCCATCTTGTAGATTCCGACCTACATATATGAATAAGGTATGCCCGACCCGAGGGTCATATTTAGTTGTCTTTTCCTGAAAATCTTGCGCGACGTGTTCACTTTGCGATATATTCATCATGCGGACCCCGTACTGCAAGTCTCAATTTTAGGTGAGTTGTTTTCTAAAAAATTTGGGTCTCGACCTTTGTTTGCCTTGATCCCGGAAGGTTTTTTTAGGTGTGTTTCTCAAGAATTTGGGTCTCGGACATTGCTTGCCTTCCTGTAAGGTCTTTTGCTTGAAATGGTTGATCAGACCATTGAGATGGAAGTCAGTCGTGCTAACCAGTGTTTGAAAGATTTTTCCAAGTATTGTTGTGGGCTGAGTCCTGCTCGATTGTGTGACTGGAGTTTTGCTCGTGTTGGGAGAGATTGTCCACACTTAAAGGGCCGTGTTAAAGTGTATAACATGTTAATTATATGCCTCCTCATCAGCTTAAGATTTTGGGAGAGATGGTAGTTCAACATTGCCCACACTCTTATTGTATAAGGAAATATAGTAGCACATTTACTAACACCAATTGGTTTTAGTAGAATAGTAAGCGCTTGATCTTAACATGATACCAGAGCAAGAAGTCATGGGATCGAACCCTGGTGTGAACATTATTTTCACAATTTATATAGTGCAAGTGTTGGGAGAGATTGCCACACTTAAGGATGGTGATGAGATAGATTGCTAAAACCACTAGAAATAAACGCTTGATCTTAACAGCTCGAGATTTACTCAAAGTAATGCGAAGGCCTGGTGTGAACATTATTTTCACAATTTATATAGTGCAAGTGTTGGGAGAGATTGCCCTCACTTGAAGAGGGTGATGAGAGAGATTGCTAACACCACTACAATGATAAACTCTTGATCTTAACAGCTCGAGATTTACTCAAAGTAATGCGAAGGCTTAGGCCTGTCAAGGTTTGCGTAATGAGACGGAGTACGTCTTGCTCGGTGTTTCAAATTTTCGAGTATCTTTGGTTTGCTCTCGTTTGCTCTCAAACGAGTCATTGCTTTAATTGAAAAATCTCCAATGCATCTTGAGAAAGATTTCAGATAGTTTCGCGTTGTGACATTTACGTGAAAGCATCTCATAAAAAACAACAATTTTACGCGTCTTAAAGTTCATGTTGCACAATATTGGGGCACAATCTGATTTCATTGACTATAAAACGAATAAGCAAAATTACAACAAATCGAAATTACAACAGAAACAAGTTACAGTTTGTTTTGAAACAGATTAAAAATAGAAGGAAACCGAGCCGTGTGATTAACACACTTTCCTTAAGACTAATTCGTCCCCTCACCTTCGAGTGCTTGGAGTTTCAACGGAACGTTAGTCTCCCAGGATAGAACGGTTAGCAGCGACAAGATGCACCACGCTTTCAGCTGCTTAAGAACTTTGTTGCTTGAACTCTCTAGTTTCATAAGAAAGGGTAGAAGAAACAGATTTTCAGGTTATCAGAATTGTCTCTTGGCTGATGAAGAAAAGCTGCAGTATAAAGAGGCTCTAGCAGAGGAGAGTAGCAAAACTGATGGAATATGGAATGAACAGCCTCAGCTCGAATTGATTGTCATTAGTATCAGCATTATGTTAGAACTAGAAAAGCCAAAAGCCTCAGTTTTTATTCACGCCTTTATGTTGGATAGGAACAGTCTCAGCACTATCATTCAAGAGCATTCAGTATTGGAAAAAATAAAATAAAGATTTTATTTGCAAAACCGAGTCTTATCGTGAGCCCTTCGAATCGAGCTGCATTCGTGTACGCAGGACACGCGGGCATGCACAAGCCCAAGGGTAAACCAAGGTGAAATCTGGAATGGATTTGCACCCCCCCTTGCACGCGCGAGATTGTGTATAATGTTGGTTTCTTATTCCAGCTACACTAAAACAACATCATATAAATATTGACTCTTTTCCCTTCTTCCAACCAATGTGGGAGAAATAGCTTCATCCCATTTTTCCTTTCCATAACACTTTTCATTCACACACTTAAGCCCAATAGGCCCAATAGGCCCAATGTGACATATCATTTAAAATATTCCATTTTAACCATCAATTTTCCAACAATCCCCCACATGAATGGAAATTGTGTAAAACCCTAACAAAGGCTCTAAGAATGACATAGAGAGTTCAGCGATAGATGATGCATAGGATAGGTAGGTGTGACCTTTTGAGCCTTCCCTTGATAAGATATGTTTACTTTACTAGCTGATTAGTAGACGCGATGTCCTTGAACTATTCTGCTGTTGATGTAAACGATGACATATTTACCACAATGCATCTACCTAGCAACATTTAGTTCTTGCGGTTATGTCCATTTTGGCCGTGGACATCTGCCTGGTTCTGCAAGAGTTTCTAAGAATTGCGCCCTATACAATTCCTTTGAAGCGGCCCCTCTTCTCTCTCACATAGGTGATTCTGTAATTCAGAATTTCTCGAATTATTCTTCTTACACAAATCATTAAAAGCTTTACTGGTAAGCTTATCCTCGTTCTCACTGTTTTTATCTTAGGAATGAGATGGAGGTAACCCCACATGATCTCTACTTTTGCGATTAGGTTGTCCTTTGAACCAAGATCTTGGGATCTCCAATCTACAAGGTAGGGTTTTCCTTCACAAAAGTTTATTCCATGGGCTTTAGTCCCATTCCTCTTGATGACTTTGCAACTACTTCTCTATTTAACCTTTTGGTTAGCGGATCCGCAAGATTATCCTCTGACTTAACATAGTCTAAGGTAATCGTACCAGTAGAAAGTAGTTGTCTAATGGAGTTATGTCTTCGGCGTATATGCCTTGACTTACCATTATACATTTTGTTCTGTGCTCGTCCAATCGCAGTTTGACTGTCACAGTGAACACATATTCCTGGCACAGGTTTTGGCCATTGAGGAACATCCTCTAGGAATTGATGCAACCATTCTGCCTCTTCTCCACATTTATCTAAAGCTACAAACTCAGATTCCATTGTGGATTTGGTTATCACAGTTTGTTTAGATGATTTCCAAGACACATCTCCACCTCCTAATGTGAATACAAAACCACTTGTGGATTTTGAATCCTTTGAATCTGATATCCAATTTGCATCAGTATATCCTTCTATAATAGTAGGTTCTCTTGTATAGTGAAGGCCATACTTACGAGTATATCTTATATATCTCAGTAACCTCACTATAGCTTTCCAATGATCATTACTCGGATTACTAGTATATCTGCTTAGCTTGCCAACAGCATAAGCGATATCCGGTCTAGTACAACTCATTAAGTACATTAGACTTCCAATAATCCTTACATACTCTAATTGAGACACACTTTCACCTTTATTCTTTAACAAAGGCTGACTCTGATCTGTCGGATTTCTGGCTTCATTTGAATCATCTTTATTGAATTTTTCCAGAATTTTATCAATATAATTAGATTGACTCAAAGTGAGACCATTAGAATTTCTTGTAATTATAATTCCCAGTATCATCTCTGCTAAACCCATATCTTTCATTTCAAATTTGGCGTTTAACATATCTTTGGTAGATTTGATCATCTTATCATTGCTTCCAATAATAAGCATGTCATCAACGTAAAGACACAAAATGACATAGCCATCTTTTGTTTCTTTCATGTAAATTTTATCACATTCATTGGTTTTGAAACCCTTTTCAAGCATAACATGATCGAATTTCTCATGCCATTGTTTTGGTGCTTGTTTTAAGCCATACAAAGACTTAACTAATTTACACACTTTCTTATCTTGTCCTGGGCTAGAAAAACCTCAAAGTTGTTCCATGTAGATTTCTTCATCTAAATCTCCATTTAAGAAAATTGTTTTTACATCCATCTGGTGTACTTGTAAATTACGCAAAGCGGCTATACCAAGTACCATCCTAATGGATGTTATTCTCGTTACTGGAGAATATGTATCAAAATAGTCAAGAACTTCTTTTTGACTGTAACCTTTTATTACCAGTCTGGCTTTATATTTATCAATAGATCCATCAGCTTTCATTTTCCTTTTAAAGATCCATTTTGATCCTAGTGGTTTACATCCTGGAGGTAGATCAACTAACTCCCATGTATGATTTTGCAATATAGAATTTATTTCACTATTTATTGCTTCTTTCCACATTGGACCTTCAGAAGAAGTTGTCGCCTCCTTGAAATTTTGAGGATCTGTATCTATCATATATGTGATAAAATCTTTACCAAAAGATTTTTCAGTTCTCGACCTTTTACTTCTTCTTGGCTCAACCTCAGTTGGCTCTTCCTCATTCACTTGTTCAGAAGGGTGATCCTGAACATGAACACGCTTTAATGAAGTTTCAACGGAACGTTAGTCTCCCAGGATAGAACGGTTAGCAGCGACAAGATGCACCACGCTTTCAGCTGCTTAAGAACTTTGTTGCTTGAACTCTCTAGTTTCATAAGAAATGGTAGAAGAAACAGATTTTCAGGTTATCAGAATTGTCTCTTGGCTGATGAAGAAAAGCTGCAGTATATATAGGCTCTAGCAGAGGAAAGTAGCAAAACTGATGGAATATGGAATGAACAGTCTCAGCTCGAATTGATTGTCATTAGTATCAGCATTATGTTAGAACTGGAAAAGCCAAAAGCCTCAACTTTTATTCACGCAGGACATGCGGGCAGAACTGGAAAAGCCAGAAGCCTCAGCATTCAGCATTGGAAAAAATAAAATAAAGATTTTTATTTTATTTGCAAAACCGAGTCTTATCGTGAGCCCTTCGTGTACGCAGGACACGCGGGCATGCACAAGCCCAAGGGTAAACCAAGGTGAAATCCGGATTGGATTTGCACCCCCCTGCGCACGTGAGATTGTGTATAATGTTGGTTTCTTATTCCAACTACACTAAAACAACATCATATAAATATTGACTCTTTTCCCTTCTTCCAACCAATGTGGGAGAAATAGTTTCTTCCCATTTTTCCTTTCCATAACACTTTCCATTCACACACTTAAGCCCAATATGCCCAGTATGACATATCATTTAAAATATTCTATTTTAACCATCAATTTTCCAACAGTTCATTCTCGTTTTCTATACCATGTAAATACTCTTAATTAATTTCCTACGTAGAAAAACCTTGTTAGTGTATATCTCGTTTTCTATACCATGTAAATACTTATAATTAATTTCCCACGTAGAAAAACCTTGTTAGTGTGTGTATATATATATATATATATATATATATGTCTGTCATATATGTGTGTGCTGATTATCGTTGAAGAAAAAACTGAGAATATTTACGTCATAGGATGATACAAATAGATGTTTTCACACAAAGCATATCAACAATATGATCATAACAAGGGTGCTCGTACCTTCAATATAAAAAAAAGGGGTAAACCCTACCGCCAAGGGTCTCCATACTCCCGATCCCACAGGTGTATGGAGATGTAAATTTGGGTACCTAGTAGCTTAGAACACAAGCTGTCCATTGACAGGAGACAAAGAGCGATTCACCCCTTGTGGGGTTCGAACCTTAGACCTCCCGCTCCTGTTCAGGCTGTTTTTAAACACTAATGCCTTCACCACCAGGCCATATCCAGGGGATGCTCGTACCTTCAATATAATTAATAGAGGTGGTGGAGTTCCGTACACCCCTTGCATTGGGAAATTTTAGTTTATATAAATAAAATTAACAAGGAAAATAATGAAATGGTGGCAGACAAGAGAAAATAGTTTATATTATTGCGTGGGACGTTTTGTAAGAGGTGATGCATTCGCGGTGATGGGCGGGTGGGTGCGTTGGGGGATAATAATGGTGTCAAAATCATTGAAAAGAGTTTAATATTATGCAGGTTGAAAGATAAGTATGGTGTATAAATCCGACGCCTTAGAACTTGGGCCTAACGGTTTACTTGAACCATAATGAATCTTATTATTGACTAGGTGCATTGTCTTTGTTGGATCTAAAATGGTTAATCTGATGACAGTTAAAATATACCCATTTATGTCATCAATTATAACCTTAAATCGGAGTTAATTATATATATTTCATATTTAATCACGTGTTTATATTTATTATTTAATGATAAGTGATTATTAATATGATAATTGGTATTTATTTGTTTTTATTATAAAAGAGCAAATTCATATTTAATCACGTGTTTATATTTATTATTTAATGATAAGTGATTATTAATATGATAATTGGTATTTAAATTTAGCTTTTATTATAAAAGAGCAATTAATTGTGTGATAAATGCCCTGATTTTGCGCGAAACAAATCTCTTGATCATGATAAATCGGGAAGATAATTATCACGCAATCGGGGTAGATCTCAAGATAAAAGAGAAGAAAATCGGAGCATTGAAGAAAAGATTAATCACCAAATTGATCAATTCAAAAGCATGGACCAAAAACATGAGTGGGGAACAAGTCGACGAACCGAATTTGAAAAACGCTTTAACATAACATGAAAGGGAGGCTCGGTTCGACAAAATCAAACATTCAAAGCATGCCATTTGGTCGACCGGCGTGTAGAAGAAGGCGTTCGGTCACCCGAGCCTAAGTTGATAAATGCATGTCAATCTTGGGACGGATTCTCAAAAACTAACACAACGGCGTGTCGGCCACAACTCCGAGCTATATAAAGTGAACAGCTCGAGCGAGCCACGATCTTTTCGTTTAATGCGAGAAAGACACCGACCACTACAACACAAATCTTCTCGGATTCTCCTATATGTCGGCCACAACTCCTCAACAATTCATAATTTTAGCTTTTAAGTCTTTAGTTTTATTTTCTTTATGTTCGTTCATTGTGGACTCGTCGGATTCTCCGATTAGGGAGCGCATTAAAGAGTGGGAGTCACTCTCGTCTTGAGGGTATGACTATTCAACTATGCAATCTTTATTCGTAGATCTGATATATTTTATTATGGAGTAGTTTTTCTTGTATTGATTGCGTGATGTAGATTTATTTACGAACCCATGTGTTTAGGTTAGAAACATTAAGAAGTAATCATGATTTGTTCCGGCACGCAATCGTGTTCGGTCGACTTGAAGCGTGTCACTTTCGGTCGCCCGAGTCTGTCGTTCGGTCGACCGAGTGTGGTAATGTGTAGGGCAATATTATGATCGGCTTCAACTACGTCAGATTCTCTGATTTGGAATTAAAACGAGTAATTAAACTGATCAAATTAATTATTTGTCATCATAATTTAACATGAAACCCAAAAAGTGATTGTTACTTAGGATATAGATTGAATCGGCATCTAAGAAGTGCGCCTTACCCTAGGAATGTTGCTTAGATGAGGTTACGGTTTATACCGGCATCCCTAGTTTAAGTAGTTGTGTCGGTTATATGAGATGGAGGCATTAAAAGGCGAAGTCACGTAATGGAGGCACGATGATTTAGAGGGCCTAACCGGAGCTAAATCTACCTTAGGGGATGACTCCCGTAGTCATAATAATTAATCTTTAACGTTTGTTTTGTCTCGTTATCATCCTAATTCACATGGGGGAGTTATAATCTACTAGCGTAATCAATACTATTTGTTTAGATAATATCAACCGTATTATCCGTGTTTTAGTAGTCTTTAGTCTGTCTTTGTGGTCTTTTGTGTCTTGTGGTTTGTCACTTATTTTATTTTACGCATTTAGTTGGTCGTAGACCGCCACTTTCAATTTAGTTCTAATAGGATAAAGTTGTGTTTTATTTGTGCCGAGTCTCTGTGGGATCGACCTCGACTCTATCTGGCTATACTACAATTGAACCTAGTTCTCTTGCTAGTGTGTTAGTAGGCATCGAGTTAATAATTTAACTTGACCTCCATCATAATCCGAATTACCAAGTCGATTTTGTCTCAATCTTATATCTTAATAACCCTAGTTCCAGTGGCGGAGCCAGCAAAAAATTTCAGCGGGTGCACAAATATATTATCTAAGTAATTTTTCTTTTCCAGTGGGTGCATAATTTTTTTTCGGTGTAATATACACTGTTTTTCTTCGGCTCAGCGGGGTCCGTGGACCCCATTGTTGTATGTGTGTGTCCGCCTCTGCCTAGTTCCACCAGATGATTCAAGATGTGCTATCATGGTGTGAGACTTAATAATGAATCCAGTAACTACATAGCCCATCGTCTCTGCTTGAACTAAAATCGTTAAGCCAAGTGACAAAGTCCATTGTGTTTAGGACTTTACTATGATTCTAAAGGTGCCCCCACCTCCTCTCACAGTGTCTAGGACTATACTAGAGGAGTCTATAGATGACCACCCCACCTCTCACTGTTTGACCCTAAGTTTTACTAGAGGATTCTAGAGGTGTCCTTCACCGTCTCTCATGTTGTGACATTGAGTTCCACTAGAGGATTCTAGATGTGGGACACTTAGTTCTACCAGAGGGTTTTAGAGGCGACCTTCACTGTCTTTCACGGTGTGACATTTAGTTCCATTAGATGATTTTAGAGGTGCTCTCACGGTGTTAGTCTTAGTTCCACAAACGGAATCTAGAGGCGACTCTCACTGCCTTTCATAGTTTGACATTTAGTTTCAACCAAATGATTCTAGAGGTGTTCTCACAATGTGAAACTTACTTCCACCACCCAGCAAATGATTCTAGCTAGAGGTGTTCTCTCGGTGTTATACTTACTTTTGTTTGGTAGTCAGCACTGACACGACTTGTGTATACAACCTGTAACGCCCCAGTACTTAGGTCCAGGGCGGTGGCACTACCAAAGATATGGGTCTTTTGACCCTCTAAAATTTTATAAAAAATTACAATGTACTCCCTCTGTCCTAAAATATAAGTAATTTTAGTGTTTTCACATAGATTAAGAAAGTAGTTTAATATCATAAATTTAGGGAGAAATGACTAAAATATTTTTTGACTATAATTAATGAAATGATTATAAAGTATTAAAAAGTAGTTGAATTGTTAATAATTAGGGGCAAGTTCTTCAAAAAAACAAATAAATTAGGGTAAGATGGAGAAAATAGCAATATTGGTAATATAAACTAACTTGTACTCCATCCGTCTCAGAATATAAGTCACTTTAGAGTTTTCACACTGATTAAGAAAGTAGTTAAATATCATTAATGTATGCTAAAATGTCTAATACATCATTTGACTATCATAAATTCAACAATTGTAAAATGGTTGAATAAATATATATTAGGGGTGAGATGAGGAAACATGTTAATAAATTATCTCTTGGTATTATAAATGACTTATATTCTGAGACGAAATAAAAAAACTCTAAATTATCAAATTCATTATGTCTCAACTCTCAACCTTATATTTTTATATTGTTTATCACCTTTTCCGACGTGGGATACTCCGTACTTAAAGATTATATTTTTTTTTGAAGGGAACTTAAAGATTATATGAAGGGTGTAGTTGTTCTTTTTGTTTTTCCTTCTTGTTTTGATTTTGTAAAGTTTCCAGTTGCACTTGGTTGAATAAAATGCGATCTAGTTTAAATAAATAAAACGTATTACCTCTGTCTCAAAATATAAATTATTTTAAATATTTTCACACATATTAAGAAAATGGTTGAATGTTATAAATTTAAAGGTTAAATGTTTAAAATACTTATTGACTATCATTAATACCGTATTGTTAAGTAATGAAAAATTGTTACATTGATAATAAATTAATAGTAAGATGGAGAAAAAAATAGTAAATATTGCATTGATAATTAAAATAATTTATATTGTAAGATAAATCTAAAAATATATAATGATTTATATTTTGTAACGGAGATAACACTATCTATCATTTGTTTCATTATTGTGGGCTTTGGAATTTGAAAGATGCTTTAGAAAGTAGTGCCTAAATGCCTAATACTACTTGGTCAATCTCTTAAAAAGAAAACAGAAAATTTTGTCCACAACCGTGGGCATATCATACTAGCATAGTTAATGAAATATGATTTGATTAATCAGTAATTTTACGATGTCCGGATCATAAAATAAAATCACTATATCTATATTTTCATCCAATAAATAATTTTATAGATCTATTTTTATCTAATAAATAATTTTAGAGAAGCAATTTTTCTAATTAAATTCCAATTTTTTTACTGTTGGCCGAGGATTACCAGATGAAATTTGATCATGGACCAATATGAATTTTGTTTTGATTAATTAACATGCGAATAGGAAAAAACCTTGCCAGTGAAACCATCAATGAAACTTACCAAAGCGGTTAAACTGAGGTGTCAGGACGAGGTTCGAGTCTTTCGTATATGTGTGATATATGTCCATTGTATATGATAATTTTTTCCGATGAAAAAAAGGGGAAAAAAAAACCTTTAAAAAAAGGAAAAAAAAATGCTGAATTTTATATTTGCAGGGGAGGAGAGGAGGGGCTTAGTTTGTTGAGAGAATAGAGTTGAAATAAATGAAATTCGTGTAATATTTCAAGTTGCAAATAATATTTGGGTTGATGCCACGGAAACATAAGCTTCCAAATTCCAGCTTGCATTTTGTGATGTAATGTAATCCTAGTTTGCGATAAACATCAACACAAAAAGACACATACACTTTAATCAAAAGAAGAAAAAAAAAACAGGTAAACTTAAATAAATCTTTATTTATTCAGAATTATTAATTACGTAAGATAGGTATAATAAAATGATTTGAGATCTTTAAAATTAATCGGTAACTATAAGTTTATATACAGTAGTGGACATATATAACTACATAAGTTTAGCCTTTGATCCAAGTTTAGCTTTCAAGACTATCCATTTTTAGAAATATAAAAACCAAGCATAGATTAAATAATACTGTGAGTGTGATCTAGAGCTGTTAATGAAAATAGCCGTTCGCGAACAATTTCGCATATGGCTCGTATAAACTTGTGTTTGTTTGTTTGTCAAGCTTAACGAATCAAACTCAAACATATCGCTGTCCTCGTTTATTAAACAAACAACATGAGCTACCTCGCAAACGTTCGTTATAAGTTTGTGAAAATACACACATTTGTATGTATGTATGTATGTATATGTGTGTATCTATATTTCAAAATGCTAACCATAAATTTCTAATGTTATCTTAGTGTCGCATCAAATTTGTTTGTATTGATCTTATTATAATTCACATTGACTAACTAGTTCATACAAATTTAAAAAGTTAAGAAGACATTTGACGATACCGGATACCACCACACCACGTGTCTTGATAAAAATAGGGCCAGAATCTCAACTCCAAGGACCATGAGTCCCTTTGTAGGCCTAAGGGCCGATCTCCACCCCCAAAGGAGGGGGCTGCTCAGGTCGCTCCTCGGTCCACCGCATGTCGGTTTGGACGAGATAGAGGCAGACCTACTCAGCGCGGTCATACGAACCTTGACTGCTCACTGCAAGTCGGCCAGAGCATGTGATGATAAACACACATTTATCCTGATAATTATGAGATGAGTCCTAAGCCATTAAGGCTTAGATCCTGATCATTTGAATACCGAGATTATCTCCTAAAACCAAGGGATGATTACGGTTTAACTGTACTTGTGAAACACGAAAGGAAGGTCCATGATGGACACGGCCCAAGAAGGCCTAGGGCACAAATGTTCCCTATATAAGCGTTAATAAGAACTACGGCAGACTTGATTCCATTTGATACTTGGATACCTAGGCAGCCTGTAGAAGATCCCAGGCTCAGTCTAAAATATTCACCCACAATTTTTTCCCATTCATACTTCTCTTGTTTCCATTCTTAATTCAATTACCACTAGATTAAACGGCCCAGATTGTTACCCGACGAATTTTGCTTCGTGAACATTCAACTCATATATCATTTCACACTTAAAGCGGGAGTTGAAGAATATCGCAAAAGTTGTAAAGAATGAGGTGGGCTAATTTGAGTTTGGCTCTAGCTCTACCAATTGGTTAACAAACATAGCTCAAACATAAAATTAAGTTCGTTTATTAAACAATCAAACTCGAGCTCGTTTGTGTATTAAACAAACACAAACTCAAACTCAAACATCATTTATTTAATTCGGCTCGGCTCGTTTACACCTCTAGTGTGATCATGCAAGCACTAATGCACAAGATATTATCAGAAATCCAAAATTAAGCGTGGTTCAAAAGTAGCTTTTTGTACCGACTTTTATTTAGTTAAATGAGAAGCGAGAAAGTTGATAAGTTGTATTGATCCATTTTTAAGACCGAACTCTTAATTGAAAACAATCGTTCGACACATTCACTTGAACATAGTTTAAGTAACATGTCACTCTGACGTAAAGGTGTGAACGATTCTATTCAAATCAAATATTGACTTATCGAATCGAGCACCTACTCAAAATAGTGATACTTGAACCCATATCGAGTTTGTGAAAAGGGAAAAATAGCTCGAGACCGACTCAATTAAGTTTTAATTATGCTCGACAAAATTTTAAGGCACTTTCAAACTCGAACTAAAGTTCAAGCAGATCGAAAAAATGTTAAACTTTAAAATGTTCGAGTTTGGCTCGTGAAAAAAATACAAAGAATATTTTTTTGATATAATATAATAATTCTCGATAAAACTCGTTAACATTTTGAATCAAAGTTTTTAAGTGTTCGAATCCGGCTCGTTAACTTTGATAAAATGTTTGAGTTTAGCTCGAATTTGGTTAAATAATGTTTGAGAGATCAATTATCTAGCCGAGCATCGAGCTGCTCGTGAATGGCTCGACTCATTTTACAACCCTAGTTGACGTCCTTTGAAATCATTAAACACTGTGAAAGCAATAAATAATAATTTAAAGCTCGGAAAATAATATCCTTTTACCTCTTAAAACAATTGCAACAAATTCTAATATTCATCAACTTAAAATTAACTAAATGTCCACTCAAAAAAAAAAAAAAAAAAAAAAAAAAAAAAAACTGAATAACCTCCGTCCCGAAATATAAATCCATTTGGATTTTTCAGACATATTAAGAAAGTTGGTTAAATTGGTTATGTGTTATTAAGTTTGATTAAAAAGTCTAAAATAACATTTGACCGTTATTAATGCAAAGTAGTGAAAATTTGATGAGTATATAATAAATAAAGGGTAAAAAAAAATGTAATAAATGCTTCGTTGGTTATCTAAATTGACTTATATTGTGGGACTAAACCAAAAAGTTAAATAAAGTATTTTAGGACGGAAGTAGTACGTACAACCATCAAGTATGCTTGGCATACAAACCCTCATCAACTAGTAGAATAAAGTCTACCATCATAATGTTTACTGACGATGCTGGATCTCATCTATGAATAAATCCGGGCCGTTTAATCTAGGGTAATATGAACGATGGATGATTTTTTTGGGTGATTTTAGACTGAACTTGTGTATCTCCCAAGTTGCCTATGTATCCTGTTATATTTCAGGAATCAAGTCTCCGTAGTTCCTTAGGGGTTGTTTATATAGAGGACGATTTATCTCTTTCCTTGTTCTACAAGGAATTATATTATTATTTCCTTAAGGATTAATACATGTAAATCCCTATAATTTAGGGATATTTATGGATACATTTAAATGATAAGATCAATGTCATTATATCATAGGATTCTTTCCGTGTTTATCTGGTATTATTAAGCATGTGTGCCAAATACGAATAAGGAAGGCTCTGGCCGACCTGCGTCGAGCCGCCCGGGCCATCTTGACCTGTACTGCATTACCCGACCTCCACTCTTACCGAGCCGACCTGCGGTGGTAAGTTAAGAAGGGCCGAGCTGACCTCCCACCTGGGGTTCAGGTCTGCATCTTCATTTAAACGTAAGGGCTCCTGGCCCTTATTATGTATTAACTCCTTGTCTTCCCTTAATGGTTAGCCAATATAAAGATGACACGTGGCGAGGGCTAGTCCGACCCTTGTCATAGGCCCCTCACATCTGACTGAACTACTTGTTGTGAGGTCAGATCTGTTAGAAGTGTTGTTCGGCCACTGTCATCTAGACTTGTAGAATTTTACAATGGCCTACTCAGCCATGTGGCAGAGTTATTGATATGACACCGTCATCCGTGCCTACGTCTTCAGAGGGGGAACTGTTTTTGATAGTTAGTCCGATTTGCGGAGCTCGGTGTGAGTTTATCTGCAAACTAACTTTGTCCCGCAAACTTAATGAGCCTGGCATGCAAAGCTCTGAAATTTGGATCCGTCCTGCGGGTTATTGCTCGAGTCCGTCCCGTGGACTAATTTTATGACCAGTCCGACTTGCGGAGCTTGGTTTGAGTTCGGCTACGAACTAAGGAAGTTTGGTCTACAAACTTTACGAAGACTGGGTTAGAGAGCTCACACTTTTGTCCGTCCTGCTGATTGGGCGAGTTTGCCCAGCAAACTTGGTGAGCCCTATCTGCGGAGTGCTCAAGCCATTCATGAGTATAAGTCCTATAGACACTTTCCTGAGGCTTTGAAGGCCTTACTAGGCCCAGTTATGCAGCATGGCTATACTTCTACAGCCGATGTGGCCAAAGATCAACGTGCCGACCTTGTAGTTCCCGACCTTCCCCATTACTGTACGATGTACAAGATAGGTGCGGGCAAGATCTATGATGACCGGCTAAAAGAGTTTAAGGAAGGCGAGGACATTGGAGTTAAGTATAACAAACGCCGTCCTGCCCCTCAGAGTGTTGAGCCGGCTCCTTCATCAGAGCAGCAGAATCCTACTGCTGAAAGGTGAACTCTGTGTTGTATTCTTTTTAAAGTGTGTTTCGTAAAACTTTTGAAAAACTTGTGCGTTTTCCCTATGTTTGTGGTGCTCTACCCACTGTAATTTTATTAAGCACTTCTACTCTGAGTTTTGTTTTGAGTTGGAGTACTTGCTTACCTGGTACCCTTTGCCTCCCCTAGTATGTCATGCATTACTCACTGTATTGGAAGACATACTTAGTTTTTGATTGCAAGCTTTGTTTAACTTTTGTCGTTTAATGATGGCCTGACCTGCAGACTTAGGAAGTTTGTCCTTTGCAAACTTTCTGAGTCTGACCTGCTATACTCAGTTCGAAATGTAGCCCGACCTGCAGACTTGGGAAGTTTGTCATTTGCAAACTTTCTGAGTCTGACCTGCTGTACGCAGTTCAAAATTTAGCCTGACATGCAGACTTGGGAAGTTTGTCCTTTGCAAACTTTCTGAGTCTGACCTGCAGTACTCAGTTTGAAATTTAGCCAGACCTGCAGACTTGAGAAGTTTGTGGTATGCAAACTTTTGAGTCTGACATGCAAGTACTCAGTTGAAATTTTGGCCTAACCTGCAGACTCGGGAAGTTTGTGGTATGCAAACTTTCTGAGTCTGACCTCCAGTACTCAGTTCGAAATTTTAGCCTGACCTGCAGACTTGGGAAGTTTGTGGTATGCAAACTTTTTGAGTCTGACCTGCAGTATTCAGTTGAAATTTTGGCCTGACCTGCAGACTCGTGAAGTTTGTGGTATGCAAACTTTCTGAGTCTGACCTGCAGTACTCAGTTCGAAATTTAGCCTGACCTGCAGACTTGGTAAGTTTGTGGTATGCAAACTTTCTGAGTCTGACCTGCGGTACTCAGTTGAAATTTAGCCTGACCTGCAGACTTGGGAAGTTTTGTGGTATGCAAACTTTCTGAGTCTGACTTGCAGTACTCAGTTTGAAATTTAGCCTGACCTGCAGACTAAGGAAGTTGTGTTGAGTCCGACCTGCGAAGCTCAGTTAGTTCGTCCTGTGAATTTTATTCGTTTGTCCTTTGCAAACTTGGTCAAAGCCATCACGTATAATGGAAAAGACATTTGCTATTAAAATAACATGAGTGTGATAACACCGAGTAGCAAAAATGAAACTGAAAAAAACAAAGCAATTTTAAAAAAGTTTGGAACCTGTCCTAGACGCGTAATTTGCAGAGGTTGTTGGCATGCCAACTTCGTGGAATGATCTTGCCATTATGGAGAGCTCGTACTTGGAGAGCTTGCGTTCTCGTATCTGGAGAGCTGAAGAGCTCGTATATGAAGGATTTGCTCGAGGGAAGCTCCAAATATAATGCCAAGTGGAGCTCGGTCTTATAAAAGATTTGCTCGAGGAGAGCTCCAAATATGATGTCGAGCCGAGCTCGGTCTTATAAAAGATTTGCTCGAGGTGAGCTCCAAATATGATGCCGAGCCGAGCTCGGTCTTGTAGAAGATTTGCTCGAGGAGAGCTCCAAATATGATGCCGAGCTGAGCTCGGTCTTATAGAAGATTTGCTCGAGGTGAGCTCCAAATATGATGCCGAGCCGAGCTCGGTCTTATGAAAGATTCGCTCAAGAGAGCTCCAAATGTGATGCCGAGCGGAGCTCGGTCTTAGGAGCTCGGTCTTATAGAAGATTTGCTCAAGAGAGCTCCAAATATGATGCCGAGTCGAGCTCGGTCTAATAGAAGATTTGCTCGAGGAGAGCTCCAAATATGATGCCGAGCTGAGCTCGGTCTTATAGAAGGAGAGCTCCAAATATGATGCCGAGCCGAGCTTGGTCTTATAGAAGATTTGCTCGAGGTGAGCTCCAAATATGATGCCGAGCCGAGCTCGGTCTTATAGAAGATTTGCTCGAGGTGAGCTCCAAATACGATGCCGAGCCGAGCTCGGTCTTACAGAAGATTTGCTCCAGAGAGCTCCAAATATGATGCCGAGCCGAGCTCGGTCTTATAGAAGATTTGGTCAAGCGTGCTCCAAATATGATGCCGAGCCGAGATCGGTCTTATTAAAGATTCGCTCAGTAGAGCCCCAAATATGATGCCGAGCCGAGCTCAGTCTTATGATGTACTTAAAAGAAAAGCTCGTCCCGCCATGTTCGGTAGGGGAGTTCCAAAATAAGATAGCTCGACCCGCCATGTTTGGTAGGGTGAGTTCCAAAATAAGATAGCTCGACCCGCCATTACGGTTGGGTGAGTTCCAAAATAAGACAACTCGATCCGCCATGTTCGGTAGGGAGAGTTCCAAAATAAGATAGCTCGACCCACCATGTTCGGTAGGGTGAGTTCCCAAAATAAGATAACTCGACCTGCCATGTTCGGTAGAGAGCTCCAAAACAAGATAGGTCTTTTAAGTTGTAAAAACAAGAATAAATTTCAATGAGGGCTCGTACTGGACCGTATGCAATGAGAGAGCTCGCTGATAGAGAGCTTGTAATTAGAGAGCTCGTTTAGAGAGCTCATACTGGAGAGATTGAGAGCTCAGCTCAGATTTTGGAGCCTGAGAGCTCGTCCATGAACCCGACCCGCAGAGCTCATGTTAAACTGTCTGTCCTTTAGACTTAGAGAGTTTGTCCTTCGCATCTTTCCGGGGACGATCAGGCATCTAAATGAACTCCGATCGGCACGAAAATTAGAGGGCTTGTTCGACCCTCCTTATTCTTCAATATGAACGGTGGAATTTTTGTTCCAATGGTGCAATCTCTAGCAATAAGCCTCCGATCTGGTTGTTGCATTTTTGGTGACTGATGCGTTTTTTTTGGTACAGCAGAAAATTTCCGGCGACGATCGGTCTTTTCTTTCATCTAAACAGATTCCGATCGGCACGAAATTTGGTGGGTTTGTTTGAACCCCTTCTTATTTAATTTGAACGGTGGAATTATTATTCCAATGGTTCAATCTCCGGAAATAAGCCCTTGATCTGACAGCTGTAACTGCTTCGTTTTTTATGATGCAACAGAATCTTTTCGCTAACGATTGGTTATTGAAAAGGAATCCGATCGGCACAAGATTTGGAGGGCTTGTTCGTCCTCCCTTGTTCTTTAATCTGAACGGTGGAATTATTATTCCAACGGTTTAATCTCCGGAAATAATCCATCGATCTGACAGCTGTAAATGCTTCATTTTTTATGATGCAGCAGAAACTTTTCGGTGACGATCGGGTATTGAAACGGAATTCGATCGGCACAAGATTTGGAGGGCTTGTTCGTCCCCCTTCTTCATTAATCTGAACGGTGGAATTATTATTCCAACGGTTCAATCTCCGGAAATAAGCCCTCGGTCTGACAGCTGTAACTGCTTCATTTTTTATGATACAGCAGAAAGTATTTGGTGACGATTGGGTATCGATAGGGACTCCGATGGGCACAAGATTTGTAGGGCTTGTTCGACCCCCATCTTCTTTAATGCGTTCCAACGGTTGAAACTCCGGCAATTAGCCATCGATCTTACTGCGTTTTTGGTGACTGCTGTGTTTTTTGTGACACATCAGTAACTTTCTTCCGACGTCGGACATGTAAACAGACTCCGTCGTACCTCCTTCGTCTTCAATCTGACGGTTGAATTCTTGTTCCGACGGTTGAAACTCCGGCAATAAGCCGTCGATCTGACTGCATTTTTGGCATTTTTTGCCATAAACTTGATCACAAACAACCTCGATCCATTACCGATATAAGGCCCTCCTTCTAACGCCAATTGACGATGCTGGATCTCGTCTATGAATAAATCCGGGCCGTTTAATCTAGGGTATTATAAACGAGGGATGGTTTTTTGGGTGATTTTAGACTGAGCTTGGGTATCTCCCAAGTTGCCTACGTATCCTGTTATGTTTCAGGAATCAAGTCTCCGTAGTTCCTTAGGGTTGTTTATATAGGGGATGATTTATCCCTTTCCTTGCACTACAAAGAATTATATTATTATTTTCCTAAGGATTAATACATGTAAATCACTATAATTAGGGATAATTATGGATACATTTAAATGACAAGATCAATGTCATTATATCATCGGATTCTTTCCGTGTTTATCTGGTATTATTAAGTATGTGTGCCAAATACGAATAAGGAAGGCTCTGGCCGACCTGCGTCGAGCCCCCCGGGCCATCTCGACCTGTACTGCATTACCCGACCTCCACTCTTACCGAGCCGACCTGCGGTGGTAAATTAAGAAGGGCCGAGCTGACCTCCCACCTGGGGTTCAGGTCTGCATCTTCATTTAAACGTAAGGGCTCCCGGTCCTTATTATGTATTAACTCTCTGTCTTCCCTTAATGGTTAGCCAATATAAAGATGACACGTGACGAGGGCTAGTTCGACCCTCGTCATTTACTACCTCGTGTATATATATATATATATATATATATATATATATATATATAAGGTAGGTGTCCTTAATTTGCGAAGCCACTTCTGATCCTCATAAGCCGTTTGAGCATCATTAACATGGATATCTCTTATACGGGTAGGTGTCCTTAACACGGGTAATGTTGTCCATCATGGATGCCTCATCGGGTGCAACCCGTCTAGACTGTAGGTAGCTGACCATAGTCCTCATCTAAAGGTGACATTGCGATGTAACCGTTATCTAACCATGATATTTTTTTGTGTGTAGGCACATACAAGCTAAGCTTGCACATAACACATAAGTGAATTGTTGTTTTCTTGAATTAACCATGCTATGTTCCTTCACATAAAAGGGCTCATAAAAGATGCAGAAACACATTATTTTGTACTGTATAATAACGCTACTGGCAAAAGTACATGTTGTGCATAGAAAAAGAGATAAAATAAAAGGAAACATGGCCAAAAAGCTCCTGGCCATGATGGATGCCTTCGTGGCCACGACCTGATTATTCTTTGGTTTTGCCCTACTTATTAGTTTATGTATTGACTTCGAGGAAGATAATACGAGGTATTTCAATCAAACTTTCTAATCAATCCTTTTCCTTCTTCTTGTTGCTGGATATCTTGTTCGTACACATCTTCTCTTTGGGGAGAGATATTATTTCACCAATCGAGTGCATTGAATCCATTACAAACTAATGGATGTAAGCAAATAGCACGGCCCTCCACTAAAACGGGATGATTCTAGCTCAGTAATTAGAAGTAACCTTCTTTCTTAGGTTTTCTAAATAGTCTGAATTCGTCACAACATGAGTGGTTACGCGCACCCAAGGTAAATCGGACCAAGTGAAAGAAAGCAGCTAGGAGTAGTTCAGAGACCTGATTGGGGTCGTTTTATTCTGTTTTGCACTACACATGCCCAGTTATTCATGTAATTACTCCTACGCATGAGATTTGTCTAGAAAAAAAAGTTTACGAATCCATAAAATTAATTGACAAAGTAAAGTTCCCCATTTGACGTGAAGACCTTCTTACCTCTAAATTAGGAGTCTTAACCTTGATCTACTGCAAATTGGTGAAAGCAAAGCGTGATATACGAACAAATTCCTACAACAAGATTGAATCTTGCATCAATTTATTGCAAGAAAACATGAATTAAAGGATTTGGTCTTGATGAACCCTAGAACTAGGGTTTGGGGCATATGGAATAAGAACATGATAGAAAATTACCTCGATACATTCACGAGACAATTTAGCTAGAAAGAATCTCCTCCTCTCCGTGAACGTCGTGATTACTTGTTTATGTGATTTGGATTACTATGAGATTGCAAATATTCTTTTCTTCTGATTTAAATCTGATAAAATTATGGGAGATTGGAGGAGAAGGACAAAAAAAATTACAAAATGAATAAATATGACACATTCATTTTTTTGTTGCAAAAAAGGACAAAAAATTTCACACGGCCAAAATTGACCACGATAGCGTAAGTCCTCGATCAGGTACATGGTTTGAATCAAACCTGACTTGTAAGATCAAACCGTTTGCTCTGCTTGGTTTTTTTTTTTTTTTTTCAAACACCCGTAACTTTTGGTTTATAACTCCGATCATCGAAATTTTTTCACCAAAAATTCATTTTTTTTTGCTCTTTGAGCCCAAATACGACACCCTTCCGTCGAAATTTTGAATGCCGAAAAAATATTTGCATTAACTGGAGCGTTTTTCTTATAAACGACCGTAACTTTTGATTTAGTACACCGATCATCAAAATTGTTTCACCAAAGTTCATATTTTTTAATCTTCATTTTGAGACCTCATTTGATACTTTTTCGACGTAGTATTTGAAAGCCGAATTTAAACGCAGCGTTTACTTAACACACTATCACTAACACGATGATCGATTACCACGATGTCATGTACAATGATCGTGCTCATTTAAGGCTTAATTCAAGTGACTACTTCAAGGCACACATATTTGGCTCAAGGGACACAATATCATATCTGGCTCATATAAGGCTGATATAAGGCACACAATATGAGTAACAATATCATATAAGGCACACAGTATCCGTAACACAGTATCAGGCTCATTTAAGGTTTAATTCAAGTGACTACTTCAAAACACACATATCTGGCTCATATAAGGCTTATTTAAGACTTAATTCAAGGGACACAATATCATATCTGACTCATATAAGGCTCATATAAGGCACACAATATGAGTAACAATATCATATAAGGCACACAGTATCAGTACACAATATCAGTAACACAGTATCAAGCTCAAAATGACTCTCTCATTTAATATATGGTTAATTCACATTAATTAACCATTTTTCACATTAATTTTCTCTTAACAACATAGCATGCATTGCATCTGCATCATATTATTATAAGAGGATACTTTCCTTATCCTATTATCCACAAACAAATTATTTCATACAAACAAAAAGCAGCTTCATTTATGCTTTTGAGATGGCTGATAAACACAACAATGTGGGGAAATAAAAGCAAAAGACTAAGCAACATTGATTTAACAGCAAAAACACATTACCATTTCGACATAAAACCTATGAGACAATGATAACAGACGAAATCAAGACTCGACACTAATTACTGAGATTAATTAATGAAAATTACGTGATGATCAACCCCGTAAATTTGGTACTAAATACTACACTACATGTAATTAAATACATTACCTCAACAATTTTCTTTGCTAACTTAAGCATTCAAACAGCCCGAGTTAAGATTCGCAAGACATTTCAAACTGAAAAGATGGAAAATACCTCTCTTAAACCATATTATTGCCGGAGAGAGCAAATGAAGATTACAATTTGCTTAAAGTGTAGCAACACATAGCATAAGAACAAGAAAGGTACTAAAATGAAACTAATAAATGGATACATCCCATTGTGCAAAACAAAATCAAATCAAATCATCCATGTCACAACATAAACAGGGAACAAACCAAGTTACTTTATTATAGCAAAATCCAGCAAAAAAAAAAAAAAAAAAAAAAAAAAAAAAAAAAAAGAAGCTTCCTAACCAGTGACAAAGCATACAGTCAAGCTGCATCCGGTCATCTTTACTAGTCTGGTGCGTTTGGCTTTGTGGTATTGTATGATGATCCTAGTCACAGGAATAGTCGTCGTCCTCATCTCTGCCTTCTTCTTCTTCTTCATAAACTTGTTCAATTTGATTATGAGTGTCGGGACGTACTTGAGGGCTTATAGTGATGTATGCCGCCGTCGGTGGTGATGCAATGCCGATGGAAGACGGCCGGAAACCTAAAACTGGTGGTGGATTGCTCGGACAAAGCTGGTTTTGGAGGAGGCTGAGATTCTTGACTCTGAATGAAGAAATTTATGATCCGTTGTATGAATGTCGGAGGAGGGTGAAGTTAGATTGATAAACGGTAAACACCGGAAGGGTAATTTAGTCCAACCAATATTTTTTTGTCCTTAATGCAACTTTTATTTGGAGTGTGGATTAACACTTAAATTAAAGGGAGAAATGTGGACTTAAAACTAATTTTTCCTAAAATTATTCCTTTTCTTGTTTATATAGACCTTTAAATTATGATAATTCATTATAATCATCTTTTCCTTAATCTAAACCCCAGTCGGATAGAGTTTTACTTATTCTCTATACTTTTCAATTTCACGTATTAAATAAATGAACAAACTGACGAAAATGCCATTTTGTAAAATTATGGGGTTTTACAGCCTACTCTCATTAGAAACTATATCAACCCAGCATTCAACTCAGTCCTTATTTGATCCAGTTCTGTACTTAATCAACAATCATATAAACAACCATGGACCTAGCAATATTAATCATCTTGTTTTTCTTCAAAGTATCCATGAGACATCATCTTCGAAAGTGTATCATGTTTTTATAAGAGTTGTGATGAACTTCAACCATGTGTTTGTGGTATCCTATTATTAACTTCACTGTATAGATCATAGTTAAACCTCATCCAACCCTAAAATCTTACTTATGAAAGATATAACCTACTTATAAATGGAAGGGGTATTAACCTTGATTACAAGATTGAGGTGATCGACTTAGTTTCTCCAACCTTCAATAATTCAACCATATCTTTACTCATCAGAATCACGATTTGGGGCTGCGGGTGAGACCTTAGCTCATGTTCTGTTTGAGTGTGAGATGACGGCTTAGGTGTGGGAGAAAACAACCTTTAGTTCTTTGGCACGCCTGGGGAGAGCTTCGGATTTCAAAGGTTATTTCGCGTTTCTTCTCGATTAGCTGGGGGGGGGGGGGGGGGAGGAAGCTAACGGAGTTTGTGTGGGTGATGTGGCATGTCTGGAAGACGCACTGTAATGCGGTCTATGACAATCAGTCAGTGTACATGTCCCGCGTCTGTTCTTTGGATCTCAATTCTACACGAGAATTCTTACTGGCTGGCCATGTGCCACATGCACTGTAGCAACGGGCATTGCAAGATCACTGGGCGAAGCCCTTAGACAGGATTATCAAGTGCAATGTTGATGCTTCAGCTATGCCACATGCGTCGGGAATAGGCCTTATCTTCCGAGATCATCAGGGATCCATTCTGGAAGCTTACTCTTTTCATTTGGACCCAGATATTGAGGTTACGGTGCTAGAGTTGAGGGCGATCCTTTTAGCCTTGGTTGAGGGTCGACGGATGGGCCTGACACATTTGTTGGTAGAGAGTGATTGTTTGATATGTATTCATCGGTTGACACATTGGGAGGATGACATTTCTTCTTTTGGCAATCTTCTGCAAGACTGCACTGTAGAGGTGGCGATTTTTTCTTTAGCTCGTTTTTCTTTTGTTAAGCATACCGGCATTGTGCCGGCTCATTTATTAGCCTATTTGGGACTTGATTTTTTTGGTGTCACGGCTTGGGAGGCCAACCCCCGAACGATGTTCTCGCCGCAGTTTTGACGGATTTGGTTGATTAATAATAGTTCTTGGTTCCTAAAAGAAAGAGAATCGCCCTCAAAAAAAAAAAAAAAAAAAAAAAAAAAAAAAAAAACAAGCAAACAAACATGGTAGAATTTTTAAACTTTACAAGGCTACCACTTCTCAAAATACATCAAAGTCCAATTGGGCCTCTATAATTGACAAAATTTCAACCGCAATCAGTCCAAACTTTCTAAACCATAAGCTCGTAGTTTTTCTTATTATTATTATTATTATTATTATTTATTTATTTTTTATATATATATATTTGGAAGGTTCTTTCTCCTTCATCCATAAATCCTACATTTCAAACATAAATCCACTTAAGTACAAATTAATTAAGGGCCAATTATTTAAAAGGACTGTTTTTCAACTTATTAGGGGTAATAGGACACTCCGAAATCTTATTTAGTTATAAGGACATTCTAATTTTAAGAAGAAAACTTATTTAGTTATAAGGACATTCTAATTTCAAGTGGATAAAGAGCAAGAAGGAAAAAAAAAAGGAAGGAAGGTAAAAAAAAATTTGCTGAGGGAACGTGGTTAAGTTTTTTTTATTTTTTATTTTATTTTTAATTTTTTAATTCACTATATTTCTAAAGGTCATATATTTTGATCTAAAACTCGGATCATCATAATTTTTTCACTAAAATTCATATTTTTTCGTCTTCTTTATTCTAAAATAAAATTTGATATTTTTCCGAATAAATTTCATAAAATCAATTTTTTTTTCTTCATAAAAATCGACGTGACGTATTGATCACCGTCATGCATTGACCACCTACCCGGATGCATTGGCCACCGGGATCCATTAACCACCCCGATGCATTCACCGCCTCGATTCATTGGCTACCATGATGTATTGATCGCCGCGATCCATTGACAACCTTGATCAGTGACATCTCATTGTAGCGATTTATGCAATGACGCCTCATTGTAGCGATTTATCGCATGATGACTTCTTATTTTAGCGATCTATGCAGTGATGTCTTATTGTATCGAATTATGCAGTGACGTGTTATTGTAACGATTTATGCAGTGACGTGTTATTGTAACAATTTATGCATACCTTTGGTTGTAAAAATATGCATTTAAACAAAAAAAACAAAAGAAATACAGTTATTTTACAAAAGTTATCGAAAATTTAAACCAACACTAATCAAATAAACTAACATCAATCAAATATTTAAAGATAACAAAGAAATAAAGTTACTTTACAAAGTTATCAAATGTGTGTATCAAGTTGTATATGCGGTGACATCAATATCATTGCATCAGTTATCTAATTGTAAATAGAGTCATCAATGTCACTGCATAAGTCATCAATGTCACTGCATAAGTCGTCAATGTCACTGCATAAAACCTAACAACTGCATCAGTCAGCTCTGCTCTTGTTTTGCATTTATCCAAATGTGGAGCTTTTAATATGGATAGAAGTACAAGTTTGGTGAAACTACAAAGACTCTTCACTATGACTCTTGTAATGGCCACACGCTTGTTTGTGCCCTCACGATAATTGGATTCATTGTGGAATCCTCAATTCTTTAACACGATCTTGAATCATTTGACGATCTTGTTTAGCTTAATGTCCTGCATCATTCATCAATGTCCTGCGTGATCGACATCAATGTCCTGCGTCAAACATCAATGTCACCTGCATAAGTCATCAATGTCTCAGTATCGGACATCAATGTCCACTGCGCATAAGTCATCAATGTCCCTCGATCAAACATCAATGCCACTGCGATAAGTCATCAATGTCCACGCTTATAAGTCATCAATGCCATTGCCTTGACATCAATGTCATTGCATCTAAAAAAAAAAAAACTTGAAATTAGAATGTCCTTATAACTAAATAAGTTTCTTTCTTAAAATTAGAATGTCCTTATAACTAAATAAGATTTGAGTGTCCTAAATGATCATTAATTTTCTAACGATGGCCTTATAACTAATATCCACATTAATGAATTAATTTAAGCACAAATTAGTCTAATTCACATATAAGATGTTATAATGTAGCATCAAATACAAAATACTTTACGGTATAAAATATCATAAAGTTGACTTACACATTATATGTACATTAGAATTCCAATAATGTGTTTAAGCGAACTCACGAATTATTACATGGAGAGCGTATAATAAACTAGAAATATAGTAATCTAAATGCGTCGAAATAGACACAATTTTTTCAAAAGAAAATGATAGTTATTATGTTTATATAAAATATACATTTATACATAAAAGAATATGGACCACGCATCTCAAAAATAATTAAGAAGGTGTTTCAAAATAATAATAATTAGGAAGGTAGTATTTTGATTATAGTGATGATTGAGCACCATTAATTGTAAAATTTGCTATAAATTATAACCATCAAACAATTCTTGCTATTCTTTTTTTTTTTTTTTCCTTACTTTCTACATTAAATAAACAATATGACAATGAAAATACCAAGCAGTGTAATAATATCATCAATTTTCACTGCTTTATTTTTCCTTTCAATCTCAACAACTTCAGCAAATAATGTTTTTGATGCAATTCATAAATGCCTTCTGAAAAATTCTCAATCACTTCACCCAATTTCTGAATCAATTTATACTAAAAACAACTCTTCATATACACATGTTCTACAATCATATGTAAGAAATCAGAGGTTCAATGAATCTTTCACCCAAAAGCCCCAGTTTATCATCACTGCCCTACATGTTTCTCATATTCAAGCAGCTGTTATTTGTGGCAAGAAAAATGGCTTACACATGCGGATTCGGAGCGGCGGCCATGATTACGAGGGCTCTTCATATGTGTCGAAAAACCCTTTTTTCGTACTCGACATGAATCATTTCCGAGGTATCAATCTTTGATTCACATATACTTTTGTCTGTTCGCGTGTCCTGTATCTAAAACGCATTTGATAAAGTACTTAGGATACATAGCAATTTTTAAACTTTGGATTAGTTATGCAAATTACTACTTGGACACATGAAATAAAGAATGTTGTTAAAAAATGAGTAAATATCGTCAGATAATTAATGAAAAGTTATTCAAAACGACGAAAACAATTAAATGTGAAACCACAAAAAATATTTTATTTTTTATTTTTTGTTTTTTATTTCCCTAAAAAAAGGTTTTAATTTTAATTTTTTATTTTTTCATTATATTTTTAGTATGTACAATTTAGTCATTATGTTTTTTGTATTTATGCATATGCACTTTGTACCCGTATCTTGTAATTTTTGAAAATTTATATACACTTGTGTATTTTGTATTTGTGTATCTGTACTCACGTATTCGTGCATGTTCAACCTAGGTATTAATATAAGCATAGAAGATGAGACAGCTTGGGTTGGAGCAGGTGCAACACTAGGTGAATTATATTACAATATTGCCCAGAAAAGCAATGTGCATGCATTTCCTGCCGGAGTTTGTCCCACCGTTGGCATCGGCGGCTATTTAAGCGGCGGTGGTTACGGTACAATGTTGAGAAAGTATGGCCTTTCCGTTGACAATACAATTGATGCAATTATTGTTAATGTAAATGGCCAAGTTTTGAATAGATCATCAATGGGGGAAGATTTGTTTTGGGCGATAACCGGAGGCGGAGGAGCGAGTTTCGGGGTTATAGTTTCATACAAAATCAAGCTCGTTCGTGTTCCTCCAAAAGTGACCATTTTTCATTTAGAAAAGACGTCTGATCATACAGTGTCTGATACAGTACTGATAGATATCGTGCATAAATGGCAAGAAGTTGCTCACACGTTAGACAAAGACTTATTCGTGAGAATGATAATCGATGTAGTAAACGGAGCGAATGAAGGCGAGAAAACCATTAGGGTAACATTTAGGGGATTGTTCTTGGGACAACCATCAAGGCTTTTATCTATAGTGAATGAAACCTTTCCTCAAATGGGGTTGCAAAGAAAAGATTGCATTGAAATGAAATGGATTGAAACCATACTCTTCTTTGCTGAAATACCCGAAACAACCCCGATTTCGATTCTCCTCAATAGGCATTATACAAAAGAATCTTATTACAAAAACAAATCAGATTATCTCAAGAAACCAATGCCAAAAGAAGGGTTGAAACTCTTATTCAAGAAAATGGTTGAAGTGCAATTCCCAAAAATGCAATTCAATCCATATGGTGGAAGAATGAGTGAAATCCCATCTAATGAAAAACCCTTTCCTCATAGAGAAGGAAACATAGCAAAGATCCAATATACACTGGTGTGGAATGAAAGTGGGATTGAAGCATCAAATTATTACACCAAAAAAATGAGGGATTTGCATAAGTTTATGACTCCATATGTGTCAATGTCTCCAAGAGAATCATTTTATAACTATAAAGATTTTGATGTGGGGGTAAATCATAATAATGACAAGAACATGTATTTTGAAGGGCTTGTTTATGGGAGAAAGTATTTTAAGGACAATTTTCCTAGGTTGGTTAAGGTTAAGAGTAAGGTTGATCCTGAGAATTTCTTTAGACATGAACAAAGTATTCCAACCAAGATTCTCTTTTGACCAATTAAGTTAGTGGTTATAGAAGCTAGGGACTAAAAGTGTTAGTTTTGATATTGATGCATCTACACTAGTGTTGTTCTAACAATTTTGTTTTATGTAATGGAGCAACATTTTTGCAATCTTGAAATAATTAATATTCTTCTTTCTTTTTGGTTGAATTGTGCAAAATTAAATTAATTTATATTTTTGGGTAGAGATTGGGGGTGCAAATAATTAATATGGGGTCTTTGGCTAATTCTTCCTAAGATTTGGATTATAAAAGTAAAACATTCTCATAAGAATTGAGCTAAAAAAAACATTTATAATAATGATATGCCCGAGGTAGACTAGCATTTTCGTTTATAAGTTTTACAGTGAAAAAACCCCTTCCAATGCATTTGATGGTAAAGTGCAAATCGAATTCACTTGAAGGGGATCAATGCTCATTATAATCAAGAGCATTGTAACAATGAAACTGTGATTTGCATTTTAAGAAGAAATTTTTTTTTTTTTTTTTTTTTTGTCTTTCTTGACGCGTTTATATTAAGACTGGTCTAGTGCATATATATTATAGGCTTTCCAAGTAATTATTGATGATTTTTCTTAAAAGTATAATTGTAATTTTCAATGCACATAGGTGACGTAAGTCAACTTTATAATGTTTTACATCATTAATTAATCATCATTGCTTAATTAATGTTTAAATATAATAATATTTTATATGTGAGTTAGTTTTAATTGTGCTCAAATTGATTACTTTAAACTTAAGTGAATTTATGCTTAATAGTTAGGATTCTAGTGCTAAACTACTATTTTTTTTTTTTTTTAGAGCACTTGCATCAAATACGTTTAACTAATTAACTATTTCACGGTTTCAACTATAAATTTATCTAGTTCACAAAATCTCTATACACAGTGAAATGTATTAGATTTTTTATTCTATAGCTTATCAACATTTGTTTATTGAATCTGGATAATGATGCACATGTAAATGAAATTTTATAGAATCTTGATTTTAAATAAAAGAATAAAGTTTGTTTTAGAAATAATACCGCAACAAATACTCTATTATTTCTAAAAAAAAGCCTTATTTTTTCCTTTAAAACAATAAAGGCACCACATGTAATTTACTTAAGCACCAAATTGAGGGGCGCCACAATTTCACATGATATTCTACTTTAGGCACTACAGTGATTTTTACATCTACTCATTATACCACAGTATAATTATAAAATTGTCATTTATATTTAAGGCACACTTGAAAATAAATTTCGCTCTTATCAAAATAACTATAATACAACCCTTTAACTTTTGACTTTTACAAATTCACTATTCACCCTAGGCACCACATTTTTTCCCTCCAAAACAATTATACCAAGATTGAACTCCTTCTCCATCACCCAAACTTATTTTCCTCACCAAAATTCTTCATCTCTTCATCTTCTTCATCACATATCTGATATCTCCTCCATCCTCTTCCTTCATCTCATTCTCAACCCTATTTCATCTCTCTCTTACTCATATCACCATTATCCTTATCTTCTTCTTCTCTTTAAAAGTTCATTTTTTTTATAGAAAGTTGTGATTATCATCACACTTTCGAACCAACTTTTTAAATGCTTCATTAAATCATATCCTCGTTATCATTAGTTAAAAAATACGGATCTGTTTGTGTTTTATTCATATGAAGCCTTCAAATGAAGATAAAATGACTTCACATGAAGTTGTGATTACAAATCAAAACAAGACTAATACAAATGAAGAAGAGATTTCAATAGAAGATATGAAGAGTCACCAAGATGACATCATTGGAATAAAATGAGGTACTTCCTAAATTCTTTAGAAAAGTGTTATCTATGACCAGTTTTTTTTTTTTAAATAGTACTTTCCTCTGCTGCCTCCATGGATTCGAATCAGAAGTGATGATCCCATGATCCCATCTCCCTCCCAGTATATCGGAATTCTTCTTAAATTGAGGGCCTTTTGGACAATTTTCGAAACTCGTAGTAATTATGTGGTTCATATCTTCAGGATGTGAAGTTCCTAATACATCCATGTTGAAATAAAACCATGGAAATTTGAGTATAGGATAGTTTTGGGTTTCAGCTAAAGCATCATGGAGTTTAGGGACATATAAAAATATGTGTTTTTCAGAATGTTCTCCAATACATCCAATTGTGTGACTGTGGGACCTTGACATCCAAAAGCTATATAGTTGGATCTACACATCCAACATCTTCGTTGTTGGATTTTTTTCATAATGTTCTTTATTACATCCAGCAATGCCACAGTCGGACCTTCACATGAAGTTAGGATTACAAATGATCTGTTTATTTAACACAAACCAAAATTGTTTTGATGACATTATATTGTTTTTTTCATGCTATAAGCATTGCATGTTTGATTGAAACTGTAGTGTAATTCCGAAGAAAATGATGGAGATGTTTGTCTTCCATGTGCTGATGAGCTAATAGCCGAGGACATTCACATTCAGAGGGCGAAGAATCCCCAACCTTCACAATCCAATACGCAAATTGTTGAATACAATGTCATAGAACCCGTGATGGTGGAAACAGAGGATCCATTCATGATGGATTGGGTATGTAAAACATATTCATGTAATTTGTTGACATAAATGAATTTAATACATACTCATTGACGATCGACATTTTCATTTAACCTTTTGATAGGTATTGAAGACAGAAAATGAAGCCATTGAATGGATAACCATTCAAGGAAGATTGTCTGGGGTGGTTCTTGTTAAAGGGAGGTCAGACTACTCAGATTGGCTGGGGTGGTTCTTGTTAAAGCAAGGTCTGAAGACTATTCCACCATTGCAAATTTGTTTGTACTTCAGAATAAACCAATACAATTGCATGAAATTGAAAAAGAATTTCCTACTTCCCACCCTAGTAGATCCGTGGAATAGTATCAAATGAAGCTAGCAAAGAGTGGTTGCAAAATTTCGGAAGAATGGTGGCAGAAGGAAAACTATGGTTACGACCCAATCAAACAGATGAATTAGTTGACTAAGATGGTCCGTAATAGCTATCTTAGTTTGTAGCATTTTATAGTCGCTGGTGTAAAGTGATGAACTGAACGGTGCTTTGAAAATATGTTATGTACTTTTGTGTTGTCTAGTCATTGGCAATATTATGTAGGTTATAGAACTTGACATTTCGTAGTCACCAGTGTTGACCAAAACCGTGCTTAATGATATCTTATGTTTTTTGCATTGTCTAGTCGACGACGACGTATTGTTGGTCAAAGAATTTGACATATTGTAGCCACCGGTATATCTTAGGTTTTTTTGCGTTGTCTGTTACTCACCGGTGTTATTTTGGTGATTTTTTTGTGAAATTTAGATTGATCCAATAGCTCAACAATTGGATCTTTTTCAGAATGTTCTGTAATACATCCAACGGTGTCATAGTCGCACCTTGACATCTAACAGTTGCATAGTTAGACCTACACATCCAACAACTCTACAGTTGGGTCTTTTTCAGAATGTTCTGTAATACATCCAATAGCTATATAGTTGGACCAACACATCCAACAGCTCCACAGTTGGATCTTTTTAAGATATTCTGTAATACATCCAACAGTATCGTAGTCGGAGCTCCACAGTTGGATCTTTTTCAGAATGTTCTGTAATACATCCAACAGTATCATAGTCGGAGCTGGACATCCAACATCTTTACAGTTGGATCTTTTTCAGAATGTTCTGCAATGGAGGAAGCACAACAACGGCAACATGAAGATAGGGTAATTTGTGTTTTGATTTTGAGGGTAAATGTAATTTTTTTTAATTTCTTTACTAGAAGGAAAATAAAAATATATTATGTAAGTTTGAGGGACTAATTCATAAATAAGTAAAATGACATTAGTAAAAAGACTCTGGAAATAATATATTTGGTTTTTTTAGTGTGGTGTATTAAGAAGGATCGTCATTTTACAATAAAATGTTTGGTGCAAGGGTAAGCATTTGTTTTTAAAAGAGATGTGGTGTCATGAGTAAAAAAACCGTGATGCCTTTAAAGACACTCTGTTATTTTTACTGACTTTGTATGTTGAAATCTATCAAATATGAATTTTGAAGCATGATGATGCTATATAATGCACCACCGATAAAACAGGCCACGTGCAATCTAAGGGTGAGCTGTAAAGGAGTCGAATGGCTGAAAGTGAGTAAAAGATGGTGTTTTTGGTGTTTTATGGCTGAGTCCAAGAATGTATCTTGGATTGCCTACGATATCTCCGTCTTAATGTCCAGAATCAAGCCTTTACGTAGTTCTGGAATGAGCTATTTATAGGCACATGTCATCTTCTTCCGCCTAAGTTTAGGGCGGTTAGGTCTATTGATATAAATACCTTTAATGGGCCTTGCCTCCTACCCAAGTAACATGTTGGATGTGGGCCCGGAGCCTAGGCTAAAGTACGTGGTATCGACTCGATGGACACCGACGTCGGTGTTCGAGTTCGACACTTGAGAATCTCCCCTTAGTCGCGGTCTTCACCGGTACGCCTCGTATCGACCCGATGTGGATAACTAACACGAGTTTTCCACACGCCACCAACCAATCGATAATTCCACGGAGGAAGTGAATCCTCAGATCATCAAAGCATTTACGGCAATTCCTGCAAATGCGCTTAAATGAGTATGAAATATAATTTGCAAAATTCCTATTATTTTATGGCCGGAAATAATTATTGGAGGAAGGTATAATAGAGGTTAGTAACTGAATTATTGGAAGAGGACAAGAAACAAGGAGACTATTGTAATTAGAGGTTTAGTGGAATCTTGATTGCTTTTGAGAAATTTTATTCATGGAAATAAGCTTTTTTTATTTTATTTTATTTTTAAACACGACGTGACTCGGTCAATTCGGAGTTTTTGTCATGTGTATAAAAGGACTTGCAGTAGATAATGTAAATCCTTTAAAAATTCTATTTTAGAGTTTTCAATGGGAAAAATAACACTGCAGTAGATACTCTATTTTTTTCTGTATACTATAGATTCTGTAAAATTTCCTTACATCTACCGCATTCTTACGGATTCTGTAATTTTTACTTTATGTCTATTGTATTATGTAAAATAAAGAATCTGATGCATTTAATCTTGGATAGAGATTTTATAAACAAAAAAAATGTGTGTATAAAACTGTAAAATAGAGATTTTTTAAGAGATATGATCACATGAGTCTTTCTTACAGATTCTCAATTTTACAGACTCCAACACTATTTTTTTTTTTTTAATTTTACAGAATCTCTACACAGGTTCAGCTACATCAGAGTCTTTATTTTACAGAATCTCTACTCATCATGAACTACATCAGAATCTCAATTTTACAAAATACTTTATTCATTTTCCCTCATTGTACTATTCATTCATTATTTTAAAAAAAAAATGTTTCCAATTGCTATTATCCATCATCAACAATATTTGAAACCTCAAGAAAAAGTTTCAAAGCTTGTGATATTTGAACTACAGATGCATGTGGATTACCATTACTATTACTATTGATCCATCATCTACAATATCTATAAATCTAGCTCATTGATCAGGATTGCACAATATGGCCAATCTTTAATACTAACATTTCAGACTTAATGAAGCAGCTTTAATTATGTGATCAAAATACAGATTTACTATCATTTAGAGATTCTACTGCAAATGCTCTAACCTTTAACAGTAATCCACTTCATATTTCTCCTTCCGAAACACCACTTACATCATGTAGGGTTAAAAGAAGAAAGAAAAAAAGCCCTCTTATTTTAATGATGTATTCTCTATTATGATGATATACCCATGAGGCGCTCAACGGACCTTCCTTCCCGATCCCCTCCCCCCTCCCCCTCATTTCCCAAACAACACAACACACAATTAAAATTTTAGGATAAATTTGAATCCTGAACTATTGATTGCTGACTGCAAATTCATGACCGCTTTGAATCGCAAAATTGGATATCTTGGCAAAGATTCTCGAGTAAACCCTCAACCCGGAGTTCCACCCGAAAAGCAGGGGCCGCGTCATCGATGCATAAATAAAGATACCAAAAACTAGTGATTAATATTACAGAGCCATAGATAGGAGGGCTCGTTCGAGCTCGAATCAATTTTTATTAAAAGAGATATGCTCAAGGTTGAACTCAGACCGGAACATAGGTTCAACTTCACGAACCAAACCCCCCTAACCCACATTTTATTTCGTTTAATAAGCGAACGAGCTAGAACTTATTTGTGTACCAAACGTGTTCAAGTATAAACTTCTTTGTATTCCCCCACAAACCGATTCATTCTGATAATCGGATTTTCGTCCACAAACCGATTCATTCTTTATACATGGAACCAAACATGATACATCATACAGGCTGATGCAATTGAGACTATTCACGCAAGCATTTCCCTAGAAACAAGAGGATGCAAATGAAATCATGTATATATATATATATATATATATATATATATATATATAGTTAAAGAAAAATCCTTCTATTCATCATTATTAAATAAGAAATACATGATAGAATTACAGGAAGAACATAAATCCATCTTTTGCTAACACCAAATGGATGAAAAATCTCAACAACATTTGCTTCTTCAAAAATAGTCTCCAATCGCGAAGTTTTGAATGAAGGTTTTCTTGGCGATATCAATGGAGATGGTGCAACTTCAATCCAGTTATGCACATAGCTTGCTTGCTTAGCCATCTTTAATTTCCGCGTAATCCCAACCCGAAAAGAAAAAAAAAAAACCAGACCAAATGCTAGAAAAGAAATTTTCTTTTTTTGATTTTTTGTTTGGTAATGAAGATGATATTTGGTGGGATTTATATATATATATATTGTGATATAAGTGTGGTTTCACGTGAAGTTAAGCTAATGGTAAGCAATGAGGTAAGCAAATGTGTGGTGTTTAATTAAGATAATGAATTATTGTTAAGTTTTTAAGTAAAAAACCCATGAGATTCGGATGCGCAAATAATGGTGATCCAGTAGATTTCTGCCATGTTTTGAACGTTTACTCAGCTAATTAGCGTAATAATTGATTTAAAAAAAAACGTAATAATTGATTAGTTTTTTTTTCTAATATATACTCCCTCCATTTATCTGTCGCAAATGTCAAAACTAAAAATTCCTTTTTTTTTTTTCTCATGTCGTAGTTACATTTGTGTATCTATCCTTATTTATTATGGGATGAAAGATTGAAAACAAAATTGCATTAATTATATTCAAAATGTGTTATTGTCAACTTAATGTTAAGTCAATACATGTGTTTTTAGCAACTGCGACAGTTAAATAGTAACAGAGAAAGTATATATTTTGACGGAACAATAGTACAATTATAAACACACTTTGTCCCCACTGGGACTACCTCCGAGACTTGAAGTCTGAACAATGACTACTGCGTCATTGCCTCATCGCCTCATATATATATCCTACACTTAGTCCCCACTAGGACTACCTCCGAGACCTGAGGCCTGAGCAATGACTACTGTGTCATTGCCTCGTCGGCTCATATATATATATATATAGACACACACGCAAAAACATTACACTATGCTCCCTGTTAATGGAAGGCTGGAATTTTTATTAAGGAAAAAATTTACGGAACAAATATATTAGATTAGTGTCGTTCGTATAAAAAGACATACAGTTTACATACCATTGATAATGAACTCCAAGTAACGGCATACAAAAAGACAAAAACAGTTCACTGCAATACATACTCTTTTTCATACCATTGATAGTGAACTCCAAGTAACGGCATAAAGCGATTCCGCTTGTGGAAGACAAACCCGTATACGGAAAAACACAACCATCATCTACAACCGTTGATCAACTGGTAGGTCCCACGGACTAACCAGCACTGATCACTGATTTCGGCTCAATTCATCCCGCCAAGAACATCGAAAGGGGGTCATAACTCATAAGCAATAACGGATCCAGAAAAAAGTTGAAACGCAAAAATGATCTGCCCCTAGTCACAAGTCCACAACTCAGGTATGAATGAATCATCCTGCCAACGCATCAAGTGCTCGGGATTTGGCGTTTTCTATGCTTTTCTGAATGAACACTTTCTTTCAGTTTCTCCAACGCTGGAGCAGAAAATAAGAGCGTTAATAGACCGGAATGGTAATTAGACCGGAATGATACAAATATACAAGGATACCTGAATGGTAATTAGACCGGAATGATTCAACTGATTCTGAGGGAATGGGATAAATCGGACAAGAATCTTTGCCCGCTTTAAGTAACAGCTTCTTGAATTGTTTTACCTGAAATATCATGTGAAAATAGACTTTAAAATCATTTATGAGGATGAACAAATCTTGCAGCTAAAAAAGAATCTGAACATGATACTTCTATTTGGTAGGTGTATTCCGCATACGCGCCGGATACTTATACATATCTGCAATTTTTTAGAAATTGGATATGGGATCTGAATATGGATATTCAGAACTCGGATATTTTGTGAAATGAAGAGCCTTGTTGACAATTGAAGAAAAAACTGCAAATTCACCTCATGTTTTCGAAGCAAAGTGAAACAAGATCCGAATTGGCCAGCTCTAGCGGTTCGACCAGCTCGATGAATGTAGGTTTTCGTGTATGGCGGCATATCGTAATTAATAACATTTCCAACCCCTTCAACGTCCATTCCACGACTCATTGCATCAGAAGAAACTAGTACATTAATTTTCCCTGCCCGGAATGCCTTTATTATCTTACTGCATAATAAAATCCATATCATTTAGTGAAAACTGAATAATAATTTAAACTGAAAAGGGAGAAATAGTTAAAGTAATGCATATCGAGAAACCTTTTGACGGATTGGCGTTGAAGACCGGAATACTCCTTGATCACAAACCCTAAATCCCCAAAATGTTTGAGTAGCTTGCATAGCCTACGGGCCGACTCCACAGAGTTCGTGAAAACAATGCATTTCTCACTGTGCAACTCACGTAAAAGAGCTACCAAGTACATAGGTTTAAGCTTTGATTCGCATATCTGCAAAACATTATTACAAAACAAGTGAAGAACAGTTCAGTTAAAAATATGAAACGGTTGTTACAGGACGATGGAACGCTATTAACAAACTCCATACTAAACATGGTATGCACTATAGATTGCTCATTTGAGACGGGATGCCATGATTCGATTCTAAAATTTTAATGTCATCCAGGAGATTTGATTTCATACCACTTTATAGGATTTTAGCTGCTCAGAGAGTTGATACCGATTTTGCCCAGCTGTCAAGAGCAACGGGTGATGCAGATTTAGTTGCGCGAGTTTGCTGGGGTCTTGGGTTAGGGTGGCAGATAGAACCATCTTCGTAAGCCTAGGGTAACATTTACCCTTAAATCCTCGTTCCACACCACTGCAAGATATTCAATCATTGTCATAACGACGCAGAAGAACAATATCATGGACATCAGATTAGAAAGAAGAAAACGCTGTGAATACAGGACTCACCATCTCCGAAATGTTTTCAATGAACCAAATGAAGATGAATCACTCAGCAGAGAGCTGGAAATGTTTTCATCAGTACACTGAACTGAATTGAGGACAGTAGGCAGCCAGGATTGATAAGCCTCCCTAAGTAAACGATCAGTTTCATCAACGACCTAACATTATAAAAGAATGTTTGATCGGCTTTGAATGATAAAGTGGGAAATTTAAGAGCGCTATATAAACAAAGTTCCTAAAATATCTTATACTATTTCACTTTCCTCAGGAATTTCAAAGCCTAATAATATATACATTGATTGTTCAAAGTCCGAATAATAGCAAAGACGGGATCCACTTCCAATTATCCAGCCTATTCGGGCCAGGAAAGGGTCGGGCTATTTAGGCCGGTAATACAATGTTTCCACTTTCATTATTACTATCGTTGTTTTTGTTTCCAAAGATAGTTTCTGAATACCATTCATGAATCCTACACAGAAGGATAATAAGAAATCGTAAAATACGAGAAAAAGTGTGGCATAGAACATATGCAATACTAATCAGGCAAAGAATTCAAACTGAGGTTTACAATCAAACTTTTTTCCTAGGAAGACTAAGAGCTCATGCTTTACTTAAACCAAATATAGTTGCACAGCGTCTTACAAGGTAACAAAGATGCTCAAGGGTAAAGCCCTTGGTGCTGTTTATATGATCCATTAGTCTTCCGGGTGTTGCCACAAGAATGTCCACAGAGCTTTGCAAATTGTTTGAAAAATCTTCGGGATCATAACAGATGCCGTGTTCAAGGTTAGGCTTCTTAACAAGCTGCTCGATTTCATCAGCAATTGAAGATTGTCCAACAGCTAATCCCACAGACAAACCAACTGCAGGTGCAAGTGTAGCAAAGACCTCCTTGACCTAAAATATGCCATTATTAACAAAGATCACCAACTAGAAGACTTTGACAACATGAGATCAAGAAAATAGAGCTTCCAAGGTCTAGATTTGTAAAACGTTTAACTGTATTGTCAAATTATGGGCCAAAATTATTTGATTTCACATGATTTTCGGCAACAAATTACCAGATTATTTCGAAAGCCACCTTATGCCTTGACAGCTAGCTCACTACCACATGCACATAGATGATTATGGACGTCTAAACCCGAAGAAATCATGGGTATTGCCCTCCCAAATTGTGATCAAACATTGAACGCAATATTAGGGATTTTGATATTTTTGTTGGTACCAAATACATCATGATAACATAACAGGGTCCCTACTGTAGACACATATCACAGAGAACAAAAAGAGCAGGAGAATAACAAAGAGGATACCTCAAGAACAAAATGTCAAATATTGGAACATGTCATACAATATAAGATTGTTTCTTGTTGTTTGGACTTATAAGTTATGACATAGAATTCCAATGGAAAAACAAAAACGTGAAAATTGAACCTCAGAACGATTAACGATATAGACTTTATAGCAAAAGGGAAAGCTGCAACGAATGGTATTCTTTTACATTTTATTTTCACACTCTCAAACACTATTCTCAGCTATAAAAGCTGATAATCGATTTCATGGCAACATAACAAGCAAAACAAAGTTGTAAACTAAAATTATATGTAAGAATCAAAGGAAGCAAAAACCTGCACAGCCAAGTCACGAGTGGGCAAAACGATCAAAGCTCGAAGACATCTTATTGAACGATTCGACAAGCTTTGCAGAATTGGCAGAGCATAAGCTAATGTTTTTCCACTTCCTGTTGGTGAATTTATGCAAACGTCCCGCTCAAAACAACCAGGTCCAATCGTCTCCTGCCATACTGCAACTTGTACAGGGAATAACGATGAAAATCCCATTTTCTCTAAAGCTTGTTCCAACCTAATTAAAAAGAGTTGATTGGATACCAAAACGGACTATAAGTGAAGTTTCTATTACAAAAACAAAACTTCACAGACATAACGTCGAACATGCAACAATCAAAGACACGTCAAGCATATGTAAATCGAATGTAACAACTTTGATTGAGCAAAGTAACGTATGCTTTCAATAAGGAGAAACGGGAACCTGGGGTCAAGCAAAGGGACGTGATTTAAAGGGCAGCTATGAATGCGAGTTATGTCAACAGGGTTTTCATCCATGGCAGCACAGCTACCTTAGTGTTCTTCTGCTTCTTTGCTGCTCCTCCTCCCCCTTCCCGAGCTTCTGCTTCCTCCATTAAATGAAGTAATTAGAATTGTTCAACCTTTCCTACCAATCCTTTGTTGCTGAAACAGTTGGGAAAAGCTGAAACAGGAAGAAATTGTCAATGCAGGGTTTAGAGAAGGAGAGTTTTCAGTGAATCGGGCTTTGTTTTTGATAAATTTGAATTCGGTTTTTTGGATTGGACTTTAAAAGCATGTCTTTTCCAAATGTTTTGGGCTTACTAAATACATACGCAAATCAAATAAAAAGACATCCAAATGAGATTTAGGTTTTTTTTTTTTTTTTTTTTTTTTTTTTTTTTGAGGGGTTGATTTACTTTTCTATTGACATCAATTTTTATTTGGGTATCATATTTTGTATATTTGTTTCTTTGTGACACCGTAAAAAAAAAAAAGTAACCGGTATCGCGACTGATTTCATGTTTTTCCGTAATTACTTTCTCACCACAGATGTAGGACTTTAGTGTTCGAACGCTTTTTTATAGCGTCATTTGTCATCGTCAGATGTACAATGAACGTTACTCACCATTACCCATTCTCGTGAAAAAAACGTAACCGCTACTGAAGATTTATAACAAAAAATAATCGTGATTTTCAAGTTATAGTTTTTAGGTGCGGTAGAAATCACACATGTTATCAAAATTGTTAAGTAGCCTTGTAAAATTCAAACTCTGCAAGCACGTCTCGTGCCAAACTCCGGATTAGTGGGTCTTTCGAGCTGTATTTTGATGTTTTCTCTTGTATAACTTAATGTTATACGGTATGTATGCCTTTGGAACATGGAAATGTCTAACATTGACTTCTGATAGCATCGGCTCAGCACCACAACTGAGACTATTTGCGGGGAGAATATGGGAGCACCGGAAGACGGTTGTTCAGGCCTTGCGGAATATTGACTTAGCAGTTAATGAACCTTTTATAATGTGCTAGGTAATGTAATAAGATAAATATATTCAATATAGGATATTGACAATATTTATTTTTTATTTAATATAAGATATTATAATAAAAGAGATAAATCAATCTAAGTGATTTTCCTTATTTTATTGGGAAAGGGTTTTCTTCTCCTCCACTCTATTAGGGGCGCCCCACTCACAATAAATAATAGGTGGGTGTCAAACTCTTTTGTATATCACAATTCCAAGAGCTAATAGTTCTTGAGTAAAATAGAGAGCTTCCTATAGAGAGTTAGAGAGAGAGAAAAAGGCCGGTCTAGCAGCCGGATTTTTCCAATAGCAATCCAAAGGGGATTCCGGCGAGGATTTTGTGTGGATCAACGATAGAGGCCGGACGCGTGGATGGCTTGCGCACTGTACAACTCTCCGTTGATGGTCAAAGCGACGATCTTGTAGATCATCCAAGGTATATTCCGTCAAACTAGTTAACGTGTTTATTGCATTAAACGAATACGATCTAGAAAAGGAAATCAAAATTTTAAATTCCGCTGCGTTAAACTAATGATTTCCTAACAATTGATTGTAGCTGAGTTATATTGTAATGTGTTGTTACTTGTTAGTTGTTTTAAGTTTTTTTATCATTCTGGTTTGTAATTTATTTTAGTTTCGATGTAGCTCTTTAGAGTTTATGTAAAAAATGTTGGTTTTGTCATATTTATTTTTAAAGATTAGGCTTGTTAAACCGAAACCAACCCAATCCAAACCGAAACCAATTTGAACCAAAACATTGGGGTTGACTTTGTTTTGGTTTGGTTTGGTAAACGAATTATGGCACCCCAAACCGACTCGAGTCTTTCAAAACTAACAGAAACCCACCAAACCAATCCAGGCTCAGCCCTACCCTCAAGTGTGGGCCTAGGCACTCTCAAGGCCAACAAAAAAGCGCAACACTTGCACAATAAAGGGTGGCTCCGATACCATGTGAAAAATCTAGACCCAAACCCATATAAGAGGAGGGGCATACCATATAGAAAATCTTGGCCCAAGCCCATATAAGAGAAGGGGGCCTCATCCCCAAAACCTAGGTTGTGATGTGAGGAAGTCCATCTCTTAATATGGTGGTTGATACAATATAGTACTCCAACGTGAGACAGACTTTAACACGCCCCTCAAGTGTGGGCCGGGAATACAAGGCCAACAAAGAGGCCCAACACTTGCACAAATAAAAGGTGGCTCCGATACCATGTGGAAAGTCTTGGCCCAAACCCATATAAAAGGAGGGGCCTCATCCCCAAAACCTAGGTTTTGGGGATGAGGCCCCTCATCTTATACGAGTTTGGGCCTAGATTTTCCATATGGTATCGGGCCACCCATTTATTGTGCAAGTATTGGGCCTCTTTGTTGGCCTTGAAAGTGACCTTGGCCCACACTTGAGGGGGCGTGTTAAAAGTGTCCCACATTGGGAATTCATGATAGCGTCACCCACCATATTAAGTGATGGACTTCCCTCACCTCACAACCTAGGTTTTGGGGATGAGGCCCTCCTCTTATATGGGCTTGGGTCTAGATTTTCCACAGTTGGTAGCACACTATTTATTTTTAATCTATGGGTAATTTTGTATAGGGATAATTACACCTATAGTCTTCCATGTTCCATTATTTTCCTATAATTAGTCTCTATCTTTCATTGTTACGATAAACATTCATATGTTTTTGTTTCTGTTACGATTAACACCTCAATGAATGTGTTTTTGTTATGATAAACATCTCGTCGGGTGTCTTGCAATTGTAACAAAAAACATACATAAGAGTGTTTATCGTAACAAAAATACATACATAGTGATGTTTATCATAACAATGAAATATATGAGTATTTATCGTAACAATAATGTAATGCCCCGCTCCCGGATACCGAGTCCTTATCCGGAAACGAAACTCTCGGCACGTATACTATTAAATAAATCTAATATTACACGTAAGCCTCTACTACGTCGTATCGAGTTTAGCAAAATGAAAGTTAAAAAGACTCGGCAAATACCATAAATGCTACTATGAAAAGAACTCAACATACTAAAGATAGAAATGTGTTCTTACATCAACCGAAAAAACCCAAAAAAAAGGCAAAGTACGATGTCTCAAACAACTTGTCTTAAAAGAAAAGCAACAGACTCTCTCTAGAGACAAAAGAACGACATTGTCTAGTACAACAAAAAGTAAAAGAAACTGACGCTTCATCATGGAATCAACGCCATCAAACATCATCTTCTTCACATATCCTCGTCATCGAATTCAGGGACAACATGTTCATCTTCTCACCCCACAATGCATATAAAAGAAACATGCAAATGAGGTAAGTAAATAGGTACTTAGCAAGAGTGAGAAGCTAACGAATAATTAAGTTCTACAACGAAAAGGTTTACATTATTATTATAAAGTTATCTTTGTGAGACCGACTCAAACTCTAGGGTTCACTTCATGTTCATCAACATGTTGTGACTATTGGTTTCTAACTTAGCTTATCTCTGTTACATCAGCATTCAAGGGCACTACGCATGGTGCTACTCACCACGAAGTAATTGGGTGCAACATATTGGTGGATCACACCAATGCCACGGAAGCCTATTCTTGTAGACTCCGATAGTCACACGTTCGGTGAAGTCCCTCCATACGTAGGGTCTTAGGCTTACGGGGTTAATTTCCTCCGTACGTAGGGCCTCAGAGACTTACAGAGTTATTCACTTTCAGAACGCTCACACATTGCGATATAGACTGGTGCCTTACCAAGAATGGATTGATGTTTAATCTTTTTACTTCCACGTATGTAAGTTATTAAGTATTAACTAGCCACCTAAGTGTTTTCAAAGAAAAGCTCACCTTAACAACTATACTCCCTCACTTAGACAACTAGACATCACATCCTAACAAATACACAGACATTGATGAACTCTAGTTCATCAAAGTACAAGCCCCTTCATGCTCTTCCGACGGTCCCGAACATCAACTCCCTTGAAGAGTACATTCGGTGCCGGAACTAAACGCATCAGAAGCTCAATCAAGGCTTGTTCATGTTTAATTAATGTTATTAGATCATGAATCAACATTTAAATCTCAATACATAGCTTAAACAACATTTTATCAAAACTAGGGGTCAATGCGTGCACATTCCCTGACCAAAAACATGCTGGGAGTTCCTGTCCAGCCAATGCGTGCGCATTGCACATGCTGGGAGTAACCTGAACCACTCTGAAACAGCAATCCGTGCGCATTCCCTTGAATGCGTGCGCATTGCACCTGCTGTGAAAAGGATTTTACATCCTGAATCACGAATCGTCGCGCATTCCACCTCGCTAAACCTAAATCGACATCATGTAACAGAATGCGTACACATTGCTAGCCAATGCGTACACATTCGACGTAGTAAAACCCTAAAACACAATTTTCTCGCAAATTACAAACTCTACTCAATTCCAAACATGTTCTACACGATTGTAATCGAAAAACAAAGAGAAAAACATAACTTTTAGAAACCATAACCTCCCATACTTTAACTACAACATATTACATGGTTTCGACCATAAGTTCTACTCAAACTCTCAACCTTAACATCATAAAACCTAATTACGCATTAGGAAGAGCCTCTTACCTTTTAGCAAGCAAAACTCCAAAGGATCGCAGATCCATCTCGAGCCTTCAACTCCAAAACCTAATCGATGCACAATCAATCAAGGATTAGTTGTGATCAAGGGTTTCTAAACGATTAGATCATGAATTCACCAAATGACGCCTTGAAACGTGATCAAGAAGAGAGAAACCAAAACTAGGGTTAAAACTTTACCTTTCTCAAAGCTCCATCTTTTGCTATCGAATCGATCTTCCTTTCCCCGATTCCGAATCTCTATTCCTTTCTCAAAACCACAAAAGATCTTGTGGGAATTTTCCTCTCTTCCTTTTGTTTTTAGAAATTATTATGAGGAAGATTAGGAGATATTTCTAAATAACTAAATCCTTTAATTACCCTTAAATATATATATTCATCCGAAATGTATATATATACATAAAATACTTTAAATCAGTAATCATTAAACATAATATTTCATTTTTTTCAGTAAAAGACACGTCTGTATTTTTTTCAAAATCGTGATATTATAAATAAAAGATATATTTTAATTTTAAAAAATTAAGAAACTGAGTGACTAAAAAGTAATTATCCCTTTTATACATAGGGTAGTGTATTTATCCATTCGAAGAAGGAGATTTAAAAGTTATCTTGTTTCCTATTTTTCTTAATTTATCTGTCCTACTGGCCCCTCCTCCATGAGAATAATTTTGCACATGTAAAGTTGTGTCCATAGGATTGTTTACACACTAATCACAGGCTGGATTAAAAGAAGCAATCTTTGCATCAAATTAAAACACTATTACTTTTAATTTCCTACCAACTTTATTTTTGATTTTTTGTTTTTTTCTTTTTGATGGGAACTTTATTTGAATTAGCTAATACTATTTCAACTTTGGCCTTCGATTTCGTTTTAACCTGGTAGCCCTCATTAGAGGAAATGGTCTTTTTGAGAATTCATATATAAAAAACAAGATAAAATAAAGAATCGGTCAATACTTTTATCATACAAAATTTTTTATTTTATTTTATTTTTTAAATTTCCCATTTGAAACTAAATCATCTTTTGTGGTGCTAATTATATATAAGCATAAGAGCATCCTCTTAACGAGTTCACAGTTCACACATACTTAAATTTTTTTTTTACAAAATCTTTATTTAATATAAATGCATCCGATTCTTTATTCTACATAATACGGTAGATATAAAGAAAATTTTACATAATTTAGATCGATGCGGTAAATATAAAAGAAATTTTACATACTTTGTATTTTACAGTGAAAAAAGTGTATCTGCTACGATGTTATTTTTATCTAAATCTAAATGTTGAAATATGTAAAATACACTATTTAAATGATTTACAAGATTCATCTGAAAACGTTTTAAAGACATGTAATCATGCGGTCATGTATTGTTTCTTTACAAACTTGTAACCTCAGTTACCAACAAATTCCTCATTTGACATCTTCTCAGGCCCTTTGTGCTATGTATTAAGTGGAATATCGAAGCCTTCTTGAATTAGCTTCACCTTTATTTTCAAGTGTCGCAACAAGTGGTTATTTCAATCAAACTTCTTATTGACTACTACTACCTCCGTCCCATAACAAGTGTTCACTTTTGGTGGTGCACACAGATTAAAAAAACAGTTAATGAGTTGTATTTTAAGCAGTGATCGAAATATATACCCCTATCATATAATAAATGCTTTTTTTGGAATATTATATGAATATATGAACATTAAATGTTATGATAGGGGTATGTTCGGAGAAAAAATGCATTAATTGATGTATTGTTTTTCTAAATAAACACTTTTTATGGGACAATTAATTTTTTAAAAAAAGTAAACCCTTTTGTGGGAGGGAGGTAGTACTTATCAAAATCTCAAATAATCAAGGCTATGATACCACTTAAATAAAGAACACTTAGATCCTTTAATGACCATAACTTAAAATAAATAACAAAATAGAGAAAATTATACAGAAAATCAAAATAGACTCTGAAAGGTTGTTTTTATTGAAATTTTCAATTAATACAATAGAGAATTTATAGGCTTGTACTATTTAGCTTCTAAGCAACATGTATTACAAAAATCGTATGTAATAAAAAATACAATCATACGAATCATTCAGCATACATAAGAATTATTCTGCATTAATGGTGTGGTCAAATGTATCTTCAAATTTTGTCTTCTATCACCCTCCCTCAAACGAGGCCGGGTTTGGAGGCCGAGTTTGTTTTGGCATAATTTGGCATAATTTGGAGGGCATCTCCACTCTGACGGTTCATTCGGAGTCCTTAGTTGTGATGTTTTGGAGGGCATCTCCACTTCGGTTGTTCTTCCGAAATCTATAATTGTGATGTTTTAGAGGGCATCTCCACTCCGGTTGTTCTTCCGAAGTCCATAGTTTTGATGTTTTGGAGGGCATTCCGAGGTCCATAGCTGTGATATTTTTGAAGGGCATCTCCATTCCAGCGGTTCTTCCGGAATCCATAGTTGTGATATTTTTTGTAGGACATCTCCACTCCGGCGCATGTCTTTTTCTGCTTTTTATGTGTCCATTAGTCCATTAGTTACTTTTGACCTCCTCGGCGCACGTATGTCCAGCTCTTCTGAGAATTGATTCTGGTTTGACTGACTATGATATCGGCCTCCAATGATCTGCATCACACCGAAAAAGATAGAGATAGCAAGATGCCAAAAGAAATCAGATATTGAATTATTTATTTATTAATATGTATTAAGACTTAAAATATAAAAAATATATAATGCAAATAATCTGGATAGATTGGCACAATTAGTTTATGGCTGTAGGTAATCTTTTCGAAAGGCTTGACGGTTGGGCTCTTTACTGAGAGTTTTTGGGTTTATTTTTCTTTTTCATTCATTCATTCAGTATGAATGATGCTGATGAGATAGGAATGTAATTGGACGGCACAAAATGAAATCTTTTGGGCGAATAAGGAGTCAAGAGTAATATATGGTGTTGAGAAGAAGGTGGTGATGTAATATTCCGATTTTTGGGAAAAGGCACACGTGTCTTTTTGCGAAAACGAAATATTGGGTTCGGTTCCTTTTCTTCGGAGTTAATTAATTTGGACGTTGTATATATATATTTTCTGAGTGATATATATATATATATATATATATATATATATATATATATATATATATATATATATATATAGTTAAGGAAATCTGAATTTTTATAACTAAGGGCAAATAAGGAAAACTAAGGTTTTATGGGAGTGGGTATTTAAGGGAAAATTAACAAAGGTTAATCTCCTAAAAACCTAATCAGAATTTTAGTTTCACGCTTCCCTACTCCATCTCTCAAGCGCATTTGGGAAGAAAAGAGAGAGACTAGAAGAGTTCTTCAATTATCTAAGGAGGTGTTGAATTGTTTTCAGACCGACTCAAGATTTGGAACCTCTTGTGAAGAGTGCACCGTTGGCACCAATTTCGTGGGAAGTGCAGCAGGCTTTTCCGAGTCTTTTGATCAGCTTTGGTTGCTTTTAGGTAAGAAAAACTATTCCTATGATTTCAATTCTTAGTTGTAATGGATTAGATCTTTTCTTAAGAAGTTTTGGTGTTAGGAAGATGAGTTATGCCTTGGTTAATGACTATGGATGATAAGGTGCATTTAGATGAGTATTTTGGTGCTTCACCGTGTTAATTTTGTTTGATGTTTGATTGAGAAACGATGTGGAAATCGTGTTGGAGATTTTAGGTTCTAGCCGAAACCCAGGTCGGACGGGCGCTCTACTTGTGGTGGACGGGCGTGCTTGGCTACTACATTTCGAGACGGGCGCCTGGTTTCTCCGACGGGCGTCTGAGGTGTTATTTTACATTCAGGTTGTAGCTGTCTTAGGGTGGACGAGCGTCTGGGAAAGATGGACGGGCGTCCAGTCTTGGACGGGTGTCCAGTAAGTTCCAGACGGGCGTCCATCTCTTTAAAAGGGCGTTTGGTTGTTGTTCAGCCTTATAAGCACGTTTTTATCATTTCTAAACCTTTAAACGTGATATGTTAACACTATACAAACTTGAACAAGCCTGAATTGAGCTTCTGACTCGTTCAGTTAAAACACCGAATGTACTCTTAAAGGGAGTTGAAGTTCGGATCCGTCGGAAGAGCATGATAGGCTTGTGCTTTGATGAGTTAGCATTCATCAATGTCTGTGTAATTGCTAGGACTTGTCCGTGTCTAGTGGTCTAGGAAGAGAGTAGTGTGTGTGAGGGAGATTATTTGAAAACACTAGGGTGGCTAGTTAATCATCCTAATAATCAACGTACTTGACTAGTAAAAGATTAAACAACTTGTCCCTCTTGGCTAGGCACCAGGCTAAATCGCAATGCATGTGCTACCTCTGAAGGTGGAGGAACTCTGTAGGTCAAAAGACCCTAAGTACGGAGGGACTCCGCTGAGACGCGCATGCTATCGGAGTCTACCTTTTCTAGACTTCGTGGATATTGGTGTGATCCACTAATATGTTGCAAAAGAGTGTTCCCGAGGTGGAAGAACTCCGTAGGTCATAATGACCCTAAGTACGGAGGGACTCTGCTGAGGTGGATGCGCGTAGTGCCCTTGAGTGCGGTTGTAACATAGATAAGCTAAGTAGAAACGTTTAGTCAACTCATGTTGATGGACATGAAATGAACCCTAGGTTGAGTTGGTCTCACATAAACAACCAATCGATTTAAATATCTTTTCCTTATGAACTACAGTTGTTATCATAGCTTCTATTTCTTATTAAGTATGTTGTACTTACCTCAAATGCATGTTTTCTATGTGTTTGGGGATGAGAAGACGAACAGGTTTTCGAGGAGGAGTTCGACGACGACGTTTGACGGCGCTCGTTGAAGACTTATCAATTACCGCTTTACTTTTACATTTGGATTACTTTTGATACTTTTGAGGTAGACTTTTGGTCTTTCGAGACGTGTAGTACTTTTCTTTTGGGATTTTTCGTACTTTCTCAAATGTAATAAATTTACATCTTTTCGCTTTTAGATTCCCCTTTTCTATTCTTAAACGTTTAGAAATTTTATACCCGAGTTTTGCTTCCGCTTGCTTTTTTGTTGATACGACGTAGTAGAGGCTTACGATAAAGTGAATTTACTTTTATTTTATACGTGCGAACGTTTCATTTCCGGATAAGGACTCGGTGTCCGGGAACGGGCGTTACGCTTGGTATCGTAGATAAGCGCCCTTTAGGCTTCCTTTTCTTTTAAGATAAGCTTTTTAGATCTTTTAGTAACGCCTGGTTTTCTTGATCATCGTGATGGTGTTCATGAGGACCGGAGCGGTGCGAGTCTTCCGTAGTTCGAGGGGAAAGTCCCGCATCGGTTGTAGGGGTGGTGTAGTGAGGCCGATACCCTTATCTCGGTAGAGTTTATCACCACCACCTCATACGGCGACACCATCACCGAGGTCTCATCAGAGTTTGTCACCCCGACCTCATCAGGAATGACCTCCACGATGGCACGTGGGGAGTTCGGTTCAGTTCACCATGGTGAGTGATATCCCACCGGGCTATGTACCACCACCATGGGCTAGCGTGTACCCTCCACCAACAAGTGTTTATCCACCAAGGTGTATCCTCAAGAGCAGAGGTCTCTTACCCTCCTCCTCAGAGGTCATGCTCCTCAACCTACCGCATGTACCCTCTTCACCACGCCTTGATCATCAACAAGGCATTGGTTACCCACCTTTGGTTTTCTCGCAACCCAGCACCCTCCGCACCTCACCGGTTTTACCCTCGTGGATACTATCCTTACCGGCTGTGCACTTCAAGCGAATCCGCTTACCCTCCTCAACAACAAGACCCACAAAGAGATACCTTATGGTTACCCACCGGTTTACCCACCAGTTAGACCGGCCTTTGAGCAAGCACCAGTTGTGGATTGGTACACAAGGTTAAGAAGGAATCGGGTTGAGAACTTTTATGGAAATGTGGAACATATGAAGGCAGAAGAGTGGTTGAGAGGTTTTGAAAAGGCTTGCAGGAATATACATGTCCCTGAGACGGAAATGGCACAGCTGGCAGTTAGTTTTCTGTTGGGAGCAGCAGAAGCATGGATTGATGCCATTCAAAGCAGTAACGGTAAGATAACGGACTGGGAAGGTTTTAAAGCCATGTTTTACAACGAATACTTCCCGGCTACGGTGCAAGCTGATAAGGCAAGTCAGTTTTTGAAGTTTAAGCAAGGTACTCAACACACGGTGACCCAAAGACACCAATAAGTTTAACGAATTGGGGCGTTCTACCCCGAGTTGATGAAAGTGGAGGAAAGGAAGATGGCTCTTTACAAGGATTTGCTTGGCTTATGAAATCCAATCAGGCATGTTGGGATTTACAAATGAAGAATATGGCGAGCTCTTGAATAAAGCTTTGGAAGTCGAGACCTTTAGAAAGAGGGCTACAGTAGTTGTTGGGAACAAGAGAAGCTTTGGGACTAGTCAAGGAAATTTCAGGGGAGCACCGCAACAAAACGTTAAGAAGACGACAACTCCTACGGCAGCTAAGGCCCCGAGCAGTGCACCGCTTTGCTCTAAGTGCAACAAAAATCACTCAGGAGAGTGCAGCACAAAGATCTTGGTTTCTACGTCAGGAGAGCTAGGACACTTTTCTAGAGCGTGTCCAAACAGAGGGAACAAAGGTAGTTCGAGTCAGGGAAGCGGAAGGAGCGGCCCAAGCCGACTGGTTCGAGTTTTTGCAGTTGATGCTGGTTTTGTGGAACCAGAGGATGACGTTATTTCAGGTACCATGTTGTTGTTTTGTTCTTTTGTTAAGATATTTTATAGCATGATTATTCTTGTTGTAACTATATTTAAATAAACGAATATGCATCCTAGGTACGATAATGTTAGAAAACCTAGTGGTCAAGGCTTTGTTTGATACGGGAGCGTCAAATACTTTTGTGTCAACCAAGGTAGCTAAGAAATTGAATTTACCTTCAGAACCTTTAAGGAATACTTTGGAAATAACTACACCGTTAGGGAAGGTAACAAAGGTGACTATGATGATACCTCTAGTGGAAGTTCGAGTTGGATCTTATCGATGCAAGAGCGACTTCACAATTTTGGACTTCTCGGATTTTGACGTAATCCTCGGAATAGATTGGCTATCCGAGAATTATGTTCACTTGGACTGTAGGGAGAAGAAAGTGACTTTTAACCTGGAAAATCAGACAAGACGTATCAAGGGAATGTGTACAAGCTAGGTAAGAAACGACATCCGATCATCTCAGCAGCTAAGGCCATCAGGGCTTGTCAAAAGGGTTGTGAAGGCTACTTGTTGTATGCAGTGGATGTGGAGCAAGTGAAGCCGAAGTTAGAGGAAACTCCTATAGTAAGAGAGTATCCCGAGGTGTTTCCAGAAGAGCTACCGGGAAACATGCTAGATAGGGAAATCGAGTTTGAGATCAAGTTGTCACCGGGAGCGCACTGTTTGATGGAAGGCACCTTATAGGATGGCACCGCTGAATTGAAGGAGTTAAAAGCTCAACTTAAAGATATGCTTGAAAGGAACATAATTCAGCCCAAGACTCGCTTTGGGAGCCCCTGCTTTGTTCGTGAAGAAGAAAGATGGTAGCATGAGGATGTGTATCGATTACCGAGCGCTGAATAACCTTACCTTCAAAAATAAGTACCCTCTACCAAGGATTGATGATCTGTTTAACCAGTTGCAAGGCAAGAAAGTGTTCTCCAAGATTGACTTGAGATCCGGCTATCATCAGTTGAAGATTAAGGTGGCAGATATACAGAAGACGGCTTTCAGTACGAGATATGGACATTATGAGTTCCTTGTCATGCCATTTGGACTCACTAATGCCCCATCTGCATTTATGGATTTGATGCAACATGTTTTCATTCCGTATTTGGATAAGTTTGTGATTGTATTCATAGACGATATCCTTATCTACTCAAAGGATGGAAAAGAACACGAGGAACACTTAAGGATAGTGTTGGAGATCTTGAAGAAGAATCAGTTATATGCAAAGTTTTCAAAGTGCGACTTTTGGTTGGATCGAGTTAGTTTCTTGGGTCATGTGATTTCTGGAGATGGTATTCAAGTTGATCCAAAGAAGATCGAGGCGCTTGAGAATTGGCCTGCACCTACCACCGCTTTGTAAGTAAGAAGTTTTCTTGGGTTGGTGGTTACTACCGGAAGTTTGTACAAGACTTTTCGAAGATAGCTACTCCACTCACTAAGCTGACACAGAAGAATGTGAAGTTTGAATGGACTAGAGAGTGCGAAATAGATTTTCAGACACTGAAGAGGAAGTTGACTACGGCCCCAGTGTTAGCAGTTCCGGAGATCTTTGATAATTACGATGTCTATACCGATGCGTCGGGACAGGGTCTAGGTTGTGTGTTGATGCAAGGAGGGAAAGTGATCGCCTATGCATCTAGGCAGTTGAAGGTGCATGAGAAGAATTACCCGACACATGATCTAGAGTTGGCAGCGGTAGTTTTTGCCTTAAAGACTTGGAGGCACTACTTGTATGGAGTTAAAGCAAGGATCTTCACCGACCATAAGAGTTTAAAGTATTTCTTCACCCAAGAGAATCTGAATATGAGACAGAGGAGATGGTTAGAATTTGTAAAGGATTACGATTTGGATATTCAGTACCATCCGGGAAAAGCAAATGTAGTAGCAGATGCTTTGAGCAGGAAACCAGTGTTTGCAGCCTCCAGTGTTGAGGTAGTGGCAGAAAGGCTAGATGGGCTGCAAATCGTGCTTTGATCGGATCGAAGACCGGCGCTTTGTGGCACCGTTGTTAGCAAGATCTCGAGTTGATGGATGACATTCGGGAGAAGCAAGACGAAGATCCGGTTTTGGTTGATTTGAAGCGGGTTGCTAGGGAGAAGCCTACTGTTGGTTACGTGCTAGATAAGAGTGGAAATATGTGGTACCAGGATCGTCTGTGTGTACCTAATGTCGGCGACCTAAGACAAAGAGTTATGGAAGAGGCACACAGAATAGCTTTTGCGGTTAATCCAGGTGCTACTAAAATGTACAGAGATTTAAAGGAAAGATTTTGGTGGCCCTCGATGAAGTTGGAAATAGCCAAGTTTGTGGCAGAGTGTGATGTTTGTCAAAAGGTTAAAGCAGAACATAGTAGACCCGGGGGAATGCTTAAGCCATTGGACGTCCCTGAATGGAAGTGGGATAAGATTACAATGGATTTCATCACCGGATTACCTAGGACAAAGGGAGGGCATGATGCAATTTGGGTAATTGTGGATAGATTGACCAAATCGCCCATTTCTTGCCATACAAAGTTGACATGCCGTTGAAGAAGATGACGACCTTTGTAGATCTGGATAATATAGTGAAGCTACACAGAGTTCCTATCTCTATAGTTTCGGATCGTGATTCGAGGTTCGTCGATCCGTTTTGGAAGAGCTTACAAGAAGCCTTTGGAACTAAGTTGGATTTGAGCACGGCTTTTCATCCTCGACATGATGGACAATCTGAGAGGACCATCCAAACACTTGAAGACATGTTAAGAGCTTGTGTTTTGGAGGTAGGCGGATCATGGGATGATTACCTATCGATGAGCGAGTTTGCCTATAACAACAGCTTTTCATGCAAGCATAGGCATGCCACCGCTTGAAGCGTTGTATGGGAGAAGATGTCGGACGCCACTGCTTTGGGATGAAGTCGGGAGAGACAGACACAGGGGCCGGAAATGGTTGAACAAGCAAAGGAAATGGTTCAGCTTGGTCAAGAAGAATTTGAAGGCGCCAAGACAGCGTAAAAGTTGGGTGATGTTAGAAGAAGACCCTAGGCTCCGCTTGGTTTCGGACTGACCGGATCCATTTGAGTCATGAGAGAAAAAAATAAAATAAAATAATGTAAAGTAATGATTATAAGGTTGAAATGTTGTATTAAAGTTTGTGTTGATGAAGAAATGATTGGTGAAATGATTGGTGAGAGAAATATTATATTGATAAAGTAATGGTTGAATAGTGTAGGTGGTGAATAAAATGAATTGATTAATATTATTTTATTTGTTGATGGTGAAATGATTGGTGAAATGATTATAAAATAATAGTAAATAAGATAGTGGGTGAATAAAATATTAAGTTGGATCCAAATGGATCCAGTCAGTCCGAAACCAAACGGAGGGCTAGAGTTTGAAGTCGGTGATAGGGTTTACCTCCGAGCTTCACCGATGAAAGGAGTGAAACGCTTTTGACAGAAAGGAAAGCTAAGTCCAAGGTATGTTGGACCTTTTGAGATATTGGAAAGAGTTGGAACGTTAGCTTATAAGCTTCAGTTGCCAGAATCAATGTCGAGAGTCCATAACGTATTTCACGTTTCGATGTTGAAGAAATGTCTGACAAAGAACGATGTTGAAACTACGGTTGATCCAGAAATCCTACAAGATAATCTTGCTTACGACGAAAGACCTATCAAGATTTTAGACCGGAAAGAAAAGACGATTAAGAGGCGGATGGTTCCCTTGGTGCTAGTTCAGTGGAGCAATCATTCACCCGAGGAGGCAACTTGGGAAATGGAAAGCGACATGATCAGTGAGTTCCAAGAGTTTGTGGACTTACTGTGTATGTTCTAGTTTCGAGGACTAAACTCCTTTTAAGGGGAGGAATGTAATATTCCGATTTTCGGGAAATGGCAGACGTGTCTTTTTGCGAAAACGAAATATTGGGTTCGGTTCCTTTTATTCGGAGTTAATTAATTTGGACGTTGTATATATATATTTCGAGTGATATATATATATATATATAGTTAAGGAAATCTGAATTTTTATAACTAAGGGCAAATAAGGAAAACTAAGGTTTTATGGGAGTGGGTATTTAAGGGAAAATTAACAAAGGTTAATCTCCTAAAACCTAATCAAAATTTTAGTTTCACGCTTCCTACTCCATCTCTCAAGCATTTGGGAAGAAAAGAGAGAGACTAGAAGAGTTCTTCAATTATCTAAGGAGGTGTTGAATTGTTTTCAGACCGGACTCAAGATTTGGAACCCTTGTGAAGAGTGCACCGCTTGGCACCAATTTCGTGGGAAGTGCAAAGAGGCTTTTCCGAGTCTTTTGATCGCTTTTGGTTGCTTTTAGGTAAGAAAAACTATTCCTATGATTTCAATTCTTAGTTGTACGGATTAGATCTTTTCTTAAGAAGTTTTGGTGTTAGGAAGATGAGTTATGCCTTGGTTAATGACTATAGATGATAAGGTGCATTTAGATGAGTATTTTGGTGCTTCACCGTGTTAATTTTGGTCGATGTTTGATTGAGAAACGATGTGGAAATCGTGTTGAGATTTTAGGTTCTAGCCGAAACCCGAGTCGGACGGGCGCCTACTTCATGTGGACGGGCGCCTTCCTTGGCTACATTTCGACGGGCGCCTGGTTTCTCCGACGGGCATCCGAGGTGTTATTTTACATTCAGTTGTAGTCGCTTGTCTTAGGTGGACGAGCGTCAGGGAAAGATGGACGGGCGCCCAAGAAGTTCTAGACGGGCGCCCATCTCTTTAAACGGGCGTTTGGTTGTTGTTCACCTTATAAGCATGTTTTATCATTTCTAAACCTTTAAACGTGATATGTTAACATCAGATAAAACTTGAACAAGCCTGAATTGAGCTTCGACTGCTCGCTTAAAACACCGAATGTACTCTTAAAGGAGTTGAAGTTCGGATCCGTCGGAAGAGCATGATAGGCTTGTGCTTTGATGAGTTAGCATTCATCAATGTCTGTGTAATTGCTAGGACTTGTCCGTGTCTAGTGGGTCTAGGAAGAGAGTAGTGTGTGTGAGGGAGATTATTTGAAAACACTAGGGTGGCTAGTTAAACATTCTAATAATCAACGATTTGACTAGTAAAAGATTAAACAACATGCCCTCTTGGCTGTGCACTGTGCTAAATCGCGATGCATGTGCTACCTCCGAAGGTGGAGGAACTCAGAGGTCAAAAGACCCTTAGTGCGGAGGACTCACCGAGACGCGCATGCTATCGGAGTCTACCTTTCTAGACTTCGTGGATATTGGTGTGATCCACTATTATGTTGCAAAAGAGTGTTCCCGAGGTGGAAGAACTCCGTAGGTCATAATGACCCTAAGTACGGAGGGACTCTGCTGAGGTGGATGCGCGTAGTGCCCTTGAGTGCGGTAGTAACATAGATAAGCTAAGTAGAAACGTTTAGTCAACTCATGTTGATGGACATGAAATGAACTCTAGGTTGAGTCGGTCTCACATAAACAACCAATCGATTTAAATATCTTTTCCTTATGAACTACAGTTGTTATCATAGCTTCTCTTTCTTATTAAGTACGTTGTACTTACCTCAAATGCATGTTTTCTATGTGTTTGGGGATGAGAAGACGAACAGGGTTTTCGAGGAGGAGTTCGACGACGACGTTTGACGGCGCTCGTTGAAGACTTATCAATTACCGCTTTACTTTTACATTTGGATTACTTTTGATACTTTTGAGGTAGACTTTTGGTCTTTCGAGACGTGTAATACTTTTCTTTTGGGATTTTTCGTACTTTCTCAAATGTAATAAATTTACATCTTTTCGCTTTTAGATTCCCCTTTTCTATTCTTAAACGTTTAGAAATTTTATACCCGAGTTTTTGCTTCCGTTTGCTTTTTTGTTTGATACGACGTAGTAGAGGCTTACGTATATAGTGAATTTACTTTTATTTTATACGTGCCGAACGTTTCATTTCCGGATAAGGACTCGGTGTCCGGGAATGGGGCGTTACAGGTGACGGGTAGATGCAGGGTGATATTTTATGCGGAGCGATTGATAAAAATATGTGAAGAGGAACGTCATGAGGTTCACCAATGTAAGAGCTACTTAACCCCGTCCCGACTACGATACTATAAAGAAAATCAAAATATTGGAAAAGACTCAATGTTGTTTGTATTGAATTTTTAACCTGATACGATAGAGAATTTATGGGTTTGTACTATTTAGCTTCTAAGTAACATTTATTATGAAGATCGTATGTAATAAAAATACAATCATTAGAATCATTCAAAGATAAATCATAAGAATTATTCTCAGATTAATGATGTAATCAATCAGTATCTTTAAATTTTGTCTTCTATCAAATTAAACACCAAGTTTACACTGTTCGGTCAATGTAACTTACGTCTACGTATGAATACGTGAGAATATTACAAAAGTGTAGAGAATACAAATAAATAAATAACCCTTAATTTTTTTTAAAACCCGTTAGACAATCTTCAAAACGATGGATTATAGTATAGATCAAAGTTTATCTTATGCATATATAGTCTAGTTAGAGGAAACAGTCCTATCATGACTTTTTCATAGAAATACGATTCTATAAATAGACCTGCAGATTTAATTTCCTTTATCAGTAGCCTCACAAATACATCATACAAAGCTCATAAATATTATTTCTGCTTCCAGTTATATATATCTGCAGGGTAACGCACTAACGCAAGTCAGATGGCAGCAAACATCTTTGTTTTCACACTGTTTCTCACACTCATCATCTCCGGTTAGTATATATTTTTAGTAAAATTCTCATGTATGAAGTGGTTTACACTACATTACGCGATTCAGAGAATAAACTCAATTACACCGAGTCTAAAACTACATCTTCTATTCAAAAAAATTCCAGCAAGGGTCACCGGGTCTAAAACATCAATTTTTATCGATAAAATGACACTTTTTAACAACAAAACAACATAATTTTAATACTAAAATCTTTTTTTTTTTTTCAGTGGGGTCACGTGCCCCCCCTGGGGCACGTGGGTCCGCCCTTGGTTTACACTTTACGGAACAATTCCGAGGCGGATATATATATATATATATTCACTCTTTTTTGAAGAAAATATTGTTTCGATCACGTGTCTCTGGCTGCAACAACTGCTGTTTTTCCAAGTCATAATTGCTTACGCCTCGAGTTTAGCGGCACTTCAAAACTCGAGCTCGCGAACTATTAGATGCTCGGATTTCTCTTTGACACGACACGACTGAAGATCGATCAACGTATGCAGAATGTTGGTGGTGAAGAAGATGAGAAAATTGGACGATCCATTCTCTGTCATTGTGGTTTTTTATATAGTGGAAAGAAGACCTCTAAACCGTGTCATTATAACAATTAGGCCGACCTTAATGACATGTTTATGCATTTTCGTTTCTTGTATGTCAAGAAATCGACTCACTGGACGCGTTTTTATTAAGGCCGACTTAATTAAGTCAGGCTTAATGAATCCGCCTTAAGCTTTCCATTCACACACAATCTCCCATTTCTTCTATATGTGGGATTGATGAGTCGATTCTACTTCAACTCATTTTCTGTTAAGTAATAAGCTTGTATTAAGTCTTTAGTAGATGACTAGTTTACCCTTTCTTATTACACAAGATATGGGCTTATTTCTATCTATTTGGGCTTGCTCTATCCCAGATAATATATATGTACTAAATACCTACTTTGGTTAGTTAATGAAAAACATCCTATTTTGTCAACTTGGTATCGGAGCTTGATAATGGCCACCGCCACTTCCGGAACCGGAACACCACCGGCAGTGGCGGACCCAGGAAATTTTTCCAGTGGGGGCCAGATTAAAAAAAAAAGGTGAAAAAACATGCATCACCCAAGATTCGAACCAGTGACTTTAAGGTGTATAATAAAGCTTTTAACCAGTTGAACTAAACACATAATTACACTAAAAAGTGTCTGAAAATGTATACATACATATTTTTAATATTATTAGAGGGATATACTAGTAACTTCGCCCGGAATATTGAGTGGGGTCCATGCACCCCCCCTCTCCTATGCTTGGTCCGCCGACCACCGGTCTCCGCCGTTCCACCACCACAACAACAGGAGAATCATCTACTACATCTACACAAATCCCTCTCTCTCAAATCTCCTCCACCTTTGGATTTAACCCTCTGTTCCCAAATGCCACACCACCGATTCCCACAGTTCAGTTCGGCACTGGTCTCACCTCGGAACCCTATGTTCCAACCTCCCTTTTTGGATCTACATCACGATTGGAGGTTCCATCGTTTCTTCGACCAACACCAGCGTCCCCTGCTATCGGACTCCGCTCCTTTGGGAATCACTTGCCACAACCCGGCTCATCTGCTTGACGAAACAACTTTCTTCTCTCGAAATCGATGATTCTCCCAATCGTTCGCGGTCACCGTCTTGATGGATACCTACTGGGAACAACCTCTCCACCACCGGAGTTTCTCATACCCACCATCACTGGTCCGTACTCTGCAACAACTCCGATCAATAACCCTGCTCATGAGATTTGGAATACCACCGATCAACTTCTCATGGGTTGGCTCATGAGCTCGATGACTGAGCATGCCCTAACAGAAGTCATAGGCTGTGCTACCTCTCGGGAAGTGTGGGTTACCCTTGAAACCCTATTTAACAATCAATCAACTGGCTAAAATGCCGAATTGAAGACTCGCCCCTTAACCAGGACTGAAAAGGGCAACAAATCCATGATGGACTATTTGGCTCTCATGAAGTCATACTCTGATGGTCTCACTTCAGCTGGTTATCCTATTACTAAAGCTGAACTCATCCTTGCTGCACTGGGTGGCCTTGGTAAGGAATACGAGTCGGTTATTGTGAACCTCACCTCTCGTATAGGTCTTTTATCATGGCAAGAAGTACAAGCACAACTTCTCACACTTGAGCACTTAGTTGCTAGATTTAATCCCTCAGTTGGCTCAGATTTTGGACATTCTGCTCATGTAGCCACTAACAGAGGCTCCCAATCTAGTAGAGGAGTTTTCCAGACCAATAGAGGAGGCAATCAAGACTCCAAGAGGGGTAGAGGAAGAAGTTCGGCAGCAGAGCAGAGGAGGCAGGGCTGTAACTCCAACTCTTCAAGTTCAAATCCAAACTCACCTAAGCCTACCTGTCAAATTTGCAACAAGATAGGGCACATTGCTGCAAAGTGCTGGCACATGTTTGACTCAAATGTCAACCCTACAGGTGATGATAGATCTCCAAGGAATGCTGCTTATCTTGCTTCTCCAGATACTGTTGGAGATCCTAGCTGGTATGCAGATAGTGGTGCAACCAGCCATGTGACAGCTGATCTCAATAACCTGCACATTAACTCGGCCTATGAAGGATCAGATGCATTGACTATAGGAAATGGTGAGCACTTGCCTATTGCTAACACTGGACACACTGTCTTAAACACACCTCACTCGTCTCATTAAACTTAAGGATATTCTTCATGTCCTCTCGATAACTAAAAACCTTATCTCTGCTTCTAAACTTACACATGATAACTTATGTTATATTGAGTTTCACTCTGATTTCTGCTTTGTTAAGGACAAAACTACAGGAAGGTCCTTCGGAAGGCAAACTTAAAAATGGCCTCTATCAATTATCTCTTCCTTCATCAAGGTTTTGGGCTCAAGTTCTCCTCGGTTTAAAGAATCTTATCGCCTTCCCAAGTGATCATCACCTTCAAGTGTCTTGAGTCGATCTTTTGTTTGTTCTAAGTCTGAGAAAGGAGTTCAGAATCTACGGCATGAAAGGCTTGGCCACCCTTCATCCAGTGTCTTAAATCTTGTTTTAAAGAAATGCAATATAATTTCAAATGATGCTTTTATGTTTTGTGATTCTTGTCAACTAGGGAAAATGCATGCTCTTCCTTACACTCACTCCTCTAGTAGAGCTGAACATGCCTTAGCCCTTATTCATGCAGATCTATGGGGACCAGCCCCTGTCCACAGTCATAATGGATACTCTTATTACATTCAGTTTCTTGATGACTTCAGTCGGTTTGTTTGGGTCTATCCTTTAAAAGCTAAGTCTGATTCCTGGCAGGCCTTCCTACACTTTAGAGCCCTTGTGGAAAATCAGTTTACCACTAAGATTAAGGTCTTTCAGTCTGACTGGGGAGGGGAGTTTAGAACTTTTGAACCACACCTAAAGGATCTTGGAATCCTTTTTAGGCATCCTTGCCCTCATGCTCATAGCCAAAATGGGAGGGTAGAAAGGAAGCATAGGCACATAACTGAAATGGGACTGACCCTATTAGCAAAGGCATCCTTACCTCTTAAGTTCTGGTGGCATGCTTTTCAGTATGCCACACACCTCATCAACATATTACCTACACCTCTCATTGAGCAAAAATCTCCTTTTGAAATCCTTTTCAGAAAACAACCAGATTACAACAGTCTTAGAGTTTTTGGATGCTCTTGTTTCCCTTATTTGAGACCTTTCCAGACCCACAAATTCCAGTATCACACTACCAAATGCATTTACCTTGGCTTGAGTCCAAATCACAAGGGATTTCTGTGTCTTGACCCTGTCACACAAAGGATGTTTGTTTCTAGAGATGTTAAGTTTAATGAGTCTGAATTCCTCTCTCTCTAAGAAGCACATCAGCACAGACTCTACTACTATCCTCCAGAATACTCCCATTACTTCCTACTCCTACCTTCCTACTCCCCAAAATCTCAACACTCCTTCCAACCCTCGCTGACACTGCTCCAAGTCCAACAAGTTCTCCATCGAAAAAGTCTCCAGGGCTTACGATCATCGGTCTTAGCACACCAACCTATACACATCTCACTCCTTCTCCTACACCTCACACACATCTTCTTCTACTTCCTTACACACACCTTCTAACTCCTCGCTTAATTCACACCAATCTCCCGACCTGCTTGTGTCTCTTCGATCCCTCTCCTTCTCCTTACTTCTAAGTCTCCTCAATCACCTCAAAATGCTCATCCTATGCAAACTAGAGCAAAGGTCTGAATTCACAAACCAAAAAAATATTCTCCTATATTGCACATGGCAAGTGCCTCGCTTTATCCTATAGAACCTACTAATGCATCCGAGGCCCTCAAGGATCCTACATGGAAGAAGGCAATGGATGAGGAGTTTCAAGCCTTGAGACTCAACAAAACTTGGGACCTAGTTCCACCATCCCCTGATCAGAAGCTAGTTGGGAACAAATGGGTTTTTAAAGTCAAGTTGAACACTGATGGAACTGTTGCCAAGCATAAAGCTAGACTTGTAGCAAAGGGTTTTAGCCAAACCTATGGTCTAGACTATTTTGAGACCTTCAGCCCTGTTGCCAAGGCTCCCACAATTAGGGTGATACTTACTGTTGCTGTCTCCTTACAATGGCCAATCCATCAACTTGACATAAACAATGCATTCCTAAATGGAAACCTTACAGAGAAAGTGTTTATGCCTCAACCTGCAGGTTATGAGGATCCCTCCAAACCTAACCATGTTTGCTGTTTAAGGAAGGCCCTATATGGCCTTAAGCAAGCCCCTAGGGCCTGGTTTGATGCCCTCAAGACTCAACTCCTACAATGGAATTTCAATCGACCCAAAGCGGACTCTTCCTGCTTTACCTTTCATCATCAGTCCAAGGTCTTGTATGTGCTCATCTATGTTGATGACATCCTTATCACTGGAAATGACAGCAAGGTTATAGCCAGATTCACACACCTGCTGCACTCTAAATTTGCTCTTAAAGATCTTGGACAGATAAGTCACTTCTTAGGCCTGCAGGCTTACAGAGACACTTCTGGTCTGTTTCTTCATCAAGGCATGTATGCTGCTCAACTGATAGACAGGCTGAATTTAGGGAATATGAAGCCCTGTCCTACACCCTTGGCCACTACTGCCAAATTATATTCAGAAGACAGTCCCACTATGGAAAATCCTTCACTCTACAGAAGCATTTTAGGAGCTTTACAGTATCTCACCCTTACTAGACCTGATCTGACTTTTGCTGTAAATGTTTTAAGTCAATTCATGCAGGCACCAAGAGAGGTACACTAGCAAAGCCTCAAGAGAACACTCAGATATGTGAAGGGTACACTTCAACATGGCTTACACTTCAAGGCTTCACCAGCTCACTACATTCATGCATACTCTGATGCTGATTGGGGATGTAACTTGATTGATGACGCGCCCACACCGGATTTACCGTGTGTATTTGGGTGATTCCCTTGTGTCTTGGAGTTCAAAGAAGCAACAAGCTGTTGCTAGATCAAGCACAGAAAGTGAATATAGAGCACTTGCAAATGTTGGTTCAGAAGTCCAATGGATACGCCTTGGTCGATCAAATAAAGTAGCCATCAAAAACTGTTCCTATTGCTTGGTGTGACAACATTGGTGCTCAAAGTCTTGCTTATAATCCTATATTTCATTCTCGGACCAAGCATATAGAGCTTGATGTGCACTACATTCGTGACCTGGTTGCAAGAAAGTGTCTCAAGTGTTGCCTATATTCCTTCAAATGATCAAATGCATGATTGTTTTACCAAACCATTGTCTCACTCAAAGTTTGCAGAATTTCGTACCAAACTCAATGTGGTCGATACCACCTTTCGTTTGAGGGGGGATGTTAAGTAATAAGCTTGTATTAAGTCTTTAGTAGATGACTAGTTTACCCTTTCTTATTACACAAGATATGGGCTTATTTCTATCTATTTGGGCTTGCTCTATCCCAGATAATATATATGTACTAAATACCTACTTTGGTTAGTTAATGAAAAACATCCTATTTTGTCAACTTTTTCCTTCACGTTTTCTTCCAATTTTATTAATTTCTCATCCAACCGATATTCGAATCGAGTTATTCAAATCATTGTATTTAAGGACATCGAAAAAATCTCGCTGATACACACCGGAAGTCCGGAACCTATCCGTTTATTGTTTAAACACATTAACAAACACCCATTAAATGTGCTTGGGCCATTCTTCCCCATATATATGTATATATATGTTCTCTCTTATCAAAAACATGATAATTGTTTTCAATGAAGAAATTAATTGACATTTAAATTTGTTTTTATATCGTTACAGTTCAAGCAGATGAACAACCTGCAGGCAAGAAGATTTCAGTTGTTGCTGGGGAAGCCATGGAAGGTGGCAGTACTGATCATAAGATGTATGCATCACGAAAAGCATTTATGAAAATGAGTTATCTCCATTCTTTGGCATTTGCTCTAAATGGTATCGATATCGATGGTGATGATCAATGTCCCCGTGAGAAATGTGAAGAGCGCGACCCCTATAACGGTGAAATCATAGACTGCTTAGGAAAACGTTGTGGCGATTGCAACGAATCTGCAGGAAAGTGCACACCGTTTTATAAGTAATGTTACTGTCACAGTCAGTCTGATCAATGTCATAAATTTACTGTCATCTCTTTTGTTACTCACTTCTCTCTTCTTCTTTTTTTTATTTTTTTATTTTAAATCTTTCTTTCTTTTTCATCTTTCGTGTTTGTTACACCAATTGGCAAATGGTTGTTTGTCAGTCAAGAATTCCCTTTTTCGGTTTTTGATTTTGTTTTATCTTTTTTTCTCTGATTTCCGAGCTTTAGAAAAGACATTTAGATAATGCACTGATATAGTGTCATATTTCTTGGGTTGTTTGCTTTGAAATAATAAACATAATATATTTTCTTTCTTTTCTTTCTTTTCTTTCTTTTCTTTCTTCTTGATATTAGACTATATATATTATAACGTGAGATGCGTATGTTTAGATCTCTCTATCATAATGGCCCCAATAAATATTTTAATCATTCAATTATTAAAATCAATGCAATCTATTCCATTTTCGTATCAAGCTCCTCATTTATTTGATCGTGCTGGCGTGATTATGATCTGAAATTAGAAGCAACACCAGAATTATCAGGAATTTCTGAAGCTTTTACCTTCTTCAAAGTTGCAGGAGTCGAAAAGGGAGGGGATATTATTGGCTGAATTGCAATTTTAGTCCTGTAATTAGACACGTTTTGCGATTTTGGTCCTGTTTTTTTAAGACAACAATTTTAGTCCTGTAAGTGGTCTGTTTTTTTACAAAAATAGTCATCGATGCCGGAAATTGCTGACTGGACCATTTTTCCGGCCCAAAAAAATATCATGTCATCCGATATTGACATGTCACCCAAACACATAATCAACACTTTCCACATGAGCATTTTCTACAAAGAATAAAAGGCTAAATTACAATTTTGGTTCTCTAACCAGACACGTTTTTCGATTTTGGTCTTGGTTTTCTCCGGTGACAATTTTAGTCCTGTAAGTGGTAATTTTTTTTGCAAAATAGTCATGAACGCCGGAAAGACCACTTACAGGACTAAAATTGGTCTTTTCCGGTGACAATTTTAGTCCTGTAAGTGGTCTTTCCGCCGATAATTATAGTCCTGTAAGTGGTCTTTCTGGCGTTCAGGACTATTTTTGCAAAAAATAGACCACTTACAGGACTAAAATTGTCGCCGGAGAAAAACCAGGACCAAAATCGAAAAACGTGTCTAGTTAGAGGACCAAAATTGTAATTTAGCCAAGAATAAAATATTGCTTTTAATGAGATTTGAACCTCCAACCTAAGATTAAAAACCTAAGAATTTGTCCATCCAAGCTATAGCAACACATTGTTTAAGACACAATATATTTTACTTAAAGACACGTTCAATAGAAAAATATTCTAGACAATCTAATGATACATACAATTTTATTTTTGTAAGTATAGATAGTATTTGTTGCACGTGGTGATACATTTATTGAATGTTTATTTTAAGTAATATGAGAGGTTCTTAATTATTTATTGTTGTTTTTTATATGTATTTTCATAAGTATGCAACATCTTCTTGTTATGTCATTTTCTTCATTTCTTCCAACTCTTTTTCATAGTCTCTAAACTGAAGAATTAATTAAATTAACAAATGAAACGTTAAAATGAATGTATTAATTTTAAGAGGGAAATTGGCTAAAATCCAATTTTTAATACAAAATAAATAAATAGGACACACTCCTTTTTCTAGTTGCAAAAAGGACCAAAAAAATTCAGACGGACAAAAATACCCTACCTATGATAGCGTTCGTTCGTTCAGCAAAGCATTGCACCTTCTACATATTTTTGTGCATGATGCTGCTGTGTGTGTTTTGTTTTTTTTAACGATCGTAACTTTTGATTTAGAACTCCGATCATCAAAATTGTTTCACCAAAATTCGTATTTTTTTGCTCTTCATTTTGAGATCTCATACGATACCCTTCCGACAATTTTGAAAGCCGAAAAATATTTGCATTAATGAGAACGTTTTTCGTATGAACGACCGTAACTTTTGATTTAGAACACCGATCATCATAATTCTTTCACCAAAGTTCATATTTTTTTTCTTTTCATTTTGAGATCTCATATGATACCTTTTCGACGTAGTTTTTGAAATCCGAATAATCGTAGCATTTACACTAACACAATAACAATATTAGTATCACAAGTATCATAGTATCAGTATCACTATAACAGTATCACAATAACAATATCACAGTAACACGTTTTATTAACAAACACAATGACACCATTACCATTACCATTACAATTAATAGTATATGATTAGACAAAAATCATGGACTCGGCAAGCTTTACAACAACACCGACAACCTATATTCCTTTATGGATTAAAACGGAAACAAACCGTAAACTAAAAATCATTTGGACAATAATGTAATCACATTAACACCCAAAAAACTTGTGTATTTTGAAATAACACAGTCAATCACAATTAACACATTCAATCACAATGGGAAAAAAATTACAACATATATGATAAAAAACTTTAACATCAACATATATGATAATTAAGATACATCAAGGAAAGGATTATCTAAGCACCTAAAAATCTCGACAATGTCGATTTCTACCATCGTTTACTTCTCCAACTACACCAAATTGTGAACATTTTCTCAATAAAGTCAACCTCTACACCAAATGATTTAACATTTGTACCCTATCTCAATTCACATATCATTACTGTTGGACTTATTTCTAAGTTTTAGTGATGAGTGCCAGACTAACTGTTATAGTGCAAAGGCAAAAAGATGTCTAGATCAAATGTATAGGTTTATTAAAGTTTGATTTTTGAATAGGTTTGATCAAACATGCCTTTGTAATGGTCACCGATTTATATCAATGATCGGGTCTATATCATGAGGGTAGATAGGTCGATGAGACTAGTCGGGAACCTCTTTGAAGACCGGTAGGTGAGGGCTCAAACTCGCTTAATGAAGGCTAAGGGATCAAACTTAGTAATTAAAGTCAAGGATATGGAATCGAATTTAGGCAAGTCCAGCGATGACCTAAACTGATTACATATACCTTGTGTAGAAGGTCTAAGTTCCTTAAGTTGGATGGTGATTGGAACTTAGTTATTTGCAAAAAGGTGTAATCTAACTTCACAAATAAAAGTTAGATAAAAGAAGTCTGCTGCATTGTGTTTTAAACACAGCAAATTTCAGTTCAGCAGACTGATAGGTATTTCAGCAGACTAATGAACCTGCTGATATACATACCTCGATTAATTCAAGATTACATTGGAAGATTACATGGATAAGGACAACCAACTACCTCTGATTTATCAAACAAATCAATGGCTGAGATTAAAAAGACGTTGGGATGATTCAGGACTTTATCCAATGGTTTTAAGTCAAAGGGTGGACAGACTGCACTCTGTCAAAAAGGATTCTGACAGTGTCAGTCCTATGAATAGTGACAGAAAGCAAGTCAAATGGGACAAAACCAGGAACGGTCATATTTGAATTTCAAATACAAGTCACATGGACTCCTACCTATAAATAGAGGACTTCCAACTCAGAAAAAGATGATGAATTTTAAGAGAGAAAAATATAAGTGATAATTACAAATGCAAAAAGCACCTCTTTGAACTTCTCGAGCTTAAGGCTCTCGATCCAGAGAAAATCTTCAAGTGTATTCTGTATTCAAGCTACATCAAGTATACACACTTGAAGACTGCAAGCTGCTGATTATATCTTCCTAATCAAGCTGCTGCAACTGAATCATTTACTTGATTCAATCTTTATTTTACAAAGAACCTCTTGAAGACAAAGAAGCATCTGTTGGGTGTGAAAGATCATTGTTTGTGGTGGAGTGGTGAAGAGGCAATCCTACCCTTCAAGGACCAGTGGAAGACTTTGGAGCAGCAATCCTACCTGTTCCAAGTGTTCAGTTTGTGAAGCCATAGTCATTGGTGAAGGACAAGCAACCTTAGGAATCTTTGTAACAGATACATCAAAGATCTCTAGTGAATTACCTCCAACATCACAGGAGAAGAGTGGACTGACAGGATTACACCACCTGGAACCACTATAAAATCTACCTACTTACTTTATGCACTTACATTCTGCATTTAGTTTACTATACACATCAACCTACTGAATCTAGCAACTGAAATCACACACATACACTACTGAGTATCTAATACTTATATCATATTTAACAACAAGTAATAAGGCTTAATTTTTGATATAATTCCACTGCACAAATTCAATGAAACTTAATCACCGATGACTCATGTGTATGAAGCAGAGCTCTTGAGGTATCAACATACTATCGAGATATCGTGCCAGGTCATGAAGTTCTTGAGTTTGTTAACTCCAAAATTTTTAAGTGTAAAGTTTATTCACCCCCTCTAAACTTAACTAAAGCCTTTTCAAGGGACCAACAATTGGTATCGGAGCAGTGCTTCTGTTCTGAAGAAATCCTACTTGTTGTGCTTGTAAAAATACTTTGAAAACTTTTTAAAATCACTGATTTTCAAAGACTTGCATCATGGATAACAACCAGTATGCTAGAACTATGCTGATGTGTTCTCTAGATAGATTTGATTTATATAAACGTCGAATGCAGGCTTACCTTGCTGCAATTCATGATGAAATGATGGATGTGCTGATAGATGGACCACTGGAGATTACCAAAGCAGTAATAGTGGGAGATGAGACACAGTACATTCCAAAACCAAAGAGAGAATGAAATGCTGAAGATAGAAAGAGAGCAAACCTCAACAATATTGCTATTGATATCATTTATAGAACCTTGGATAGAAATATGTACATGAAGGTTAAAGATTGCAAAACAGCTAAAGAACTTTGGGACAAAATACAGTTGATCTGTGAAGGCACTGATGCAATTAAGAAGAATAAAATCAGTGTGGCCAAGAAGAGGTTTCAGAAGTTCAAAATGCTACCAAATGAAACCATTGAGCAAATGGAGTCAAGATTTAATGCTATCCTAGATGAACTTACCCTACTGTGTGCAAGTTATTCAAAAGAAGAAATAAACTCAAAAATCTTGGAAGCATTGCCTGACAAAGAAGTTTGGGAGATGAAAGTCACTGCAATAGAAGAAATGAGAAAGCTACATGAAGAGGATACATTCAAATTATTCTCGGATCTTAAAGCCTATGAATTCAAGAAAGAGATTGGTTCCTACCATCGAAAAGAGGAACCAAAGACAATCTGCATTGGTGCTAAGCATCAAGAGGAGACATCGAGAGCTCGGGATGATCTCACTGGATGAAATGCAAGAGCAGATTGCCTCTTGAGCAAGAAGATCGGGATGATGAAGACTGGAAAAAGCTCTCAAGGAATTTCACTCACGAAATTCAAAGAAAAGAAGAAAGATGATTCAAGAAAAGACAATGATTATTTGTGCTTTCAATGCAAGAAACCAGGACACTTCAAACTGGATCGTCCCGAGTTAAATCGAAAAGGAACTCGATTATCTTTGCTTTAATTGCAAAAATCTGGACATTTTAGACCTGATTGTCCAGACCTACTGAAGACCAAAAGCCAACAAAGAAGACATGGAAAGAAGGCTATAGTTGCTGAAGATGAATCAGGGTATGAAGTGGAATCTGAAAAGGGAAATGAATCTGATGACATAGCATTGGTTGCTGAAATGGAAGATTATGCATTAATGGCTAATATGGATGAAATAGAGGAGGTATACAATACTGTATCAATCAACACTCCTGCTGGAAGTGATTGTGAATCAACTTGTGGTTCAAATCCTAGAATCTCTGACAATGATGAGACTTTGGATGCCATCCTTAATCAACTGAGGATAATACAATCTGGTTATAAGATTGTGAAGGCTGAAAAAGAAGCTCTTCAATTGGAAGTTGAAAGATTGAATGCTGAACTAAGGGTTCTCAAAGGTAAAGAAAAGGATGTTGGACAGAATCAATATACGTCTGCTTTGAACATCCAAAGAGCTTCTCGATCTCTTGAACCATCTTGTTCCTCTACCGCGCATACAAATCTGGAAAGCCTTATGGTGACAGAGCAGGGCTTGGATTTGGAACTCAACAATCCAAAAGAGTGGATCCATGAAGGCTATCAACCTAGTACTGAATTGGTCCTAAGTTTGTACCGCACAAGATCCAACTTCTAGTAAGGTTCTTTGGCAAGAAACCTCTTGAGAATGCTTCAAGGAAGAAAAATCAGAAGTCAAAAAAGTCAACAGCTCCTAATAAAAAGAACAAATCCAAAAATAGGACTGTTGTGCCTTCTAGACCTACTGAAAGCAGACCTGCTACCAAGTCTGCTGGACCACAAAAAGGAAAGAACCAGAAATATTCCAAGGATAAGAATCCTAAATCCAAAAATGTTAATCATTCTAGGGATACTTATCTCAGGGGGAAAGGTAGATTGTTCCCTACTGATGATGATTGGAATATTCCTGCATCTAATGCTAGAAACAACAAGTATAACCATGCTGCTAGGGTAAAACCTAAGCAATGGAATCAAAGAAATGGCTCAAACAGAGGACTTATACAAGACCTCAGCAGGGACCTCAGCAGACTCCATACTACAGGGCTGTTCCTAACAGACAGCAAACTAATGGTTATGCCAATGCTTCTAACAACAAGAATCACTTCAAACAGCATTATAAACCAAAAGGCCAAAAACATATAAAATCCTACACAACCAAGCTGTTAGAACTTATGGATGTGTAGAATATATGTATGAACCAAAGTATGACACTTTTAGGAAGACCTTATGGAAACATCCTAGGGTCATGCTTACCATCGACCATTATGGACCCAAACAGTTTTGGGTACCTAAAATGTATTAACTTTGTTTTGTAGGGTGTCCAGTACTTTGACAAGGATGTTCCGGACATATGACAAAGAATAAGCACTTTATTTGTCAAATTTTGTGGCAAAGGATGGTCCAAGGGTGAATTTTGGCAACAAAAATACACCTGGATATACAAGAGGATATGGCACACTTGTGAGGAATGGACTTACTATCAAGAATGTTGCCTATGTGGAAGGACTGGACTACAACTTGCTGAGCACTGGACAATTCTGTGACATGGGATACAAGGTCACTTTTGACAAAAACAATTGTATTGTCATTAGTGAAAGAGGTGATCAAGTTGTATTGGCTGGTAGAAGACTACAAAACATGTATGTTGTGGATTGGTCTACTACAGTTCCAGAAACCTGTCTAATTGTGCATACCAAGTCAGAACTCAATTGGTTATGGCACAAAAAGCTAAATCACTTAAATTTTGATGACATCAATCAGTTGGTGAAGAAGAAACTGGTGATTGGTTTACCTGAGATCACATTCAAGAAAGATACTATATGTGATACATGTCAGCAAGGTAAACAGACCAAATCAAGCTTCAAATCAAAGACTAAGCAATCAACTAATAGAGTCTTGGAGCTGATGCATATGGATCTATTTGGACCAGTTACACCAACAAGTGTTACAGGAAAGAAATACACCTTAGTGGTTGTGGATGATTATTCTAGATACACTTGGGTGATATTTATGAACATGAAAAGTGAAACACTCAAGAAGATGCCTGATCTTTTGAAGAGATTACAAAATGAGAAAAGTTTAACAGTAGTAAAAATCAGACCAGACAAGGGTACTGAGTTTCTTAATAAAGTTATAAGAGAATACTGTGAAATGAGAATGGTGTACTACATCAACTTGTCATTGCTTTGGTACACCTCAAAGAAAATGGGGTTCTTTGAAAGAAGAAATAGGACTTTAAAAGAAGCAGGAAGGACAATGATTTGTGAAGCATTCTTTGCTGAAAGGTATTAAATTTGAAGCGATTAATACAAAGATGCTATACACAAAACAGAACTTCAGTGAACAAAAAGCTGATGAAGACACCTTATGAAGTTTGGAATGGAAGAAAACCCAATATATCCTATTTCCATCCATTTGGAAGTAAATGTTTTATCTTAAATCATAAGGAACATTTGAAGACATTCCAACCAAAGTCAGATGAAGGAATTTTCTTAGGATATTCTTGATCAACAAGGCATTCAGTCTTGAACAAGAGGTCATCAAAACATGAAGAAACTATACATGTTGTGTTTGATGAACCTAAGTTCACTGGTATGGAAGATGAAGGTTGTGAACTCACGAGAACCTACAAGTCACCGATCCAGTTTGTGTTGAAGTTTTGGAAAGGTTTAATGACTTAAAAGTTTCGATTATGCCCTCACCGAACACCTGGCCGGTGATACTACTTGATGCAACAACCGAAGTAGTTCAAGGATCTCACCGAACCCCTATTGAAGAAGCAACAATGAGACCTATCAAGATGAGATTCACGAGAATCAATCTAACCGAGAATCCACAATGGTTAAGGAATCACCTGCTTGAACAAGTTATTAGCAATGTACACAGAAGGTGTGAGGACTAGAAGACAATTAGAAGCAATGTTTACTTGTTTTCTATCTCAAGTTGAACCTAAAGTCGTTGAAGAAGCAATTTGAGATCCAGTTGGATAATTGCTATGCAAGAAGAATTAAATGAATTTGAAAGAAATCAAGTTTGGACACTAGTTGAAAGGCCTAGTCATGCAAATATCATTGGTACTAAATGGGTATACAGAAAAAAAAACTTGATGAATCTGGTACCATTGTGAGGAATAAGGCCAGACTAGTTGCAAAAGGCTATTCTCAAGCTGAAGGAATAGATTTTGATGAAACTTATGCACCTGTTGCAAGATTGGAAGCTATCAGACTATTCCTAGCACATGCTGCATATAAAAACTTCAAGGTATATCAAATGGATGTCAAAAGTGCAATTTTGAATGGCATTCTAGAGGAGGAAGTGTATGTTCAAAGAACCTCCTGGTTTTGAAGTTAAAGATCAAGAAGATAAAGTGTATAGACTCAACAAAGCACTTTATGGTTTGAAACAAGCACCAAGAGCATGGTATGAGACTCTATCTCAATTCTTGGTGGACAATGGTTTTACAAAAGGCACCATTGATAAGACTCTTTTCGAGAATCAATGAGAAGGACAAAGACTGTTTGCATACGATTTATGTTGATGACATAATTTTTGGTTACGAAAATGAATTGCTATGTGAAAAGTTTGCAAATCTAATGAAGAGCAAATTCCAAATGAGTATGATGGGAGAAATGAACTACTTTTTGGGATTGCAAGTTAAACAGATGAAAGATGGAATCTTCATTCATCAAACCAAGTACACTAAGGAGCTGCTGAAGAAGTTTGGTATGGAAAATAGCACCAGGATATCAACTCCTATGAGTACAAATATCAGATTGGATGAAGATAAAGAAGGCAAAGATGTTGATCAGACCTTATACAGAAGGATGATAGGCGATCTGCAGTACCTCACGCCAATGAGACTGATATATCATTTGCGGTAGGTGTTTGTGCCAGATTTCAATCCAAACCTAAAGAAAGTCATTTAGGAGCAGTCAAAAGAGTTCTCAAGTACCTAAAAGAGACTTTGGGAGTAGGGATATGGTATTCCAAGGATGGAAGCTTCAAAGTTATATCCTACTCAGATTTTGATTATGCTGGATGCAAGATTGATAGAAAAAGCACCACAGGAAACTGTCAGTTAATGGGAAATAGACTGGTTTCCTGGTTTAGCAAGAAACAAAACTCAATATCAACTTCTATCTGAAAAATTGAATACATTGTTCTTTGGAAGTTGTTGTGCACAAAATACTTTGGCTAAGACAATAATTAAGGGACTATGGAATTGAAGAAAAGAAATTCCAATAATGTGTGACAACACAAGTGCAATTGCTATCACGAGAAAATCTGTCTTGCACTCAAGAACCAAGCACATTGATGTGAGACATCATTATATAAGAGATCATGTTGAAAAGAAGGATGTGGTGGTTCTCGTATATCCCTCTTCAAAGATCAACTTGTTTGACATTTTCACTAAACCACTTGACGGTGAAAGATTTGCTAAACTAAGGACCGAACTTGGAATTATTAAAGTTGGTGATAATCAAGAGATGTATTGGAATTCACCAAGGGGATTAGTCTTTGCTATGTTGGGTGAGCTCACTTAGCAGATTAGTCATTGGTATCAACAATTCCATGTACTTATGTTTGAACAATTGAGCAAATGAGGTTGCCAAGGGGATTGGTCTTTGTCATGTTGGGTGAGCTCACTTGACAGATCATTCATTGGTATTAAACTTCATATTGTATTATCAATTGAACAAAACAAGAAGGAATCAAGGATCAACAGACTTACTCTGTCAGCAGGTTACTGGAGCATTTTTATCAGCAGGCTGTTGAGCTAACCCTGCTGATGCCAAGTCTGCTGAATAATGCTTTACACAGTCAAACTTATTAAAGTCAAATAGAAGTTTGGCGGGATATTTATTTTATCCTTTATAACCATAGTTAACACGATCCAACGGTTACAAACGTTATGGAGAAGTAATGGGCCACGTGTCAAGTTAGCAGTCACTCAAATTAATCGTGGTTAATGTGGATGTACGTGCACTGACAGTTACAACCACACTCTGTCTATAAATATACACATTGGGTATGAGTACAACCTGCTGAGCAAGATCATTGCTAAGAACATTTAGGGCTGGTTGGAAGTATGGACACTTTATCATGTCCTAAGATAGAGCTGCTGATTATTATCTGCAGAAGTATGAAATTTGATTGGGCTGGATACTTTATCCACTACATGAAGAAAGTAGCCAAAGAAGAAAGAGAAGGGAAAAGGAAATCCCAGGCCTTACCCTTAGGATTAATGGTTCAGCCCCTGCTGAATCATTTGGAAATTCCTGATGTGGCACTTGAGAAAATAAAGCAATCCAGATACAAGAAAGAGATTGACTATCTTATCCCTGGTCTGGATGATGATGAAGAAGGTATTGCTGAGGCTGCTGATAATGATAGTGATGGAGATGATGGTGATACTGGTGGTGAGTAGGTCAAGCAAACTACTAAGAAAACTGTCAAACCTGCTGCACCAAAGAAGACTACTGAGAAGAGAAAGGCTGCTGACACAAGGAAGATAACAGAGGTGTTAAAGCCTAAGAAAACAAGGAAGCAAACAGCACAGACTGCTGAGTCTACTGAGGGTCCAGCTGAAGTTGAGATTACTGACCTTGCTGTAGCTGCTAGGAAAACTGTTGTTGAGATTTTGAAGGAACAACAGAAAGAAGCCAGTAGAAAGAGTAAATCTACTGCAATTGAAATTGATGATGAGCCACTTTCCAAGAGGATGAAGGAGATCACCCACAATAAGAAACATGGAAAGGGGAAACAATTGAAAATCTTAAAGGCTCAAAGAGAACAGGTAGAAGAAGAAGTAGAAGAAGAAGTAGGAGAGGCTATTGGGGCTGAACCTTTAACAATTATAAAGCCTAATGAGGATGCAGAGGTTGTTATTGAGCAAGCTGCTGGAGAGTCACAGCAGACTACAGAAAGTGAACATGCTGTTGATGTTAGAGAATCCTCACCTGCTAAGGCTGCTGAGCCTTCTGAATCTACCCAAGTTGTTGTTGAGCAACTTGTTGAAGAACCACAGCAGACAACTGAGTCTACACCTGCTGTGAAAGTTAAGAAATCAGTGCAAGACCCTGCAATTCCTGCAATAGTTCAGGGGGAAGAACAGTTTGCTGTTAACCCCGCTGATGAGCATATAATTCAGGGGGAAGAAAGTGTGATACAGAAGGAGGTAGTAGGGACTAATATACAACCTGAGAAACCTACTGACTTAGAAGCATTTGTGGAAGAAACTTTGAGTTTGCTTGTTGGGACCTTTGGAGGTCATCAAGCTACTGAAACAGCTCCCAAGAGGTCTTTCATGCCTTTTGAGAGACATGTGAAGAAGAAGAAGGATGACTTTGTTGATCTCAAACTTCAGCAGGTAGCTAATTATTTTCAATGGAAGTTTGGTTTCTACAATAGGCAAAAGCCAGCTGCAGAACCTACGACTGATTTTGAGGAGTGGGCTTTTGACAAATTGGGAGTAGAAAATTTGTTGGATATGGTTGATACCACTGTGCTGCAATCAAGATTGATGGACATTTTTGAAGATCAACAGAAAGAGGAGGGTATCAAGTTCAGGGATTCAAGAGATGATGATGATGATTCATCATCTTCATCTGATTCTAGAGGTGACTTTCCATCTGGTCCAGGAGGAACCAGTGGTACTGCTATGTTGATTGATCCTAATGTAGGCGCGATCTCTCGGTACATGACTGATCTCTTGATAAACAATTTGATCGACAAATGGACGAGGATCTGGAAAATCTCACCATTGATGATATTGAGGCACAAATCAATGAAGGAATAGATGGTGGTGCAAATAAGATGGTTGGTGAGATTGATGCTATGTTTGCTGAAGAACCTGCTGAACATGTTGCTGATCAGCAGACTGTGGATTCAAGTGATGAGAGGGTTATCACCACAGTGAACCTAGTGCTAGTTCGTAGGAATCAATTCAATATCAAGACCGGATTGACACCGAGGGGACCTTATCCAAAACCGCCTTTATCCTAACAAAATTGGTCATCTTTGAAGGATTCCAAGTGGATAATGAGGCTGTATTCAATCCTCTAAGAGTGGAACAGGAGGTTCAGGTTGCTGAGGTTCAAACAAAGACTAACATAGGTTGGAAACAGGAGAGTGCAGTTCTTTGAGTTACAAACAAAGACTGGACACAAAGTTGGAACAATCCTTGGGTTTGGAGGAAACCCCTGATGTTGTTGTTGAAGAGGCTGCTGTAGTGGAGCCTACTGGAGTCAAGTCCACTGTAGGGAAGGATGGTCAACAGTCTGTTATTATTGATGAGAATGAGCAACTGTTGGACTATGACTACAGTGATGAAGAGTTTCAATTGTCTTAGGAAGAAGTTGTTGCTTATGAACCTGCACAAGATCCAATAATAGAGGATATTATTGGTGCTATGGTTGAGGAAGGACCTCCCCCTGCTGGGAGAGATATGAGCAGAGCAATGGTCATCAACAGACAAAGGGCATAATATAATGTAGAAGAGCCTGCTGATGGAGTTGCTGGAGAAATGACTGGTGGAGTACCAGAACATGTTGTGGAAGAGTTGAGGGCTGTCAGAAATGACATAACACAGTTAAGGACTCAACTTGATAGATAGGAACAAAGATTTGAAGAACTGATGAATCTAGTGGACAACAACAGACAATCTACTGAAACAGTTGCTTCAAATTTCACATCTACTCAAAATGCTGTTAATAATCTTATTCTAGATGTGAGGGGAATCATGCAAGGAAATACATTGAAGGAAAATTTTTTGAAAGACCAACTTGCATCTATCCATCAAAAACTTGATAAACTTGCTGAGTCACCTAAGCCTGCTGAGGCTGCTGGAACATCTCAACCTGCTGGATTGGATCCTAAGCTTACTGAGAGGATCAATCTACTGGAGCAAACTTTGCAATCAAGGATTACTGCAGTTGACACAAGAACTGAAATTATGGAAGGACAACTTAGTAATCTGGTTATCACACTGGAGAGTGTTCATGGCCTGCTGTCCCGTTTTGTTGATGATGTCACTAAGGGGGAAGAGGGCCAAACAGCAGTAGCAAAAGAGGCTGCAAGGATTTTTGCTAAGAAAAAATGGGAGAATGACACTAATGCATTCAGGGAACCTGCACCTGGTATAATTCCACTTACTGATGATCTCCTTAAACAATACAAGAATGAGTACTACAACAGAAGGAAACCTTATCATGACAAGGGATTTCATGAAGGTTTGAACTCATTTTTGGGACTAAAGTTTTGGGAAGCAAGAGTTAAATCCTTGAGGGCAAGTTATAGAGGTGGAAGAAGTGGAAGAGGTGGAAGAAGTGGTAGAGGTGAAAGGAGTTTGCCTATCACAAAAGCTAAGGGCTCACTTAATGAATTCAAAGAACTTTACATGAGAATGGGATTCACAGTCAATCAAATCAATCTCATCCTACCTGAAGCATGGAAGTGGTGGAAGGAAGTGAATTCCTACATTGACTTCACTCTGATTGAAAATGAGTGGATGAGAGAGATGATAGAAGAAATAAGAGCTTATCAAGAACAAGTTGAAAAAGCAAGAGAGGAAAGGGAAAGAAGACAGTAGATCAGCATTTATCTGTTTTATTTTTGCTGATGCTAGACTGTAATAATCTTTGAACAAATGTTTATAATGAGAGATGACTAAATTTGTTCTGTTTTTGTTTTAAATCTTTTTGCTTTGCTGTTAGGGTGAGGTAGTGGCATCATCACCAAAAATGGGGAAATTGTTGGACTTATTTCTAAGTTTTAGTGATGAGTGCCAGACTAACTGTTATAGTGCAAAGGCAAAAAGATGTCTAGATCAAATGTATAGGTTTATTAGAGTTTGATTTTTGAATAGGTTTGATCAAACATGCCTTTGTAATGGTCACCGATTTATATCAAGAGATCGGTCTATATCATTAGGGTAGATAGGTCAGATGACTAGTCGTGAACCTCGCCAAGACCGAAAATGAGGGCTCAAACTCAGTTAATGAAGGCTAAGGGATCAAACTTAGTAATTAAAGTCAAGGATATGGAATCAGAATTTAGGCAAGTCTGTGATGACCTAAACTGATTACATATACCTTGTGTAGAAGGTCTAAGTTCCTTAAGTTGGATGGTGATTGGAACTTAGTTATTTGCAAAAAGGTGTAATCTAACTTCACAAATAAAAGTTAGATAAAAGAAGTCTGCTGCATTGTGTTTTAAACACAGCAAATTTCAGTTCAATAGACTGATAGGTATTTCAGCAGACTAATGAACCTGCTGATATACATACCTCGATTAATTCAAGATTACATTGGAAGATTACATGGATAAGGACAGCCAACTACCTCTGATTTATCAAACAAATCAATGGCTGAGATTAAAAAGACGTTGGAATGATTCAGGACTTTATCCAATGGTTTTAAGTCAAAGGGTGGACAGACTGCACTCTGTCAAAAAGGATTCTGACAATGTCAGTCCAATGAATAGTGACAGAAAGCAAGTCAAATGGGACAAAACCAGGAACGGTCATATTTGAATTTCAAATACAAGTCACATGGACTCCTACCTATAAATAGAGGACTTCCAACTCAAAAAAAGATGATGAATTTTAAGAGAGAAAAATATGAGTGATAATTCTGAGCTGAAAAAGCACCCTGCTGAACTTACTGAGCTTAAAGCTACTGATCCAGAGAAAATCTTCAAGTGTATTATGTATTCAAGCTACATCAAGTATACACACTTGAAGACTGCAAGCTGCTGATTATATCATCCTAATAAAGCTGCTGCAACTGAATCATTTACTTGATTCAATCTTTATTTTACAAAGAACCTGCTAAAGATAGTGAAGCATCTGTTGGGTGTGAAAGACTGTTGTTTGTGGTGGAGCTGGTGAAGAGGAAATCCTACCCTTCAAGGACCAGTGGAAGACTTTGGAGCAGCAATCCTACCTGTTCCAAGTGTTCAGTTTGTGAAGCCATAGTCATTGGTGAAGGACAAGCAACCTTAGGAATCTTTGTAACAGATACATCAAAGATCTCTAGTGAATTACCTCCAACATCACAGGAGAAGAGTGGACTGACAGGATTACACCACCTGGAACCACTATAAAATCTGCCTACTTACTTTCTGCACTTACATTCTGCATTTAGTTTACTATACACATCAACCTACTGAATCTAGCAACCTGAATCACACACATACACTCATGAGTATCTAATACTTAGTATCATATTTAACAACAAGTAATAAGTCTTAATTTTTGATATAATTCCATTGCACAAATTCATAAGAACTTAATCGTCAAGACTCATCGTGTATCGGCCAGGCTCTTTGAGGTATCGACAGACTCATCGAGATATCGGCAGTCAGTCTTTGAAGTTCTTGAGTTTGTTAACTCCAAAAGTTTTAAGTGTTAAGTTTATTCACCCCCCTCTAAACTTAACTAAATCCTTTTCAAGGGACCAACAATTACCAAGATGCATTAGCCTCTTCTTGGAACATTAGCTCGTAGATCTCCGCCTTCGGTTTCAATGCGTCGACCTCATCACCATAACACAATAACAATATCGAGATCACAAGATCGATATCCCAATAATGATGAAGCATCGCACATATTATATGCTCATTAACATAAAAAATGCTATGCACCATTTGAAAGTGTCGTCGAGCTATGTACCATTTGCCGTTGGCTAAATTGCAATTTTAGTCCTGTAACTATACATATTTTGCGATTTTGGTCCTGGTTTTTTTCCGGCGACAATTTTAGTCCTGTAAGTAGTCTTTTTTTTGCAAAAATAGTCCTCGATGCCGGAAATTGCTGACTGGACCATTTTTCCGGTCAAAAAAAATACCATGTCATCCGATATTGACATGTAACCCAAACACATCATCAACATTTTCCATGTCAGCATTTTTCTACAAAGAATAAAATATTGCTTCTAATGGGATTCAAAACTCCAATCTAAGACTAAAAATCTAGGAACTTGGCCATCCGAGCTACAACACGATATATTGTTTAAGACACAACATATTTTACTTAATGATACGTGTTTAGGGTCAAATTGTATGATTTTTATAGATATATTTTATATCAATTTCCCCCATATGTGGATGTTTATCATAGAAATCGAGCCTTATATTGAAATATTGAGCAAATGAGTTTTAAAGATAATAAATTGCAAAAGTGGCTGATTTATGTGTTTTTATCGTTGGTTTTATGTTTATTTGGATGTTGTTACACTTTGCAATATTTTGGATATCTTGTAGATGCATATCTTCGGTCTAAAAGAGGTGTTTAGAGGGTTAGAAGAAGATGCCACAAGTTTACGAGTTCAACGGAGCAAATTTTCCTAAGTACTTAAATCGTTACATATTTTCGACGGAGATTTGACCCAGCTTAGAGGCATTTTCAGGGGAGGACTTCTTCATGAAAACTGTAGATCTTTGAAAGAGCTTTCCAACGCACTTTGAATTACGTCAATCGGACTTCTACAACTCAAATGGTGGTCAAGTGGCTAATCAATTTGGGTAAGTGGAAAATCCAGAAATATACTCGTAATACAACGGGCTAATCAAAAGGCGTTTTACAAGAAGAGTCCTTAATGAAAGTTGTAGAGTTTTCCGAGAGCTTTTTATGACATTCGGCTCATAATTTTTGGAGGTCTACAACTCAAGATATGAATTTTAGAAGTTTGAGTCCGGATTCTTAAACTAGCGTCCGGCGCCGACTTGAGCATTAACCGCCTCTCTTTTCTATAAAAGCAGCCCTTGTTCCAACCCTAATTCATCATTCACACATACACAATTCTAGCTGCATTTTTGATACAGAGAAGCAGCCGCATCAATACCAATTAGAAGATGATTTCTTCCAATCCAATGATTATGATCAACATCATGGTTGTTGGCTAAGCACATCACGGTGGGACAACGGATGAAACCGATCAACATCAACACCAACTAGAGAGATTTTTAGCCGTACTTTTAGTGAGTAAAGTTATCGTTTTTCATCAATTAGAATTTGTTTTGTATTGTTTATGTTTTATTCGAATCGAGAGATCGATGAAACTATCGTTTGATTTGAATTTATATGAAAATATTGTTCAAAGTTGTGATCTTTTCAATTGATACACTTAATTATAATTCGAGAGATCGTTTATAATTATTTGAGTAAGAGTATTCGAAATAATCTCGTGATCGTGTTTTGCATGTCGTTTTGTTTTACTTGAAAAAGAAAACGAAACCCTAGAATTCGCTTAGAGAAATTTAATCGAATTCGTGATTGATCGTTACTAAAAATTATATCTTTAGCTTGCCGTCTAGTTGGGGTTGGGTTGGTTGATCGGTGGATTCCGTTGCCTTGCCGTTGTTTTAATTACTTGATAAATCGAATCATTAGTATAAATCGTTGATTGCTAAGTTAGTTGTTTTAAATTCTAGTTGTTAATTGTTAATTTTCTGCAAATTTACTATTTATCGGGTTCTTGCTCATCGCCGCTTTTCTTTGTTCATTATTAGTTTAAACCCTAGTTTAGTTAATAGTCGTGACATAATCGATAGAATAATTGTTCCTTGATCCGATAAACATTCCACTCCCTTAGGACTACCCGTTAACATCCTATACTACGAACCTTATACTTGGGGTGTTTCGGTTTATAAATTATAAAACTAGTTTTTACCGAACAAGTTTTTGGCGCCGTTGCCGGGGAGTCGGTAACGGTTGTCGGATTCTTCGTAGTGCAGTTTTCTGTGTCGGCAGTATTTTGGCCATAACTTTCGGCTCGAGTGTCCGTTTGGCGCGCAGGACCCCAATTCGGAAAGCTCGTTCCGACGCCGATGACGTGGTGAACGCCATAGGTCGTTCAGTGCGTTTTCGAGGTCAAAATCCACTGTTTTCCCCTCCATTTTGGCCCTAGAAGATTTCAACACATTTTTTTTCACCGTCTTAGTGTTTTTCTTGTTTTAGCTTTTTCGTAGGTAGGTTCTTTTCCTGTTTCCGTTTCTTTATCTTTTCTAAATAAATAAAATAATAAAAAAATAAAAAAATAAAAACCTTCTGAATGAGCGTTCACCCATACTCGAACGCCCGTCACCCTTCATCTTTCTTCTCTCGAACGCCCGATTCGATTGCTCAAACAGCGTTCACTTCCTGAATCCTCTCTGAACTAGCGTCCACTTACACTGAACGCCAGTTCAGTCCCTGAAAATTCCACTTTTCTTTTCTCTTCTCTCTCTTCTCTCTTTCTAAACTTCTAAATCCTCCAATCTTCTCTAAACTCGTTCTCATCAACCCTACGGTTGATTTCTTCCTGTTCTGATTTTCTGGTTTATGCAAACCAGGAGCAAGAAGGGACCTCTTATCTTTAATCCCGAGCCTGAGCGATCTATTATCGGAGAAAGCTCTTTCCAAATCCGGACATCATGGCTAACGAAGTCCCGAATCTGAGACCCTCAAGCCCATGAATCGATCCTTCAACAGATGCAAGCAATACAGCAACAACAGAATCAACAAGCTGGCATAAATAATCAGTTTCAACAATTCCGTCAAAACCAGCTAAACCAGTTAAACCAAGACCCCTATGCTCCCTATCTTGACCAAGACTTCCTGGAAGGGCATAGACCCATTCGCCCTCCAGAAATGGGGCAAGTTAATTTCGATCTGAAAAATGGAGTGGTAAGGCGGTCGAGAATAGTTCCTTTCATAGCACTGCTGACGAAGATCCTCATGACTTCTTGTCCACTTTCGTTCAAATCTGCGAAGCAGGCCACTATCCTGGTGTTGATTCTGAGATTGTCAAGTTAAAACTCTTCCCGTTTGCTCTCAAGGGTGAAGCGAACCGTTGGTTTAAATCTCTAGCCCATCATTCTCTCCGCTCCTGGAATGATGTCAAAAGAGCCTTTGCTCTGAAGTTTGTCTCACCAAGGACAATCATGGACATGAAAAGGAGATAGCCACATTTGAACAACTTGATGGTGAGAGTGTGGGAAAGCATGGGAGAGATTACATCTGTTGATGAGGAAGTGCCCCAACCATGGATACAAGAGACACATGAGCTACTAAATTATTCTATCGGGTGTTACTCAACCCAATAGAGATTTCCTTGATTCAATCGCCCATGGATCCTTCCTGTGGGAGGTGATGATGTTTATTTACTGGTAGTCAAAACCATAGCCAAGAATAACATGTGGTCAACTCCAAGGAAGACCAATGTCAATTAGAAAGAATCTGCTGCAAGCAATTTCGAGACTAAGGTGTTAGTTGCTCAAATGGAAGCAATTAGCAAGCGACTAGCCACTTTACAAATGCAAGCAGACAACAAGGCGGCGACCAGATGTGAACCACACTGGAATGCAGGCGGAGATGAAATTACCGAGGAAGTGAATTTCAACCGGACCTTCGAAACTCCAATCAGAACCGGAATTATTCTGGATTTCAACGTCCTAATGCACCACCTGGCCCATCCAATTCTAACCCTTCTTTCAACCCAGGTTACCAAAGACCACCTCCTGGGGTGGTTAATCAAGCTCATAATCCTAACTCCCAAAGACCTCAAGGTGGCTGGAATCAAAGCCAACATCAAAATCATACCACTTCATGTGTCCCTCAACATAAGTTTGATGAGCTAGTAGATATGGTGAAGACCTTGTCCACTAGTGTCAAGGCAATAGAGAGACAGGTCGGGTAGAAGGCGTAAAGCGAGACAGTAAAGCAAGCGGACCCCACGGTAAACTTCCAAGTTATACCGAGAGAAATCCAAAAGCGAGATATCAATGTTTGCACTTTGCCATCACACCTCAATGGGAGTATGGAGACCAAGAGTTGAATGAAGTTACCTTGAGAAGTGGTAGCGGCGGGACCGGAAAGGTGTCGGAAGCGAGCAGCCCTCATGACGCAATAAGTTCGGGAGGGGCAATCGAAAATCTTATCTTGAAGAAACCAACAAAGAGGAGGAGCTTAATGACGACGGTTCTTTGGGGATGAGGATGATTCTCGATTCGAGGAAAAGTCAGTGTTCGCTCTCACGACAAAGAGGAGAGAGGAAAAGTTTGTGAGATGGAAGGATAAGGAAGACGAGGCCATAAAAAGTCGTGGCTGTTCTCGACAATGATAAAGCCCTTCCTTATCCACCAAAGAGGAAAGAGAATACCCTCGAGTCTTGACAGACAATATGACGGAGTGAGGAGGATGCTTAGAGACACCAAAGTGAGTATACCCCTAGTGAGGTATTGGTAGAAATGCCCAAGTGCTCTAAGTATCTTAAAGAAGTTTGTGGGAGTAAGAAGAAGCTTCAAGGATGGCGAGAAGAGATTTTAAGAGAAGAGTGTTCTATGGTTTCACAAAAAGTTGCTATTAAGCGAGGTGACCCGGAAGACCTTCAATCTCTTGTGAGATTGAAGGCCACAAGTTCCAAAAACGTCTTATGCGACTCGGGGGCCTCTATAAATGTGATGCCATTAAACGTCTGCAAAAAAAGCCCGGCTTAGATAAAAGAATGCGGAACGCCTATTTCTTCTTCTTGGATGGTGGACCGATCTAGTCGCTCGGAAACCGGTTGTGTTACTAATGTTCTTCTTCATGTTGAACATTTGGTTTTCCTACCGATCAGGTTATCTTGGACTACCCACCTTGACAAGGAGATGCCTCTAATTCTAGGCCGGACCTTTTTAGACACCCTCTGCCGCACTCATTGACTTCAGTAAGGTCAGATTACACTTAGAGTTGATGATACATCCATTACCTTTACACAAGGAAAAGTCTAGAGAACACTTTGAGTGAAGAAATCTCGTTCATTGAAGCAATTTATGAGGATGAAGAAGATGCCAAATCGAGGAAGCGGAAGAGCTAACGAGAGATAGGTGTTTTCGAAGTTATAAAATTGAAGATCAAGTGACTCAACCATCTTCCATTCTCATTACAGGCCGTAGTCTCTCGACGAGTCGTCTTCACGACTTGCTCACACCGAGCTTGTCAATGAGAAAGAAACATGGAATTTCCCAAAGAATGAACGATGATTTAAAAGAGTCGCATCGAATGACTTTAACCTTGAGAAGAGGAAATACGATGGGTAGTTGGGACAAAGTGGATTTACGGAGAGAAGCTACTCATTGGGAGGTTGATGATTGGGAGCAACTAGCGAGAGGAGCTAGAAGATGAAGAGTTGAGAAAGATGATCAAGCATCGAAGGAAAGCGTGTGCGACGGAAGAATCCCATGGATGATGTTATCCATTATCTTTCCGGGGTTATGCCTCGGGAGGATGAGGTGTTCTCTTGTCAACCACTTCAAGCCCAAAAGGAAAAAGGTGGCCCTTTAAAATCCAGGTATTGAGCAACCACCTCACCGACTTGGAGCTTAAACCGCTTCCTCAACACCTTAAGTACATTTTTCTTAAGGATGGTGATAAGTTACCCTTGATCATCTCTTCAAAACTCGAGCCCGAGCAAGAAGCACTTTGCTGATAAAAGTGCTTGAAAAAGAATATCCTCGCGCGTTCGGATGGCAAGTGGGTGATATCGGAGGAATCACCCCGATGTGTGCATGCATAAAATCCGAGCGGAGGAAGGAGCTAAGAAAGTAAGACAACCTCGTGAAAGTGAATCCGCATATCGCGAGGAGGTTGTCAAGAAGGAAGTTATAAAGTGGTTAGACATGGGAATCATCTATGCAATTGCCGATAGTGAGTGGGTTAGCCCCACCCAAGTTGTGCCAAAGAAGGGAGGTATCACCGTTGAAAAGAATGAAAAGGGGGAAGAGATAGCTTTATGCCTTGTGGATCAGCTATAGAGTGCAGATTGACTATCGCAGATTGAATGAAGTCACCGCCAAAGACCATTTCCCTTACCCTTCATTGACCAACTTATTGAAAGACCGAGTGGTCACAAGTATTATTGTTTCCTCGATGGATATTCTGGTTACTTCCAGATAGCCATCGACCCCTAATGACCAGGAGAAGACCACGTTTACGTGTCCATCAGGCACTTTTGCGTTCCGCAGAATGCCCTTTGGCTTATGCAATGCACCTGCGACTTTTCAAAGGTGTATGCTTGCCATTTTTTATGGACTTGTGGAGAAATGTATGGAAGTCTTCATGGATGACTTCTCAGTCTATGGCGATAGCTTCGATGAGATCTTGGCGAATCTAGATATGGTACTTCAACGCTGTGTTGAAAAGAATTTAGTGCTTAACTGGGAGAAATGCCATTTTCTAGTTGATGAGGGGATCGTTCTGGGACACAAGGTGTCCGGCACTGGTATTCAAGTTGATAAGGCCAAAGTAGAAGCCATTGAGAAAATGTCGTACCCGAAAACTGTCAAAGAGGTACGCGGCTTTCTTGGTCATGTTGGCTTCTACAGACGATTTATTAAGGACTTTTCCACCATCGCCAAGCCCCTGTCCAACCTTCTGAAAGATGATGTTGTGTTCTTGTTTGATGAGAAATGCAAGAAAGCTTTCAATTGCTTGAAGGAAAAGCTCATAAGTGCCCCTATCTTAATCGCACCTGACTGGACTAAGCCTTTTGAATTATTATGCGATGCCTCTAACTACATAGTAGGCGCAGTTTTAGGTCAAAGAATTGATAAAAAGTTCAGGCCCATTTACTATGCGAGCCGCACCTTGAACCCGGCTCAATGCAATTACACTACGACTGAGAAGGAATTCTTAGCCGTCGTTTTTGCTATTGACAAGTTTAGAAGTTACCTTCTAGGGTCTCAAGTTGTCGTTTGGACCGACCATGCAGCCCTACGCTACCTTATGGACAAAGCAGATGCAAAACCAAGGTTACTCAGATGGATTCTAATTTTGCAAGAGTTTGACCTTGAGATCAAAGATAAGAAGGGTAGTGATAATGTTGTGGCTGATCATCTTTCTCGCCTAGTGAATGAGGGTGGCGTAAATCACAAGGAAATAGGCATCGACTTCCCGATCGAGCAATTGATGAAGCTTGATCTTTGTTAGGCCATGAGTACGATTACGTCAACTATTTAGCAAGTGGACATTTAGAGGAAATGACGTATCGGGAGAGGAAGAAGTTCTTTTCGACCTAAAATATCTCGTGTGGGAGGATCCTTATTTGTTCGGGGTTTGTAAAGATGGGTTGCTTAGAAGGTGTGTTCGGAACATGAGCAATGGGATATTTCGAGCAATGTCATAGTGGTCCCACGGAGGACACTCTGGAGCACCCAAGTGTGTTGCAAAAATCCTCCAAGCTTTGGATTTTACCGGCCGACTCTTTTAAAGACGCAGAAGCCTTTTGTAAAGGTTGCGATAGGTGCCAGAGAATCGGGAGGCAGAGTAATAGGATGGAAATGCCACTTAGACCTATTCTGGAATGCGAAGTCTTCGACGTGTGGGGAATTGATTTCATGGGACCCTTTCCATCGTCGTGTGGTAATAAATACATCCTCGTCTGTGTAGACTACGTTTCCAAGTGGGTAGAGGCAATAGCCACCCAAACTAATGATCACAAAGTTGTGAAGAAATTCTTGCAAAAGAATATCTTTACCAGATTCGGCTGTCCTCGAGCCCTCATTAGTGACGAAGGTACTCATTTCTGCAACGCGCTGCTTGATAAAGTTCTTGAGAAATATGGTGTTAGTCATAAAATCAGTACACCATATCATCCCCAAACAAGTGGCCAAGTCGAGATAAGCAACCAGAGCCTTAAAAGGATTTTAGAAAAGACCGTGGACTCAAATAGATCCAACTGGAGTCTAAAGTTGGATGACGCACTTTGGGCTTATCGCACTGCGTTTAAGACTCCGATGGGTACGTCACCCTTCCAAATGGTTTATGGCAAAGCTTGCCATTTACCAGTCGAGCTTGAGCACAGAGCCTACTGGGCTATTAAATTCTTGAATTTCGATAGCCACTCTGTGGGGAAAGAGATTATTGCAATTAAACGAGCTCGATGAATTTAGACTCGAGCATATGAGAATGCAAGAATCGATGGAGAGAACTAAGATACTCCATGATGCCAAGATCAAGGATCGAGAATTCAAAGTGGGTGATATGGCTTTGCTTTATAACACCAGGCTCCATCTTTTTGCGGGTAAGCTTAAATCTAGATGGTCTGGCCCCTTTGAGATTCTTGATGTCCATCCGAGTGGAGCGATCACGTTAAACGGGTATGGTGATCAACCTTTTAAGGTCAATGGTCAAAGACTCAAGAAGTACTTTGGGCAACCTAAGGAAAAGCCTGAAGTACTATACTTTCAAAAGAGAAATGACACGGTTGAGTCGTTTATTTGTGAAGAGATTCCATCCGACTTCTTTGGAGTGGATGATGACATTATTACCCCTATCCTTGCAGATCCCTCTCCTGAGCCTGTTAGCATACCTCAGCCGAATCTGAGAAACAAGAACAAGAAGAAAAGAGTCAGTGTTGTCTGAAGAGAAAAATTTCATGATCTTCTCGCGCACTTGACTTGTTGTTGTGGCGAAAACCATTTCCGTTCTAGTCATTCTGATTCTGACGGAGAAGTGGCTAGCCTCAAACCCAAGTGGCCCGATCCAGGTTGACTTGGTTTGCTCTGTCAAGCTAATGACATAAAAGAAGCGCTCCTAGGAGGCAGCCTAGTCTCTTAAGTTAATTTCTTTTAGTTAAGTTTTTATTTTATTAGGAATAGAACCTTGGTGTTTGTGTGTTGGTTATCCTTGTCCTATTTGTGAATGCGTTATTTGCGTGCATGTTTACTCATATACCCGTGTACCCGAGATTATGTGTTATGTCGAGTGTTGCGTATATTTTTTGAGCAGGTTTGCAAGCTTCTACTTTCGGCATTGTCATCCCTCGATCTGAGTCAATGTTTATTCATGCTACGGCGACCACTTTGCCAACCTACAAACCGACAACCACTTCATAACCACTAAGTATTCTTTTCTTTTATTTGCACATTCGAGGACATAATGTGATTTAAGTGTGGGGGGGGGGGTGCAATTCATGCTTTATTTTCGGCAGTATGAGTAAATATTTGTGATCTTTGATAAATGGTGAAATTTTAAAATTTTTACACTTGGATAATTGTAAATCTTGAGCATATGATTGAAACAAATGCTTGCTAGTTGTAGTTTCCTGACGATGATTTTATGTGACTTTGATGAGATAATTATAGCATTCTTTTACTAATTTGAGATAGTATTCATTTCACACTCACGAAAGCCTTTAATATTGAAGCAAAATTTTTGAACTGTATCCTTTCATTATTTTAGTGATTTATCTTAGAGAGATTTGTTCTTAATAGTAACAGTGAAGTAACACCTAAGTTCAGAACGTGTACTGTGAATATCTGACGGTTTGAATGTGATAAGTGAAACGTAACTATTGTGCTTTTAAAATGAAGTGAATAAGTGAAGTTGTTTTTATAGTTGTGTGTGTCGGAAGCTAGTCGATGATTGGAGTGAGGTAGGGCATTATCTCGAAATGTCCTATACCACTATGATGACTAAAAGCTCACGACAGTTAGAAGAAGCTACCCTATGATTTGAGTAAGGTATGGTGTTATCCCGAAACATCCTATTCTACTATGACGGGTAAAAGCTCATTCTAGTTTGCGTATAAAAGTGAAAAAATTAAAGACTTGGTTATCGTTAATCTTATCCCCGGTATAAACTAAAAGATATGCTTTAAGGATTATCTTGATGAGTGCGCGGGAAGACTTTGTGTGGAGCAATTACTGTCTATACCTAGGATAGTCATTAAATTATTTGAAAGGGTATTGTTTGAGACGATTGTGAAGATTGAAAAGGGCTTGTCACACACACACCGAATCTATCTCTATGTTGGTAGCACTTGCTATAGTTGTTGTATCTTTTGTTACGTGAGTTAGGGATCTATTTGGATCGCATATAAAGTGAGATAGTTTTGATTGTTTTGTTCGGACGAACAAAAGTTTAAGTAATAAGGGGTGTTGTTTAGGGTCAAATTGTATGATTTTTATAGATATATTTTATATCAATTTCCCCCATATGTGGATGTTTATCATAGAAATCGAGCCTTATATTGAAATATTGAGCAAATGAGTTTTAAAGATAATAAATTGCAAAAGTGGCTGATTTATGTGTTTTTATCGTTGGTTTTATGTTTATTTGGATGTTGTTACACTTTGCATTATTTTGGATATCTTGTAGATGCATATCTTCGGTCTAAAAGATGTGTTTAGAGGGTTAGAAGAAGATGCCACAAGTTTACGAGTTCAACGGAGCAAATTTTCCTAAGTACTTAAATCGTTACATATTTTCGACGGAGATTTGACCCAGCTTAGAGGCATTTTCAGGGGAGGACTTCTTCATGAAAACTGTAGATCTTTGAAAGAGCTTTCCAACGCACTTTGAATTACATCAATCGGACTTCTACAACTCAAATGGTGGTCAAGTGGCTAATCAATTTGGGTAAGTGGAAAATCCCGAAATATACTCGTAATACGACGGGCTAATCAAAAAGGCGTTTTCTGAAGAAGAGTCCTTAATGAAAGTTGTAGAGTTTTCCGAGAGCTTTTTTATGACATTCGGCTCATAATTTTTGGAGGTCTACAACTCAAGATATGAATTTTAGAAGTTTGAGTCCGGATTCTTAAACTAGCGTCCGGCGCCGACTTGAGCATTAACCGCCTCTCTTTTCTATAAAAGCAGCCCTTGTTCCAACCCTAATTCATCATTCACGCATACACAATTCTAGCCGCATTTTTGATACAGAGAAGCAGCCACATCAATACCAATTAGAAGATGATTTCTTCCAATCCAATGATTATGATCAACATCATGGTTGTTGGCTAAGCACATCGCGGTGGGACAACGGATGAAACCGATCAACATCAACACCAACTAGAGAGATTTTTAGCCGTACTTTTAGTGAGTAAAGTTATCGTTTTTCATCAATTAGAATTTGTTTTGTATTGTTTATGTTTTATTCGAATCGAGAGATCGATGAAACTATCGTTTGATTTGAATTTATATGAAAATATTGTTCAAAGTTGTGATCTTTTCAATTGATACACTTAATTATAATTCGAGAGATCGTTTATAATTATTTGAGTAAGAGTATTAGAAATAATCTCGTGATCGTGTTTTGCATGTCGTTTTGTTTTACTTGAAAAAGAAAACGAAACCCTAGAATTCGCTTAGAGAAATTTAATCGAATTCGTGATTGATCATTACTAAAAATTTTATCTTTAGCTTGCCGTCTAGTTGGGGTTGGGTTGGTTGATCGGTGGATTCCCGTTGCCTTGCCGTTGTTTTAATTACTTGATAAATCGAATCATTAGTATAAATCGTTGATTGCTAAGTTAGTTGTTTTAAATTCTAGTTGTTAATTGTTAATTTTCTGCAAATTTACTATTCATCAAAGTTACTGTTCATCGTCGTTTTTACTGTTCATTATTAGTTTAAACCCTAGTTTAGTTAATAGTCGTGACATAATCGATAGAATAATTGTTCCTTGATCCGATAAACATTCCACTCCCTTAGGACGACCCGTTAACATCATATACTACGAACCTTATACTTGGGGTGTTTCGGTTTATAAATTATAAAACTAGTTTTTACCGAACAAGTTTTTGTGATGTGAGTTCAGATCCATTGCCACCAGTCACACATCATGATCTTGTGTCACCAATTCAGGCCAAGGATCCTTTGATAATTCGAGATGGACCGGCCACCAGTTGCAACGCAAGAAGAGAGATGAAGCTTTATCTACATTGGTTATGCAGGCATTCGATGATGTTCACGAAGGAAAGGTTGAATGTGAGAAGTCGATGTTGCTCATTGTTGTTCTTTGATGGATGTGGTTAGAGACGATTCAGTATTGAGTTTATTTTTAATAATAAAAGCCGCCCATAGGCCAAGTAGAAGCTTAGGAGTTTTTTTAAGTTATTTGTCCTACATCGGATTTTGGTTTTTATTTTCTTTAGTTGTAAGCCTATAAATAAGGCTTAGGAGTCTCTTTTCAATAACACACATTATTCAGAATCATTATAAAATTTCTTCTTTGCATTGGCAAGAACAATTCCGTTTTTTTTTTTAAGTTTACGAATAAACTTAATCATTGAACATCAAATTCAAGAAATTGGCAATTCTTGAACGTTCACAAATCAGGGTTTCTTGGGCAGGTCTCCAAGGGGTTTTGGTCATTCCAAGGTTTTCAAGAACAGGTTTCTTGAAGGTTGAGGAACCATAAAATCGTGATAATTCTAGATCGTTCCAACGTGTACGTGATATTTAGGTATTCCGTATCAATTGGTATCAGAGAAGGGTTGAATTATCACGTCAGCCACACCGCCGCGTGTTGCTGCTAGCCCTAGGATCATCTCTTCGCTTTGAAGCCGGCGATCTCACGGCATACCCCCGTCCTCCTTTTTGTCCGTCGCAAATCCAGGCCTCCCAGGTACACAGTTTTTGTTTCCGTCGTGTTTTGTTAAAAAAAAAAAATTTTGGTCTTAGTTGTTCTTGCTGTTGGCGTCTATCATTGATCAAAAAAAAAAAAAAAAAAAAAAAAAAAAAAACCAACTTTTGCAAATTGCAGCCGCCGCAATTTTCAGCCCAGCCGCCTTCTTTGACCTAAATGGTCTTAATTAAATTGTCCTAATTTTGTTTCATTTTATTTGTTTTTTTTTTATTTGTTTTTCGGTCAACAGTTACAAAATATATATATATATATATATAATTTCTGTCGTAATTTATTTTTAATTTTTTTTATTGTTTTGTCACATCCCTTTTGTGAGTCTGTCGTGTCTTCCTCCCCTTTACCCAACATTGCGTTTGTGATACAGCCCTCGAATACATAAGTTAAAGCATACGTTCTAAGGTTGTTTGTTTGGATATTTGCATCCGTGAATTTTCGAGTTGTGTTCTTGCAATTTTAAAAATAGATTTTAAAACGTTAAACAAGAACATAATAATAGGCTTAGCAATCTGATTTCAAGAGTCTTCAAGGAAGAACCACTTATAGTGTGAAAAAAAAAAAGGAATAGTTATTTGAGGTGTTATGCTCAATGGTCTACATTGACAAAAAAATAAAATAACCACTGCCAGCCAGAAATCTCCGGTAACCATTTCAAATTGTGAGGTGTTATGCTCAGTGTGCTTGGTTCGATTTAGCCACTGCCAGCCAGAAATCTCATTCTCAACTTACTAGAGGTGTTATGCTCGGTGAATTGTTCAAAAAAAAATCAAATATCACCGCCGACGAGAAATCTCTTAAGGTTCATTTTAGTAATTGAAAATTATTGAAAGAACAAAGTTGAATTTGCTATATTGTTGTGATCTTGAATTCATCATTTGAATCGATTTTTAATTTTACGAGTACTACAAACGGAATTCTTGGATTAAAAATCTTAACAAACTGAATTGAAAGTGTGGTTTAATTTAAGTAGTTTGGTGGCTGTTTGACGTCACCAAAACCAGACCTTAGAAACGGCGTCAAGAAAGGGACAGACCTTTTCTAGGTTAGACGGATCCTAACCGGCGATGTGCCGGTCAAATTGTAGTGATAAAGTGGTGAGTCGGTGTCGAATCCTCGGGAAAAAAATGGTAATTCTTTTAAGTGTGGTTAAACACCAAAGAGCTGCTATTAACTCGATCTAAACCGCAATTTTATAACACAGATTACTACTACTCTAACCAACATAAAATAAATGCGTAATTTAAAAGTTATTCTAATATAATGTATATAGATATATAAATATATATAGATGTACATAAATAGTAAAATATATATATATATATATAAATATATAGATACCAATATATAGTTTATAAATTAGACTAGCCAAAGTATATATAATCGATTTATAGGATCTTTTCAATTAATGGAATGTGTTCGATCTTCCTTTTTAGGTCCAATTGAGCAAATGAAACGGTGTACTCCTAATGTCAACAACTCCTCCTCACACGAGCGTATGAAATTGTCATATGTCAAAAGTCATCAGTCCAATGTCCACAACTGCCCCATGCTAAACTTAGTTAGTCAAAACAGCAATTTGAGTACAAATCTACCCCGGATAAAAGAGGTGATTCCATTTGTCGATGGCGATGTTATTCAAGAGGCTCCGGTTGTCAAGCGGATCGATTTAATACAAGCGGTGTAGTTTCAATTAAACGTGATTTTAACATTATTAAGATCTCGAGTACAAATTTTAATAAGATTTATCTTTCCAGGACAAATCGCCCCGGGTAGGAAATAGGATTCCGTTAATCGAGGCGGCCATTTTACCCTCCGGTTTTTCTATTTTTACTCATATCCTGACTTCTCTGGTCAGTTCATCATCAGGTTATATGTGGTATTCATCATGATTGATTACTTCATTCCGAATATATTATCGTTACGTAGCGAAATAGAAAAAGATTCATTTTAACTCAATTTTAGTCAATTTTATTTTAACAGCATTCCATTACCGAAAAGATCGAAATAATACGATTACATAACTTTGGCTAGTTATTAGATCTAGCCTAATAACATTATAAAAACTAAAAATAAGAAAATAACAAACATAATTATTATAGAAATTACCCGATTACAACTGTTGACTCAGAAATCGTCTTTTTTTCCGGACATTACAACGATTTCAGCAACACCGAACTTTCGAGAATTTCCCGAGCATTACTACGATACTACTACTACTAATTTATTTTGGCATAAGGCCTATTTACAAACTAAAGAAAAGAAAAGAAAAAGAGAAAGAGGAGGGAGAGAATATATATAGAATATTGTATATATATATTGGTACACTGAAAGTGAGCTCTGATCTCCTCTATTTATAGAAATAGATCCTTCCCGGACCGGTCCTGAAAATCTGCGGATCGGTCCGGTGTAATGATGACAATCATTCTGATTAGTTATCGACATGTGCAAGCATGTTACTCCCTAATCATCACTTGTCTTTGTGTTGTAATTATATATAATTATATATAATTACACACTAACTTCTAAAAATCGTAACTTGAATTCTTGATATCGAATGACATAATCGAACTTCATTGAAAAGCTCGTTGAATTCTCTACAACTTTTATCAAGATCACTTCTTCAGAAAACGTATTCTCGATGAGCCATTTGTATTATACGTCCTTTTTCGAGATTCAGAAACAATTATTCCCTTGATCATTTATATCAGTGACGCTTTATAACTCCCTTCCAACAACTTGAATTGACTTCAAAAAGTGTCTGTACTCGGGATTTCAGTTCATCTTAGGATTCTGCAATGAAATAAACACACAATACCCGTGTAAAATAGACACAATATTCCGGTCACTAAAACCGGTACAAAAACTACAACTTTTTACTATAAATACTAACTTTTACTACTAACTATACCAAACTATAAAGATTAATATTTTATACTAATTATATCATAATTTCATATATTTTATATAGAATTTGTCGATAAAACATAATAAAATCACGTAAATTCAATCATATAAAAATAATACATCAAATTACTCCCCACTTAGCTTTTGATCGTCCTCGAGCAAAAATAAGCGGTAATATATAAATAACGAGATAATATAATTGATCGATTAAAATTTCAAAAGTAATATATATAAATCAATATTACAAACATATAATTTATAAATTTTATAGAAATTTAAGAAAGAAAGATTATATAACTTAAATGAATTAAGTATCAAATATGAATTAGATGGAAACATGCATGCAATAATTCGAAAATATAAATAAAATATTAGAAATACTTTCTATCTCGATTATTACAATTTACGGAATCATTAACTAAGTCGATATAGAAGACACATTGGCTTAATATATTAGGATAGGACATTAGTTAATCGAAAAGATAGAAAAGGAAATCAAAAAGAGAAAGATGCAAGTCGTACGTACCTACGTCTTCACATTCTTGATCAAAAACAGTTCTGATTAGTAACATCCTTTTATTCCAACTATTTTTCAGATTTTCTCTCTTCTCTCTCTTTTTTTTTTTATATTAATATTAAGAACTAAAGCGTGAGTGTGTGTAGAAAATCAAACTTACAAGCATTGCTTCATCAAGATTGATCGGAGTAATACTCTTTCGATCTAAAATTACGAGTCCGGTTTCCTTAAACCCGTAATTATTCTTGAGATCTTATGATTCGAATTTTATCGGGAGCTTTATACCTCATAGTGATATAGGGCGTTTAGATAACACCTCTACTGCACTCAAATCATTGGTAGCTACTACCGATATATTTTATTTTTATATTGTCGATCAAAGATAGGGAAGATACCTGATATTTGATTAATTCTGTGTAAAAATGGTGCTTTGTTCCTAATATAAATTTTTCATAGGGCACTAACATATCTGAACTCATTCCAATCTCAGCATATACCATTTTTCTCAACTCTTAACTCTTTTTGTCATCATCTCCTCTCATAAGTACGTACAAACTCGAAGGATGCAAAGAAATGTAGACCAAAACAAGCTAAGGGTCGGAAATTTCTAGTTAATCAAAATGGCTAAATTCCGAGTGAGGTCTTGATCACTCTTTAAAAAGCTGAGGTGGGGTCAAAAATTGGAAATTTTATTCGGGTAAATTTATTTAGGTATAGTTATATTTTTGTGGTGCCAAAAATCATCATTCCTAATTTTGATTCCAAATTCATAATTTATCTTAAAAAGAAAATTATCTAAAAATTTATTTATAAATTTAAAAATTACTTGAATAATTCCATAAAAGAAATATTTGACAAAAATTATTTAGTTATACATACTCAAAATCTTAAAAATCTTATAAAAGATATAAAACATATTCATTATATATCTAATATATTTTACTAAATCAAAAATTAATCTTCTCAAATTATATCATTTTTATTCATATATTAACCAACTTAAATTATTCAAGAAAAAATTAAAACTAAGAAATAAGTAATTAAAGTACTAATTTATATGAAAAAGAGGTTATATTTTATAATTTTTTTTTTTTTTTTTTTTTTTTCTATTTTAATGAAATTTTCAAACCTAACTCTACTCCCCACTTACGAAGTGGCATCGTCCCGATGTTCAATGAGTATGAAAAAGTAGGTTCGAAAATTAAATTAAAATTATAGATGATCGTTATAATTATCGATAATACGCGTATATTAAAAACAAACAACATATATATTAAACAAAAAGAAACTATTACACACTAAGAAATTCAAAATAACACAAACTTACTAACTAACTTACTAACCTTAATCAACTCTAACTTATTAAAGCAAACCAAACTTAAACTAAATTAAATAAAACCACTAACAACTATCTCAAATAGTTGACGAACAACCCGATTTTCCATGGTAGCAATCCTCTACGATGATCACGAGACGGATATATCTCGTCAGAAGGTAAGTTCGGGGACTTCATTCAAATGAACACACAATCTTGAAATCAACCAGGCAAAAGGCATCGGCCTTCCATCATTATATCGCTCTACTGCAAAGTTTACTGCCGTCTTAAAAATCAAAATTCCCCAATCCACATGAGCTCCGCTTATCAACGCAAACAACAAAAGTATCTCACTATCACTAACCCACGCAAAGTCACTAGTCGGATAGACTCGCGAGTTAATGAAGCGTTTCCATGCTCTCAGATGAAGCGGTAGGCGCGAAGTGGTAGAATCATAATTTTGATCGACCTCTGGAAACAAATACGGAAAAGCTTCCGTGACATAGTTAACAACGTGACAAGAGTTCTCTAATGTCCATTGATATTCATAATGAAGATTATGGATTTGATTGAAAATCGGTATTTCGTAGATATGATTTATAATATGAGGTGACAAGTGAATAAGTGTACCATGAAAGCAGATATAAGTTGTGACGGATCTACCGTAATGTGATAGAAAGAGTGAATAAAATTCCCTAACAATAGAAACATTAATTCTTCCTCGAGGATGCTTAACAAATTTTCTCCATCCTTGATTACGAATTAAATCCTTCGAATCGATCAATTTTTCAAAATTGATACCCTTTCTACCAATATTGGAGAATTTGCAAACCTCGCATTCACCAACAAATTAACATTTGAAGCGCTAGATTCCGGGACAAAAACATCTATTGCCTCCGGATCGTATGAATTAACTGATGGTGATGATCGGTTTGACATTTTAGTTGAAACAGATGAAAACAATTTAACAGATAGAAAGGTGAAAGTAACTGAGTGAATTTGCATGTTTTTCACTCTCAGCTGGCTTTCCTTAAATGGACAAAATTGAGAGTGTACGTGTCTGCATATTAACACTCTCAATCATGACTAAGCAATTTAACTCCCGGATCGATCCTGAAAATGACCGGACCGGTCCGGCTTTAAGATATTTTTACCGTGTGAAGGTTGTAAAATTCAAGTTCTCTTTGTTTATCTTTAATAGGCTCATGGCTATTAGAGTTTAAAATAAAACATATCTAAATGATACGGATAAACGATACACGAATTATATTTTAAAAGCGACATACGAAAAATATTTTTTTTTCTTAAATTTTTGATAACATATTTAAATACTATTAAAAGTGATTAATTTTACTACTACGACATAAAATGATTATGAAGCGACAAACTATTAGATTAGCAAACTTAGTATTTAAAATGCGAGAAAATAAAATAAGCAGATAGAAAATGTTTAAAACTAACAAAGTTATGCGAAATCAAATAATGTCAACATCATCATCCTCACCGGATAAATGGATCATTCAAACTTGGAACCGATGACGTATCGGGTGTGGAAACGTAGTCGTGGTCCGAACTGAACTGTCGAGACCCATCGAACTCATATTCGTCGTCATCCTTGCAAAATCCGAAAATCCTCCCCAGCTAGATGTAACAGCACCCTGAGAACCTGTATAAAAGACACCCTGACCACTAGACTGGCTTTCAAAAGGATTTGGCATATGATGAAAGCTCTGAGATGGTGGAATAGGTGCTATCCATTCTGGTAACGTATATGGGTTAGATTGACAGGGCGGATAGGCAGTTTTATCGAAAGAAGGATCAAGATGCATCTGCTCATGTCTCAACATCCCTCTACGTAAATCATCACTCCACTGCCTACTCTGCTCAGCAAACAAAGCCATATTAGCCTGTCCTCGGGCGACATCTGACACTAAGGATTGAAACATATCGTATGTAATGGTGTTTGGAAAAGAAGACTGCTGCTGATCAGAAAAAGATGAAAATGCTGAAACTGGTGGAACTGGTGGAGGTGCACTACGTCTAACTATCGAGTCTATCGAACCCTCTGGAGACCTCCTCAGACTAGGGCCTATCAGGGACTCATCTGCCATAGTTAACTTATCGTTAGATAGGAAAGGAACTCCTGATCTACGACATAAATCCGAAATAAAGCCAGGAAAGTACATGTGACTCCCTGCCTTGGCAGTAACAATAAACTCGAAAACCCTTCTATACATGATCTTCCCCACATCCACCTTAACATCATGAATCATCGCCCAAGTAATGCATAAATCTTCTTTACCAAAGGCGGTGTGTTTGGTAGTGGGATAGAGTATGGCTCAAAAATCTTTTGATTGCCCTCGGATCTCAAAACATTTCCCATAATTAAATCATTATCCACCCACTCTGTTTGTAGCATCAAACTCCTCTCGAGCTCTGAGGCAATGCTGCTCATACATAGCAGGATCATCTAATCTATAAACAAATTTCTATAATCTTCTTCATCCGGAAAAACTTCTACCCCTAAAACAGACATTAATAAGTTCCGGACTAAAAGAAACATGTCTAGACCTAAGGGAATAGACTACATCATCATACTACCCTCGGTGGGTGTCAAAGTAGGCAGGCTCGCATAAAACTCGCCACTAAGGTAGTATTGATCTCTCTTGTCCTCTCGAGTTGCAAAATCCAACCATTGGCGTCTCGCAAAAATACGCCTAACCTCCTCTCCTAAGTCATCAAAATCTAAGCCTCTTTCCAACACAACTCCACATTTACTATAGATATTCTTATAAGCATTCTTAGCTTGAGGTGAAGCTGTAGCAGCAAAACTAACAGATTCTTCTTCCGGTGTTAATTCTTTCAGACCTACGACTGGTACTTCTATTGGAATATTAGGCTTTCGTTTCTTAGAGATTTTTCGACTAGATGAGGCCATTCTACGAATTTTGGAATAATAAAACAAAAAACACAAACAAAAACAACACAAATAAAATGTCACAACACACTTAAAAATCAAAATAGTTGAAAATAATCTAAAAATTATAAAGATTATGAAATTGATAACTAGAGTAAACAAATTATACCTTATAATGAACAAAACGGTGAAAAGTGGCCGGAAAAGTCGTATAAGCCACCGGGATGAAATGGAGCTTGTGTTCGATCTTTTTCAAATTTTTCACTTGTGTTGAATAGAGGAGAGTAAAGGAGGAAGAATGTATGTAATGGTTTAGTTTAATTTGTATTTTGAAGAGAAAAAGAAAATTTTTGGGGTGGAGATGATGGTGCTGCGGCTGCTGTTGAAGAAAAGAGGAGAAATGAAGAAGAAGAAAAGATCCCGTCCTTTTAGGTTAACTCGAATCCGGACCGGTCCTGATAAGGGCCGGATCGGTCCGTGTGTAATATTTATGATTTTTTCGAATTTTTTTTTTTTTTTTTTTTTTTTAAAAAAACTTATAAAACTCAATAAAAACTTTATAATAAAATTTATAAATTTTATAACAATTTCTCAAAATTTATAAAATCTTTATAAAACTTATTTAAAAGTTTATAAAAATTCAATAAATTTATATTAATTTTTATAAAATATCTAAAAACTTAAAACTTTTTATAAAACTTTTATAAAACTCCTTAATTTTATAAAGATCCAATTTTATAAAATTTTCAAAGTTATGCAAAAAATTTTATAAAACTAAAAACAATAAAAGACTTGAACTTACGGGGTTTCTAATTCTTCAATTTCTATAAACTCCAGATTTCTAACATACCGTTCAAGCAAACTATATCCTAGAAATGTAGCGTTTGAATTAAGTCTTGAAGTCCATCGGGATTTTAGGTTAACCACTAATCGTTCCTTCTTAATTACATTCAAACACTCATTCTCGAGATTGAGTTATATTTTTCCCACATTGCCCATTGTGTTCAATCTTTCCACAGATTCTGCACTTCCTTAAAAACTTAGCCCTTCTCTTTATCGAGCTTCTCGACGTACCATTACAAACTTCTTTCAATTTTTTCTCTCTCAACAATTGCTTGTTCTTTTCAAAAACTAAGGCTTCTATAGTAAAGGCGATATCTCTATTAAAACCAAACTTCAAAAGCAAAACAAAAACTCCTAATCTATCTAAAAAAAACATCCAGTTCTTTTACGTCTATCCGGTAAAAGACGAAAGAAAAAAAAACGACATATAAAAGTAAAGATAAAACCTGGTAATTTGATACTTTCAGCTTTTCAGAGCACTGCTTTTTATTCTTTCGGAGGGTCGATCAGCAACATCACTTCATTTATGAGAGAGACTTCTTCACCTTCCAGAAATAGCTTCACCCTGTGACCATTGGCTATAAAAGTTGTATTCCCATCGATTAGTTCAACGACTCGGTTTATAAACTCGTGTTACTTTAAATGGTCCCGTCCATCTTGATTTAAGCTTTCACGAAACAACTTTAAACGTGAATTGTACAATAACACTCGATCACCTACATGGAACTCACGACTATATATTCTCTTATCATGGAAGGATTTCGTGCGTTCCTTGTAGATTCGAGCATTTTCATATGAATCAAGGCGAAATTCTTCTAATTACATTAATCAAGTAGTCTATGATCACCGACGACCTTAGGATCGAAATTTAAAAATCTAATAGCCCGAGATGCTCGGTGTTCTAACTCTCTTGGGAGATGACAAGATTTACCAAAGACTAATTTGTAGGAGAACGACCAATTGGAGTTTTAAAAGGCATTACAGTATGCCCATAACGCATCATCTAGTCTAACGCCCGATTTTACGGTTTGAATCCACTTGTTTTTCTATGATTCTTTTAATCTCTCTATTCGACACCTCTACACGACCCTTTGGTTTGCGGATGATAAGGCGTTCCTAACTTATGCGTTACACCATATTTTTCAATTAACTTAGTAAATGGTCGATTGCAAAAGTGTGAACCTCTATCACTAATGATCGCCTCGGAATGCCATATCTAGTGAATATGTTCTTTTAAGGAATCGTATGACAACCTTGGTATCATTAGTGGGAAGAGCTTCACTTTCTACCCATTTCAAACATAATCTACCATTACAAGAATAAATCTTTTTCCAAACGATATAGGGAAAGGTCCATGAAATCTATACCCCAAACATCAAATAACTCACATTCTAAAATAGGTTGCATAGGCATTTCATGTTTTTTCGATATATTTCCCCATTTTGACATGATTCACAAGATTTAACATATGTATACGCATCTTTATAAAGTGTAGGCCAATAAAAACCACATTGCAAGACTTTAAAAGCGGTTTTCCAACCTCCATGATGACCTCTGCCCTCACGATCATGACAAAGCGATAAAACACTTAAAATTTCATTATCAGGCACACATTTTACGATTATTCCATCCGAACATTTACTGAAAAAGATCTGGTTCCTCCCAAGTAATAAAATTTTAAGTCATAAAAGAACTTCTTTTACATTGCCAAGTCCAATGAGACGGAATGTAATCACGAGTTAAGTAGTTAATGATATCTCCAAACCAAGGTGAATTTTCCTTAGAAGGAATTCTTTTCTTTAATAAGCTGCATGGTTGAAGGCATATCGATTCTAAATGATTGTTCATCAGGAAATGAATCCTTAATTTCATTTCCTATTTCTTCCTCAGTTTCCATTCTACTTAGATGATCTGCTACTACATTCTCACTTCCTTTTTTATCTTTAATCTCAATATCAAATTCTTGAAGTAGGAGAATCCATCTAAGAAGACGTGGTTTCGCATCTTTCTTACTCAGTAAATATTTCAATGCTGAATGGTCTGTATAAACTATTACCTTAGAGCCAACAATATACGATCTAAACTTATCTAAGGCAAAAATCACAGCCAACAGTTCTTTTTCTGTAGTTGCATAGTTTAGTTGAGCTGCATTTAACGTATGAGATGCATAGTAAATAGCTTTGAGAATTCTATTATACCTTTGACCTAAAACAGCTCCTACAGCTAAATCGCTTGCATCACACATAATCTCAAAAGGTAAATCCCAGTTTGGTGCCACCAATCTCGGTGCGATAATCAACTTCGCTTTCGGTCTTAAATGCTTCCATACATTTACTATCAAAATTAAAAGATACTTCTTTTCAAGCAAATGACTTAGAGGTTTTGCTATCTTTGAAAAATCTGCAATAAATCTCCTATAAAACCCTGCATGTCCAAGAAATCCTCTTAACGTTCTTAGATTAACTGGTGGAGGTAATTTCTCGATTACCTCGACTTTAGCTTTATCAACTTCAATTCCTACTTCAGAGATTCTATGACCTAGTACAATTCCTTCTGATACCATCAAATGACATTTTTCCCAGTTAAGCACTAAATTGGTATCCTCACAGCGTTGTAATACTCGTTCTAAGTGTAACAAACAGCCATTAAAAGAGTCTCCGTAAACACTAAAGTCGTCCATAAAAATTTCTAAGAATTTCTCAACCATATCAGAAAATATAGACATCATACATCTTTGAAACGTAGCAGGAGCATTACATAAACCAAACGGCATTCTTTTATACGCAAAAGTTCCATAAGGACAAGTGAAAGTAGTCTTTTCCCTATCTCCTGCTGCAATGAATATCTGTAAATAACCTGAATAACCATCTAAGAAACAGTAATACTTATGTCCACTTAAACGCTCCAACATTTGTACTATGAATGGAAGTGGATGATGATCTTTCTTAGTATGATCATTTAGTTTTCTAAAATCAATGCACATTCGATATCCTGTAATTTCCCTTGTTGGGATCATTTCATTCTTATCATTCTCTTTCACTGTGAAACCTCCTTTCTTTGGTACAACTTGAGTTGGACTTACCCATTCACTATCGATATAGGAAAGATTATTCCCATTTCTAATAGCTTAATAACCTCTTTCTTAACGATTAATCAGAATTCGGGTTGAGCGGCGTTGCGGTTGAATACAAGGTTTAGCATCTTCTTTTAGAATTATCTTATGAACACATATCTCAGGACTAATACCTCGAATATCAGCAACTGTCCATCCAAAAGCTTTCTTATGCTTTTTCAACATTCCTAGTAATTGATCTTCTTGTTGCTCCGTTAAAGTTGATGAAATAATAACTGGTAAAGGTTATCATTTTCAAGAAAAGCATATTTCAGATTTAAAGGTAACGGTTTCAATTCCAGATTCTTCGGCGGATCTTCTATTGATGATTTAAGAACTGGTCCTTCTAGTTCTAACTCCAAATACTTATGCCATGGTGGTTTAAAAGTAAAACTTCCTTTATCTAGAGAAAGGATTATCTCTTTCATTTCAATGTCTTCCTCATCTTCTTTATAGATAGATAAAGTTAAACATTCTTCTAATCTGTCTTGAAGTTGGTAATCGATTATCATAGACAGAATGAATATCTTATAAAAGAACATGATTACAGTGATGTATATTGATGGTTCATAGCTTTGAAAATATTGAAAGCAACTTCATCTTCATTGACTCTCAAAATTAATTCTCCTTTCGAACATCGATTAAAGTTCTCCTGTAGCTAGAAATGGACGTCCTAAGATAAGTGGCGCTGAAAATCCTTCTTCCATTTCCATAACTACAAAGTCTCTTGGAAAATAGAACTTGTCTACTTTAACCAATATGTCCTCAATAATTCCTTTAGGGTACTTAATCGATCTATCTCGCCATTTGCAGAGTCATTTCGATCTTAGTAAGCTTTCCTATGCCTAGCTTTCTATAATCCTCATAAGACATGAGATTTATACTTGCTCCAAGATCACATAAGACCTTTTTAAATGTAAATCCTCCAATTTCACATGGAATCGTAAAACTTCCGGGATCTTTCGAGTTTAGGTGGTAACTTATCTTTGCAGAGTGCAGAACATTCTTCATTTAGGCATATATTCTCATATTCCTCTAATTTTTCTTGTTTGATAGTATATCCTTCAAAAACTTTCCATAGGCGGGCATATTTATCGAGCTTCGATAATGAGGATATTAACATGAATATGACGAAAAGTATCAAGAAGCGAGCATACTTACGATCGGTCTTAATCTTTTTAATTTGATCTTTAGGTGGAAAAGGTAAAGACTCTAAATCTATAACCTTTGGTTTTCAAGTCATTCTCTCTTTTCCTTTATCCTTTGGAATATTACTTGATCGCCATGTTTCGTGTTCTTGAATTTTTCCTTTAAAATATTCCACTGAATCAATCTCTACTTGATTCCTTGATTCTTCTGTTTTCATTCTTGTTTTCTTTATCTTCTATTCTAACATGTTCCTTAAATAGATTCCTTAAATCTTTATCCATGGGGTCTTTCAAAATTCTAGGGATTTTTACCCATTTTCACCTTCATCCTCGGGTTCCAAACTTCTATTCCTTTTCAAGAAATTCTCTATGATTTCTTCTTCCTCATCGATAAAGTCAAGTTCATCTTTAGTCTTTTCATTTTTATCTAAATCATTTTCTACTTCATTATTCCCGAAGTTTTCTACTCCATTACTACCATAGAGTTTCCTACTTCTCGTAACTACAACATTTACCTCTCTTGGGTTTCTTTCGGTATTACTTGGTAATCCTCCAGAGAGTCTCTTGTTGTTATTACGTTCACCTTCCCTACTCAAATGATCTTCCATATTCCTTAATGAAGCTTCTATCGTTCTCATTACGGTATCATGTCCACTCATAGATGTTTTCATTGAACTCATATCCTTCTTGATTGAACCTATAGAAGTCATCATTGTTTCCATATTCTTAGCTTGAGTAGATACTACACCCATCATATTTTCCATCGCTTTTTCCCATTTTTCAACCCCTTCATAGATTGAGTTGAACTTTGAGTTCTTGGTATACTTTGAGTGGTATCTTTGAGGATAGGATCTTGGTAATGATTGTAAATTCGATTAGATGTATTTCCTTGATAAACTTGATTATTATTCATATTCTTATCTTTGACTCGATACGGCGGTTGTCTGGCTTACTAGGGTTTTTGGACCATCTAAAAGTTGGGTGGTCTCTTCTAATAGCATTAAATGAGTTTGAATATGCATTGTTCAAATTCCTATCTTCTTTGAAAGAAAACTCACTTCCTCTCTTGAATATCCTGTTGGTTCTTATCCCTAATGACACATTATCATGATTTGAGTATTCAGGTTGGCATACTATTTTACGAATTTTTATTCTTTCCTTGTTGTAATCCATCAAACTTTCTACTCAAATTCTCCAAGTGTGCTAGAACTTCCGTGTTTGACGTACATTCTTACGCAAAAAGCTACTTTTCTAGTGCTAGAACCGGTTTCCCACATTCTGTTATTTTTGAAATCTTTTCTATAGCATCGTAAAGCTGCTTGAGCTTCACTCATCATTAACGAACCACCACATGCATGATCTACATCGCACGTGAATCTTTTCTTAATTTCTGACGGAAAAAGTTGAATTTGCATATCTAAGGAATAACCATGATCGGGACAAGCTCTTAACAATTTTTAAACCTTTCCCACGCATTCCCAAGTGTTTCTTGAGATCCTTGTCTAAAATTAGCAACCTCGACCTTTAATTCCAAATTCAGTCACGGGTGAAATATTGTTTGAAAATTCGGTTTGAATATCCTCCCAACTAGTTAACGAATGGTGTGGAGCGACATAAACCAATCTCGGGCTCTTCCTTTTAAAGAAAAAGGAAACATAGTCATCCTCGTTAATTCCTTATGAGCACCTTGACTTTTGGTCAGTATTGCACGATTCTTCAAGCAGATAGAGATGATGATGTGGATCTTCATCATCTTCTCCTAGAAATTGGGCTCTTGCGTCAATTAAACCAAAAAGATGAGACTTAATTTCGAAATTATTCGCTCCTTCATTTGGTAAAAGTATGGGATTATTAGTCTGGTTTCTCCTTACAGTTTGATCACAGATAGGTCTCGGGTTTGGCGGATTGTTACGATTATTCTGGTTCCGATCTTGATTGATTCTATTATTCTGATTATTATTAGGGTTAACAGGGTTTTGGCCATGCCCTAAAGCATGATCTAGCCTCTGTTCGTTTGTTTCATCACTAGTTTCAGCCATTTCTTTATTTTTATTAGAAGATGATTCCGTTGGAGATTTTCCAAGGAGTCCTAAGCTGGTTTGACCACGTTTACTCTCTATCCATAGCGCCTTTAAGTAGCGTTTATATCAGGCTTATAAGGAGTAAGTGAGGCTTTACCGCTTCTGGTCATCAACTAACGAAAATAAAAAAATGCTCGAGTTTTAAAGAAGAAGAAAATTGGTACTAAAAGAAAGTAGATACCAACGAAAAATAAAAAAAAGAAATGTGATAAGAAGAGTGTTGGTTTATCCTCGAGAATTTTAAGCTAATACAAGTAGTAACCATAGACACAAAAAAAATTTAGCGACTTTGTTTCCCGGCAGCGGCGCCCGGAAAAGCTGCGTCACCAAAACCGGACCTTAAAGCGGCGTCAAGAAAGGGACCAGGACCTTTTCTAGGTTAGACGGATCCTAACCGGCGATGTACCGGGTCAAATTGTAGTGATAAAGTGGTGAGTCAGGTGTCGAATCCTCAGGGAAAAAAATGGTAATTCTTTTAAGTGTGGTTAAACACCAAGGAGCTGCTATTAACTCGATCTAAACCGCAATTTTATAACACAGATTACTACTACTCTAACCAACATAAAATAAATGCGTAATTTAAAAGTTATTCTAATATAATGTATATAGATATATAAATATATATAGATGTACATAAATAGTAATATATATATATATATATATAAATATATAGATACCAATATATAGTTTATAAATTAGACTAGCCAAAGTATATATAATCGATTTATAGGATCTTTTCAATTAATGGAATGTGTTCGATCTTCCTTTTTAGGTCCAATTGAGCAAATGAAGCGGTGTACTCCTAATGTCAACAACTCCTCCTCACGGCGTATGAAATTGTCATATGTCAAAAGTCATCAGGTCCAATGTCCACAAGCGCCCCATGCTAAACTTAGTTAGTCAAAAGCAGTGCAGTACAAATCTACCCCGGATAAAAGAGGTGATTCCATTTGTCGGATGGCGATGTTATTCAAGAGGCTCCGGTTGTCAAGCGGATCGATTTAATACAAGCGGTGTAGTTTCAATTAAACTGTGATTTTAACATTATTAAGATCTCGAGTACAAATTTTAATAAGATTTATCTTTCCAGGACAAATCGCCCCCCGGTAGGAAATAGGATTCCGTTAATCGGCGGCCATTTTACCCTCGGTTTTTCTATTTTTACTCATATCCGGACTTCTCTGGGTCGAGTTCATCATCGGTTATATGTGGTATTCATCATGATTGATTACTTCATTCGAATATATTATCGTTACGTGGCGAAATAGAAAAAGATTCATTTTAACTCAATTTTAGTCAATTTTATTTTAACAGCATTCCATTACCGAAAAGATCGAAATAATACGATTACATAACTTTGGCTAGTTATTAGATCTAGCCTAATAACATTATAAAAACTAAAAAGAAGAAAATAACAAACATAATTATTATAGAAATTACCCGATTACAACTGTTGACTCAGAAATCGTCTTTTTTTCCGGACATTACAACGATTTCAAAGAACACCGAACTTTCGAGAATTTCCGAGCATTACTACGATACTACTACTACTAATTTATTTTGGCATAAGGCCTATTTACAAACTAAAGAAAAGAAAAGAAAAGAGAAAGAGGAGGAGAGAATATATATAGAATATTGTATATATATATTGGTACACTGAAAGTGAGCTCTGATCTCCTCTATTTATAGAAATAGATCCTTCCCGGACCGGTCCTGAAAATCTACCGGATCGGTCCGGTGTAATGATGACAATCATTACGATTAGTTA